>OZ010736.1:59897655-60507655 GCA_963932295.1 Tipula lateralis | reverse complement strand
TTACAAATGATTTATAGGCTATGTCTACTCTTGTGTGTGTTATTCTTATTCTATAGTGTTAAAGTCATATGGGTGATATGGTTTTTTCTATTTGGAGGAGATATGGTACACTGTGCCATTTCACCCTATAATAAAATATTATTATATGGTTGTCATATTTATCTAATATTGCTTATTTTATTAAGAAATGCCTAGAGTATATAAAAGGAAAAGTTCATCTAGATCCAATTTTACAGAATCGCAATTAACCAGTGCAATGGAAAGTTTAAAAAACAAAACGCTTACAATTAATGAGGCAGTGAAAGAGTATGAAATTCCGGGTACTACATTACGAAGACATTTAAAATTAAAAACTTTAACCAAACCTAATCTTGGATCTCCTTCTTGTTTGGTTACAGAATATGAGTCAAAACTAGTTACACATATAAAAAAGCTGCAGGCCCATGAATTTGCACCTACTAGAGATGAAATATGCTGCATGGCATAGCTGAAAATAGTAAAACTCAACGTAATTTCAATCTACGAACGAAAAAAGCCGGAACAGGTTGGCTTACTCTTTTTATGAAACGTCATCAAAATCTGTCAGTACGAAAATCGGCAGGACTCTCAAAACCACGCTCTCAATCTTAGAAGAAAATGAGCTAATGGATAAACCAGCCCATATTTATAATATCGATGAAACCGGTTGCCAATTAAATAATAAACCTGGATATGTGATTGCTGAAAAGGGCTCAAAAAACATAACGAACATAACATCGGCTGAGAAAGGAGAAACCATTACCGTATAATAGCTTGTTGCAATGCCGAAGGAAATTTTCTTCCTCCTGCCTGCGTTTTCAAGGAGAAAAATAAAAAAGTCGAATTTCAAGATGGAATGCCTCCCGGATCCGTGGTATATATGAGTGAAAAATCAGCCTATGTTAACAGCGAAATATTTTTTATTTGGTTAAAGGAACATTTTTGTGCTAGAAAACCAAAGGGCAAAGTCCTTTTAATACTAGACGGCCATTCGTCTCACTGCAATAACGTTGAAATACTCGAATATGCAGCCGAAAATGAAGTGATCCTTCTATATGTTTACCACCGCACACTACCCAATTCTTACCACCCTTGGATAGAGCATTTTTCAAGTCTTTTAAATAACATTTTTATGATGCATGTAATTTATTCATAATCCTACGCGGAAAATAAACCGTCTTCAATTTGGGAATTTATTATCCAAAGCTTGGAGCAAAGCAGTTAATACAAATAATGGCGTATCGGCATTTTTAGCAACGGGTATTTTTCCTTTCAATCCAGACATAATACCGGAATATGCGTTTATTAGCGCTCAACCAACATTAAATCCCAACGATCTCTTTAGCGAACCAAATGATGAAGAACCATTAATGGAATTTGTGGGTCCAACTACCCCACCACAACAGCCATTGTCAAGCGCAATTATCACCCGGACCGCAGTCTTATAACACCAGGTAAGTTATCTTATTAGATATTATTTCGACAGTGCCAGCGACATCAACTGTTCCCGAAAATGTGATTGCGCGTAGAGAGCATGCGCGAGTTTTGACTTCTAACGAAAATTTGTCTAGAGTGAAGCAAAAAAAAAATTAAGAAAGAACCTGAGCCAAAGGAAGACATGCCAAAGAAAAAGACTGAGAAAAAAAGACAAAATTAAAATCCACCCAAATTTTGTCATCTTCAGAGGAAGAACAAGAACAAATTGAATTAAATGACGATTCCAGCGGTTCTGAAGACTTCGAATTAAATATTGTGCGGGTTGTGGTGAAAATTACTTTCAGACAAAGAAAACAGACATGGATGCAATGCGTAACATGTGAAAGATGGTTGCATGACAGTTGCACGTCATTTATTAACACATGTAATCCATGTGGAAACAAAAACATCCAGCAATTGTGTGTACCGTTTCACCCTTCACAAAGTACCATATCACCCGATACTTAAGGTGATATTGTAATATAATTTCAAGCAATTAATATTTTTTTAATTTTTAAGGTGTTTAAATGAATTTTATGTAATTGTTATCGTTTTGTTTTTTTAAGTAGGTTAGGTTAGGTTGAGTGGCTACTACAGCACACTTAGACCAGCAACGGTCCGTTGTGATACCACAGGATCTTACTCCCCTTTTACCCCTATGAGAACCAGTTAGAGCTGCTTACGTAGCGTAATAAGTCTGGCACATTACAGTTTTCGAGATCGGAAAGGCAGTTCATTAAAAACTTACCCAAATATTCATGTCTTTTGTGTGCCAAAGCCGGACATGAGCATAGGAGGTGTACTAACGTCTCTTCCTCCTCTTCGTCCTTACAGCTTCTGCAAAAGTCATTTACTTCCCGACCCAGCCTCCTCGCATGTTCTCCAAGAAGGCAGTGTCCTGTGAGTATCCCCACGATCGTTTTAAGTTCACGTCTTCGTAGGGAGATAAGTGCCTTAGAGCGTTTCAAGTTCAGCTTTGGTCAGACTTTCTTGCCACTCTACATGAGAGGGTGTTCGTCCACCTAATGTTCGCAGAGGCTTCCGCCTCTTTTTTAAGCACAGTCCTGAGTGCGTTAATGGGTCTCCCCAACTTCGCCCTTTCCGGTAGCAGCTGGAGAGTTATACCGTGCCTCGCTAGTTCATCCGCCCTGCAGTTTTCCATGACGTCTGAGTGGCCGGGGACCCAGACTACCTGGATGTTGAAATGCTCACTCATCTCATTTAGAGACGAGCGACAACCCAACGCCACTCTAGACTTGAGAGAAACAGAAACCAGCGACTAGATTGCCGCCTGACTGTCCACATAAATTGCGATATCAGTCGAGGATAGCACATTATGTTTCAACCAGTTCAGGACCTCTTCAATTGCTATCACCTCTGCCTGGTACACACTGCAGTGATCAGAGAGGCGAACTGCTATATCTACCTCTAGCTTATCACAGAAGACTCCAGCTTCTTCTTTACCGTGTAGCTTGGAGCCATCCATAAGGAACTGCAATGCTTCCGTTTCAGCTGCCAACCCGCTCCTCCAGGATTCCCTTGAAGGGCAGGTGGTTCCGATCCTTTTCTCGAAGCACAGAGTCGGTGTAACATAATCTAGATTCGCCAGTTCTTTCCTCAGCGATCTGACTATCGTCGAGTGTCCTATTTGAAGACATTTCCACTGAGATATGGCTGATAGCCGAGTGGCCGTAATCGCCGCCATCTGCTTACCATAAATGTCCACGGAGAGAAGGTGAAACAAGACCTCTAAGGCACTTGTAGGTGTTGTCCTCAGTGCCCCGCTTATAAGCATGCAGGCCGTTCTTTGCACCTTCTCTGTATGTTATTTTATCAAGAGCTGGCCACTACACGCTCACTCCATACATAAGTACAGGTCTTACTACGGAAGTGAATAGCCAGTGTACCAGCTCCGGCGTCAAGCCCCATCTTTTTCCGATGGCGTTCCTACTCTAGTACAATGCTATATTGGCCTTGTTTACTCTTTCTAGAATGTTGGGCTTCCAGCTAAGCTTACTGTTCAAGATTACGTCTAGAAATCTTGCCTTGTCCGTAAAAGCTAGTCTGTTGCCATTTAGTAGAGGTGGATCTACTACAGGGATTTTATATTTCCTCGTAAATAGTACCAGTTCAGTTTTGGACGCGCTAATTGCCAGTCCACATCTGATGGCCCACTTCGTAATGATTAGGAGGGCACTTTGGATTACCTCCGCCACCGTGCTTATGTATTTCCCAGAGACAGCTATCGCTACATCATCCGCATAAGCAATCACTCCGATCCCTTCTCTCTCCAGCTTTAATAGCAGCTCATTGATTGCTATGTTTTAGAGGAGAGGAGACAGAACACCTCCCTGTGGAGTTCCCTTAGTCACCCGTCTCCTGATGGTGGATTCCCCCAGCTCTGAGTTACTCATCCTGCACCCAAGCATATGATTGATTAACCCACTTATAGGGTAATCCACTCCTAGTAGCGACAATCCCTCCAGAATTGCCTCCTGTTTTACATTGTTAAAGGCGCCCTCAATGTCAAGAAACGCCACTATACAAAACTCTCGCGAGAATAATGATTTCTCAATTGTACTTACCAGGGCATGCAGAGCTGTGTCCACAGATTTCCCTTTACAATAAGCGTGTTGAGTCTGAGCCCAGTCACTAGGCCTTATTTTTGAGCGTATGTAGATATCTATCAGCCTTTCCAAGGTTTGCAATAGAAAGCATGATAGAGTTATTGGTCTTAAGTCTTTAGGGTAGCCCTGCGAGCATTTACCCGCTTTCGGAATAAAAATCACTCTGACTTCCATCCACTCCCGTGGAGTACAGACAAGTTTTAAACACCCTTTGAAGATTACCTCCAACCAGGGGAACATAATTCTCGAGTTGTTCTGAAGCTCTGCGAGAATAATACGGTCAGGACCCGCCGATTTATAGGTTCGAAGCTTCCTGGAAAGTGGGTTTCGATGAGAAGTTCCAAGGATTCCTTACTAGAAGCAGTCCAGGCTCCATCTGGTTTGATTAAATAACTAGGACTGGTAGGATTGGTAGACAAAATCTTCCTAAGACGAAAGGTCTCGGAGACTTCTTCTATTTTGTCACAGAAGAGTCTCCACGATTTCCTCTGTGCCTTCCTTAATTCTTTTTGAATATCTTGAGGTCCTCCTTGTAGGAGTCCCAGTCCTGAGCCTCTCTCGTACTTTTGGCTCTATTAAATGCTGTCCTTTATTTAAGTAATAAATAAAAAATATATTCAATTTTGTTTCAATATAAAAGTTCATGTATTTTTGTAGTTATAGAAAATTAAAAAACAATATGCCATATCTCCCTACTTTACGACCCTTATTTCATGTTCTCTGTGAAGGTCTTCATTTCTTATGTACCACGGAGCATTGACGATGGTACGAAGAACCTTCTTTTGAAATGTCTGTATCATTTTGGCATTTGTTTGCTTCGTACATCCCCAGAGTTGTATATCGTAGGTCCATATCGGTTTGTAAGCTCAGAGCCTCTACCTATGAGCCAATACATTTGTCTGAACTTTATATTAAGTTCTTCTTTTTTCTTTTTGACATGCTATCTCCAGTTGAGCTTGGCGTCGAGGGACATGCCAAGATGTTTAGCTGTATTTGCATATGGTACGTGTCGCGAATTTATTTCTATAGATAGCTGGCTTAGTTGGCTGAAAAACTACTAAATTTTTATTAGTATTTACACTGCTTTTTAGTGAAGAATACAAATCTTTTTTTTCAGTGCACAAACACTCAATTCGGCAGATGGGAATGAGGCTACTTCTGGGATGGACTAATATAAGTAACGAGTGTTGAGTCTAATACTGAATATTATTTTTATTACATCCATTTAGTTTACATTCCTACTACACTTTAATTGTGAACCGTCCCAGTAAGACTACTCACTGTTGTTCTGTAGTTTTCTATGTTGTCAAGATCGCAAACTTAATGTTATTTATTTTGTTGCATGAACTCACCGACAATGGAAAAAAAACTATTTGACCTGAGATGGAGTCACATTTGAAAAATAAAGTCAAACACAGATGGCAGCACTGTAAGGGAATTCCACCACGTAGATGGGAAATTTTGATGACGTGGGGATTGTAAAAAATAAAATGCGGTCATTCAAGGTGAGGACGGAAACGAATGTTGGTTATAAAAAATAAAAGAAAAGGAAAGGAACGAAAGTAACGCCAAACATAGGCAAGTGAATCCGGGCACATATCTGTGCAAACCAAGGCGAAGGCGTGCGCAAAATAACGAGAAAGACAGGTACCAGGTTGCTGTGTGGACACGTGGGGCACAACAGAGAGCCGAAGAAAACGGCGAGTCATCCTATCCTTTCTTTTCCTTCGCTTCTTTCTTTTGCATCATTGTTTTTTCATTTGCTTCCCCCTCGTAAATTGGCATCTCAGCCTCGTTACATTGTATTGGTCGTCCTAGTGGTAGCTTTTATTTTCATACCAGGTAATCCCCCTATCGAGTCAACCCGCTCATAGAGCTAAGCTGGGGACATTACGTGCCGGTAGACTGGCGCCCAATTTGTGTTTTTTACTTTTGTCTACCAAAGCTACCGCTATAATGTGTGGCACGTTACAATTGGAAGTTTGATAACACTCCTTATATAGTTAATTATGTTTTTGTTCGTCATCTGCCGACTGATGTTGAATAGCAATTATAGCAGATCTACATTATTTGACTACATGTTAACCAATTTTAGTGGTCCTGTAGTGTTGGTATCGCTGATTAAATTAAACGCCATTGATTCGTTAAAGCCATTAGCATTGTAGTTATTCAATCTTTGCCCACGATGAAGTCTGTCCTACTTCTTTTGAATTGCTGTTGTATGTTCATCCTCTGTATCAAAATAGAGTGCCAATTCTTTTTCGATTTTTAGCTCATCGCTCAATTTTTTTATTTTATTACGATTGACATAGTACACTTGCATTTAGACCAGTCATCGTTCCGGGACTGAGCGAGGATTTTTTCGTAAGCAATTAATATTCAATCCCTCTGGTGGCCACGATAATATTAACAGTGCATTAATCTTATTATAAGTCTGAAAGAAGCAATCAAGTTCGTCGGCATGAACAATGGACCTTCGAGTCGGATTAATATTTTGGCGCCGATTTGGAGGCGTCACTAATATAAAACCTGTGAAAATAAAGTGAATTGTGAAAGTGAATTCATAATGACCGAAGCCAAGGCAATTAAACGACCAATAAAAGGCTTAGATACCGCATATACCGTAAACACATCTATAAGCGATATTAGAGCCTGCTTAGCGCTTTTAGCAGATGAGTGGAAAAGTTTTCAAGCGCTTGAGAAATCACTCAAAGTCAAATTCGATGAAACAAATTTGGAAGCGGTTGAAAAATTGGAAACACTTCATTTTGATTTGAAGCAATGTTTGTTCAAATGGGAGAAGCGTGTGCAAGTGATGTGCGTCTACCACGTGTCAACATACCATCTTTTGATGGAAACTACTCTGAATTTCGATCATTTCGTGGCATATTCGAAGCGTCGATACTTAATAATAAAAATATTTCGAAAGTACACAAATGACAATACCTGAAAGGTATTTTGAAAGGAGAAGCATTGAAATCACGTGGCGATTTTTTTTAATTTTTTTTTTAAGGTTTTTACAGGCCATTGGCCCGTACCGTGTGAACTATTTGACTCCATCGGTTTCGATCGCCAGCCAGCTCTTCATATTATTACAAGCAACCAGAAGATGGCAGATCGCTCTCTACGCCGTAGAGCCATCGTCGCCGACAGCGACCTCTTCGCCAACAGAAAGGCGGCTCTTCCTTTAAAGATCGCTGTATCATTCGGTTTGGATCCGCACGTGCAACGTGACCGAGCCAGCGTACTCGCTGTCCTTTGATTGCACGATATCAAGAATTTGCATTAAATTCCTGATCTCGTGCCGTTGAAACGAACTCGGTATGTGCCATCAACGTCGAGTTTTGGGCCATATATCACACGCATGATTCTTCTCTCGAATGTTAGAAGCCATCTTTCGTACTCATCCGTCAAGGTCCAACTCTCACATCCATACATGACAACGGGTCTGATCAACACTCTGTACAGTTTTCAGCTTATCCGCATTTGCAAGATATTTTGATTTCAGCAGTGGACGTAGAGGATATAAAGCCCGATTGCGAGCGGCAAGCTGAAACTTGATATCACGAAACTAACCAAGGGACGCTGAAAACTGTTTCAGTGGGTCATGTATCTCTTTCACTCCGTTGCCATTTTATCCAATTACACAGATATCATCTGCATATGCAAGAAGTTGACTGGATTGTTGGAATAAGATATCGTCCTGAGGTGTTTCCCTTTTTCGAAGGATGTATTCCAACATGAGATTAAAAAGTATCGGGGACAGCGCATCTCCTGGTCGAACAGCAGTAGTGATTGCAAAAGTTCTCGACAGCCTGTTCTTAACTTTAATACAGCATTGTGACTGCGTTACTGTCATACTACACAGATGTACATATTTTTCGGTATTCCTAAATGTTCAATCGCAAACCATAGTCTCTTTCGGTTGATCGAGTCATAGGCTTGCTTGAAAGAATCATCCGTAGCGAAATTTCTTCAGTTTCCCAAAATCTCGTTAAAAGTTTATTAAGATCATCATCCTGGGTTAAAAATATTATATTGGCACGTAAATTAACAGATGTTGCCTCACTCGTACATGTTCCTGCAACTAACTTGGATGCCTGTAGTGTTGGACGCCCTTCAATCACGCGGCTTTCTGGAATCAAAATTTTAAGATAGTTCTAGGCCGACTAACTCCGTTTTTGCTTTGATTGCTTTCGATGGCAACTAATTCGTATTATTGCTGATGATATGAGCATGAACTGATAGTTTGTAACCTTTGTCAAGGCGTGATATAATGGTCATATCGATTTTCCCTCTCGTTTTCCCAACTGCTGTTGACGTTTTACCGTTGATAAAGATGGAGGCTAATTCGCTTGAGGCCTAATCGTTGCGCACAAGATTCGGTAACGAAGGAAGTTTGTGATCCGGAATCTAACAGCGCACGTATTAGTTGGGGTTCTCCGGTGTGCGTTTGTACTTGAACGACTGTCCGTTGGGAGTCCGTTGGGACTGTCCGTTGGGACTGTCCGTTGGTTATCGTTGCATACAATGTATGTAGCACTGTTTCAGCTGTGTGTCTATAGCTGATACTGCATCGGTGTCAGTTGTGACTTCTGATGATTTACTGCATGAAGGTTTGGTTATGGAAACATAATAGCTTTCCGCTTTATATGAGTTTAATTCTCCTTCTAACTTTCTTGGAGGTAACTGAAGCAACGTGTGATGACGTTGCTTACAAATCATGAACATGCTTCAAGCAGTTACGACATAGAGATTTCTCGTTCACCAAATTTATTCGAGCATCAACGTTAATATTTTTAAATGTTGGACATTTAAATAGTGGGTGTGGCTGCTTTCAGACAGGACAGTCTTGGGCCTAGTATGATTTCACCGTTGGTTTTGTCACGACGTGCTTCTTAGTTACATCGCATAATCGTCGCAACTTTTGTTTAGGAATTCTAATATTTCTCAAATTTTGGAAATTTCCATCCAACTGATTCAATTGCCCATAATTGTCGGGATACGTTATCAAGTTTGTGGAACAATAGGTGGATCAGCCATAGAACATGTGATTTTGCTTCAGATCCCAAAACCTCGTGTTACCGTTGTACTACCACTAATTATAGGTACATTCCGGTAAAAATTTTTGGTCTCCGATTTGAATGAAAACCGGTACAGACCTAAGTTAGCACTCAAAAATAAGTGCTGTACAATCATTTGTATTATTTTAATTGTTTTGACCGGTATTTAAGCGCTTTTAAGCTATACTTAACAGAGGTCGATATATAATACAGGAGCTCGACAATCGATGTCCCTCTCCTCCTTTCAAAGGTAACATGATTAAACCTAACTGTAACAAGTGTAATCCACATGAAACGGAAAACCAGCCAATGGAAATGCATCTGTCTGGCGAGTGCATTTTCAGCGATTCAACCCTCCCAGACTTCATTAATGACTCATATTTCTTTTCAAAATCCATTAATCTAAATTTTTTTTCTTCCATCTATAATCTCTGTCCGTGGGACAATTTTATTCTAACCGCGTTCTGCATTAAATACCAAAGCCTTTGCCTCCCGAACTTCTCTATACTAGTTTAATGAAGTTTAATTGTGAAGAAACCGAAATCAATGATGAACTATTTAGATAGCAAACCTTACGCCGAAGTGTGCATAACAAAGCAAAGTCTGCCAGCCACATCCTAAAACGCACCACTATCTTATATGGTAATATCATTATATAATATAGCAAACATATAAGATCTTGGCCCAAGTTTGACATTGGATTTACATGTATTCAAAGTCAAACTGGGCCAAGATTTTATATTTGTACCATAATTATTTGATGTATGATACAGATTGAAATGTTTCCTATCATAATAATATGTTCATTATGGATGTATTTATAGATATCAACCATAAAACCAAGCAAAAATTTTTTTTAATGTTTTTATAAAAGACCGATAGTTGTTAGCCTATCTGTTTTTTTTTGCCATAAAAATTTTTGATCTAGAATTCCAATGAAATCCGGAATAGGCATGCGGTACTACTTATAAATAAGCACTGCACAATTGATCATTCAACATCCAATATAATGTAATAAGATTCTGTTAAAGGCAAGCATCACATTTGTATCTATGGATATAAATTTATACTTTTTAATAACCAACTTAATCCGGATATCCCTTTAAGGACGTGGAAGTATATCCTTTGCCTTTCAGTTAAAAAATGCGTGTGTAAAATAGTAATTTTTAATTTGAGAATATTTTGGTAAGGTTTCACATCACTGCCTCAGTATTGTTCCCAAAAGCTAATTTAAATAATGTAGTTTATATAGCTGACAAAAATATATCTTATCTTGAATCAACTGAGCTAAATAATTTGAATACAGATGAGTCTCATTAATCACTACAAAAGAATACTTTCTATTTCGCAATGCCAAGAGAATTGCACTATGTACGATTGCTCGCCAATCATATTAAATTTACGTAACTTGACCGACAAATTAATCAACGATCGCATAAATAATTGATAGGTTCCTCGAAAAAAGTAAAATTGTTTATAAAGCCTACAATAATAATGCCGTATATAGATTAGACAAATATAGTCGAATAACACCAAAATTTTGAGTAATCTTATCGCGCATCGACTGAGAACTATTCAAAAACAAATACAATAACAATGATAACTCGCTATATAGTAGCATACGATTGTAAACAAAGCTCGAATGTACGTTTTAACTGTCGATCGTCTTGTATCACAAAATATACGCAATCAGTCTTCAGTGTCGAAACAATTAGACAAGTTGTTCTGCTTCAAAATAATTGAGAAATATGGAGAGCACATTAGCAACGACTCGTGTACGCTTAAACACGATCAATGAACAAAGAGGATACGACAATCCGACATCGGTTAGTGATTCTCTTGAACCAAGCGGAAATGATGGTGGTGCAAGTGATTCCAAACCAAACACAAACGGTGAAAGTAGTAATGTACCGAATGGCACTGAAACCGATCTGAATGTAAGAGATATTATAGAAATTGTAAGCGCTTTTTCATTATTGTTCATTTAAATATATATCGTGATCTGTTTAGAAAGTGAGTTTATTAAATAAAAAACTGTTTTGTCCAGAAATAATCCAATATCAAACACACACACATACTTCAGATAGCACTACACACATATATATTATTATAAATATCTCAAGTACTCAAGACAAGTGATATGCAACTTAATTTATAACAACATTTATTGATTCACACATATATATACTTGTTGTTTTATATATTATAGATACGAACCCTAGATGTGAATAGTTATGCTACTCGGAAGACAATCGCCCAAGGCATGCTCGATCTTGCCCTTCTCGCTGCCAATGCATCTCAACTTAAATTCCTACTCACCGCTGGAACACAACACGAGTTTTACGGTCTATTATTAACTCTGATCATTATATCGTTAGTACTTCAAGCCGCCCAAGCTGTAATTTGTGTTATTCTCGGCATGGTATTTAATATCAATAAGGTGGATGAACAGCGAAGTGCTGAAATTATTAATAATATTTGTGTAGCAATTAATGTACTGACTGTGATTGTAAATGTTGTGATAAGTGCTTTCGATATGAGAGCTGTTGAAGATTTGAGAAGTGGTACCAAAAGTGATTAATTTGTATTATTATTATTATTATAACGATTAATATTATTTTATGAAAAAATATACTCACGCTATCTTTTATGTAACACTGAAACTAAACAAAATTGTATTTATCAAATATTTGAATCATAATATTAAAACAAAAAAAAAAAAGAATTTGTACGGTTTTTATATCTTTTCTTGAGTGAGGATACATACCTTTACTGTACAAATTGTAGAACCTAATTTGTTAGGGCCATCTATCGAAAGATTATTTTGCTGAACAAAGTATGAGTATTCAGCATTTTAAATTCAGATGTCTCGGCTCAAGAAACGATAAACATTTGGTTTATTTCTTGAATAATATTTTATACCCAAGGGAAATATTTGAGATTGTAAGTTCCACTTCGGTAGTAAAGTTTGAAATAGTTCTTCAGCTGATCATAAAAGCTGGTATAGCAATGAAAAACAATATACTTATATTCAAAGACACGAGTAATGTACTGTATAATGCATTTATTTGATACTATGCGAGCTTATCAACATCGATTATGTCCTGGTCCGATACCAACATCACCATTTACTTTGAATCTAGTCAGCTATTTGACGATATTGTTGGGGTTATTTGCTTTTTTGGCTATCACTCAATCTAGTGATTGAGTACAAGCAGAAAAACAGTCCAATGTTGAGTGGGTTGGTTTAAATTTATCTTCTTAGAATCATTCCAATCATTCATCAATATGGTTCCATTCCATAAACCATTTGCAACATGGTGTTACAGGTGTAAATAAGCTTAATGTTTTGGTTTTCAAGGTATTTTTCATGATGTTGGTAACTCATTTAGTGGATTTTGCATCTAACTATTTAACATGGTCCAAAGTCAGGGTTAAAAGGCACTTAAAGTTTTACTCATTGATGAACCACATCATGCATTTTACAGTATATTATTGATCCTAATCAGTGTATCGTTTGCACATCAAATCGAGGACGTTCATACAAGTGTTTTGCGAAAAATTAATACTATATTATCTGCATGGAAATGGGTCGACCTCTTGTATTCATCCACCCTGGACATAGCACAAAAACACTTGTGAGGTTTTAATACAATATTAGTGAAGCTACTAACCAGCATACATTTCAATCCGAATTTGTAAGGCTTTCGTATTAATTATTCAAACCATTACCTTTAAGTGCTATCTACCGAAAGTAGAACAATTTGTTCTATACAGTAAATACTCAAACCGCCAGATGAATTCATAACGTTCTGCAAAGTAAACTGAAACCATTGAATAGAAATTAGAGAAAATTCTAATTAAATTAGATCTGATGAAGCAATTTCTTTCAGTCAATATCTGCTCGGACACTTATAATTTAGTGTCATACAGTTAAATAAATTACCAATTATGGGCCAAGCAGAATTATAAAATGTGTATGTTGCAATTTAAATGTGGAAATCCTTTTGATACTTTAAGTACTGCGCTGTTTAAAGCTGCATGTCACGTTCTGTTGTTTTAATATTATTAATAGGTCTCGGGCCACTTCATCTGTATTATATAGGACTGTATATAATCAATTTTATATAATCCATCTGATTGAAGCAGTCTAATCTTTACTTAATCGACAAACGGATTCTTGACGATTTTTATCATTTCCATAGGTTTTTAATTTATAATTGCCAAAATAACAAAACACTATTTTTAACCGACTAATGTCGATTGTTCTGATTAAATTGACAGTTTTGAATTGTTTTGATTAGCCTTTAAACTACAGGACACACCCAAATAAAATACTGTTTGCAACCAAATACTGCTGCTAGATTAAAAATAAAATTTTGTCCAACCATTTCAGCACCTAACGCAACACACACTTTTTTACCGAACGGATTTTTCATGTTGTGTACTGTACCGTCAATTGAATCATCGCATTGTCGGATAGTGTGAAAAAAATTGCAAAATAGTATTAAAATACACAATTTAGTTAATTTTAATATTGAAATATAATTGCTTTTTAAGTGAAATCAAATGCATTACGTATTTCGTGTAATTTAAACCAGTATGTGGATTTTTTTCTGAGCTTGACATTGGAGTGAACATAACCTTAAAACAATTTTTGGTTGAGAAATTTTTTTTGTGGAATCATTTTTTGTTTTTCGTTACATAAAAAATTACAAATAAATCAAGTGAGTTTGTTTTTCATGTTCAATGTGTTTTGTTTTTAGTTTTGTGTGTGCGTTTTATTTTACAAAATTCTATCATTTATAACTTTATTAATTAAGTTAGTGTTTTTTGATTAAAGAAAACATAAAATATTCACTAAAAAGTGTTAAATTCTAAAAAAAAATATTTTCTTTTCTCGAAATAGGTGGCAGCATATTTGATTCTTGTGGTTGGCTTTTGTATATATGTATTTTTTAAATACAATCGAATAAATATATACATACACGAAAACGTCAAATTGCATCACTACAAAAAAACAAAAAAAAATTCATTTATATATAAATGGTGTGTTTACTAATAGATGGTGTTTATTAAAATAAAAAAAATTAACTAAAAAATATCTGAATGTCGTCAACCACCATCTTGAATCTATAACCTGGCTTCCTTCATAAAATAAAAAAATTTAATCGAAAAATATAAAAAAAATAATTATTTCTTAAAAGAATATTTAATAAAAATATAAATTAATATAATCATAGTGTTAATAGTTAGTTAAATTATACAAAATATCTTACAAATAATTAGAAGAAGTAACGAGGATATAGAATTTTTTATAAACTGCTTTAGAATTTAGATCTGTTTTTATCTGGTAAAACTATTCTAAAATCGGCATTCAATCAGACATATGTCTTACGCCGATTTCTACAATTAAATACTAAAAAAATGACATTACCAAGTACAGCACGAGTTTATACCGATGTAAATTCTCATAAGCCCCGTGATTATTGGGATTATGAAAATTATCAAGTTGAATGGGGACAACAGGATGATTATCAACTTGTCAGAAAATTAGGACGTGGAAAATATAGTGAAGTATTTGAAGCAATTAATATAACAAATTCAGAAAAAGTTGTTGTTAAAATATTAAAACCAGTTAAAAAAAAGAAAATAAAACGTGAAATAAAAATTTTGGAAAATTTACGTGGTGGTACTAATATAATTACACTACAAGCTGTTGTAAAGGATCCAGTATCACGTACACCAGCACTAATATTTGAACACGTTAATAATACTGATTTTAAGCAACTCTATCAAACACTAAGTGACTATGATATAAGATATTATTTGTATGAGTTGTTAAAAGCATTGGATTATTGTCACAGTATGGGAATTATGCATCGCGATGTAAAACCACATAATGTTATGATTGATCATGAAAATAGAAAATTACGTTTAATTGATTGGGGATTAGCAGAATTTTATCATCCAGGACAAGAATATAATGTTCGTGTCGCTAGTCGTTACTTTAAAGGACCCGAATTACTAGTTGATTATCAAATGTATGACTATTCATTGGATATGTGGTCATTGGGCTGTATGCTCGCCTCAATGATATTTCGTAAGGAACCATTTTTCCACGGTCACGATAACTACGATCAACTTGTGCGCATAGCTAAAGTATTAGGTACTGAAGAATTGTACGCATATTTGGATAAATATGGTATAGAATTGGATCCAAGGTTTCATGATATATTATCGCGACATTCGCGCAAACGATGGGAAAGGTTTGTGCATTCAGATAATCAGCATTTGGTAACAGCCGAGGCGCTCGATTTTTTGGATCGTTTACTACGATACGATCACTATGAACGTTTAACAGCTCGTGAAGCAATGGAACATCCATATTTTACCGCAGTTGTACATGAACAAATGGGCCAATCTAATTCACTTACCTCGAAGGGAAGCAATCAACAATAAAATTATTATATTATTATAATTATTATATTATGATTAAATTAAAAACACAAAAAAACATTTATACATATAATTTTCGTTCAATTTTTTTTATTGCAATTATAATAAAATTGAATATTATAATGTTTTTTGTTTGTTTATTTCGTTTTAGGCGATTCTTTTTTTTTATACATAATATTGAAGCAGAAGATTTTAAAATTTATTTTGTCTACAATGACGTTAAAACACATTAAAAAGGAGTTGTATTGTTAACAAAGAAAAAACTGAATCACGTGTTTTGGATCAGTTAATTATCTTCAAAAATTCGTCTCGTGGTCATTCTAAACACAGAAACGTGACCATTCTAAATATTTAGAATACGCATTTATAACAGCCATTCACAACCTCTTTTTTAAAGTGTTCTGAGAAAAATGGATTCTAAAATTTTTTGTATTTACATAATTATATCAAAACGTTATACTTTTTCTCATTTCATTTCTTGTACAAAAGCAAAGTTCAAACATCTAATTTGAAATTTTGATTATTTCCCTTTAAGATATAAATTTAAAATTAAGAACACATAAAACAACAAAAAAAAATGTTAATTGCATTAATTATTTTTTTTAATTAATAATTATGAATTAATCTTTAAAAATAAAATATATTAAAATGTATTTATACTAAACAAAAAAAAAAACAAATTTAAGGCGAAATAAGTAAGCCAAACACAAACCACCAGGAAGGGTAGAATCTCTTTATATTGAATAAATTTTCTTATTACACTCGTTTAAAAATTTTGTATATGATATACCCATACTTATAATATATTATAATAAGAATAGTAACAAATTGTAATTAATGATTGAATATAAAATAATAAATCGAGGAAAGAGCTCTGCTGTCGAATTAAGTATTTTTTCTGTTCAATATAAAGAAATTCTACTGTTTATTGAAGATAATAGAATTGATTCTAGTTTAATCATCCCACGAACATTTTGTGTTTTTGAGAGCGAAAGTTGAAGTTATAAAAACAAAAATAGGATGACAAAAATTTAATAAAATCAAAAAAAAACAATTAAATAAATTATATTATTTAACGAAATTTATTCAAATTTCGTTCAATCATAAAAAATTATTGTCCTACTATTTTTATTTATTTTCATAATGCAAAAATCGTTTACTTTCATATTGGAATCGTCATCGTGGATCTTATCTTTTGCCACCTATCTATAAAACTATGCGGTCTTGGTGTAACCAGAAAATTATAATCAAATTGATAAGTCTAGTATTTCATGCAATTCCAACCGCATTCCAATTATGAAATATGTGGTTATAAAAACCAAACGTGCACCTACTGAGGACTTTAAAAAAAAACTATTATTTTATTCGTTTTGATCATTATGAAACTAATAAGCTATTATGTATTTATAAAAAACATTCTATATCAAAAAATAAAAATAATTATCGAGAAAATTTAATTTATTTACTTATACATACTCGTAAATATATAATAAATGTAATTAAAATTAATATTCTTAAATACAAAAAAAAACTACTAAATTACTATAAAGTAACAGTCGAGAAAAATTAAAATATTTTTAACAAAACTAAATGTATTCGTAATAAAATTAATTAAAACATTGAAAGTTAACGATGAAAAAAAAAACAAAATTAATATATTTTTAAAGAATTAGGAAAATATTTTCGAGTGGTTTCTGAATCCAAAATTGGGGTACAATACACAAACACACATCATCATGAAAGGACACACTCTTGAATTTTTTTAGAAATTACATACGTTATTGACAGAAGCCTAACAAAATATATTTTAAATTGAATATATTTATTTATATTCACGTACGTGTACACATGAATAAAGATGATTATCATTTTTTTTTGTACTGTAACAACTTAAATCAAAAGAAAACAAAACATGAATCCGAAAACGGGCAATAAAAAAGATATAAAAAAAAAGTAAATTTGTAGGATAATAAATATATGATTAAAAAGAAATAATTAATGAAATAAAATAATTTAAAACATAATTGATTTTCAATTTTATTAATTATATAATATTGGTTTTGATTTTGTATCGGTATAGTGTTAGAACGACTTTATGATATGTTATCTTGAAAAATTTCAAAGACAGTTCATTGTGACTTACTACTGCCCAAATATGAGATTTATTCTGCAAACATATCACTGCATCTATGGTGTCTAGCATACCACGCACCTCGACATTCATATGTATTGCCCTTCTAATTTGTTCATCAACCGTCATTATCTTGAGAAACCTAACTAGCATTTTTTTTTTTTTTTTTTTTTTTTTATATATTTTAATCTATGCTATCTTTTTTGGGGCTCAAGGCTCTCCCAGCTCTTTCGCGGTTCGCTTATTTACGTCCTACTTTACGCCTTAACGGCCAAATCGAGGACGTACGGCTATAGGTCCGATTTTCGTAGAACCATCTGCACATTGCATAGCTCCATGCCAGCCTATAGTACTGACATGGAAGATGGGTCGGCCCATGAGATCTGCACTCCAACAGGGGGTCATAGCTAACTAGCATTAACCATATTTATCGTAACACTTTGTGTAGGAAGGTTGCATCATATTAATGCTAGTTTTTGGTAATTCGGGCTTTCTATTAACGGCCAATTTATTTCGATTAATACCTACATGCCTCCAAGTGTTCTCAATTCGTAGAATCAATGTGTATGGTTCTTTTTTATAAAGCCCGATCGGATTATGGTTCATTATTTACTTATTTTGTCATAAGCGTGTTGTAGTTTAGTTGTGGATTCGTCAATTGAGGATTTCCTATGGTCCCAAACTGCTAGCTAGAATCATTAATGGCGTAAAGAAGGTCGAATAT
Organism: Tipula lateralis; assembly: GCA_963932295.1. Classification (NCBI taxonomy): domain Eukaryota; kingdom Metazoa; phylum Arthropoda; class Insecta; order Diptera; family Tipulidae; genus Tipula; species Tipula lateralis. The sequence continues at coordinate 60,489,157 of OZ010736.1, read as the reverse complement.
AGGTTTCAAGTCACTGGCATGTGATACTGATATTTCATCGAGCTCCAACAAGTATAGTATAGCATAGCTTTATAAGCTATTGTTTGCCCATATCATGTAAACCATTTTACTCGACCGGTTTCGATCACGAGCCAGAAGATGACAGATCGCTCTCTTCGCCGCGGAGGCATCGTTGTCGATTGTGACCTCTTCGCCTAACGAAAGGCGTTTCTACCTTCAAACATCGCTGTATCATTCGGTTCGAATCAGTACGCCGAACGTGATAAAGTCAGCGTGTTCACTGCCCTTTGATTTCATGAACGATATCAGGAATTCACATTAAATTCCTGATTTCGTGATTGAACAGACCTCCGTATGTGCCATCAACCTCGCATTTTGGGCTATACCATATATCACATACATGATTCTTCTCTCGAATGTGAGACGCCATTTTTCGTACTCAGAAGTGGACGTAGACGATATAAAGCTCGATTTCCAGCGGCAAGGAACACCTTGATATCCTCTCCCACACTATTATCGTGAGTAATGAGAGATCCAACAGACTTGCATCTCATCACTCTTTCAAAGAGACTTGAATCTCATCACTACTGAAATCAATTGCGTCTTCGTCTCTAAAACAAGAGATTAGATATTTGGTTTTGGACTTGTTGATTTTGAAACCAACAGAAGCTGAACACTGTTCCAGTGAATCAAGTATCTCTTTCACTCCGTTCCAATCACACAAATATCATCTGCATATGCAAAAAGTTAATTGGATTGTCAGAATAAAATATTGTCTTGAGTGCAACACATAAAAAGTTTCGGGGACCGTGCATTTGCTTGTCGAACAACAGAACCCATTGCAAAAATTCTCTATAGCCTGTTCTCAACTTGAACACAGTATTCTGACAGCGTAAATGTCATTCTTCATGTTCATATTTGTGTGGTATTCCCAAATATTCAAGCGCATACCATAGTCTCTCTCGATCGATCGAGTCATAGGCGTGCTTGACATCTAGGAATACCAGGTGTATATCGCGTGATGTTTCGTAGTACCTGGAAAGAATCATCCATAGTGAAAAACTTTAATCAGTTACTGACCGATTTGGACGGAATCCTCCTTGGTAGTCACCGATAATTTCCTACGCCAGAAAAGTAATTCTTCCCAAGATAATGTATGACAGTAACTTGTATGCTGTGCAAAGGAGAGCTATAACGCGATAATTCTCGCATTTCAAGCGATCACCCTTCTTGAATATTGACCATAACGCGGCCACTTTCCATGCTTCAGGCATAACTTCATTTTGCCATACCAATCTAGCAAGGTCGAAAAGACTGTTCCACAAAATTAGCTCTCCTAATATCATCAGCTCTGAATTAAGCAATCAACTCCTGATGAATGATTTTTCTTTAATCTTTTCATTCCTCATTGGACGGATCCTCAATGAACATCTCTTCGGTCTGTATTTAAGGGTATTCAAATACAGCTTGTTATACATGTGGAACATTACATAGGTCACAAAAATGTTCACGCCATGTATCGAGTGCCGCATCGACGTTAACATAGAGGGTTTTATCCTTGTTCCGAATGGCAGTTAACCGAGATCTTAAGGTATGGTGCTATTCGGTGATTCGTTTAAAGAAACCTCGCGAATTCCGCTAATTGCTGAGTTGTTGTACTCTTGCGACCTTAGCCTTCCACCATTCGCGCTTATTCTGTCTATATAAATGCGCTTAGCTGTCTAGCAAGAACTGCTTTATTTTTTCTTCCGAGACACAGTTCACTTCTTTAGATTGGTAATTAGATCGCAAAATGCTGTTGCTAAAAAGATCTTGTTATTTTTGTTGCGTTTCTTCATTTATCAGACCTTCACAGGAGAATCGCGTTATTCCTGACTTATTCAAAAATTTAGTGACCAGATAATCGATTATTTGGAATTCCAGTACAGCCTTTTTTACCTGAGGCCCATATGATAAATCCAACTCCCAGATTTTTTAAGGTCATCTCCACTGTGTAGCAATGTATAGCCTTGGGACAGAATGTTCTCCACTTTTAGGCCATCGGGGTTTTGGAGCGCTACGAATTCCAGCCGATACTCTTTCATACATATGTTAAGGCCGTCAAACGCGCGCCTGGTTTTCGGAGTGACTGGATGTTCCACGAGCCGAACCTCAATATCATTTTCGGGTACTTAAGCGATGGGTCATCCGATTTTTTTTTCTTGTTGACATTTTTAACATTTGTTGTTTTTTACGGATGCGGGTCGTCGGCTCTGCAATCCAACTAGATTTATTCGCCTCATACGACAAGCACTGGAGAGTGTGGTGGTATTCCACCCACAGGGCCTCATGAATCCCCAATATATGAACCTAAACTCTATATAATTGATTCAAAAAATATCTCTGAAGTTTGAAAAGCAAACCACTGCCACACTTTATCAAATGCCTGTGCCACATCTAAATAATTCCATCTTAAATTTTTTTTCACTAATGTCTTATATAACATCAGTCATTATATTTTCTTTGCTCTATAGTTGATTTTATTTATTGTTCGGCGGTTTGCCGGGTTTCTGAATCAATATTACCTCTTCCACCTTTAACTGCCTCGGAACATATTATTTTTCGAAATTCGTATTGATAATATGTAGTTGTTTACGAATAAATAGAGCTTCCGATTAAAGCTATTCAATTGTTTGTCCCGTCAAGATTTTTGATTTTATATTTAACATTCTATTTTTTATTACCTTCAGTATTGCAATGCCGGTAGGAGCTGGACTCGGTACTCTATTGAACATATTCTTGCGTTGTGGTAACAAACAAAGGACCAACGTTGGTTTGTACTTCTATCATATCATATCATTAGCAAAGTATAAGGGTAAATAACTTAAAATGGCCGCCATTACGTATAATAACGCCTTACCGGGGTCACCAATTTTTTATTCAAACTCAAAATTTCAATTTACATTTAGACTAGTTAATTAAATAAATTATTGGTTCATTCCATCTAGTCATCATCCTTGGGATCAGTATCACTGATCGTGTAATTGAGTGATACTGATTCACTATGACTAAAAACATTTTAACTCAAAAATTGAATTTGTATTAAGGATTTTTATTGCGTATCATAATGGTCTGTAAAATTTAGTATCCATAAATTAGTCACCATCTCTGGGATTAATGAATTATAAGCATTTGTGTTATTTATTTCTTCATAACTAAAGTTAGCTCAATATTTTTCACTCAAAATTTGCTAACTAGGTATTTTGATGTTCTGGTTTTAGTATAGTATTCAAACTTTTGTTATGGCAAAATGAAGTTATGCCTGATGAATGCAAAGTGGCCGCGTTATGCTCAATATTCAAGAAGCGTGATCGCTTGAAATGCGAGAGTTATCGAGGTACAGCTCTTATTTGTACGGCATACAAGGTAGTGTCATACATTATCTTGGGAAGAATTACTCCTCTAGCGGAGGAAATTGTCGGTGACTATACCAAGGAGGATTCCATCCAAATCGGTCAGTCACTAATCAATTGTTTTGCTACGGATGATTCTTTCCAAGTAGTATGAAACATATCGCCATGTACACCAGGTATTCCTAGATTTCAAGCAAGCCTATGACTCGATCGATCGAGAGGCTATGGAATGCGCTTGAATATTTAGGAATACCAAAAAAATATGTACATCTGTGTAGAATGACAGTAACGCAATCACAATGCTGTGTTAAAGTTGAGAACAGGCTATCAAGAACTTTTGCAATGGGTTCTGGTGTTCGACAAGGCAATGCGCTGTCCCCGATACTTTTTAATCTCATGTTGAAATACATCCTTCGTAAAAGTGAAAGACATCAAGACATTATCTTATTCTGACAGTCCAATTAGCTTTTTGAGTATGCAGATGATATCTGTGTGATTGGAAAAGTTTTTAGCTTCCGTTGGTCTCAAAAGCAACGAATACAAAACCAAATATCTGATCTCTGTTTTCGAGACCAAAACGCAATTGATTTCAGTAGTGGTAAACACACGTTTGAAGGAGTGTACAGATTGACGTATCTGCGATCTCTCATTACTCTCGATAATAGTGTGGCAGAGGCTATTAAGGTTCACGTTGCCGCAGGTAATCGGGCTATATATCTTCTACGTCCCTTCTAAAATCAAAATATCTTGCAAATACGGATAAGCTGAAACTGTACGGTGTTGATCAGACCCGTGTCTTTGTCATGTATATATGTGAAAGTTAAACCTTAGAAAGTTTAACCTAGACGGATGAGTACAAAAGATGGCTTCTAACATTCGGGAGAAGAATCATGCATGTGATATATGGCCCAAAACGCAACGTTGATGACACATTATGAGTTCTGTTCAATCACGAGATCAGGAATTTAATACGAATTCCTGTTATCGTGCATGAAATCAAAGGACAGCGAGTCGCCTTTCGGTAGACGAAGAGGTAAGCAAAAAGAGCGATCTTCTAATTGCTTGCAACAGTAAGAAGACCTGTCTCGCGATTCTAACCGATGGATTACCATTGTTGACACGGTACGGTCCTGTAAAGTCTGCCAAAAAAATCTAGAAGAAGTATTGTTTGGATTGTTTCAGTTGTAACTTGCCACCTGCTCCGAAAGTTTTTCTCTCACAATTTATATCGATGTAACACATCTAGTCGTTATAAACTCGACCAGGATAATTCGGGAAGGCCTAACCGATGTACTTATAATGTATAATTATGTGACCGATCCGAATGTAGATCTTTCAAGCTTACCACATTGTCGTTAACAATATTAATCATCATGAAGAACTTAAAATAGAAAAAGAATTTATTTTTTTTAATAAATTCTTTATTTCAATTTTTTTTTTTAATTTTACATTATTTGATGATTAAAGCGTATTACAAAAAATATCAATTTCATTTATTTGTTTTAAAGATTTCTGATCCTTATTGATGCTCAAATCTTATCATTTCTTATAATAAATTTTTTTTTTATTTAATTTAATTCAACTTAAAAATTAATTTAATTTTTTCATTTTCTGTTAATAGTTGGCCTAAAAATAATTGAAAACAAAAACTGCCATTTAATTTTTTTTTTAAATTCCTTAACCTAAATAAATAATTATAGTTATAGTTATAAAATATTTCATTATTCGTGGTTTAACCACCAGTACTTATTTTTTTCGCTAATATATTTATTTTCCGTCATCTTTTTAAAATGTGTGTTAAATTTCATATGTAATTCTGGGTTTTCAAAATTTTCTTGATCGAAACCTTTTTCATTCGGTCTTCTATTGATGTGGTATATAAGTGGAACCTGATTTGAATTTTGTATATAACCTTTCTTGTCCAGCCATATGAACGCTTCTGGCCCTGGTATTTGACTTATTCCGATATTTTGCTCAATTATTGTGTCGTCGGTATGATATGGTCCATATATAAGGGAATTTGTCGTATTTTTTGTTGTTCTTAATATATGCTTCCTTATTGTTTTTATAGTGTGTATGTCGATTCTATCTGGTTTAAAATTTTCATACTGTGTTTTGTTTGAGATGTAATGTAGATTTCCATTTCCTAATTTTCTAAAGGCTTTTCTACAGTGCCGAATGTATTTTCTCTCCTGTACTCTCATCTTTTCTATGTATGCAGGACCTATATTAAACCATATTGGGCATCCATATGTGATAATAGGTCTCACTAATGTTTGATAACAAATTGTTTTGACATTTGTGCTTATGTGCTTAGAGAAAAATATTCGTTTATTACTGAAAAAAGCTCTTCTGGCTTTTTCTAGTTGAATATTAATATGATCATTAAAGTAGCAAAAGCGATCTATATTGACACCTAAATATTTAACTATAGGTTTTTGCTCTATGGTTACATTGTTGATTTGAATTTTAAATTGTTTCCAATATTTTTTAGTGTTCTGACTAGCGTTTTGATATGATTTCCGGAATAAGATGGATTCACATTTGTTACTATTTATTTTAATTTTCCATGTATGTAGGTATTTAATTAAAAAGTTGGTTGCATTTTGTAGATTTGTTTGCATGACTGTTATTTTAGGGTTGGCACCATACATAATTATATCATCTGCGTATGCTATAACCTGTATATGTTCTGAATTTAACTGTTGAGCTACAAGTAGTTCGTTGATATATAAATTGAAAAGTAAAGGTGCGGTAATGGATCCTTGTTGTAAACCATTCTGTATAGTGAAAGTTATGTTTGAAGTATTTTCTCCGTCAGTTGTAACAAATTTTCGATGGTATAGCATTTCCCAGATTATTTGTATGATTTTGTAACTAAACTGGTATTTTTGTAATTTATATAACAAGCCATCTAGCCATACCGACTCGAATGCCTTCTCCATGTCTATCATGATTGCCCCAGTGCTTAGTTTATTATTTAGATTACGGCATACATCTGAAGTTAGTTTTGTGATGGCATGGATAGTTGAGTGTTGATATCTGAATCCAAATTGGTTGTCAGTTAATATCTTATTACGATTGGTGTGCTGGAGTATTTTATTGTAGATAATGACTTCATATACTTTACTTATGTTTGATAACAGGCTGATTGGTCTGTAGTTTTCCGCATTCATTCGGTTTAGTTTTTTCTTGAGCACTGGAAAAAATTTTTGCCGTCTTCCAGCAATTGGGGAATGACTTGTTATTAAGCAAATTGTTGAACAAAATGCATAGTTCATTAATTAATGTATCTGGTAGATGCTTAAGGATGATATTTGGGATGTTGTCTATTCCATATGATTTTTTGGTATTACTACATTTTAATATGTGTTTTAAATCTAAAATATTTATGAAGTACTCTGGATCCTGTGTATGGTTTGGTTTATTTGCTGTGTTACTATCTGTGAATTCTGTTTCAGTTGTGTTATTATTTTTATCATTTATAAATTTTCCTTTTAGTAAATTAGTAGTGTCTCTAATTACATTTTCATGTGCAGCATTCCCTTGGTTGGTTATTGTACGGTTTTCAATATAGTGACCTAATATATTGAGGTTTGTATGTTCACAAATGCATGAATATTTTGTTGCTGTCTTTGGTATTTTCGTCCAGTCTATGTTTAGTGTGTTCATTGTTATTGCCTCGGATTCTTCGATTTCTAATTGTTTTATTTGGGTATCCGATTTTTGTCTAGTGATTTGTTTAATGTTTTTGAACATTTTAGGTTCCGGTTTAATATTCTCCAGTTTGTTCTTCCAATATTTATTGTATTCTATTCTTATATTTTCTTCAATGAGTTCATTCGTTCTTTTAATTTGTGATTTTAATAAGTTAATTTGTTGTACATTATTATAACCGAAACGTTTATATCTTTTAAGGGCAGTAATTATTTTACTTTTATGTTTATATAATCGTTCTATTATTTTATTCGTATACACTTCCATATTATTTTTAATTCTCAATCTTGGTGTATTAGTTTTTATATTTTGTATTAACAATTCATTAATTTTTTCAATTCCACCTTCTAGTTCATTTTCGCTTAGGTTCTTATTATTAGGAAATATAGTGTTGGAGTCACATTCTCTTATTATTCTTTTGTATTTTTTGTTAAGTTCCCTTTTCCATCTCACCCAGTTCATGTTGTTAAAATTATATTTGTTTATACCAGTCTCTATTATGTTTGTTTCCCATTTTTCTGTATTTAGGGATTTTATTTCAATGGCTTTATGATCACTGTCGTATGAGTGAGACGGTATTTCGCCTTGTAGGTCTGTTTCAATTAATATACGACTATCTGCAATCGCTAGATCCAGATAGCTACCCGTTCTAGTGAAGGTTGGGGCATCCGGTTTGTATAATTTTGTTCGGTATTGTATTGTATGTTCTATCATCCATTTGGCCAGAATGGTACCTCTCGGGTTGTTAGTTTGATTTCCCCAGCTTGTGTGTTGTGCGTTAAAATCACCGGCTATGATAAAATAATTATTTATATTTTCTAAATTAAGTATTTTAAACAATTCATTGAGATCTTGCTCAAATATAGCATCTGGAAATACTGAATTGTTGCCAGAACAATATGCAGCTATGATATAGAGTTGGGTTTTGTTTACGAGTTCTAGTTTTATTATTGTGTGTTCAATCTTATTTATTTGTTTAGTGATTTGTTTTGAAATTTGTTTGTATTTAATTTGTTTTTTTATTATGATTGCTGTGCCTCCTCCTTGCTTTGCATTCGGTCTATCTGTTCTCACGATATAATAATTTTCAAATGTTATTTCATGTTTTTGTGTTAATTTAGTTTCATTGATCATCATTATATCTGGCGAGTGTAATTGAATAAATTTTAAAAGGTTCAATCTTCTATGTATACTTTGGATAGAATTGACATTTAACGCTATAATTTTTAATGAGTTTATATTTGATTAATTATCTGTAGCAATTGGGCTATTTGTTCGCTTTGTTGTTGTATTATTTTGCTCATTTGGTCTACTTTGACTGCTAGTGACTGTATCGTCAATGCTTCGTTATTATTCGTATTATTATTGTTATTATTATTGTTATTATTAATATTTTTAACGATGTCTGCGAATGTTCCGTTCTTTTCATTTACTGGAGTGCTATTAAAGTATGTTGTTGTTTGTGCGTTCTTTCTTTTTTCTTGTATTTTAAGTTTAAGTTTTAGTATGGTTGATTGGTAGATTGGGCATCCTTTATATGATGCTGGGTGTCCAGCTTTTTTGCAGTTAATGCAGTAAATATCTGTATTTTCTATTTTTTCTTTGATTTGACACTCTCCTGGTTTATGATTTGTAGCACATTTTACACAGCGGTAGTCTAAGTTACAGTTTGTTGCTGTGTGATTAAATCTTTGGCAATTTTTGCATTGGATAATCTCTCTATTTTGTTTTAATTGTTCCCATGTTATTCTTTGGTAGTTAATTGTTTTTATATTTATTATTTTGTTCATTGGGGTTTGTGGATTAAATTGAATTAAATACAAAGGTAGTTTTCGTTTATTTTCTATTGAGCGTTTTGTTTTTAGTTGTGAAATGTGTTTCACTTCTATATCTCCTTGTTGTTCCAGTTCTGTCTTTAGTTCTTGTAGGTTTTCATCTTCTGAGGGTCCTTTTAGTATAAGCGTTTTTGATTTCTCGTCTTTAGGTGTATACGAGAAGTATTGAGTTTTGACTTCATTTAATGTTTCTTTAACTTTGTGGTATCCGTTTATATTTTCGGTAATAATTGAGTGTTTGTTTATGCTCACCCTTTTTATTTCGAAATTAGTTATTCCAATTCCTTTTATTAATGCAAGAGAATCCGAAATTTTTTGATGATGGATATGGATTGGTGGTGGTTTAACATTTTTTAATTTGTTATTGTTGTTGTTGTTCGTAACGTTATTTTCGTTTTTATTTAAATTGGTGGGTAAGTATTGATGTCTAATTGTTCTATGTGTGTTGTTTGCTTTTATTTGTTTTTTGACCTGTTCAAAAGTCTGATCTGTTGTTGTAGTTGTTGTTTCTTGTGTAAACTCGTTTGTAATATTTTGGTTTACCGTTGTTTCTACATCGTCTATAATTTCATCAATCATTAATCGTTCGAATCTATTTTCACTCAGATAACCTGCATTTTCAGTATTTGATAACATTTTTTCCATATTATTAAGACGCATTTTTAATTTTTCGTTTTCAACTTTCAATCGTTTCATCCTGCTGCTATTTCTTTGCAAACTAGTTATTAGAATAGGTTTAATTTTCTTCCTTAATAATGTGTTTTCATTTTCTTGTATTTCACTCATGTTTTTTCTTTTGAAAGTGGCCAATATTGACTTGTTTACTTTCAAAGCTGGCATAAATGCCACACTTTTACTATTACACGCACTATCCACTTGTTGTTATTTATATTTTTTTATATATATAGTTTTTGATTTAATAATAATATGATCTAATTAAAATATGATATATATATATTTTTTTTTTTTTAATTTTATTTTGAACTTCACTATTCGACGACTGCGCATCGACTCATAGAAAAAAAAAAAAAAAAAAAAGAATCCATGCAAGTAACCACAATGACGGTTAACTTTGATTATCACAACACCTGTAATATATTTGCAATATATTGTTCCACGCGGTATAACCTAAAGAAATAAGACTAGATTAACTTGTTCCAGAAATTAGGAAGTTCAGTATCGGAGGTGACTTTAATGCCAAAAATACCTTTTGGGGTTCAAGATTAACCTCTCCAAAAGGCAAGGATTTACTTGCAGTTGGTCAATACTCAAACTGTGAATTTTACTCAGGAGGGAAACCAACGGTACTGGTCATCTGATTCTAACAAAATCCCAGACCTTATAAATTTCTACATCACTAAAGGCATATCGGAACGCTTCATATCTGATCATTCTCCTGTTATTATGACCATTAGTGAAAATGTTATAGAAAACATAAATTCACCTCAGCTCACAAACAACAAATTGGGAATTGTTTAAGCAGTTAGTAGAAGAAAGAATAGAACTTCAAATACCAATAAAAAGTGAAAAAGGAAATTGAAGAGGAACTAGACAAGCTCTTTGATGTCATACAATGGTCCGCTTGGGAATGCACTCTCAAATTGTCATTGAGGAAAGAAAACTTCGTTATTTACCTAATAAAGGGTCCGCCAAATAACTTTTTTTTTTGAAAATGCTATAAAAAAAAACTACTGAATATTTTCTCAAATTTCTTTTTTTATTTAAAAGTACAATCCTTCCGGTTAATAATGGAAAATAATTTTATTCAAATGGCTGCCTCGGCTGGCCATGCAGTAGCCTACACGACCGGTCCAATTTTTAAGCACATTATCGTTTGTGTGCAGCTGCGTATTTCACCAATGGTTTCACGAATATTGTCCTTTAAAGCGTCAATTGTCTCTGGTTTGTCGGCGTAACACTTATCTTTGAGGGCACCCCACAAATAATAGTCCAACGGTGTCAAATCGCAGCTCCGAGGTGGCCAAACGACAACAGCTCTGCGGCTGATAATGCGATCTTCAAAAACAGGGCGCAAAACATCGAGTATAGCTTCAGCTGTGTGGCACGTAGCGCCGTCCTGTTGAAACCAAATGTTGCCAATATCCTCCTCTTCAATTTTTGTGAACAAAAATTCGTTCAACATGGCCCGATAACGATCGCCATTGACTGTAACGGCCACTCCTTGCTCATTTTCGAAGAAAAATGGCCTAATTATGCCTCTGGACCAAAATCCGCATCAAACAGTGACTCGTTTTGGGTGTACCGGCTTTTCAATGTATGCGTGCGGGTTTACCGTGCCCCAAATGCGACAATTTTGCTTGTTTACATACCCACCAAGATCAAAATGAGCTTCATCCGAAAAGATGATTTGTTTGGCAAAATCGGCATCTTCTGTAAGTCGATCGCAAGCCCACTCAGCGAAGCGAAAACGCATTGGATGGTCAGTTGGCCTCAATTCCTGAACCAATTGGACTTTGTATGTTGTCATACCAAGATCTTTATGCAAAATTCGTCTCAATGATGTCTCCGAAATGTTCAATTGTTGAGAACGACGGTGAATTGTTGTTGATGGCGCGTCACGCACACTTTCTACCACAGTATCAATATTCTCGGGTACTGTTTTTGGCTTTTCACGCTTTGGTTTATCGATGAGGATGCCAGTTTCTTTCACTTTTTTCACAAGATAACGAACATACGGAGCTGACGGTGCTTCTCTTCTTCCAAAATCCGTACGCAATTTTCGCACACATTCTGCAACATTACCATGATTTTCAAAGTAATGTCGCAATATTTCCCAGCGTTGTTCGAGCGTATACACAACCTTGTTCGTTCAGCGGATGGATAAAACTAATTATCTGTCAAATCAGACATGAGCTAAGTGTTACCATTCACGAAATAAGCACTAGTTAAAAAAAAAATTTCGATGGCGGACCCTTTAGTAGTACGAGAACAGGTGCAGGAGAAACGAAAAGCCCGAAAGATATGGCAGACTACGCATCAGCCGCAAGATAAAACCACTTTAAACAACTTATGCATCAAACTAAAGGCAGTTATAAAAGCAGTGAAAAATGAAGCAATTGGAAAATACCTTTGTTCTCTAGCTCCAACTAAAGATACCTCTGGAAAGCAACAAAAGGGTTGAAAGAACCAAAAACGCAGATCCTCCCAAACAAAACAAATAATGGAAAATGGGCTAGAAGTGCGAAAGACAAGGCTAACCTATTTGCTGAACATCTTGAAGAAACATTTCAACCTATAAGTCGTCAGATCAGTTACGAAAACACTACTGATACGCATAGAACATCTAACTTCGAAGATGTCAGTCCTGTAACATTGAAAGAACTAAAAGCTGAAATTAGGAACTTAAAAGCAAATAAAGCTCCTGGTTACGATCTGTCGGTAATTATTGCATATAGTCAATGCGATACTCAGGAAAAAATATGAACCAATGCAGTGGAAAGTAGCAGAAGTAATAATTAATGATTCCGAAAACTGGCAAGCCACCGAATGATAGGAAATCTTACCGTCCAAAAAAGATATCTTCAAGAGTCTCGCAGGGTAGTGTCCTGGGACCTATGGTTTACCTGCTCTACACCGAGATCTAACGGTCAGCCGATTCCGTATGCAAATAAGGCTAAATATCTAGGGATGACCTTAGATACCAGGTCAGGTGGAAAGAGTATGTTAAAAAGATAAAAGATGAACTTAATATCAAATATCGAAAAATGTATTGGCTACTCGGGAAAAACTCGGAATTGTCAACTGAAAACTTGCCATAATTCATGGACAACATAATTATCAACACGTAAACGAAGAACTTCGTGGTATGTTGGACACTGCAGTCAGTCGATTGCAGAGAATGAAACCACATGATTTAATGGATTAAGGACATCAGTGCAAAGACTATTTCAGTAAATTACCTATAAATGGAGCTGGCCAATGGGTCTCTTCGCATTCACAAGTGACTAAATTAAGAAATAAAAATTACTATAGATGAATTGTATTCAGTTGTAAAAGTTAAAATAGTAAAAAAAAATTGTTAATGGCCCAAAACAGATGTGAAGTTTTTAACAAATAACAAAAAATTTGTTTGTGTTAGTAAATACACTGTAAATATTTTCTAATAAGAATTTTGAGTGAAAATAATACAATTAACCAACAGAATATTTCTAATAATTAACAAAAATATTTAAAATAAAATAAACCGATAATAAAATGACAAATAAAATAATAAACAAATAAATAATCTAAATCATGATTACATGAACATATGATAAAATGTTAGGTTCGATGAGTGTTTTCTTAATCGGCCATTAACAAGACATCCAAGAGATTTTACCAGAACGCCACTATATACAATTGATTAATGCATGCCTGATGTACCCAATGTGCCACTCCACATTTCCCAACGGAGGAGAACACTAATATTTATTTTGACTTGAATATATGACAAAATGTGAGGTTCGATGAGTGTTTTCTTAATCGGCCATCCAAGAGATTTTAACAGAACGCGACTATATACATATGGTTTCTGCATGCCTAATATACCCAAAATGCCACTCCACATTTCCCAACGGAGGGGAACACTAATATTTATTTTGACTTGAATATATGACAAAATCTGAGGTTCGATGAGTGTTTTCTTAATCGGCCATTAACAAGACATCCAAGAGATTTTACCAGAACGCGACTATATACATATGGTTTCTACATGCCTAATGTACCCAAAATGCCACTTTACATTTCCCAACGGAGAGGAACACTAATATTTATTTTGACTTGAATATATGACAAAATGTGAGGTTCGATGAGTGTTTTCTTAATCGGCCATTAACAAGACATCCAAGAGATTTTACCAGAACGCCACTATATACAATTGATTTATACATGCCTGATGTACCCAATGTGCCACTCCACATTTCCCAACGGAGGGGAACACTAACATTTATTTTGACTTGAATATATGACAAAATGTGAGGTTCGATGAGTGTTTTCTTAATCGGCCATTAACAAGACATCCAAGAGATTTTACCAGAACGCCACTATATACAATTGATTTATATATGCCTGATGTACCCAATGTGCCACTCCACATTTCCCAACGGAGGGGAACACTAACATTTATTTTGACTTGAATGTATGACAAAATGTGAGGTTCGATGAGTGTTTTCTTAATCGGCCATTAACAAGACATCCAAGAGATTTTACCAGAACGCCACTATATACAATTGATTTATACATGCCTGATGTACCCAATGTGCCACTCCACATTTCCCAACGGAGGGGAACACTAACATTTATTTTGACTTGAATATATGACAAAATGTTGGCTCGATGAGTGTTTTCTCAATCGGCCATTAACAAGACATCCAAGAGATTTTACCAGAACGCCACTATATACAATTGATTTATACATGCCTGATGTACCCAATGTGCCACTCCACATTTCCCAACGGAGGGGAACACTAACATTTATTTTGACTTGAATATATGACAAAATGTGAGGTTCGATGAGTGTTTTCTTAATCGGCCATTAACAAGACATCCAAGAGATTTTACCAGAACGCCACTATATACAATTGATTTATACATGCCTGATGTACCCAATGTGCCACTCCACATTTCCCAACGGAGGGGAACACTAACATTTATTTTGACTTGAATATATGACAAAATGTTGGCTCGATGAGTGTTTTCTCAATCGGCCATTAACAAGACATCCAAGAGATTTTACCAGAACGCCACTATATACAATTGATTTATACATGCCTGATGTACCCAATGTGCCACTCCACATTTCCCAACGGAGGGGAACACTAACATTTATTTTGACTTGAATATATGACAAAATGTGAGGTTCGATGAGTGTTTTCTTAATCGGCCATTAACAAGACATCCAAGAGATTTTACCAGAACGCCACTATATACAATTGATTTATACATGCCTGATGTACCCAATGTGCCACTCCACATTTCCCAACGGAGGGGAACACTAACATTTATTTTGACTTGAATGTATGACAAAATGTGAGGTTCGATGAGTGTTTTCTTAATCGGCCATTAACAAGACATCCAAGAGATTTTACCAGAACGCGACTATATACATATGATTTCTACATGCCTAATGTACCCAAAATGCCACTAAATTGTGTGGCAGAGGCTATTAAGGTTCACCTTGCCGCTGGTAATCGGGCTTTATAACGACGATGGGTCCACGGTGGCGTAGAAAGCTATGAGCATCTTCTAGTTGCTTGCAATAGAAGACCTGGCTCGCGATTCTAACCGATGGAGTCAGATTGTTGACACGGTAAAGTCATGTAAATGCCGTCAAAAAAAATCTAGAAGTAGTTGTTGTTTGGATTGTCTCTCTCAGTTGTAATCTGCCGAAAACTTGCCACCTACCCCGAAAGTTTTCCTCTAGCAACTTATACCGATGTAACACATCTAGTCGTTATAAACTCGACCAGGATAATTCGGGGTGGCTTAACCGATACGAATATAGATCGTCCAAGCTTACCACATTGTCGTTCCAAAATTAAACAATGAAGCTTTAATTTAATTTAATTATTTTTTGTATTTGTGTTTAAATAGTGTATGTATGTATAATGTTTTGTTTTTATAAATATTTAATGCAAATGTAATTATTTAAAATTAAAAACTTATAAAATATACATCAAATAGTGTCGATTACCTGCCTCGACCTCAGCATTGTTTATAATATAATTAATGAACAAATAGTAACACACTGGAACAGTATTTTTGTATAATACATTATACTCTCTCGTATTTAATTATAAATTAAATTAAAAAAATATAAATAATTTAATTAATGTTATTAAATATAAGAATAGTTTTAATTAATTATTTACTAACAAATAGTGTGTTTAGATTACAATTTTTTATGTTTTCATCGTCGACATTGTTTATTCGTTTGTACTGCTGCCCACCTTTGATTTTATTCTGATTGTTATTATTATTAGCACTATTGTTGTTAATTGTTTTTAAATTATTAAAACTATATATGTTTGGATTTGTGTGTATCATTTTTTTACTATCTTTGGTTGTTGGTTGGGGCTGTAAAAACTGTATGATTGCCCCATTCGCAATTATCACTGGCGGTTGACCCTTGTCGATTGTCGACACCTCGTCCAAATTATTGTTTTGCCTGTTGATCTCTTTGTCGTCATTTGTCGGTTCTTCACCGTCCAACCAATACGTTTCCATCAATCCTTTGCCCTATATAAAATGAACGGTATAAAACTTAGATACACGCTCCGAATCTAAACCACAATTATTTACCTTAATCTCGAGTTTTCCACGCTCCGTCACCTTAAACGTTTTAAATTCGTCGAGTAATTGTTTTGTACTATCACTGATATGTATTTTAAGTGCCTCGCCATTCGATTCCATTCGCGACGCCGTATTTACAGTATCGCCGAATAAACAATATCGTGGCATTTTTAAACCAACCACACCGGCAACGCACGGCCCCGAATGCAAACCAATTCTCAATTTGATTTGTTCGTTCGGACGATGTCGTATTTTAAATGTGTGCACTGCTTTTAGTAGCGCCAATGCGAGGCGGCTGATTTCGCGAGCGTGTAAATTACCATTTCGTACCGGTAGACCGGAAACGACCATATACGCATCGCCGATCGTTTCAACTTTGTATACATCATAATTTTCGACTATTGAATCGAAACATGTGTACAGATCGTTGAGCAAATCGACCACCTGCATTGGTGTACTTTCGGCGGATATTTTAGTGAAACCAACAATATCGCTAAAATAAATGGTGACTTGGTCGTAGATTTCGGCCACCACCGACTGGCCTTTTATCAACTGGGCTGCCACTGACCTATACACAAAAACATTGTTTTAGATTCGAACCAACACTAAATATACGAGTGTATACTAACTTTGGTAAAAGCTGATATAAAAGCTCCTCACATTTACGCTTCTCTTCTAGATAGTCGTGAGTGCGTTCCTCGACTAGAAATTCTAAATTGTTGGCGTACATTTCCATACGTTTCAACAGGTTGTCCAGCAAGTTGCCCGATTCATTTTCTCTACAAATAGTGAAACACAATATATTTATATAATTGATCGGATGTATAATAACGGACGGTACAAAGCTCACTTGTTAATTCGTCGGATATTGGTTTTTAGTTGGCCAAAGTCGGGACGTTCGGTTGGATCCTCGCTCCAACATTTCTCCATCATACTGTTGATATCGTTGTAGCTGAAGTTTGACGATTTGTCGACTAGTGGCCGGAATGGTAGGGTTGGATTTTTTGGAAACCTTTTGACCTGTTGTATTATTTCTGAAAAAAGTCGAAAATGTAATCAAAGTGATCGTCGAACAGTGAAAATAAATTCAAGTTGAATCGAAAACGGGCTGTCAGTTTGAATTTAAATTCTTCTATGATTAATTTTTTTTTATGTATTTATGATCTGTGAATTTTCAAGATTTCTTTGAGACCAGAAACCGAAGATACATTAGGTGAATATTTCGGGCTAATCTAGAACGAACAAAATCATTTCTTAACGATTTGTGATAATTTAGATCGTTCGACCAATAACAGAGATGAACGCGATAGTGTTCTCGTAGACGATGAACCAGTGAAAGCGACTACTTGGGAAAAGAAACGGTTAGCCTGGTTAGAAGAATTGGAAGCAAAAAATCGACATATTATTCAAACTGAAGAAAATTATGAGATTAGTAACGATATGTGTTGTTGTCTATTTAAAATTAGTCATTTATTTTTTAAACGTAAAGATAAGTATGACGATGATGATATACTTGTATAAAACTATTTACCTTTCGGTGGCCGATCATCATCCCCTAAGTAAAATGGACCTTGGCGCGTTATTATTTCGTGAACAATTATTGCGAATGAGTAAATATCTCCTTTTTGGGTGCCCTGCAACGGTGGATTACCCATTCTCAAAATTTCTGGTGCTGTCCATAAATGTTCTGTAAATACATAATTATTAAATTTAAATCGTTATTTGCTTATATAATTTATTTTTATATTTCACACACTTTTCCAGTATGCATAGCTTCCGTCATCGTCATTTTGTTCATCGTTCAACTTGCGCAGATCGTACAGTCCGAAATCGGTAATTTTCAACACAAACCTGGAATCAACGACACAATTTGACGATTTCAATGAACCATGCGAATGTATATCGGTCGAGTGAAGAAAATGCATCCCCTATATATAAAATACAACAATTAAATCCTATCCGATCCGATACGATGGTGTATAATTCCAACACTCACCCTCACAATATCGTGCATCAACGACAACTTAAACATTATGTCCAATTTAATCTGTTCGTTTTCTAATATATCCTGTAGTGAACCTTTCGGACAGTACTCGGTTAGTATACAACTATCGGGCGGGTCGACGCATGCGCCATAGAATCGAACCAAATGATCGTGTTGCAAATCTTTCATCTTTTTTAGCTGCAGCATTAAGTCACGATTCAAATTGATTCCCTGACCATTAATACGTTTTATAGCAACCTTGTTACCCTTGTAAAATCCAACTGGAATGTAGAGCTGCTTATCGCCGCCGAGTGAGCCCAAATCTTCAGATTGTAATGTCTACGAACAAAAAACAAAATCAATATCTTATATGCGCCACGGCATATAACAACTCATCAACATACAATTTGACTGTTACGCTTGTTGAGCGAAAGCCTGCTAGTCCGATGTTTACTGTTGGGATTACATGGTAGGACATCGTTCCAATTAACTTTCCATGTCATCGAGTTAATTTCAGCTTCCAATCTATAATGTCTGTAATGAATGGTATTTAGTACGAGACTAGTCACAGTGCGGGGAGTGTTTATCATTACCTGTATCCTAGTATTGATATAATAAACAATAATATAACAGTAAATCCCAGAATCATTGAGAGGATTGCGTATCCGGGAAGCGCTGAAATAATGTATGAGGTAGACTTGGAGTGAATGCCACATATATGTTATATATACTTACAATTGTCCGGGCATAGTGAATTATCAAAACCGCAAACTGGTTTATCGGGTGGTGGTGTCGTCCGACCGCCAGACCAATGAATCGTCTTACCGCTGACATACTCCAAACCCTTGTCGTGGAAATAGTTTGCCACAATCTGTGAATATATATATAATATACAAAAAAGGTTTTCACCATATATACAATCAATCCGACATGAGTATACACTTACTTCGAATCGTCCCGTACTTGGATCCATATCCCATAGTGAGTAATCCGAAACTCGATCACCATTATTATCAATGATCACGTCGCCTGTAATACCGGTAAAATTACGATTCCACATACGTTTAACAATTTCGGACCCATTAATCGATTGTTGCAATATGTCGGGCCCCAGCTCCGTTATTGTATCGTTCAATGCTAGCGCATACAGTAGAATTGAATCGTAGAATGCTGTTACGAACGTCGATACAGGCTCATTGTCATCGAATGTATAATTGTATTTTGTGGCCGCTAATAATTTGACATCGTCCGAAAATTGTTTGTATTGATCGCCGTCCGGTTGTTTCGCTGTCACTTGTAACATGGCCGTATATGCTTTTTTGGCACGTTCATTATTTTGTTGGGTATCGCTTTCATTATACCATGGGAATACGGTGGCATTTGACATGCTGAATAGATAAAATAAAAACATATGCATAACGAATTGTTTAGTGTTTGGATAAGGATTTTGTGTTCTCTTACCTGGAGAATAGCTCAATATTGAAGAATACATATTCGCCACTGTCGACCATATTTAATTCGTCTGCGGCCAACATTATTTCACGGATTGTTCCGGGATTGCCACACATGATTACAACTGAAAATAGAAAAGAGATTAATTTTATTTTATGAAACCAGTACATTAATTGCTTAGATCGAACAGCCTCGTACTGAGGCTTCTTGGAGAAACTATACTAAATCAGAGATACGAATACGGGTTAGCTACCTTTTAAGGTTGGAATTTGTACCAAAGGTGATTGGATTGGACTATCGAAATAACAAACGATTGCCATAAAAAAAAATGAGAGAAGTATGACCAAGCATTGAAGTATATGGTCGTTCTGGAAGGATATCTACATATGCGCCATCTAAAATACGTGTTGGGTATCGCTACATTTTTCGCATCTGCAATATGACGCAGTTTGGAGACTACCTATACGAGCTGATCCATTGTTTAGCATCCTGATAAAAAGTGTTGATCAAACATGCCATGAATCATCATCGACCGAAACATAAGGTAATAGGGAATAACTGTATCCGGTGAGTATGGCGCTGTATCCGGTGAGTTTATCGTGAATTGTTGTTTGTACCCTTCTCCAGTGATGGTTTGGTAGCATTGAAGCAAATCATTAAATAAAATATCTGGGTGACTCTCCCAAATTGGAGCTTTAGCTTGTGATGCCTACAATTCTCCATCTTTGATTTTATATAGTTGGCTCGAGCATAGCAAATCAATTGAGCATAAAATCTTATACCTGTGCTTATATTATATGTTAATTCGCACAGACAGGTTTTACGTACGATGGTCCTTCCTTTAATTGCTGTGAAGGAATGTGCGCTTATCGTCTTATCTGTAATCTATAGCCATAATCTCAAATGTAAACGATACACTCTTATTAGAACTTATTTGGGCTACAATTAGACTCGGATTAAGAAAGTCCGAGAGTCAAGACGGAACATAGCGCTCATCTGTTAAAGTACTTGTGGATCATAGATGGGGTCATTCTAATAAAATAATAATTTTGTTGAATGAAGCGTACGATTAGTTTTATGACAGTCATTATCGTATCCATATAGGTTGCGATATAATTTGACACAACGTAGATCATAACCTTCTTGTTGGACAGCAGGCTAGTATATGGCTGAATGCAATGATTTGTAAAGATTACTAGCGTGTTATTCCAACGGGTCATAATTTTAACAAATTTTAACAAAGACATATATGGTTAACTTCTTACACTAGACCATTGCTTCCGGGACCTGTAATCTGGTCTGATATAGAAACAGTTTAGCTTGAAAATAGTATGTTTATATAGATGAAGGCAACACTGCAGATCTGATTTCAATAAAACACTAAACGGCTATATGCCCCAAAATGTAGGTTGAAATATAGTCTTGATCAGTGCTGTCACATGTTATTTCTAAACAACACGTAGAACTATAAATGATCCAAATACCTAGTCTATAGTGCATAGTACATTTCACAAGTTTAAGAGTAGAAGCAGCAACTGGTTTCTGCGAGGTGGCCTAGATCAGTTTTATCCGGCCGCCATTAATAAAATTGTGTCAATTGTTCACCAAGTCTGCACTGCTGCTTATAATAATCTATGGCTTGGAGGCCGTAAACCGCCCTTACCGCGTCTCAACTGAGACCTTACGAATGATCTTACACACAATCTCCTTTTATATCATCCGACTGCATGTTAATTGTTGGTCAACTGAGTAACTCTTTTAACTATTAAGCTACAACCGGCGACTTATACGATTAAGAAATATCTCGAGACGATTCATAAAAATTTTGTTACTAACATATTGGGGTCCGATCAAATAAGCTTATATAAAGTTTTGACCTGATTGCATCTTGATACCGCCGATATCGCAGTTTATGTGGACAGTCAAACGACAAACAAGACGTTTGAATCAACTGCACTTATATCAAGGATGGCGTTGGATTGCCACTGATCTGTTAACGAGATGATTAGTGAGTTTAATTTTTATATAATTTGTCTCTGGATACTTCAACACTCTTCGTGATGTCACGAAGGTGAAACATCAATCATTCTCTTGAAGCCTTTTAAGATGCTTTGAGAAGAGATGGAGGCTGTGACGAATGATAAGTGTGCAAACATCATTACGTGCAATATATTAGTTCCACTACTAAAACAAGATTTAAAAAATAAAAAAAATAAAAACCACCGTCTAGGTGGCGCAGTGGTTAAAGCTGCGGCAGTTGGAGCAGGAGGTACCGGGTTTGAATCCCGATAGGAGCAGGATGCAAAAGAGATTTGTCACCATGAGATTACAATCTGTGTTGTGAATGAACAAAACTATGACCCCTGTTGGAGTGCAGAACTCATTGGCCGACCCAAGTCAGCACTATAGGCTGGCATGAAGCTATGCAATGTGCAGATGGTTAGGAAAATAGGACATATACCCGTATGTCCTCGAATTGGCTGTAATTGCGTAAAATTAAGGACGTAAATAAGCGAACCGCGAACAAGTAGAGAGTGCCTGGAACCCAAAACAGATTAGAGATAAAAAAAAAGAGATTTAAAAATGACGATTGGAATACTGCCATGACGCTGTCTTCTTAAAACACAAAAAAAAAGATGTGTCCGAAATCAAATAACTTTTTCTGAAGCTGACAGGACGTTGAGGAATTACAGGTGTTAAGGAATTGATGTTAAAACGGAAAATTGCGGAACAGATCTAAAACCGTATTGAAGGATCACGGGGAGGCCGAACTTGAAGCAGAATTATGTTTTCTGGTCACATTAACTGCTTCATCGGGTTATAATGTAGGCAATTCTTGCGCAACTTGTTGATACTCTACACATCAACAAAAGCAGCAGAAATTGCAACAACAGGAACAAAACCCCCGATATACTTGTTCGACAACTAGATAATTAGTCTTGGCCGAAATCTTACTAAGCAGACAAGAAGGATACAAATTTCACAAAGAAAAGCTGTTACACAACAAGAAAACAGGTTCGATGGATTGGAAAAGAAGTTTGATGGATAAGACAATCAGCTTGGTGGGATTCAAGAGGCATTCTAGTCAGCTGTCGTCGAAGTGGAAATTCAGACACTATAGATGAATTTACAATTTGCTGTGCTTTCATCAACAACACTATCCACATCATACAAATTAAAACCACGCACCTTCATCATGGCGAGGACCATTTGTTATTTCATATAGTTTCATATCTTATCTAGGACCGAACAGAGCTACGAAAATGGTAGTCTTTAACCTAAGGTACATCAACTGACAGCTGCGGACCTCCCGTGCGGGGTTTGCTAGTTTCCTCCATCGGGCGCCTCCCCAGGTGGCGGATAGGGGGAAGCGCACCAGATATGGCAGGTACCGGGGAAATCAAATAATCGGGGCGGACTAAAAACTAGCACAACTCAAGTTAAGGTGGTATGACATACGTCTAGGGCTGCATGGCTAAGGCGATGTTTAGTCTCGAGTATGTGAACTCTGAATTTGGCGTCATTCGGTTTCAACCCATAGCCTTCCTATGATAACGCAGAGCTCATAGGTCATAGGCAACCGTTATTTCTCGTGCAACTCGTGGGAATAAAAACAAATAATAATGAATGGAAAACATTTAAAAGCGAGACGGATGCGTCTTTAATAGCATGGAGCCCGGTTGCTCCATATATTCTTCGGAGGCCGGTACCGTAGATCCTGTGGAGAAACAACTACTGCCAAATAGAGGGAACAACTTTCCGAAGAGCACGAAAATGTTGATATCACCAATTTTAAATAGCAAACCCATATCTGCAAACAACGCAGTCTTCTCTGAAAAAATAACTTTATTATCAGAACAAATGCCGAGGGCATCAACAAATGTTATAAACAGAGAGGAGCTGTTAAATAAATTTAAAAAAATGGAGAATATAATCGCGCAGCTGAGCAATGAAGTTGCAGAGCTTAAAATAGAAAATTCTATACTAAAAGAAGAGATTAAACAAATAAACAGCAAATCTGAGAATTCAGCACGAGTTAACAACCTGCCTTCGAACGATATTTGGCCATCATCCAGTTAACATGATCATTCAAATAATTCCAACTGGGTGCTGCGGAAATTTCCAGTTTTTCAACAGAATAATATATTCAGTGCTCTGAGTCAAGAGGATTATTGCACAGATGAGGAAGAACTGGAAAAAGAAGTTTCCAGTACTGATAACAGAAATACTAAGAAACGTAAGCGCACAAAAACAAAAACTCCCCTAAAAAATACTACACAAAGTGTGAACAATAACACTGAACAGAAAAGCCTTTATGAGATTGAAGTATGTACCCAAATGCTTCAAAATGGCCCAAATAATTATGCTGAAGAAACCTGGTAAACCAGATGAAGTAACAAAGCTGTTTGAAAAACTACTACTGAAACGTCTAAAGCCAATGTTAAACCTCCCTGATTTTAAATTTGGGTTCAGGAACAACCACTCTACAATGGATCAAGTCCATCGAATAACTATACGGTAATAGAGCAAGAGTTAGAATAAGAAATATTGCCCCGCCGTATTTCTGGATGTATTTGATAGGGTTTGGCACGAGGGATTGATATTCAAAATGAGCAAAATGCTACCACAAAACTATTGCCAGCTGCTTTAATCATACCTTTCTGATCGTCAATACAGAGTCATCCACGAAGAAACATGTTCTGACTTTTATCCAACGTTAGCGGGAGTTCCACAGGGAAGTGATTTGGGTCCTGTCCTCTTCCTTCTCTACACTGCGGACATACCTACAACGAGTAAAACATTCATCGGTACGTTTGCCGATGACACCGTAATTATGCCAGTAGACGAATCACAATCAAAGGCAGTGGAAAATCTGCAACGAGCACAACTAATTGGACAATTAACTGGAAAATCGTGCTTAATGAGCTTAAATCAACCCATGTGCCGTAGGCTGATTCGGCAAAATACCTTGGTCTGAATTTAGATTGAAGGCTCAACTGGAAACATCACGTGAGACAAAAAGCTGAACAGATACGATTAAAACAACGTCCAATGTACTGGTTAATTGGGCATCATTCCAAAATGAACCTGTATTGCAAAAGACTATTCTATCAAACTATCTTCAAACCAATATGGATGTATGGCAATGGGGTTGTACTCATAAGTCTAATAGAGACATTATACCACGTTGTCAAAATAAATTTCTTCGAATGATCACCAACGCTTACCGATTCGTGACTAACCGGGAAATACACAATGATCTAGAAATTCAATTGATAGACGACGTCATCCGCGAATGTGCCATAAAACATGAGAAGAGACTTCTTATCCACACCAACGTCGAGGCCGTACAACTACTGGACAGTACAAACAAAGTAAGGCGGCTCCAACGAATCAAACCACATGAGTTAACCGTATTATATATCAAAGGAACTGGACACTTGTACAGCAGACCCAAACAAGTTTTATGCTTAAATCTCATAAGTACTAATGTCAACCCTACTAATGAATTAATAATATTTAAGATTATAGTAGTCATACCCAATAAAAGAAAAAAAAAATCTGCGGACCTACCATTGCATATAGCTTAAACCAACCAGAAGGTTATGGAAACGATGCAAACGAATGAACGAATCAAGTGAACATGAGTGGATAGGACTAGTCTGTTGAAATGTTATCTTTTACTTGGCAAATGGAAGCTGGAGAGAAAGTGTTTGGATCGGATCACATGAAA
The DNA here is from genome assembly GCA_963932295.1 of Tipula lateralis. NCBI lineage: Eukaryota > Metazoa > Arthropoda > Insecta > Diptera > Tipulidae > Tipula > Tipula lateralis. Next base: position 60,463,753 of record OZ010736.1, on the reverse strand, counting down.
AAAATGAGAAGCAGTCGATAGATCAGCGAGACATGCATGGATAGATGAGTTGCTGAGAGCGCATGGTTGCACGATGATTTCAAGCAAAAACATAAAGAGAGTCTCGCGATACAATTCGAAACAATTTTGAAAACATTTTGGAAAATGATGGAAAAAGGGATAACGCTATTGTGAAACACCCTATAACTGAATATATTAGCCACTAGAAAAAGTTTCAAGTGGATTTCACTAGAGAGGGTACGTTTAACGAACCACTGGCAGTTCCATAGATAATATTGGCAAGTCCAAACGAAATTGGCCATGCTGCTGTAAGGACAGAAAAAGATGAAGTGTCATAACATTTGGTTAACATGTTACCTGTGTAAAAGACCACCCAGGTGGCGCAGTGGTTAAAGCTGCGGCAGTTGGAGCCGGAGGTACCGGGTTTGAATCCGATTCGAGGCAGGATGCAAAATGGGTTTTTCACCTTCGATCGTTTGGGCGGTGCGATCGGTGGTGAAAAATGAACATATCTGGATCCTCTGTCGTGTTTAGAATCCTTGGGCCGACCCATCTTCCATGTCAGTACTATAGGCCTGACATGGAGCTATGCAATGCGCAGATGGTTCTACGAAAAGACTCGGACCTATAGTCGTATAGAGTGGTATCACAACGGATCAAAATTGGTCTAAGTGTGCGATAGCAGCCACAACAACTTAACTTAACTTAACTTAACTTTTACCTGTGTTAAACCACTAAAATTGTCAGAAGAGGCAGAAAATTAAAAAAATATTTTACGTACTCGAAAGTACTTTCTATCTGTCAAAAATTATCACAGCAAAAGACTGTAATAATTCCAACATTTAGAGAAAGTTGCAATAAAAATCTAATGAATAGATTGATTGATATGATCCAAAAATTTTCTAGGATTTCCAACGTAGTTTTTATAAATTACTGATGAAATTTTAAAATGCATGTACCAAAATGGAAAGAGTGTTAAATCTACGAATCTGTTTCGAACTCTTTTCTACCATACTCAAAGATCCAATTTTTTTTAAAAGATGGTGTTGCGATGCCCCTTGGGTTTCAATACCCTTCAAAACTGCATGGCAAATGATCTAGCTGCTGAAAAGATCGGGAAGCGTATTAAGATGCTTTGGAAAGAGTAGGAGGCCTAGAAGAAGGAAAAGTGTGCAAACACCATCGCGTCCAAATACTGACATGTCACTGCTCTTCTTGGAAAACGTCAAAGTGTCCGAAATAAAATAAATTATGAAACTGTGAGGACGTTTGATAGAAAGAGACAGTTCCACTTTGTACGACTGAAGACGAAATTATTAACGGAAATATTGCAAATTGGCCATATGGTCAAAATAAATAAGCTTACATCTTTCAGAAAAGGAAAGGTGTTACGGAATTGATGTTAAGACAACTTGAAGCAGGATTTGTGTGTTAGTTTAACCACTGTAGAAAAAACCAGTATCCGATGATTGATTGACACTAATCATACCTTAGTTCCAACGCCATCGTTACAACATTGTGTTATGGCTCATCGACATGCATTTGCTATCTGTGGAACGGGTGCTCCAAAACTGCGACTTATAGGTTTGGCTTTTGTCGCTTCTAAGGCTTGGGAACACCTTTCTAGGAATTTGAGAAATTCCTCTAGTGTTGGAATTAAAATGTAATTCCAAGACACTGTCAATATGCCTAAGTTTTTAATGACATATAGGCTCTTGGTCAATAAATCATGTAATGATTGCTGGACATTTCAGCTATGCGTGCACATGGTTGGACGCCATTTGTCTTTTTTTTCGGGTATCGGTTAACCAACAGTTGCCTTGCGTCTCTGTAGTTATCGCCAGTATAGCTTCAAGGTGGCTTATTAGCCTGCCCGCGCTCCCGAGCACCGTAGTTTTAAGTTGGTCCATTTTTATCGTTTCACTCATTTCGTCGTTTTCATGAATAATCCTTCTAAATAGGTCATGAAATGATGCCCATTTTAAAGGATCTCCATGAAAATGTGGAATTTCAATCGGCTTCAGTTTGACTTGGTGTTCCTTTGATTTTGGGTTTATTCAGCGCGTTGGTGATTCTGGATCTCAGTATCTCAAACTTGTTAATTAATGTTGAGTAATAATCCTCGCTGAAGTATGCCATCTCAACTTCTTCATCAGGAGTAGCATCCACTAACAGTTCCTCATGAAGTTGCTCGATTTTTGTAACTCTGCCATCTTTGCTGCCTTCAGCTTCTAACAATTGTGCAGCATCTGCCATCAATCTATAGCACAGACGCATATGAACGTCTTGTTGCTTATATTTGCATGATTGCTCGCTGTTTGCATTGCCGAATTTTGTACATTGATGATATGTAAAGTTCCGTTTTCATGTTGGCCGTGTTCGAAAGATTTGGTAAACTATTCATTGACTGCGGCTTTGTTGTTTTTGGTTTTGCATTCCTAATACTGGTTTCAACTTCTCGTTTATCTATAGTGGAAAGTTTGAGTAGAACGTCTCGAACGTTTTTCGTTCTTCCCAATACCTATGAGACGGATTTTCATTAAGTGTTTATCCCTCATCTCAGTATCGGTCACGATGAATTCTTCCCAGATGGCTTTGATTTGTTTGAGCCCTCGCCATCTTAAGTGAAGTTCGTTTTGATTTGTTGAATGTCATCAAAGCATTTGTTGATTATACAGATCCTCCATTGCCTATTGTTTTTATGCGGCGCTAATGTGGATCTTTGTTTTCGAGAATTGTTTGAAATATTCTCGCACTTTTGTTTTTATTTACTTCTTAGCTGGGATTCGGCTCGAAAGACCAATGTTAAATCTCACTTAACTCCAAGTCGTAAATTTGGACAGGTGTTGATCTACAATTTTGATTAAGCTAACGAACTTACCAGGGTAGGGGAACTTTAGCTGAGAATAAAATTGACTCGTTTGAATGTCTAATTATAACTCTAATTTATTTACTGGATCTAGCTAGGTAATTCAGAATTTACCGAGTGCACATTAATATTAAGAACTAACATAGGTTAAGTCTTATTAATCGAATTTATATTAGCCTTCAAGATTTGATTACATATTCTTAGTTTCATTTTCCTATGTAGCAAAGATTCGTTGTGTCCATATATACAAAAGAACCATGATTCTGTTGCACAATCAACATATGATTTGGTATAAAACTCAAAATATAAAATTAATAAAATTATAATATCAATAAACTTACTTCTTGACAGATCTTTCACTTTGATTAAATTATTCTTAAGTAGCTGATGATCAGCCGTCTCTTGGTTAAATTGTCGATGCATTAACGAGCTAAAATTAGCTTTGCGGAATATCGATGCCAACGTATTAAAACAATCCGAATTCCCCATACCACTGCTCAAATCGTGATTATGATAGAGCATACTAACGATTTCCCAATTGAATTCTTGCAATATGCCTTGGACTGCCTCACCGATTTTACTATAACTGCCCATCATTCGGATTAACGTTGGAAAATTTGGCTAAATCATTGAATGTATTGGTGTTAGTACTCATTTTAATACAGGGTGTCCGCCGGGAAGGTATACTACTTTGTTTGTTTATAATTTTTGATAAAATGAAATTTCTGATGTGTTTGCATAAGCCTTGCTTTTCAGATATCCCCTCAGAAATAACTTGTTGTGGAAAGAGGTCTCACCGTAATTCCATTGTAATACTGGCTGTATGCGATGTGGCACTGTCTTGTTGATACCACATGTTAATCAAGCCCAAAGCAGGCAGTTGTGGTGTTAAAAAGTTTTCAATCATATCACGATATCACTCCCCATTCACAGTTACCGTTACGCCGTTTTCATATTCAAAGAAGTAAGGTCCAATGATTCCTCCTGACCAAATTGCACACCAGACTGTCACTTTTAATGGTTTTCCATTGCCCAAAACCGACTATTCTGTTTATTCATAAATCCATTCAAACGAAAATGTGCCTCGTCACTCATTCTGATTTTTACGGCGGCGTAAATGGTCTTGTGGAAGAAGCTATTGTGTCAACTGAATCTTAAATGGAAACAAATGAAAATCCATGTGGAAAATTGTGGCCAAACTTGTGCTTTTAAGACCAAGCTCTTTAGCACGGCGTCGAATTGAGGTTGATGGATTGTTTTGAACACTTTCTTGAACTGTCATGACTAACGTTTACCAAAATGGCGGCAAAACAAAGTAGTATACCTTCCCGGCGGACACCCTGTACTTATATACTTAAGCATGCAATAAGAGGTTATAGTTATAAAAAAAAGGTGCACCTTGATTGAAAATGCTTCGGCAAATCCACCACTAGATATTACGGGAATGCGCCAAACGTCCGCATATCGTGTTATCGGTGCCAATACATAATCACACAGTAAACCGAAAAAGGCATCTGAAATTAAGTCATTATATGTGTGTGAGAGACATTGTGAGTGAGTTAACAGAGTTAAATTATATATAGTGTTCGCACCTGGTTTTCCTTCCGAATAGATATTGAATGCGGCTAGTGGTCCATGGGTCGACGAACATTTTGTATCACAATAATCAATGTGAACATTGAATCGAGATAGTAAATTGTTGGGCATTTTAAGCCGATCGACGGCTATATCGACCGCCGACAGCATATAGTACGAATGGCGGATTTTTTTCCATAACGATTTGTGGGCAGTCGACGTACTGAACGGCAGTAGGACCGCAAACTTTAAACTATACTTTTTTATAACATATTTACTATTAACAATACTATTATTATTATTATTACTAACAATATTATAAATTGTTGTATTAAAACTATTATCACTGATTATTTTGCAATTTAACTTATGATTGTCACTATTTAAGATCACTAACAAGTGTATGCTTACTATCAACAAGTACTTCATGTTTACTATAATAATGTCTGATTTAATAAACTAAAAATATAAAAATACAAGTGTTCTATGTGAGTGAGTCAATTTATAAGAAATTCATATAAAGTTGAAAGCATCAGATTCAAGTCGAATTCAATGGAAGCAACAACAACAACATCAACAGCCAACACCTTATTTCATCGTCTTATAAATACTTCACAAAATGTATTTCTTGTCGATGTTATTGTTTTGGTGTGTTTATTTACAGTTATCTCATCTGGTAGTAAAACAAAGTCATTATACGGGATTGAGTCAAAATATCAGCAACAACAACAACAATATATAAGATTTTGTTATCGTTTTCATTATGCTAATATTGAAACCCCTCAACAATGACATTATATAGTCACAAGATATTTTTCGAACATCATCTTCTATATTCTAGGACGAGTTGAGATGGGTGTTATTATCTGTCCACAAAAAACCAAATTCGTCTTGAATAAGTACTTCAAGATAATTAGACAAACGAAAGAAGTTTATCCTTTTAAAGACGAATAATCTGCAATTACAAAAATTATTTATCTTATCAACTGTAGGATTATCATTTTCATCATATTTTGCTGAATATATTTCTTGAAGAAAATCCTATATTTAAAAGATGTTTTAAAGATTTCAGCCAAAACTAGAATGTGAAGTTTTTATCAAATTAATTCCTAACAAACGCATAAAAGGCAGAGATGGTTAAGACGACACAAGCTAACCAGCAACGATAGCTGAGGTTAGTTCATATTATATAAACAGCTTAAGCATCAAAACCTTCATCGGGAGGTTTGCCTTATGCAGCAGGTCAGAAAAATAGTTAATATCAGCCTATTGGCCTATAATTATTTTTGCCAAGACATTTTTTGGCGTATTGAGGTTCTTAAATAGAGCTGACAAGTGTTTGTGTGAATTGGTACAAGCATCTCAGTTAGTTTCGGTCGTAGTTGTTTACCATATCCAATATGCTTGGCGTAAGGCAAAATATTAGGAGTGATTTTGTGGGTTATGAAATCGAGTGTTTGGGCCCTAACATTTATTGTAAGCCACTGTAAAAGTATTTACAGGTGAAGTTTGTGTTTGTACAAAAATACCGTTAATCTGACTCTCTCGATTTCGATCACGATCGAGCTCTTCATACTGTTGCAAGCAGCCAGAAGATGCCAGATCGCTCTTTCATCGCCGACAGTGACCTCTTTGCTTACAGAAAGGCGGCTTTCCCTTCAAAGATCGCTGTATCATTCGGTTCGGATCAGCACACAGAACGTAATCGATCTTGCGTATTCGCTGCTCTTTGTCATGCCCGACATCAGGAATTTGCAATTAATTCCTGATCTCGTGATTAAAGAGAACTCGGAACGTGCTATCAACGTCGCGTTTTGAGCCTTATATTGTGGCGTTCAGAAATACGACGAATAGTCACGCCACAATAGTGAAGTAATATCAAATATAATCGAAAAACAAACGATTCAAATTCTGTAATTCGCTGTTGCAACATAGCTTCACAACATATATAGAAACAAAATGCAACATGCATCAAGTCCGGTCGCATATGCCTGATGAGAATGATTAGATCTTTTTGATCACACAACTAGTTAATGACGTCATCAGATCGAAACCGGCCTAGCGAACGAATATTACAGGCCACATATTGGATGCCATATATTTCATAAGACAAACGTCTTCATCGGCTGGTTGATGGAGCTGCCAATCAATGCCACTCTGTGGAGTTAAAGTTTAAATCACATTCATCATTAGCTGTCACGATTACAGCACCCAGCACCATTATCATATTCTACAATATCACACGCATAATTCTTCTCTCGAATGTTAGAAGCCATTCAGAATGTCTTCAGACGTGGACGTAAGGGATATAAAGCCCAATTACCAGCGGCAAGACAAACCTTGATATGCTCTCCCATACTATTATGGTGAGTAATGAGAGATCAAAGATATATGAATCTCACACTTGATTACTGAATGACTGATTTGGACCGGATCCTCCTTGGTATTCACCGATAATCTCCTCCGCCAGAATTGGAGTAATTCTTCCCAAGATAAAGTATGACAGTAACTTATATGCTGCGCAAAGAAGAGCTATACCGTGATAATTCTCGCATTTCCAGCGATCACCCTTCTTGAATATTGGCCATAACGTGGCCACTTTCTATTCTTCAGGCATAACTTCATTTCACCATGCCAATCGAACAAGGTCGAAAAGTTCCACAAAGAAAGCCCTCCGAATCTCAAAAGCTCTGAGTTAATGCAATCAACTCCTGGTAAACGATTTTTCTTTAGTCTCTGCATGGCCATGGTGAATACAGCTTGTGATACATGTGGAACATGAAGAAGGTCAGAAAAAACTTAACACCATGTGTCGAGCACCACATCAACGTTAACACAGAATTTTCCATCCTGGTCCCGAATGGCAGTTTACCGAGATCTTAAGGTATGGTGCAATTCGGTGATTCCTTTAAAGAAACCACGTGAATTGCGCACATTGTTGAGTTGTTGTACTCTTAAGACCTAAGCCTTCCATCATTCGCGCGTATTTTGTGGTTGAGAGCATCCATGTTTCGTAAATATTTCGAACGAAACGTTTAACCCATAGAATACCACCACAGTATCCAGAGCTTGTCGTAGGATGTCTAAATCTTGTTGGATTGCTGAGCTGACGACTTGCATTGGTAAAAAACTACAAATGTCAAATACGCCAACAAACTCAAAAAAATCGGATACAGCCAAAACAAATATGGCCCTCCGCTTAAGAACCTGGACAAGAGATTGAGGATCGGCACGTGAAACAGTCACTAAGAAAACCTAACGCGTTTGTCAGCCTAATAACCATATTTAGTCGTTGGTAATCTCAAACACAGTCGGCCCCCAATTATTATAGTTGATAGTATTGTCACGGGCAATTTCTTGTCCGTTTCTAGTCTTTGTGATCGTGACACTAGTAAATATTTCAAATAATATGACCAACCACCTAGGAATGGTGAACTGATATAGTTAGGGAGCTCCGCAGCGCAGTTAAGGAATAATACATTTTTAATAGTGTAATGAATCGACCCGAACCACCCTGTAGGCGGCATGGATTGACATGGGTCATGAATCAGCATTCGATAGATCAATCAACGTTTTTATCACTAATTTAGGGACTTATCCAAATTTACTAAAGAACTTGATGTCAGAAAAAAGGTTACTGATGAATGTGAAGCGTGTAGCTTTATGTAATTTTTTGAATGCATTGAAGTGTGAGTTGAAATCCGAGTGGTTTGCTTTTTGTATGTTATCTGTAATTCACTAGGTTGGTTTTGATCTGATCATGACGCTATTGACTGACTGTGTGGTCGAAAAGATCAAATCCATCTTATTCATCATATGCTACCGGACTTGGTGTTCATACTGTGCGATTCGTATATGTATGTTTAGTCGTAACGCGATACTACAAGTTAATTACAAGAACTTAACTCGAAATATCGATTTTATTAATTGACTGTGGCGTGACATAATTTAATTGTATTTGTGATTTATTTGAGTTGCTGTGAACGCCACAAATTAATATACGAATGAAAGTTTGCTTTATTCCAATGTTCACTTGATACAATTTTGTGCCCCGATTGTGTATTGTGAAGTGTCGTGGTCGAATCAATTCGAAAGACTATAAGCGTTGATTTGGAACAATTACTAATGGCATAATTGTTCCAAATCATATCAGATACTACACCTGTTGGGTTGTTCCACTTTGTTGAATGGCATCCAGACTCAGAAATGCAGTAGAATTGTGTCAGCCAATAATGCATAAGATATAAGAATACACTTCTGTTTTCTATTATTCGCTAAAGCAAGACTGTGGAATGTAAGAAAGGTATTTAACTCCGGTTCCACCTCGAAAATAACTAAACTATACAACGTGTCACGTACACAAACCTACTCTCCGACAAACATCAACGAAGTTTTTGATTTAGAGAACTTTTTTATCTCCAACCACTGCAGAGAGGGGACGATATCAGATTGTTACACTTGCAGTTAAATTAAGGTGCATCACAAAAACCACACAACTGATCTTTCTGAGGCAGATGGTTGCACTCCTTTCATACATGAAACACACTATACCAGACGGAGTTATCTATTCAGGAGTTTATTGGATAATATGTTCTTCTCGCTTTTAAAGCTGCAACTTTGCCGAATCATTACAATTGAGACTTTACAGGAATCGTTGTGGATGACCATTATTTAGTGAATATCAACATCGAATAGGATGGATTCAGACCTACAAGAAACTATACAACTTACGGTTGGAAACATGTAGCAAAGGATTGTTAGAAGAGCTGACAAGACAAGCCGAGAATGAGGAACGTAAGTGGAGATCGATAGGACTTAGACTAAGAAAGGAGCAATGATTTAACAAGAAGTCATTGAAATGGAAAAATCCGCAAGGCAAGATGAAAGTATTTCGAAATAGTGCAAGCTGGTAAGAAAACAAATCGGTAAGGCATGGAAGGAACTTAAAATAATAGCCCCGAATAGAATAAGATAGTAGACGCCCTATATGCAATAAGGAAAGGGAACAGCTGATATAAGTATGTCAATATGCTGAAGTGTATCCACAATAGCAAACAATGAAATGTTGAGGACTACACCTCGTGCATTAAACGGTATTCATTAAAAATAAGTGATTTAAAGTTATGCGAAGACTATTCAAAAAGTTTGTGTAAGTATCGGGAATTCAATTAATGTGTCCACCATTCGAAGATTAATTAAGAAAATTTGAGGAAGTTTATTCACTTGTGTACAAATAAACTTTGCCGCGTGCTCGTCCTGTGCGTAGTTAAAACATTACAAATTTCAGTGATAGTATTGATGAGAGTCAACGGAGTGAAAGAGATACTTGATCCACTGGAACTGTGTTCAGCTTCCGTTGGTCTCAAAATAAACGAGCACAAATATCTGATCTCTTGTTATCATGACCAAGACGCAAATGGTTTCAATCTATCATGGATCTATCATCACTCACGAAATCGTGTGGGACAGGATATCAAGCTTCGCCTTGCCACTGGCAATCGAGCTTTATATCCTCTACGTCCACTTTTGAAATCAAAACATCTTGCAAGTACGGATAAGCTGAAATTGTACAGAGTGGTGATCACACCCGTTGTCATGAATGGATGTACGGTTGGAATTTGACGGATGAGTACGAAAGATGGCTTCTTACATTCGAGAGTAGAATTATGCGTGTGATATATGTTGATGGCACATACCGAGTTCGTTTCAAGCACGAGATCAGGAATTTAATGCAAATTCCTGATCTCGGGCATGAAATCAAAGGACAGCGAATACGCTGGCAGGGTCACATTCTAAGTGTGGATATAAAAATTGGGCCATTGATTTTGAGCCAAGTTGGAACTCTAAAAGGAATACGATATTGTGTCATAGTATTTAACTGTTTGTGGGAGCATTTGGACGATCCGTATCACGGTGAAATGTGGTTTCAACGCAGGGTGGCATTCATAACTTTTTTCTGGTCACGTGATTTTATGTAATGGTGACGTTAATTGAGATTTTGTGACTTGTCGCCATGTGAATTTACATCTGGGGTTTTGTAAAGTACAATGTCTTAACAAACAATTCCAGAACTTAAAACAGATCCAACGCTTTGTATCTGAGATTAGGCCAACTATCTTATTCGACTTCTTTCGGTGATATGGATGACGGTGTGCAATCTCAAGTATTAGTGAAGTGATGAAGTTGATAGCTTAAAATCAAACACCCGATTATCACATAAAGACTAGAGAGATTGTCATATTAGGAAATGGAGATTTAAATACCGGAACACTATATACAAGAAAGATTTCATTTACCACCCAGATGGCGTTTAAGCTGCGACAGTTGGAGCGGGAGGTACCGGGTTCGAATTCCAATAGGGGCAGGATGCATAAGGGATTTTTCACCATACGATTACGATCGGTGGTGTAAATGAACACATCTATGACCCCCTGTTGGAGTGCAAAATTTATAGGCCGACCCATCTTCCATGTCAGTACTATAGGCTGTCATGGAGCTATGCAATGCGCAGATGGTTCTACGAAAATCAGACCTATAGCCATACGTCCTCGATTTGGCTGTAATGGCGTAAAGTAAGGAAGTGCCTTGAGCCCCGAAACAGATTGTAGAAAGATTTCATTTGAATAATATTGGATGGTTTCTAGAACTGATATAATTTTGCTTATTTGTTGCCTTAAAATGGAAATCGAAACTCTCAAGCCATATATATTGAAAAATTGACATATTTAACATTTTATTTTGACCTAATTGTTTGACCTTAGATTAATCCAAATCAGTTAATAATCGAATGTGCAAGATCCACTTGCGTCTATGATAAGCCAACCGAGACACGTGAATCCGATAAGGTCAGAGTCATTTTACAATAATCTTGATAATCTAATGGGCGCTGTTACCACCCAGGTGGCGCAGTGGTTAAAGCTGCGGCAGTTGGAGTGGTAGGTACCGGATTCGAATCCCGATAGGAGCAATGGAGTTTTCACCATCGATTGCTTGTGATGATCGATGGTATGAATGAACACAGATGGATCTACGTAACTCGGACCTATAGCCGTACATATACTGGTATCACAACGGACCATCGCCGGTCTAAGTGATGGGATCTGTTGATTGAAAATATTGATGACCAAAAATTGCAAAGGATTAAAAAAGATGGACATTTTTTACGTTATATAGATTAGTTTGGTCCACTAGCGTAACTACAAATTCGAAGAAGTAATGAGATTCAAGAATCATGAATCTCCCGTTACACATGATAATAGTGTGGGAGACGATTCCAAGCTCCACCTTATCACAGTCAATAGAACTTTAGACGATATGTTTATGTTCACTTCTGAAATCGAAATATCATTCAAATTCGGATCTTGACGGATGAGCACCAAAACTAAGCATACACTAAGTTCTCGGTAACCCTGAGATCAGAAACGTTTTGTAGGGGTTGCAAATTTACCGAGTTTTTTATTTACCGGTAAATGATAAAAGTTCGCTCGGTTGTAAATTATTGGACTTTTTGGTATTAATCGCTCCCATAGTTAAAATTTACTTCGTGGTTTCTTCTGAATAGCGAGTTTTAATCTTTTTTTTCATCGTGACCGGTTGTGGTTCAGAAAGTATTTGGGATAATCATCATGGACCTCTAGTGTTTTTGACAATTACGGTTTTACTTAGAAAACTGTATAACCATAATAATTATTATTATCAGTTGTTCTGCCATGATCCATCGGATTTTATAGAAACTGGAATACATCTGAATAGCCAATAAGTTGTTCCAACGGATTTTGCCTTCCAGAAATGCGTGAATGTCAAATATTTTACTATACTCGTATTTTTTGATAACCGGATATATGTTGCCATGGGACATATTGCAAGGAATTTGCGAATCACTTCCTTTCGTCGAGTGTGTGGTTTAATATGACACCATTTTAATCTGGCTTGCAATTGGTTTACGAATTTCATCACGAATTGTTTTTCCGTAAGCCATTAAAAAATTTATTATTGAATTTGACGATTTTGGAACGGAATATCCTTTGGCGATTTGTAACATTCTTAAATCACAAGAGGTACAAGATTTTATTAATGTTAGACTATGTACCTTTGGCTAATATTATGGAAATTAAAGCCGGTAAGAAATCATCAGTTGTTTCAAAATTGTTTCAAAACTTAAATTTATCGGTAAATTTTTGATATTTTACCGGTAATTCGGTAAAGAAATTTGGACGATGAACCCGGTAACCCCTTAAATAGATCAAAAAGTGGAACGAGGTGGCTCGAGATCGAAAATGTACGGGTTATAAGTTGCGATCAAGTCCAAAAGGATATCAAGGATGCAGTGTAAGATTTTCACATGATTTTGAACACAGATGTAAAATGTGATTAGAATAAAACTGTTGTGTTACTAATAAGCGAGACCATGTGTTAAAGAAGATATAACTTATATAAGCCTGAAGGTTGGACCCCAAATGAGAGTCACAGATGTGTGTTATATAGGGTCCAGATGACGTAGCATAAATTCTATAAATTAGAAAAATATAACCTTTACATGTTCCATTTTTTTGTTTTATCTATAATTTTGAGCAGGGTGGACTTTTAGACTGCCCTAGCTACTTGTAACTGTCAGAGCTCCAGCACAAAACGCGCGATCCTTGAAGTACAGATTGATAGCTACCACCATAAACTTGTGCATTTTATACTTCAACGGAAAACCGCCCAGGTGGCGCAGTAATTGAAGCTACGGCAGTTAGAGCAGGAGGTACCGGGTTCGAATCCCGATTCGGGGCAAGATGTAAATGGGTTTTTCACCTTCGATCGTTTGGGCGGTGCAATCGGTGGTGTAAAATGAACATATATCTGGATCCCCTGTCGTGTTTAGAATCCATGGGCCGACCCATCTTCCATGTCAGTACTATAGGCTGATATGGAGCTATGCAATTCGCAGATGGTTCTACGAAAAAAAACTCGGACCTATATCCGTATATAGAGTGGTATCACAACGGACCGATCCCGGTCTAAGTGTGCGATAGCTGCCACGACAAACCTAACCTACTTCAACAGCTTCACCGTAAACCTATACGCACTAATCGTACCTCGTGTTACCCGTCCTGGCGTAATAAATGGTGGTATTTTCTCCTTCAACTCTGCAGAAAATTTACCATTTATTAATATCTATAGAACACGCAGAGTTCTGCAACATTTCCGAAGCGCTGTAGGCTGTCTAGATCTTTCGTAAGTCTGGAGTTTCGTATAACTCGGATGACACGCTACTGAACTCTATCCAGCAACTGGAGAGACATGCCATATGCTCCACCCCAAACCTGACAGCAATATTCTATACACGGTCTAATAAAGGTTTTATATATCTGGAGGTGATATAGCGTCAATTCATAGTATTCATTGAAGGTGATAAAGCGTTAATTCTTAGTATCGTTCGTGAGTACCCCACGATTAATCATAAAGATAAGACACCAATAAAATTATTAATTAATTCGGTTATTTCAGTTAACTAAATATAAATTTATTCACCCTTCAACGTACCATAATTAACATTGGCTTATGTAAACATTTCGAGTGTATGTATCACCGTCTTTGAACAATAATATTTTGGCGCTAAGTACAACATAATGGCGCTTTGAAATGCGCCTTTATATAACATCGAAATCGAACATTAAAAATAAAATCTCGTATCTCTAAAAATATACAATTATTAAGCAAAATATGGAATTGGTTTTAATTGGCGAATCATGTGCTTACCAAATTTAAGCTGTACACATGTCGCTCTTGACGAGTATATACAGAACTTCTTAGTCACTTCGATTTTGGTTGATTTCGTATAGAAAGAACCCATATCGAATGCAATTGGCGTAAAAATAAATTAAATTACATTATGTTTAGTAATTACTTAATTAATTAATTAATTAATTAATTAGTCGTTTAAAAAAAAAAATCGAAACAAATTAAAAAGTATTTGCGGTGCAAAATTTGTCAACGTTTAATGTCGTTTTAATGAAATTATTAATGTTAATTAATAAATAATTAATATAATAAATTTTTTGCAATAACGATTTATAGGATAATAATAGTAATTATTATTATTTTATTTGTTGTAATTATTATTCGCACACTTACAAAACTATAAACGAAAATACCGCGCGAATTGTATAGATGTACAAATCTCGATTTGGACTGAATGGGTAAGGCCCAGTTGCGGTCATAAACAATCGCTATCGGTTATTGGGATCTTCCACTCTATCAATGAATGTTATAGCTCCATATTGAGACTGAAATAGTTAAAGCGGATATTGTTCATCATCCCAACAAGATTATTGGTGTGTCGAAACCTCGGACTAAAGTAGTTCATAATCGATGCTATTGTGATGGCTAATGGCGCCAGTTGGTGAACGAACAGGGCAGTTGAGGTCACTTCTTTGGTAATCTCGATCAATATTTACAAATCTGGCGCCTAAAATAAATTTCTATCACGATACTATCACGACAGAGATAGTTCACTATCGTGATAGATATTCTGTATCACTTTTCTAATCTCAAAATGTTATCGTGTCTCATAGTTGTGATGGTTTAAAGCTACTTAAATGCATCCATTGTTCATTGGTTTTGGAAGGATGAGAGATGTCGTATCCTAGAAATTTTTATTAAATGACATAGTATGTGTTGTGTATCATACTGAGAGATCTCATTCCGATCGTTGAAATGAAAAGAATCGAGCAGTCTTTATTTTCACAACACAGCACGGACAATTACCGTTGTCTAAACGGACTAAGGTCAATTGATATTCAAAAAGACAAGGTCGCGCAAACAAACCTTGGTTTGGTTCACAATATGTTCCGAATATCATCGGCATTGCAATTACTCTTGAAATGTTATGAGTTTTCCTGCAATCACAGTTAGAAGATAACATGGCTATACAACTTCTGGTTCAAGTAGGATGACGCTACAGTCAGACGAGCGAAATTTCATGTAAGAAAATTATGATATTTGCTGCAATGTCCCAGGACATATAAATCATCTGGGCAAATAGCCACTTAACACCTGTATAACTTTAACCCGTCCATTGTTAAACTGTTCAAGTTTAGATTTGTGTCACAGTTTGCCACGTTTTATTATTATTATTATTTTTATTAAAGTTGGCTGGAACCCCTAAAGATTCGTGCACTCAACGAGACAAAGAGCCCATGGTGCAAACCTAGGATTTCACCAAAGCGCACAGGTGCGTACTGCAACCCTAGCAAACTGGAGCAGTTTGAACCAAGGTAGAGAAAACAGGAATATTCCTGGAGTTGAACACAAGGGATCTAATGCGGTCGAAAGCCGGACAGCAAGACACTCGTCGCATACAGCATCACTGGCACAAGTCCCATGCGAAGAAGATGACTTTTGAAACGGCCATGGGCAGTAAGTAACGAAACTAATATTCTCAAGTTGTTCTTTTTTAATGAAAGAACGTGTGTGATCAGCTTCGGGTACAGCAACCTTATAAAGTATTTTGCCTTACGGCAAGTAGGGATGGCTGACCACGTCAGTTTTAGTTTCGATAGGGTAACGGTTTTCATTGTTTGTTTCACCATGTGAAGAATTACAGGAGCAACTGGTTCAAGGCCTACAAAAACTAGGCTTGATGAATGGTACAATAGGACCCAAACTGCTAGAGATTCTCAAATCATGCGATGGACAGTAGTAACCAAATCCAGCACCCTGTTCAGAGACAGCCATCTGAAAAGAGAACCACATATCCCTGGATGGATAAACCACCTCAAATGATCTGTGAAAATTAAAAACTGGCAAAAGCTAATCAGTTACCATGTCGATTTCTGGCATAGCTCGTGTAAATTCATTAAGAATTGATCTATGACCTGAAGTAGTGCCAAAAGTATTCCATGCCCCAGCATTCCTCAAGCGTAAGGCAGCCGAACAAGAACAAGCGATATTTTGCAAAAAGTTGAGTTTGCCAAATGCAGATTTTACTTTAAGCACTGGCCACCAAATAATAGATGCATAAGTAAGCATTGGTAGAATCAGTGACTTGTAGATAAAATAAAGCATTTAGGGGGATAATCCCCAGGAACTACCAAAATATGTACGACATTGCCAAAAAAACGCAGTGGCTTTTTGTAGTTTGAAATCCAGATGATACTTCCAAGAAAGTTTATTGCCACGTTAGTAATCAGGCTTTAATTGTCAAACAATGTATTGGTAGCTATTTGATTAGAACAGAAATGTTTGCAACGATTCAAGCTACGTTACTTGGAGTGGTAGTTACTGGATTCAAATCCCGGGTACAAAGGTAGGATCAAATTCTATGGCTTAGACACCGTTGTTATCCAAATCTTTATCTGAACTGAGGCTCTTCGAACCTTAGCTTTTTACATATCGTTTCACTTGCAGGTGATCAGCCAACCGAATGGTCTTACTCACACGAAGTATTATACCAACTTGCCAATGTCGTGTTAATAATATTTTTGACATGGTAATGGTTAGGATAAATGCCTTTTGAAGTCGAAACTGCTCAAAAATTTCAGTTTTGAAAGAGAAATCGCAAAGCATAGCTTAAAACAACCCTTTCTATATCTATTGGTTTTACAAACTCCTCATATTCTGGTCAAATGGGGCATTGGTTAATTCTGCGGCAATAGTGGGAGTAATCGAGCTCGAATCCTGATAGGAGCAGGATGCAAAAGATTTTTCACCATCTGATAAGGATCGGATGTGTGAATGAACACATCTATGACCTGGATTGGAGTGCAGAGTTTATGGGCCAACCTATCTTTAAGGTCAGTACTATATAGGCTGGCATGGAACTGAAATATGCAGATTATTAAACGTAAATCGGACCTAAGGCCATACGTGCTCGATTTGACTATATAATGACGTAAAGTAGGATGTAAATAAGAAACCGCGAAAAACTAGCGAAAACATTTTAAATGAGGTTCTTAGACTCGAGTTGAGTCGTTTCTGATTCATAATGAACCACTATGCATTGTTTCTTTCTTCAAGATAGTTAACCTATAGGTCATCCTTCCGCATTGCCTATTTGGTCATTTCTCTCGCGGATTTAAAAAACCGAGATGATTATAGAACTCAATAAGTGTAACATTAGAGGTTATATGTACGCAAGAGGGAGAACCTTTATCATAAAACTAAACGTTTTGGAGAAGATTGCAATGGACAACCGACCACCCGATGAAAAATCAAGTGATCAGTTTTGAAGGCTAATTGATGCTCCGATTTATGTAGAAAATTCCATTTTGTATATAGTACTGACATGAAGGATAGATTGATCCATAAATTCCATGCTGATCCGGAGGGACGCGATCCCATTGGCAATAGATCTTGCAGGCAACAAACTATTTCCATTTACAATTTACCAATCTTTTTTGCAGTTTTAACGCCTTACCTTTAAATGTGCAACGCATAGACTACCTTGGTATTGCGGGTTATTGAAGATGCAGGCAGAATATAATCTTAAACCAGAAAATATTGTCGTCCATCTGGAAATCCTAAGGGAGTTTTAGGTAGATCAGTCTAAACTTTGATAAACCCTTCTGTGAAGTCATACCATTACGGGTATATTGAGGCATAGACTGATTTAAAAGAAAATCCAGGTAATTGTAGTCCATATTTTAAGCGAAAGAGCACGCCATAGAGGCCTTAAACATTGTGCTATCGAAAGCCTAAACAGCGCCTGATGGAGTTTCTAAGGGATAGTTTAGACACACTGGGAGAATATGGAGAAAAACCTCCTATTAGCACATAATTCCCAGTCTGCGGATGGTAACAATTATAAATAAAATTTCTAAAAACTTCTCGTAATTGGCAAAACTGACTTGAATCTTTTAACTGGCTTCGTCACAGGTCATTTGCTTACAATAAAAACATGAGCCTTTGTACAACGGATACATACGGCTTCTATCACAATTTACGGCTGTTTTGCATCAGCGACTTCAACTTCTTAACTGTACATCACTGCCCAAGGATATTCTCAGGTCTATTAGGAGTATCGATTGGGAGGTGTAACTAAAGAGTGACTTATCACTAAAATTGTTATGAGTGGTAGTGCTTATGGCATTTATAACCTCATACCTTCCTCCTAAAAAAAACCTTGCATCCCAGACAAAACGCTGAAACTAGTTCAATAAGCTCTGCACTCCGAAAGGGGATTGTAAATCTGGAACGACATACCATAACATCTAAATTCAAAATGGTCAATAAATCACGATTCTCGAAGCGGATGACTTTTGAGTGAAGTTCCTCTAACAAAGTAAATGATCCATTTCTATACGACAAACGACGATCGTTCATCATTTGGCCATTTGAAGACCCAAACTCTAACAAGAACTGATTCGGCGCGGACTTTTTTAAACGATTTTGGTATGTGAACGGTAACGACTAACAATCGTAACTAGAAATATTGTGACGTTCTTGTAGTTCGCTTGCACTGCGACACGATTTAACACTACATCAATTCCGGTAGCATATGCCTGATGAGATCGATTTTTGATCATTTCGATCAGATCAGGTCGAAACCGGCCTAGCAAATTACAATAACAACATACAAGTCCAGCTCCGCTTTACAGTTCAAATTATTCCAACATCAAACGGCATTACATAATCTTTACTGTCTCTCACACGTCTGTTAAAAAAAATCCTAGATAATCTAGAATCAAAATGTGTTCCGAAAGCTCAGTTCAATAGAATGGATTGTTATGAGTTTGGCAATGAATAACGTACAGGAGGCCAGTATATATATAGATAGATAAATACTGACCAAATGGTGCAGTAGTTAATGCTGCGACAGTTGAAGCAGAGGGCACTGGACTGGAATTACGAAAAAGCTGGTTGCAAACGCGAGCTTTTATCATTATATTACGGTTATTGATGTGAATGAACAAACCTATACCTATATAACCTAATTTAGTTCTATATGCTGGCATAGATCAATACAATGTGAGATATAAGACCACACGTAACATCTGTAAAAAAACAAAACTGTGCTAAGAAAACGAAAAGAGCCGACAACAAGAAAGTCGCTAAGGCTTCCGAATTGAAAATCTCCGATCGCAACCTTTACTAGATTGACGCATCGGTTACCAATATTTCTAAAACATCTATTTCAGCATTGAAATGTGCAGACGGTGCTTTGGTGGTGGATCCATATTTGCAGGCCGACTTATTGGCGATCGTCTTCACTTCGAACTCGACCTTAGTTGTCGCCAATGGAGTTACGCCTCCGTCAATTCCGTATTGTAGTTCCAAAACGGATCCTGTCAACATCTCGGAGGAAACTGTCCTTAGGAACCTCAAGGCAAAGACATAAATAAGCCTACCGGACTTGACGGAATTCACCCGAAAAATACCCGAACGCCTGGAAGAGTGCGTTGGTGCAAACCTGGTTATGATAAAACTGACCCCTCAAAACTACCGGCCAATATCAATTGTGTCAGCCGTGGCTAAAGTTTTTGAGAAATTAAATATTTTGTTTAATGTAAGCTTTATGTTTTTTGTTGACATTGTCTTTATTGTTTACATCAGTAGAACGTAAATAAGAGAACCGCGGACGAGTTGGAAGAGCCCCAAAACATATTTAACACTACCTGAAGACGTCAACAAAGGTCCATTCGGTGGCATAAAGGGTTATACATTTGACCACTGCCACTTTTATCGAAATCTATATATAACACTATACATAAGACTGTGAGCTGAGGTCATCTAACGCAAATAGAGAGTATCAATTTACAAACACACACCGTAATGTAAAACTTGATTTTTGACACTTAATTTTTTGTCCAAAGTATATAGATGATCTATACTTAGAACGATGCTACCCACTCATATATATTATTCTTATCAACAAACAGCATAAATATTTTACGATTTCACATTATAGTTCGAATGACATTTATCACAAATCAAGAATCTGTACTATATAATCGTAATCGCCGATTCGGCGAAGAATATCATCTAAAGTAATTTATAATATGATATACTCGTATGTAAAACTGATTACACATGCTAATTTGCATAATTCATTTTGTAACAAGTTTAAGTTTTTCAGGTTTGCTTCATAAACCATTCGCTTTAAGACACATAGTATAAAACAGTGATAGCCAAACCAAATACCAAAAATTCGATTTGAATAAATTATATAATCGAATAATAATCCACTTGTTGACGATGGCCGAAATCCTTAAGGATAATCGTACAGTCACAGATCGACACAAACCGCATATAACAAATTATATATATATAACACACACACTATAGAGTCTTAAGTTATTAAGAACTTCACACAAGTCACAACACAATCGGCTTGTTTATTTATAATTGATGTCCGAACTACAGACTATCGATCTAATCATTTCAAAACCACAACACAAACTAATTTAAATTTTTTAAAAATGTTATCAAAATTTAATTACAAAACAAAATCGAATTAATGCGCGTATATATGATATAAGAAGACGTTTTGAATTAATTAAATATATATAATTATTTATTATGTACGTAGACTAATGATTAATCAATTTGTTGTTGGTGTACAATTATGTTTCGATTGAATTGTCTCGAATGGTTTCTTTAATTACCATCTGTTATGGTGGCGAAATACCCGATTTGATTTCTCCAACCGTTGAGACCGTTGCCTATTTAGGACCTCAATATAATTGTCTCTATCACCCATTAAATTACACTGTCAGTGGTGACTTGCGATACTCCAACGCCATCTGTTCGGGCGTTATAGTTATACGTAAATCATGTCACAAATAATTGAAGTAATAAATCCTGATTTAATCACTTCATCACGGTTTTTTACATGTAAAAAACGTGTTGTTTACATTCTATATGTAAAAAACGTAAAAAACGATTTTGTGTAAAACAAACAACGCCATCTCTTATAAATTTAATCGTAACTAAAACACCATCTGTTAAAAAATATTCTTACTACAATGTTGGGAATTTACATGTAAAATTCAGTTGTTTACATTTTCATGTAAATTATGTAAAATGCAGCGTAAATTACATAAAACGTAAATAACATGTAAAAAACGAAGACAGTATCACTTGCAGTGCCATCTATTTTAAAATGTAAAAAAATTACCGACGTCTGCTTATTAACTAATATAATCAATTAGTTTTCCGCCCAGGTGGTGCAGTGGTTAATGCTGCGGCAGTTGGAGCGGGAGGTACCGGGTTCGAGTCCCGATTCGGGGCAGGATGCAGATGGGTTTTTCACCTTCGATCGTTTGGGCGGTGCGATCGGTGTGAAAAATGAACATATATCTGGATCCCCTGTCGTGTTTGGAACCCATGGGCCGACCCATCTTCCATGTCAGGCTAACATTGAAAGTTGGAAAGCCATTTTTTTACCTTCATCCGTTAAGATGATTTTAATTTTAACCAGTTAATAATTTTGATCTAAATCAAAAACTATTGTGACATATACTATGTAGTCGAATAAAACACTTCATTTGTTTCACAAATTCTATTCGTAAAATAATAAAAAAAAATTTTAAAAGATGGTGCTTTAGTTATAATTAGATTTAATAAGAGATGGCGCATCAGTTTTTTTTGACATAAAATCATATTTTACGTTTTTAACTGTAAAATTTACTTGAATGTACCAATTGACCAAGTAATTAACACGCCCAACAGTGTCTTACTATTTAAAAAAAAAGCCTTTCAGCTCATAACGCCGAGTAGACGGCAATTTTTATTTATTTGCAAGTTTTTTATTTTTGTTTGTTTATTTTTGACATTTTAAAATAGATGGCACTGCGAATGATGTTGTCTTAGTTTTTACATGTTATTTACATTTTATGTAATTTACGATGTTTTTTTACATAAAATGTAAAAAACGTTTTTATACGTAAAATCCCAACAGCGCTCTTAACGGAGTGTTGACGGTTCTACACAATTCAGGAGTCTGCCAAATAGGTTGCAATTGTCTGATCTCGAAAGTTTTACCACCACTGCTTTACTGCTTGTTAAGGCCTTCCACCTATCGTTCATTAAGGTATCAGCCCTCCACCTTAGTGTTAAACTTAACGCTGCAATCGGACCATTTCCTGTGGTAGTAAAACGTTTGTATCATTCCCTCTCATCTCATTGAAAGAAGAGAGCCAACTCAATGCCATCAAGTCGAATAACTTGATGGCAACCTGACTGTCAACATTAATTGTGATATCAACTGTAGATACAACGTGTCTCCATGAATTATGGATTTCTTCAATCATCCTCACATCGGTCTGATCAAGTTTACAGAGACCGTGAAGACAAACGGGAGTTCATATTCATTTGTTAAAATTAGTAAAGCTTCAGTTTAGTGATTATCTATATCTCCACTGTCAGTGGTGCCTTGGTATAGGTATACTCCTTCGCCATCTGTTCAGGCGTTATAGTTTATAATCTTATACGTAAATCATGCCAAACATATTGAAGTAATAAATCCTGATTTGTCATTGACCTCTGTCTCTTAATGAAGTTAGTTTGACGGTTAATATACACAATTCAGGAGTCTATATAATGTTTTACTACCATTAGGTTGTAATGGTAATATCCTGTGACTTTCGAGAACGTTATAAGTTCAGTTTTGATCAAACTTCTTTACTGCTCGTTAACATTTCCAAACCTATCGCTCATTAAGGCATCAGTCCTCCGCCTTAGTGTTAACCTTGAGTGCAATCGGCCACTATTTATCTACTATTTCCGGTGGCAGTAAAGAGGTTGAATCATATTCCTAGTTAGACCTGCAGTTCTGCAAACCGCCTGAGGGATCAGTGATTCAGATAATCTAGATGTTTAAATGCTGACTCATCTCATTGAAAGAAGAGGGCGAACTCATTGCCATACTATGACGGTCAACATAGATTGTGATATCAACTGTGGATTCTGTACATGTCTCAATGAGTTCTGGGTTTCTTCAATCACCCTCACACGACTGACAAACTAATGACCGATAAACTTTACAGTGATCATGAAGACGAACGGATATGATCGAAAGATCCCACTTTAGCATCGACGAATGAGAGCTGCAGTTTAAGAACACTGACCAACCAAAAGCTTTTAATAATCTTTTAATTTGAGAAAACCAGGTACGCAGTCAGTGGTAGTCTGATATTTCTACTTATTTAGGTTAGGTTGGGGTGAGTAGCTGCTACAGCATACTTAGACCGGTGACGGTCCATTGTGATACCACAGGTTCTTACTTTATTATTGCCCTAATGAGAACCAGTTTGAGGTACTTATGTAGCGTGATAAGTCTCGGTTACATTAACCTTACAGTTTTCGACATCAGAGATGCAGTCCATTAAGAACTTACCCAAATATGCATGTATTTTGTATGCCAAAGCCGGGTATGAGCATATAGGAGGTGAACTTCTGTCTCTTCCTAGCTTTTAGAGCCAGCCTTCTCGCATGTTTTTCAAGTAGGCAGTGTCCTCGTGAGTATCTCCGCGATCATTATGATGGAAGCAAGTAGGTTCAAAAATCTAATGGCACAACAGATGCAGGAAAATGATTAAGAATATCCGCGTAAAGTAATTGTATAGTGTTATATTTCGGTCAGCGGCATCATTTATCTATATTCCTGTCTGTCTTTCTGTTTCTGTCTTTGCAATTTGGTTTGGGGTTCAAGATTGTCTCTACTCTTATGCAGTTCAAGGACAAATCAAGGACGTACAGCTATAGGTCCTATTGACGTAGAACCATCTGCACGTTCCCTACCAACCCCTATAACTTTGAGGATACTAGAGACAATGTTGGAACAGTTACACTCTAGCGGCGATAGCTGGAGGTAAGTGGCTACCAACGTCATATTCCATACATAATGGCAAAATTTGTACGATTGTCAGAACAGCAGTGTTTACATTTATATGTGGAGCAAGGACTAATCAGTGACAATATCGATTTCAACGAGGAGAAGCGAGTTTCAAACAACACAGTCACATTAATTATTTTGATTCCAGTACACTTCCTTATTAGATGAACATTGTTAGGGTTGCCAGAAGGCAGTTTGAAGAAATAATAAGTGATCGATTGTCTAGGTAGGAATTCATACACCAACATGAAGATGAATTTTTCGAACATTGACATGTTGTCAAACTCACTTCAATAACATTACAAATGGAATGAACTGAAACCAAATATTGTCAATGATCAAATTGTTCTAAAAGTAACGAAGATCTACGTTAGTACATGGAACCACAATCTCCACGAAACATTAGAATAAAACTGGTAGTTTGGGACATTAATTGAAGCTATTATATTTCTAATGATCCTGTCAAGAGCCCCATAGATGCGCTTTAATCAAAATCTGCGAATTCAACAATTCAAACAGCTATTAGACGTGTAGCTGGATGATATCGGTGAAATAAAGATAATTGCCATGAAGAGTAAGGCAATAATCCCTTGAAAGCTGACAGCGACTTGGGATATATAATTCCTAACGTCCAGTAACAATGAGAGATTAAGCAAAAAAGTCGTTGGAGACACTACGAGGATTCAGCTTTCTCGGAAAGGAAGTCAATATGAAGAGCATACGAAACGATTGATACAAACAAGAGATGTTCAGTAAAACATTATCAAGAATGCAGAAGAAGCAACAGTAATCGTAAACATACGCAGACTACATCAATGCGTACGGAAGGCCACAGGAAAATATACCAACATACCACCCATAAACCTCAAAATGGTCAAATACTAATAACAGACGAAGCACAGCTAAAGATTTTGGCAGAATACTTCCTAATTAACGTCCCATCCACCAACGGAACGGGAAGTTTGTAGTGTAATTGAGAAATTGCAAAGTGAAACGTACTACAACAATCATGGAGTACGGCAAGGATGTGTATACCCTCACCACTACTGTTCCTGGTAGTATTAGATAGTGTCATGAAGAAAATGGACGGTGAGTCACCCAATCGCATTCAATGGGGGTTAACGAACAAACTCAATGAACTGGATTACGCAGACATGGAGACAAACTCGGCAAATCGTAAACAACATACAAGTATTCGTCAACAAATGCCTCAGACGAATACTAAGGTGCTTCTGGCCTAACAAAATATCATACCGAAAATATAATACCGAGCTGCATAGGCAGACATATCAAGAGAACATTGAGACTAATATACGAAGGCGTAAATGGGAATGGATCGGTCACACATTAAGACGATATAACTCGAACGGCACTGGAATGGAATCCACAAGGAAAGAGAAAAGTAGGAAGACCACCTGTGACGTGGAAGCGAACGATAATTGCGGAATCCAAACACATTAGAAAATCATCGGCTGAATTAAAATCGGTGGCCCCAAACAGAGTTAGATAGAAAAGTCTAGTAGACGCCCTATCCTCCGAAAGTGGGGATACAGGAAAAAAAGGAGAATTAGATATGACCTATACCATCGAAGAAACGTACGATTCAAGCAAACTCCGAAGTAACATAAGGACTCCATCATATTTCTGTGATCCCATGCCTGTGATCCCATGCCCTCCATTTTAAGGCAGCCTCACCAACCCTTCTGCTCAAAAATTGATCAAGGGGAAACAGATGTCCTCCTAATATAGGATTTTTGAGCGAAACTCAGGATCCTCGTTCATCCATTCTCGATAGTAAAGTAATTATTGATACACTGAGAAATAGTGCCGGTTAGCATGGAGAGTGATAGGCAAGCTCTCTGGTTAACATCACCTGAACTATATTGTATGAGGAGAAAGGCTTTCAAGTTAGCGTGCACAACGGAAGGTGGTCCTCGGATGTGATGCCAATATACAAAACACCACATCCAGTTGTCTCCTACGAAGTTGTCACAATGGGCAGTTGCCTCAGATTTCAGTTAATGTTTCAGGACAAGAGATGATCGTTGACATTTAAAGTATATGAGAAAAAACCCGAAGACGAACTATCTGATGTCTTTTATAAAGCCATGTTGAGTGCATGTTCATTAACAGATCACTGGACTAAGCTCCGTCACCCTGGTGTTAGGTGAGCAAAACTTCTGCTGACTGGGACTGCTACATATAAATGTACAAAACCGAAGCCTGTAGACTCTTTGAAACGTTATTTTGTGATTCATTCCGTATTTGCGCCAATTTTTCCATGGACTGACAGGGCGACAAACCTCACAAGTCAAATAATAAATAGACGGTAAATGAATAGACGGTAAATCGTGGACAGGAAACTAAACTGGAAACCTAATATACAAGAAAGGGTTTAAGGAAAGCCACTAAAGCGCTTAGTAGAACTCTCTGCTGAACATTAAGCAGATTTCAATGACCACTACTATTTGCGAACGCAGTACCTGTCGTTCCATATGGCATATCGATTCTAGCACGTTCAATTGAAAGTAAAAGCACTTAAGTCACTGTCAGTAACTATACACACAAGTCTAAAACATTAATTTAAACCAAACAACTTATTTATATCAAGTCGTTTGCCTATTTAGTAAGCAATATAATTAATTTGTGACGAATTTGTGTTTGGACAATTATACGCGGAGACATAAAATTAACAATATAATAAAAAAATCCAAACGATATTGAACTTTGAAAATTATCGATATGGACATGAAAATTACTCCTACACACGTAAATTAAATTGAGTTGGATTCAAAAACAAAAATTTAGTGGTTGAGTTGGGTGATACTTGACATAATCACCCTTTAAACGTTTTTTGTGTGCGTACGAGTACGTTTGTGACATTGAAAATTCGTTGGAAGCAATATTTTATCGACAGACGAACCGACACGTAGATCCGTAAATCAATTTCCACAATAAGAAATAAATAATCAAATTAATAATTACAATTCGTGCGTTTCTAAAAATCGGTTAATGAAGTATTGTCTCAAATTTACTAATGTGAATTATTGGAATTATAATTTACTAGTACTTGAGTGTACAGTACTGTTGTAATAGATTCGGACAATTCGAATTTCAATTCAACAGTCACAAGGTTATTGAATGTTAATCACACGCTGCAAACTCTTCTATCCTCATAAATTTGTTAAATTTATGAGGATTTATTGTTTTATTATATTTATTGTGACTTCAATGAGCCAATTTAGTCTGAGTGACGGAGATCTTCCCAGATGCACACTATCAATTCCGGAATCTGTTTGTTCTTCTAATGAAGTTCGAGATATCTGGTATCCTCAAAGTCGTCAATTGGTCCTCAAATAGGAAAAAGCATGAAGAACTGGAGCACAAAAAGTGCTCAAAAGTTTCTTCCTCAACATTCCCACACTATTCGCAGTATGAGATGTTTCAAATTTTCATTCCAAACATATGACTATTTAGGGAGCAGTGCCCCGTGAGAATGCCCAGCAAGATCCTTAAAGTGAGTCTATTTTAAGAAAGACTTGGATATTTGCTGGTTTATTGATGCAATGAAAATTTCTCATGTCCCATAAAGGTGGAAGTCGCACCCAATCGGGCCAATTTATCAGTCAATATATTCCCTTTGCTTCCCATGTGACTGAGTATCCAGTGAAGTCTAACTTTATTGGCACTTATCGTTTCGAAAACCAGTTTCGATGAAACAGTAATGGACCCAATCGCCTTTAGGGCAGCCTGGCTCTCAGAAAGAATCCAGAAACGACGATATCTGCGATTTATTCCTTTTACAAAGAGTGCTGCTTTTAAAATTTTAGCAGTTTCTGCCCAAAAAACAGTAGCGTGCCTACTAAGCGGGATAGATAATTCAACCTCAGGATTTTGTATGCATAACTTGGCACCACCTGATTACGGCTACGTCAGTTAAGATTAACATATCGTTGCCGAAAGTGAAGGATGGGATGTTAAATTTCCATATGTGATTTCCGGTAATAGTTACATGAAATAAATTCCCTAAGACGCGCTTCGTCACCATAGTCTCTGAGGGCATGTTGGCCATTGTGCACCGGCCCACCTCCTTCCTTATTTGACAGTGCCCGGAAGGGCCAAATAGATTGTCTTTCCATTGCAAGCGAGCGGCAGTTTGCGCTGCACACCTTCTGATCCAAATATCAAGCGGCAGCAGACCCACAGCCATCTCAAGAGCTGCAGTAGGTGTGCTGTGCTGCTTCTAATGTACCAAGACAAACAAGACTTTGAAGGCAGTTTAGAGGTGTCTCTCCAATCCTACTGGCCACCAAAACGTATAACCAGTGCACTCGTCTAGGTTTCAGGACCTATGATTAACCAAACGACTGTTTGCAGTTCCAGTGAATGTTGCATATTTTGTTGCATTTCTCTTCCAAATGTTTTTGTCAAGAAATTTTCCGATCTAACCAGACCCCCAGATACGTGACTTCCAAAGAGAGTGGGATCATATGAGCCCCAATTTTTGGAAGACAATAATTTCCTAGAGTCCTAGGACTTACTGATATAGTCACTGGTCACTATACACCAGGCTACAACTATCAGTATTATGACGGTATCATCAGCATAACCCTGGCAGAAAATACGTTGTCGTTTTTGAACTATGAGTTAGTTGACCACAAGACACCACAAGAGCGGAGAGACAACTCCTCCCCTTAGGACATCCCTTTCGGTCGGTCTCAGTCGTAGTATCACTACCTAGGTCTACAGTAATTCTCCTTGACCTAAGCATGACGCTAAACCACCGAACAAGTGTGGTTTCTATGCCATATCTTTCAGCTTCAGAGATCATTACATTGAAGGATGTATTGTCAAAAGTGCCTTCAATGTTCAGAAACGCTCCCAAGACAAATTCTATGTTGTCCAGTGATCTTTCAATCCGTCCAACGACTTCATCGAGTGCTGTTTCAACAGATCTGTCTTTCTAGTATGCGTGTTGTTTGGAGTGTATCGGATTTCCTGAAAGTGTATCCCTAAAATGCCTGTCAACCAATCGCTCTAAGCATTTAAGTAGGAAAGAGGACAGGCTGACAGGCCGAAATATTTTTGCCTGGTCATATCTAGGCTTTCCATTCTTTGGGATGAACACTTCCCTGACCTTTCTCTGAGATCTTGGAATGTACCCCAGAGTCAAACTGGCTTTCAAGGTTCAAGATGGTCTAGGATATTTTCTAGTCCTTCTTGTACGGGAATATCCCGTCTGGACCTGGTGTTTTAAATTATTAGAAAGAACCGATGCTCCATCACCACCTTTGCCACCAAGCTCTAATCTCTGAAACTTGGTAGAGAGTTGATTTCCATCAACTTCATTAGAATTCTCACTTTCGGGAAAATGAGTTTTCATTAGTACATTTAGATCTTCCTGATTGGTTCTCGTGTGAGTTCCATCTGGTTTCTCTAAAGTTCCAAAAGTGACCTTCATTTTCCCACAGATAACATTCTTGAGTTTAGCGGTTGCCGTGAGGCTATCCACTTCATCACAGAAAGTCTCCATTTCGATGTTTTCTCACATCGGATACATTTCCTGTAATCTCTTTGTGAAGATTTGTACAAGTCCCAATCTACCGTTTACCGTTGGGTCGGTTTTCATGGTTTTGTTTAGAAGTTTTCTTGTGTTTAGAAGTTTTCATGGTGGACTAGGGAATTGGGCAGACCTGTTTCCTCAGTTTGCCCAATTCCCTAGTCCACCATGGTGTCTCAGGTCTTTTGGGCTTACTTAGAGGACATCTCTTCTCATAGGCGCTAATTAGTGCTTTTTCAAGTTTGTCAGCTGCCAGTTACAAGGTTATTGAATGTTAATCGCACAAGGTTACAAGGTTATTGTGCGATGATTATCCAGGATGAGACTTTTTCACTAAGACTCCGTGAGGAAAGAGTAAAATCAATTACTTCTTGCCTTGAGGTTGTCAAAAAGGTAGGTCTATGGCCCAAAATTGCGATGACTAGGTTAGAGGCGGATAGGTATTCCAAGAGGAAAATCTGTAATTTATGTAATTACTAACAATAACACAGGCTCAACTCTCGAGCAGGTATCACTTACCAGGAGAGAACCTGAGGTCCCTGGATTGAACACATACCTTCGACAAAGTATAACCCCGAGTATGAACTACATCGAGATCGTTAGCTATAAAAGTGAGCCGCAGTTCCACAAGTGTTTGCTATGACCAAAACTATATTTAAATTTTACAAGAGACGTGTCAATTAGAAGGAGAACTAATATTGGAACACTTGCAGATGACACGGAAATCCTTGCAATTTAAGAAATGACGAGAAAAAGTGAATGGCTTCTGCGTTGCATTTTGACAAACACAGACTTAATCTTATAGAAAGATGACAGTTGGTTAGTTGTATAGCGGAAAATGGTCACTGCAGCCAAATACGTTAACCTATCACAAGCATGTATCATGATTTAAATTTATTACGATACGTCGAATAAGCTATGTAGCAAGTATTGTTTAATAGGTGAGATGCTGATCCTTGCTGATCAGTTCCATCTGTATTCGGTTGTATACAACCAAAGATTTATTCACATCTTCCATGTCTTTGGCATTTTCCATGCAAATCGGTGTGAATTTTAGGGCTTTTTGCCTCATCGCCGTTTTCTTGATTCCAACTTCCGTAGCTAAGTCTTATAAGTTTCACTGCCTTCTGTTAAAATGTCGGTATTTCTGCGCAATTCAGATTATTGAGTTCCTCCGTTAGTTCCCACTGCGGATGTCGATGGGATATTTATTTGTCTTTTTATTGAACACGATTGTCTGTATCACGGTGCAGTTCGGCTATGAGTTTGATTCATTTATTTGGTATGAGTGTTTGACCATTACATAAAGTTTCTTCTATATTTCGCCCGTTCGAAAAGTGTACTCCATCCCGACCTGACGCTTATACAAAGCTATGTCTGTGTTGAGGGAGGTAGAGTTCTCAGTTTTTCCGTTTTCTCAGATCACATTCTTGGATTCGTTATGGCTTTCCTATTATTTAGCTTTATTCTACCGCAATTTTATTGGATTCTGTAAAAACGTAAGAAGCCAAATGGAATCAAAATGGAAAGCAAAATGTTCTCCGGAAGAGAACCAAGCGACTAAAGATAAAAACGACTGCCTTTGTTATGCTGGTTTTTTATAGCTCAGACAAAATGGAGGTTTTAAAGAACAACCTTCTAGTCTGTGTCTCCAGCTATTGACTACTGTAGAAACTGTGACGATGTGCAAAAGAAGGGGACGGTGTATAAATTTCTCTGCTGTTGTTCAGCATTACCTGCAGATTCATAAGAAGAAGATATGTCTTTTTGGGCAGCTAAATGTAGGGATGCATCTCTGAGCTATCAGAAGCACATACCGATTGACACTGGTGTGCGTATTCAACCATTTTAGACTAACTTGACCTCATAGATTAATGAAATGAATCGATTTAAGTTTGAGCAACGTTGGGATTTATTGGAAATTTATTTCCAAAGCAAAGACAATTGGTCGAAACTTGCACGAAAATGTCGTGCAAAAAGTTGGTCGCCAACAGTGCCCGGTATACGCAAGTTTATTGTTGAAGTTCGTGAAACTGGTTTCACTGTTGATGTGCCAAGACGTGAGCGTGACCGTTCAGTGCATACACCCAAAGATATCGAAGATATCGAATAAGGACGGCGCAACCATTACGGTCAAAGGAAACACCTAACCCACCATAATAATTCTCCTGCTCCTCATGGTTTTAATGTGAACGATTGGTTTCAACAGAATGGTGCAATTTGTCACACATCTCATGCCACAATCGATTTATTGCGCCAAACGATGGCCGTTTAATTAGCCAAAATGGTGATGTCAATTGGCTGCAAGAAGCTACGATTTAACACCATTGGACTATTTTCTGAGGGGCGTCGTTAAATACAAGTGTTATACTGACAAACCAGAGACAATTGAGCAATTGAGCACTCGAAAAAGTTCGGTCCGATCGAATGAGGTACTGTGAGGCCAGCCGCGACAGCCATATGGATGAAAAAAGAATGAAAGAGTTTCTTTTTCGGAAACTGATTCAAGCCAAAACCAATTAAACAGGAATTTATAAATATTTGAGGAGTCTTACTAGCCAACCAGACACTTATCCATTCTATATATAGTGAGCAACGAAAACACTTATTTGCAGAATACCTTCAACTTATTTTCTAACCGCTGCGGAGGCAAAAAGTAGATGAAACTGTAAATTCGGCACCAAAACGCAATCTGAGGAGCAATCGATCTCTAAGATTATCAAAATTGAGCGAGGGAATTAAAACAACTCCCGAGTTCCGGTCATGATCTAATAATAAAGAAGATTGCAAAAGAACTGTCTACATTCAGGCTGAAGAATAGGCAGACATTTTTTTTAATTCCATCCCACCAATTTGGATTAATATGAAGAAAACTCAATTGTACAACAGGTGTTTACCACACAATCAAAGTGTTTGTTTGAATGTACCCCAAGTCATTGCTAAATCGTTGCTTATGGACGTCGATTTCTGTGTGAAGGAGATCCGGGACGTGCTTTATCAATAAAAACATGTTGGAGTACTGGCTCTCGCATTTTAAAAGATTTAGATTTTAATACCAGTAATAATCGCTGAAATGGCGCGTTATTGGACGTAAATCCATCAAGACTTGGACTCCATATGAACTCAGGCCAAGGGGCGTCGAAACAGGAAGATACTGTAGGCTGACGAAACCATCTCTAGAAAATATCGAACATTGAAGCTCAAACATCCACAATATGCCAAAAGATATAACAAAGTTATCTTTAATGGAGACGCTACAATCAAATACTTTATACACTAGACACTCCTTTCTCCGACTACTTCTAGTTTCAGTAGATGATTTATGGCTTGACAAAGTAGGAGCTAATGATAGAAGACACAACTCATATTTTGTATAGTTGGGATAACTTGAGCTAATCTTCTCCAGCCCAATGAGCATTTAAGAGTTCTAGGTCAAACACTAGCGACGAGATGCCCACATTCAGTACGAGATGCTCAAGTTAGATTGCATCACCAGCATATTAACTTCGTCCTGCCAGAGGTCTCCACGTAAAACTTTGTCGGCCGTGTAGAACACACAACTCATGTTTTGTATAGTTCGGACCTTGAAATCTGGACATTCAATTTTCACACACTCTTCGCAGCACTTGCGGCCGTATCTCGTTATTAACTCACATTCTAAGTGTTCTATCGTCTCTGGTTTAAAGGCGTAGACAAGTTACAACATTACCCTTAATTAATCTTTCATCTAATTGTGGCTCAGTCCAGCTGGAATCACATATCATATCAGAAAGATTTATGGCGACCAATTGGGGTACAAACAACTCGGAAATAATGTCTTTATATTGTTCACCGTTGACTGTAAGATTCCGACCATCGTCGTTTTTGAAGACAATAGAGCAATGATTGGTGCAGCTCATAAAGCGCGCCATACAGTGATTTTCTCTTGATGAGATGGTACCCGATTCCACCAAAAATGACGTCATTGATGAATAATATTTTGTTTGGTAAATCAATATCGATTAGTGCTTCAGCCTATTGACCGAATTTGCTTATTGACCGAATAGCATCTATCGCTTGTTTGGAACGCACTGTTCGATATCGTAGTGTAAAATGCACCTCGAGTTTCGCGGGCAAAACCAACAATTTACATAATAAGTATTGCATTATGAAATGGTAGTGTTGACAACTTAAAGATGTGAACCTCTAAGAAAAATATACCTATAGCTTCTTTCCATTATCGATAGTTTTCAGGAAATCGTTTCGTACAGCTTACGTATTTAAGAGTCTGGAGTTTCGTATTATTCGGATTTCGTAAGTCTGGAGTTTCGTATTATTTGGATGGCACGCCGCTGATCTCTATCCAGCAACTGAAGAGCAATGTCATATGCAATATTCTATACACGGTGTAATATAAGGTTTTATGTATCTGGAGAACCTGATGCGATCTAACAAACCGTCTGCATCTATTGAAGAACCCGAGTTTACGTGAAGCTGATTTGGCCAATGCTATAATTGACCACATTAATCATTTTAAATTGTTGCTAATCTGAACACCAAGCAGACATAGTGAGTCACAACCCACGAGAACGTGGCCTTTTACCACAAAAGGGTATTCGTTGTGACTTCTCTTTTCTCGTTTGTTTTATCTCGTTAACCTGGTTTTTTACTCTACTCTCAAATATTGTACTCAAATCGGAATTAAGCGAAGTGACAACTTCCATTCGTTTACCGTTTAACTCTGAAGGAGTAGGCTCGACCTCCTTCCTCAAATTTCGCGAGAACATGCGCAAATTAATTCCAGTTGACACTCGCAAGTCAACTTCCACTCCAGTTTTTGTTCCCAAAATATTAGAAAGTTGCGAGTATGTTTTTGTTCGTATCGATAGAGTACGAACCGGCCTATCATCACCGTACGAAGGACCGTATAGAGCCATTCGTCGTTTCAGGAAACATTTCAGTTTAGATTTAAAGGGTCGAAATGCTAATGTTTCCATTGACAGACTAAAGCCGGCATTTGGTATTCTCAGCTTAGCAAATAAAACTAACCAAACAACTATCCATACCAAAAGACCGTCAATCTTCCTATATTCCTTTTCTTCATAATCCGGGGGGATTGTAATACAAACATTACAACAATAAATGTAAGTTAAAAGTATAAAACACAAAGTGTTTGAATTAAAAGTGACTCGTCAGTTTCCATGCTTAACACGAAACCGTCGCGCGAGGATCATCAAAATGCAATTTACCACTACGGGAGATGACGGTGGAAAAAAAACAAGACAACGGCATAAAACAAAGTATGTTTTTGAGAAAAGGTAGAGGTTCTTTGGATCGAACGAGAAAAAAAATACACGAGGCGATGCGGGACAGTTTAAGTGAGGAGCTGGACAGTCACATCAAGACAAAGGAAAAAATATCAACCGAGAGATACAAATTGTGTATGGCGAAAACACGGTATATATGGTGTGAATATTGTGACCATAGCCCGGCATATGTATCTTGGCCTGAGGTTGCTTCCTTTGGAATATACTTTTGGATTCTTATTTGTGGAGAAAAAAGTACAACACAAAAAAAAACACACGATTGAGTGAACTAGAAGAAAGAAAAAGAATAGGGCGTACAGCAAAGACTGAGCGGCGGCACGTGGGAACAACCGGTGCAACGGAGTAACATCGAGGAGGTCCAGCATACTAACGGTGAGTCGTTCCCTTCCCAACATCATCTGCCTCTTTCTTGGTCGTTCACCGAAACCACCATATCATTAAGGCACGTTACATGTGTCCGAATATTTTTGCACACAACTGTATATAGACGAGTATAATATCCAAAATCTACACTACAACACAAATCGATAAAATTTTCCAAAATTGAAATCATAAAAAATTTAACAGCCTCTACCTAAATCAATATTAAATATATAATTATGGCATAAATAGCGCTGAGCAATAAATCCGAATTATTATTGATATCGCGAATAATATTAATAAAACATCTGGTTTTGTATCAGTTCAGTCCTATAAACCGAACCATCTATCAAATATAAAATTAATTTTCTATTTACTTTGCACAACACACACAACAGTATGTGAAACTCCAACAACAACACAATTTTCAATTTCAATATCAAGTTCAGGCCTACACACACACACACACACACTTATGTACATTACAATTGTTTTCGAAACAATCAAATAGTTTAATTTAATTAATTCACCTTTAATTATATCTCTCGCGTTTTTAATTATAATTATTATGTATGTACGTACATACGAGTATACGAGTATGTGACACAATTAGGTTATGTCATATATGAGGACACCTTATGAGTTGATCGTGAAAATTTTGAAATTTTTTTTTGTTTATTTTGGAATTCATTTCTTCGATACCGAGTGTTTTATATATCCAATGGACCTGAACTATAGTGCGAAACAATGCCGCACGACTCGTATTGGAAACTAAATATAGAAACAACAATAATTTTTTTATTTTCATAAGAGTACGCGATTGTGACACAATAATACGTTTAAGTATGTCTGAATTGTAATTATAAATAATTTTTCTAATTCGTATTAGATATTATATTTATCTTTGCAAGTGTGTGTCTGTGTGTATGTATGTCTGGCATTGCTTCGGGTTCCATTCAGCTAAACTGTATGCGGTGATAAAGAAAAACGTTGTTGTGTGACAGAGAAAAAAGCTTTTCCTGTTTGTGTCTCAGTCGACTCTCGCATTCTATATACACGAAGTGAACTAAATTTATTATCAAAATGTATCATACGAGTGTACTTCGAATGACGTTGTGGCTAGAGACGATTTTATTAGACTCGTTAAATTGTTATCCTACGAAACATTGTGGTTGAATATGTATGTTGTAATTCACTAGGTCGGTTTCGATCAGATGATGACGTCATTGAATCACTGCGTGATCGAAAAGATCAAAATCCATCTCAATATGCTACCGGACTTGATGTGAATGAAGATAGTCGTGATGCGACGGGTATTAGTGAATTAAAAAACGAGAACTTAGCTCGCAATATCGAGATTTTATTAATTGATTGTGGCGTCTATAACTATCGATTTGTTACTTGGTCTGAAACGCCAAATTACTCCCCTGAAGAAAGTTGATTCCCTTCTCCTCCGGTTTGATTATGATTATCATGCTGGTGCCCCCGCATTCACCCACGTTAGTGATTTCGGCTTTGTTCCAGCATAAAACGAACTCCATGCATTTATGCATGTGCCTTGAAAGTGCGACACGGGACCACCATTGAGAAAAAGCAGATCAATTCCATTTGTGAGAAGTTAATTTTTGCCGTGCTAGGTTAGACAGAAGAGTCATGTTTCCCCCTAAACCTCACGTTGGGGTCACCAATTAAGCGTGTGTGAAGCATGAGCCTCTTTATGTAAGTTTTTGAATTGAGTGAGTGTTAATTTGAGTTATTTGCGTGTATCTTGTAATTCACTAATAAGTAAGCCGGTTTCGATCAGATGACGATGACGTCTTTGAATGACTGCCTGATCGAAAAGATCAAATTCATCTCATCAGGCATATGTTACCAGACTTGATGTGAATACTGAGCGATTCGTATATATACGCTCAGTCGTGACGCGACACCACTAGTGAATAACAAGAACCTAACTCGAACTTAACTCTTAATTTGCGATTTTTGAGTTGCTCAATAGCCTGGTATTTAGGCAGCTATCAAATTTGAAGCTGTTATCTTTTGAAATTTGACAAGACTACGCCTTTGCTAAAAATGGTATGATGCACGGTTTTGGTCGTCGTGAAGCACTTTTTCGACCGACAATAGTGACTGGTAGAAAAATATGAGCTGTTGAGACAAGATAGTGATGTGACGGTAGTTATTTTACAGCTTGGGGTTCCAGGCTAATTTCTCCTGGGAATGCTTTGTTCAATGCCATTCATGAAAACAACTTCGAATATTTTTCTCCAGGAGGGCCAACGTATTGGCCAACGGATGCAGGAAAAATTCCAGATCTACTTGATTTCTTCATCACAAAAGGTATTTCATCTAGTTGCACTAGAGTCGAAGGAATTAACGACCTAACGTCTGATCACATTCCTGTACTGTTATCACTTATCAGTAAACGGTTTAGTCATCAAGAAAAAGCAAAACCTCACTAATCGATTCACGGATTGGGATCTTTTCAGAGAAAAATTGAGCAAATCAATTTCAAAGAAGGCATCAGGAATTGATGAAATATCACCGGGTCTGTCCAAGGAGCTTCCATGTAAAGCAATCATCATGATCACATACTTATTTAATGCCTGCACAAGATTGAAGTATGTACCCAAATGTTTCAAAACGGCCCAAATAATTATGCTGAAGAAACCTGGTGAACCAGATGAAGAAGTAACATCATACAGACCACTGCTTGAAAAACTTCTACTGAAACGTCTAAAGCCAATGGTAAACGTCCCTGATTTTCAATTTGGGTTCAGGAACAACCACTCTACAATAGATCAAGTCCATCGAATAACTATACGGTAATAGAGCAAGCGTTAGAAGAAAAGAAATACTGCCCCGCCGTGTTTCTTGATGTATCCCAGGCCTTTGATAGGGTTTGGCACGAGGGATTGACATTCAAGATGAGCAAAATGCTACCACAAAACTATTGCCGGCTGCCTGAATCATACCTCTCTGATCGTCAATTCAGAGTCATCCATGAAGAAACATGTTCTGACTTTTATCTAACGTTAGCGGGAATTCCGCAGAAAAGTGTTTTGGGACATGTCCTCTACCTACTCTACACTGCGGAAATACCTACAACGAGTAAAACATTCATCGGTGCGTTTGCCGATGACACCGTAATTATGCCAGTAGACGAATCACAATCAAAGGAAGTGGAAAATCTGCAACGAGTAATGAACAACGTTACTAAATGAACAATTTACTGGAAAATCGTGCTTAATGAGCTTAAATCAACCCATATGACATTTTCACTTCGACACAAAAATAACAATCTATACGCTTATACCTCAATGGAGCGCAAGTGCCGCAGCAATGAGGGTTGTACTCATAAGTCTAATAGAGACATTATACAACGTTGTCAAAACAAATTTCTTCGAATGATCACCAACGCTTACCGATTCGTGACTAACCGGAAAATACACAATGATCTAGAAATTCAACTGATAGATGAAGTCATCCGCGAATGTGCCATAAAACAAGGGCAGAGACTTCTTACCCACACCATCGTCGAGGCCGTACAACTACTGGACTGTACAAACGAAGTAAGGCGGCTCCAACGAATCAAACCACATGAGTTAACCGTATTATATAACAAGGGAACTGGACACTGGTACAGCAGACCCAAACAAGTTTTATGCTAATTTTCACCTTGGAGGCTACGTAAATAAGAAGAACTGTCGCATTTGAGGCTCAAAAAATCTATGAATGCGTGTCAAGGCTTGGTGTGATTTATGGGCTGCCGATGTGATTGAATCTTACTTTTTCAAAAGTAGGGCTGGAGCAACAATTCCACTACCGAGCTATGATTAATGATTTTTTATGGTCGGAAGCGGAAGATATTGATGAGCGCGATGTTCACTTTTTGCAAGAGGACGCTACGTGCCACACAAGCAACGAAACAATCGCAATTTTGCAAGAAAAGTTACTTGGCCGTGTTTTGCGATTAAACACCTTCTCATGACGAGGATATGGTGCTGCAAGCGTAGCCGCCCGGCCATTTGGTTGTTACCGTTTTCGTTGTAGGACTTATGACATTTAGCAAACAATACGAGTAGAGAAGGACTTTTACGCGTCGACTATGTACACTGCTCGTAGTTAACGTCGACAATTTTGACGTGATGGTATTATACTTGTAAAACCTTCATATTCAAAGTTTTAAATCAAATTTCTTTAGGATGATATCAAACCTGAATTCTGAGTTGTGTGTACCATTAAAGCCACCATAGCTCATATTGTGTATAAAATGTTTCAATGGTCATTAACAACGAAGAGCTTAGAGAAGCAAATCTAACAAAAGTTTCGAATGTCTAGAGGTCCAAATGCATGCAGAACTGCCTTTGATGAAACCATAATTTTGAGTATAGTTTTCAGAATTTCTAAACAACACCGGCTTCAATGTGATAAAGATGGTGAATAATCATTTGTAATGATAGAGTGGTTGCGACGGAACCCAAAGGTGGTTCCCGGAAACAAATTACTTTCATTCAAACCATTCACCACTTTCATAAACACATTCAACATACAAATACATAACATACTCTGTCAATGAATTTGTGGTTCGAGGGTTTGTTATCAAGTTCTTTTGAGTTATATCCACCTCTCCTTGGAAGGAGAGGTGGATAATGAACTTCCGCGAGGTGTAAAATTTCACCAAATCTCTTCAATCTGTATAAGAGCTCGATTCGTGGGTTAAGCTCAGAAGACCAAGTCATTCTGTAATTTGCAGATGACTTTGTTATAATGGGCAAAGGTCCAAACATTGCAATAGCATGTGATCGAGCTCAGGTGCGTTTGAATCAGGTAATCTACTATTTGTTTGATTTCAATCTATGTGTGAATACAAGAAAATGTTTTGTATGGATTTCGAACGCGACAAAGTTGATCTGGATCGATCAACGTTTATGTTTTAAAGCACACATGGAGAAACTATCTGATAATTATAAGAATAGACCGAATGTTATCAAAAGGATAAGTAAACCAAAATGGGGAACTTATCCTAGGGTGACTGACATGTTTCGAAAGGCACTAGTGTTCTCTAAAATTGCGTTGGAATGTGCGAGTATGGTGATGGTTCTAAGGTTGGATTAACAGCGTTAGTGAAAATACACACTCTATGGTTTCAAATGAGAGAGAGAGAGGAGAGAGAGAGAGAAATAGAGAGAGAGAAAGAGAGAGAGAAACAGAGAGAGAAAGAAAGAGAGAGAACGAAAGAGAGAGAAAGAAAGAAAGAAAGAGAGAGAGAGAGGATCACTGTAAGTGAAATTGTGCAAATGATTATGAGAGATACGTGTTAGTGAATGTAATGATAGCCAGAATGCAGGAAGGCTTTAGCAAAACCCGCTTGCTTTTGGAGAATGGACATATTCGATAAGACTCAAAAAGTGGTGCCGACTGTTTCTCATGCAAATCTGGTGGTATGCCTGATTTTCGGAGACACGACAAAAGATTTAATGAATGAGTTATCGGTTAAGAGAGTATATAAGAAATATCTTGCTCATTTGAAAGTGACTACAGATGCTAGTGTGAGTGATGATCGAGTGGGTGTTGAAACTTACATTCCAGCACTAAACAAAGGGGAAATGTTAAGAGTAAATGATAGTATCTGTATAATGAATGCCGAATTGATTGGGATTTTGGAAGAATTCAAGTTGGCAAGGTGGTAGAAGGAGGGTTCTTTTACTATTCGGCTCTTTGGTAAGGGTGAACGTATCCAGTATAAATAAGGGAGGACGTATCCAAGAAAACATGTATGTGAATAAAATGTGTGAGTACCTTCGATCTTGTGGTAGTGAAGTGGTTCTGCAATGAATACATTCACAGATCAAAGGTAATGGTGATGATTTTATGTATGCTAGAGATGTATTTGGTATGTGGCAAGACGAGAATCTATGGAAAAAAAGGGAGAGTGCATTTGAGCAAATATGTCAAATAAACGGCAAGAAGTACTTTGAATGGTGTAGTGTCCCTTTGAAAAAACCTTTATTAAAGGAAATCAAAGGAGACACCACAATGATTCGAACAATGGAGCGAGTGAAATTGAATTATGGAATTTTGAAATATCTGCATAAACATTATTTGATTGAAGAAAATGTGTGTGGTTTTTTTAAGGTCGTAAAGTACATTTAACGTTTGCTTCTAAAATTTGCTTCATGTCAGAATGAAGAAGTAACCTAGAAATCGTTGTAGTCATGATTTATTATGTGCCAATCCGGTGAAATTTCAAATTACATTAAGTTTGAAACTGTCACCCATTTTACAGAATCGGTATGTATATTTACAGAGAACATCAATACCAGTCAGATGTAACCATTGCCTAATGCAAACTCTGATTAGTATGGCCGCCTAGTATATTCTGAGAATCGATGAACTTATACTATTTTTTGTTTGTGTGTATTTTCATCGGAAACGGGAACTGCACATCAGTAGTAATACACTGAAGTTGAACTAGGACATACATATAGTGTACAAAACAGTTGCAAAAGCTAGACTGATGGACCTAAGAGGCAAATCGATTAAGGTTGAAAATGTCACATTCAGCCAAGACGTTTACTTGCTTGATCAACAAAGCCTAACGAAGACATATACTCATAATAGTGAATCTAATAGTGAAGCCTGTGAGCTGGAAAACCGCTCGGACGTCTAGCAATCATAGACCTATAGAATTTAAGAGGTCACGTATGAAAATCAAACACCTTATGATATACGGTGCAATATTGTGTTCTGTGCTAGTGAGCTACCTAGTAAACAATGGTCTTAATGCATCAGAGAATCTGATCTAAAGCCAACTAAGCGAATTGTTCTGCTGTCTAATATGGATAAAGCTAGAAACAGGATGTCATAGGGTGTAGGCATACATTTGGACTGTCTCCCGAAAAGAAAATCTTCTATTAAAAGTAAATTTAGATACTGACGGTCCCCCGTTTATCTAAATTGTAAACAAAAAATGGAAATAGCGAGAATCACCCGGGTCAAAAGCAGCTACTAGAAATATATAAAGAGCTGTGAACGAGCCGAAAAATGGGAATCTTATGACTTGCCGGTTGTTACTTCGATCTTGTACTCTCCCCCCACCTAAGTGAGTTATTTTATTTTGATTAATCTGAAACTATATCAACCAATCGATTTGGA
This sequence comes from Tipula lateralis, assembly GCA_963932295.1. Taxonomy (NCBI): domain Eukaryota; kingdom Metazoa; phylum Arthropoda; class Insecta; order Diptera; family Tipulidae; genus Tipula; species Tipula lateralis. The sequence goes on along the minus strand of OZ010736.1, from coordinate 60,421,106 downwards.
TCAGTTGGCGTGCGAATAACCTTCACGGTTGTCCTGTTACATATAGCGCCGATTTTGTCGACCTGATGATCATGATTTGGCCAATCTGTAAGACCAAATTTATAATTTTTATTATCAGAATCCACCAGTTACGATATCTCCGTAAGACTGTATTGTCGATTCGGGCATCACTACTAGGTCCTGCTCCTCTCCTCATTTATATAAAACGTTTACCCATTCGATCGCGTTATAAAAAATTTCCAACGTGCGTGTATCTGACATTTCTAATTATGAATAAAATAAATCACAAACATATTACAAATCAGAGTTTATGTTTAAAGTCCCCGATGATGATGGGTTAGAAGACAACTAAATGAGATTGGTTATTTGGTGAAGTATTAATATAGTTCTGGTTATAGTATAGCTGAAATAATCACCTGTCATACTTAAAACCCACTAATGCATGCGTCTACTATATGTCACCCAAAACAAGAGATAAAAGCTCGTTGTTTTTTTGACGTCACCATAAGCATAAATGTTATGATGTTAAAATAGTATTTTTTAATTGATTTCGTTTTATTACACCAATTATGTCTTGTACACATATCGTTCATCTTCACAGATTTTTAACGAGCTTTTTATGTTTTAACAATAAAAAAAATAGTAACATGTGGTTTTAGTGTTTTAGTTTGTATATATGAAAACACCGCACTTATATAATAAACTAGACACTATATCACCGTCGTTTGGATAGTAGAGCTTTTACCAAGCAAACACCATCAAACCGACATAATATTTTACATTAGACCATATAAGACTGTTTATCTCAAACTCATCTCATATTATTTTATAAAATCGTTTCACTTACTTGCATGATCAACACCGACTTCGCGTTTCAAATTCTCTGTCATGTTTGTTTGGGCTGAATCAGTTGCAAACGATTTGTAACCAATTTTTGCGTTCCGATGATATTCAGCCATCGCATTTATAAGCAAATGGCATGTGTATAGTCCAGCCACGTTGTAAAGTCCATTTCGTTCATAGAAATAGACGACTTGACTCCAATTGTAACTGAAACGAAAAAAAAATTTATTATTGGCTTGTTGGCCGTTTCAGTAACGTTTCGAACTACCTGAACCATAAATAGGTATTATATTGGAACATTGTTGTCGTTAGAGTAAAACAAAACTACAGGTATGAACAATATATGAAACCTGGTAGATGGTGGTGTCTCAAACCATAATTGGGTCTGATCGATTACTCCAAAGATTACAAGTGCAGCAGGGAGTCTATTCTCCAGATTTAATTTTTCCAGCTGAATACTTTCTTGCATATATGGCCATTAATTTTCGCTGCCATTTTGTTACATATATTTTTTTTTTTTTTTTTTTTTTTTTTTTTTTTTTTTTTTTTTTTTTTTTTTTTTGCGGTTTTTACAGGCCATTATTGGCCCGTACCGTGTCAACAATCTGACTCCAACGGTTTCGATCACGAGCCAGATCCTCATACTGTTGCAAGCAGTTGGAAGATGCCAGATCGCTCTCTACGCCGTGGAGCCATCGTCGCCGACAGCGACCTCTTCGCCTACCGAAAGGCGGTTCTCCCTTTAAAGATCGCTGTATCATTCGGTTCGGATCAGCACGCAGAACGTGACCGAGCCAGCGTATTCGCTGTCCTTTGATTTCATGCACGATATCAGGAATTTGCATTAAATTCCTGATCTCGTGATTGAAAAGAACTCGGTAAGTGCCATCGACGTCGCGTTTTGGACCATATATCACACGCATGATTCTTCTCTCGAATGTTAGAAGCCATCTTTCGTACTCATCCGTCAAGGTCCAACTCTCACATCCATACATGACAACGGGTCTGATCAACACTCTGTACAGTTTCAGCTTATCCGTATTTGCAAGATATTTTGATTTCAGCAGTGGACGTAGAGGATACAAAGCCCGATTGCCAGCGGCAAGGCGGACCTTGATATCCTCGCCCACACTATTATCGTGAGTGATGAGAGATCCAAGATACTTGAATCTCATCACTCCTTCAAACGTGTGGTTTCCACTACTGAAATCAATTGCGTCTTGGTCTCTAAAACCCGAGATTAGATATTTGGTTTTTGACTCGTTGATTTTGAGACCAACGGAAGCTGAACACTGTTCCAGTGGATCAAGCATCTCTTTCACTCCGTTGCCATTTAATCCAATCACACAGATATCATCTGCATAAGCAAGAAGTTGATTGGATTGTCGGAATAAGATATTGTCCTGAGGTGTTTCACTTTTACGAAGGATGTATTCCAACATGAGATTGAAAAGTATCGGGGACAGCGCATCTCCTTGTCGAACACCGGAATTGATTGCAAAAGTTCTCGATAGCCTGTTCTCAACTTTAACACAGCATTGTGACTGCGTTACTGTCATTTTACACAGATGTACATATTTTTTTGGTATTCCTAAATATTCAAGCGCATACCATAGCCTCTCTCGATTGATCGAGTCATAGGCTTGCTTGAAATCTAGGAACACCTGGTGTACATCGCGAGATGTTTCGTAGTACTTGGAAAGAATCATCCGTAGCGAAAAAACTTGATCAGTGACTGACCGATTTGGACGGAATCCTCCTTGGTAGTCACCGACAATTTCCTCCGTTAGAGGAGTAATTCTTCCCAAGATAATGTATGACAGTAACTTGTATGCTGTGCAAAGGAGAGCTATACCGCGATAGTTCTCGCATTTCATGCGATCACCCTTTTTGAATATTGGGCATAACGCGGCCACTTTCCATTCATCAGGCATAACTTCATTTCGCCATACCAATCGAACAAGGTCGAAAAGACAGTTCCACAAAGTTAGCCCTCCGAATATCAAGAGCTCTGAATTAATGCAATCAACCCCTGGTGAACGATTTTTCTTTAATCTCTGCATGGCCATTGTGAATTCCTCATAGGATGGATCCTCAATGAACATCTCCGCGGTCTGTATTTGAGAGTATTCAAATACAGCTTGTGATACATGTGGAACATTAAGTAGATCAGAAAAATGTTCACGCCATGTATCGAGTACCGCATCGACGTTAACACAGAGGTTTCCATCCTGGTCCCGAATGGCAGTTGACCGAGATCTTAAGGTATGGTGCAATTCGGTGATTCCTTTAAAGAAACCACGTGAATTGTGCTCATTGCTGAGTTGTTGTACTCTTAAGACCTTGGCCTTCCACCATTCGCGCTTCTTCAGTCTACAAATGCGTTTAGCTGTCCTCCTAGCAAGAACTGCTTTGTTTTTCCTTGCAATTGTAAACCGAGTCTGCGCTTCATTGTGGGCTATATTGCGTTGCTCAACAGCAAGACGACACTCCTCATCAAACCAATCATTTTTGGGCGTAGTTTTTACTATACCGAGAGTGTGCTGGGCAGCATCGACAACCGAGGTTTTCAATACTTCCCAGACACTGTTCACATCATCAGATTGGTAGTTGGATCCTAAAATGCTATTGCTGACAAGATCTTGATATTTTCGTTGCGTTTCTTCATTTATCAGACCTTCACAGGAGAATCGCGTTTTATATTCTCCTGTCCTCCTTGACTTGTACGAAAATTTCCATCGTAGCTTTGCAGCAACCATAAAATGGTCACTGCCTACGAATTTTGTTGACGACCGATACGATCTCACGTCTTGGAGAACCCGAGCCCGGTCTTTTGAAATCAACACATGGTCAATTTGGCTTCGGGATGTTTTACGTGGATGTGTCCAGGTTTCCAAATGGATGTTTTTGTGGGGAAAGAATGTACTTGCCACTTGGAGATCATGTGCGATCGCAAAGTACATCATTCTTTCCCCATTTTCGGTCGCAGTTTCGTGTCGGGAGTACGGACCTATGTTGTTACATAAGTCGGTCTGATTTCGGCCAGCTCTAGCATTAAAGTCACCAATCACCAATCTGATATCGTGCTCAGGTATAGAGCCCATCAGATTATCCAAATTATTGTAAAATGAGTCTTTATCTTGGGGTTGGCTAACATCAGTGGGCGCATGTACACATACAATTGACAGGTTGGCTAATCTCATGTGCAAGCGAAGCTTACACATTCGATTATCGACTGCTTGGAAGTCCAACACAGCCTTTTTTACCTGCGGCCCAATGAGAAAGCCAACTCCAAGATTTCCGAGGTCATCTCCACTGTGTAGCAACGTATAGCCTTGGGACACATGGACTCCACTTTTAGGCCATCGAGTTTCTTGGAGCGCTACGAGTTCCAGCCGATACTCCTTCATACATGTGATAAGGCTGTCCAACGCGCCAGGTTTTCTTAGTGACTGCACGTTCCACGTGCTGATCCTCAATCTCGTATCCGGGTACTTAAGCGGGGGGTCATTGTTATTTAGGCGGTATCCGATTTTTTTGTTTTTGTTGACATTTTTAACTGTTATTGTTTTTTACGGATGCGGGTCGTCAGCCCAGCGATCCAACCAGATTTAGTCGCCTCCTACGACAAGCTCCGGATACTGTGGTGGTATTCTATGGATCTCATGTTTCGTTCGAAATATTTACGAAACATGGTTGCCCCCACCCACAGGGCGTTTCATATATACTCAGGTATCAGGTCATACATGTTACATATATACTCAGGTACATATAGTAGACAAAATTGAAAGAGCCTATTTTCTGTACATATAAAATTATGGTTAAGTCTTCAACCTCTGCTTTGGCTCTTTATCACAGACGAACGTCTTAATCGGTTTAACAGTCTCGGATAGACATCTGAGTTGAGATAAAATTAACTCAACTGATAATCCTTACCATATGAGATGTTGTGTTCCGAGAAGACTAAGTGTGGGACTTAGTTCAGGACATTAGACCATCAAGTATCTTATTGTTTTGTTGGATAGTTTACTTACCTAACCAAACCATCTCGAGTGCGAAATATTTAAAACTTTTGGTATTTTATGGTAGTAAAGAAGAGCTTTTGGTAAACATAGGGTTGAAGTCCAAAAATGTTATATTATGAACTGTCTGAATTGGGAGCCTTTATAACATTAACGTGCATCATGGAGTTTCTTATGCTAGTATTCGTTAGGGGGCTAACGCAATAATACTTCGCTCTACACTTCATGGATTGTTTTATCCAATTGGATAGTAAATTCCATAGAGCGGACAAGTACAACACGCACTCATTAAGGGACAAGAGTTACATCACCGAAAGGCAGACAATTTTAAGAAGCTATTGAGAAAAGAGTTTATATTACATATCAGGTGATCAACCTACCTAATAGCCGATCGAACAAATATTAAAGCAACCAGTTGGTATGATCTATTGTGTAACCATGAAAGAGTATCGGCTGGAACTCGTAGCTCTCCAAGAAACTCGATGGCCTAAAAGTGGAGACCATGTGTCCCAAGGCTATACGTTGCTACACAGTGGAGATGACCTCGGAAATCTTGGGGTTGGATTTCTCATTGGGCCACAGATAAAAAAGGCTGTCTTGGACTTCCAAGCAGTCGATAATTGAATGTGTAAGCTTCGCTTGCACATGAGATTAGCCAACCTATCAATTGTCTGTATACATGCGCCTACTGATGTAAGCCAATCCCAGGATAAAGACTCATGTTATAATAATCTGGATAATCTGATGGGCTCTATACCTGAGCACGATATCAGATTGGTCATTGGTGACTTTAATGCTAGAGCTGGCAGAAATCAGACCGACTCATGTAACAATATTGGTCCGTACTCCCGACACGAAACTGCGACCGAGAATGGGGAAATAATGATGTACTTTGCGATCGCTCATCATCTCAAAGTAGCAAGTACATTATTTCCTCATAAAAGCATCCACTTAGAAACCTGGACACATCCACGTAAAACATCCCGAAGCCAAATTGACCATGTGTTGATTTCAAAAGGGCGTGCTCGGGTTCTCCAAGACGTGAGATCGTATCGGTCGTCAACCAAATTCGTAGGCAGTGGCCACTGACCATTTTATGGTTGCTGCAAAGCTGCGATGGAAATTTTCGTACAAGTCAGGAAGGACAGGAGAATATATAACGCGATTCTCCTGTGAAGGTCTAATAAATGAAGAAACGCAACGAAAATACCAAGATCTTGTCAGCAATAGCAGTTAACGATCCAATTACCAATCTGATGATGTGAACAGTGTCTGGAATGTATTGAAAACCTCGGTTGTCGATGCTGCCCAGCACACTCTCAGTATAGTGAAAACTAAGCCCAAACATGATTGGTTTGATGAGGAGTGTCGTCTTGCTGTTGAGCAACGAAATATAGCCTATAATGAAGCGCAGACTCGGTTTACAATCGCAAGGAAAAACAAAGCAGTTTTTACTAGGAGGACAGCTAAACGCATTTGTAGACTGAAGAAGCGCGAATGGTGGAAGGCCAAGGTCTTAAGAGTACAACAACTCAGCAATGAGCACAATTCGCGTGGTTTCTTTAAAGGAATCACCGAATTGCACCATACCTTAAGATCTCGGTCAACTGCCATTCGGGACCAGGATGGAAACCTCTGTGTTAACGTCGATGCGGTACTCGATACATGGCGTGAACATTTTTCTGATTTACTTAATGTTCCACATGTATCACAAGCTGTGTTTGAATACCCTCAAATACAGACCGCACAGATGTTCATTGAGGATCCATCCTATGAGGAATTCACAATGGCCATGCAGAAATGAAAGAAAAATCGTTCACCAGGAGTTGATTGCATTAATTCAGAGCTCTTGATATTCGGAGGGCTAACTTTGTGGAACTGTCTTTTCGACCTTGTTCGATTGGTATGGCGAAATGAAGTTATGCCCGAAGAATGGAAAGTGGCCGCGTTATGCCCAATTTTCAAAAAGGGTGATCGCTTGAAATGCGAGAATTATAGCGGTATAGCTCTCCTTTGCACAGCATATAAGTTACTGTCATACATTATCTTGGGAAGAAGTACTCCTCTAGCGGAGGAAATTGTCGGTGACTACCAAGGAGGATTCCGTCCAAATCGGTCAGTCACTGATCAAGTTTTTTCGCTACGGATGATTCTTTCCAAGTACTACGAAACATCTCGCGATGTACACCAGATATTCCTGGATTTCAAGCAAGCCTATGACTCGATCAATCGAGAGAGTACCATAGCGCTTGAATATTTAGGAATACCGAAAAAATATGTTAAAATGACAGTAACGCAATCACAATGCTGTGTCAAAATTGAGAACAGGCGATCGAGAACTTTTGCAATGGGTTCTGGTGTTCGACAAGGCAATGAGTGGTTCCCGATACTTTTTGATCTCATGTTGAAATACATCCTTCGTAAAAGTGAAACACCTCAGGACAACATCTTATTCCGACAACACAATCAACTTCTTGCTTATGCAGATGGTAGCTGTGTGATTGGATTAAATGGCAACGGAGTGAAAGAGATACTTGATCCACTGGAACAGTGTTCAGCTTCCGTTGGTCTGAAAATCAACGAGTCAAAAACCAAATATCTAATCTCGGGTTTTAGAGACCAAGACGCAATTGATTTCAGTAGTGGTAACCACACGTTTGAAGGAGTGATGAGATTCAAGTATCTTGGATCTCTCATCACTCACGATAATAGTGTGGGCGAGGATATCAAGGTCCGCCTTGTCGCTGGCAATCGGGCTTTGTATCCTCTACGTCCACTGCTGAAATCAAAATATCTTGCAAATACGGATAAGCTGAAACTGTACAGAGTGTTGATCAGACCCGTTGTCATGTATGGATGTGAGAATTGGACCTTGACGGATGAGTACGAAAGATGGCTTCTAACATTCGAGAGAAGAATCATGCGTGTGATATATGGTCCAAAACGCGACGTCGATGGCCCTTACCGAGTTCTTTTCAATCACGAGATCAGGAATTTAATGCAAATTCCTGATATCGGAGAAGGAATTAAAGGACAGCGAGTACGATGGCTCGGACACGTTCTGCGTGCTGATCCGAACCGAATGATACAGCGATCTTTAAAGGGAGAGCCGCCTTTCATTTGGCGAAGAGGTCGCTGTCGGCGACGATGGCTCCACGGCTTAGAGGGCGATCTGCCATCTTCAAACTGCCTACAACGGTTTGAAGAGTTGGCTCGTGATCGAAACCGATGGCCTTTAAAAACCGTAAAAAAAAAAAAAAAAAAGAGAACTGGGAGAAAAGTTACAATTATTGCGAATATTCCAGGAAAAGTTCATCAATTCCCACGTGAAATCTAGAAATTTGTTCAAGAAAACTAGTCATTCTAGGCTCCTAGACGCTTGGCATGATTGAGAAAAACTTTCAAATGGCTCCATCACTGGCTTTAACATCATAAGTGCAGGTGTTTCACATGGCTGTATATATATTGTTGTAGGTGCCGCAAAAAATCTACTGTGTCTAGGCATTTGCTAGATTAATGGGAATAATGAACACTCGGTAACCAGCTTGCCATACTTCATTTGGAACTCGACGAATGGTGAAAATATCTTAGTTATTTCATTGGTTTAAAAAGGAATATAGGATGATCCTGCACTCTGGAGGGTAACTATCAATAGTTAGGTGTTTTTATCTTACCAATTCCTCCGCAGATTCTTGTAGGCTAAGAAGCCACGATGAAATTTTTGAAAAAGGAATATGAGTTATGAATCGGTCGGGAGTCTTAAAAAGTTTTACGACAGTTTTGTGAATTAAATACAAACGAAAAAAATTGTATAGGCCGGCATCGATTAAGCTGTCTATAGGTTGAGGGGCAACATACGCAAATGAAAAAGGGATTCGCTGAGTTCCTACTGTCCAGGGAGTTTTTGGGTCCTTAGCAAGATGTCAGCTATAGTTTGCAATAAAACAAGCACCAAAGTCCATCACCTTCACTCAGTCAAAACTCACTAACTTCACTAACTCCGACAATTCCATCAAGTTCTTGCACAAATAGATTATATTTGTGTGATTAGATTAAGCGACAAAAAAGTGAATGCTTGATCTGGCTGAACAGTATTCCGCTTCAGTTATAGTTCCAAAATGAATGATTTCAAGAATCAAATATTGAGAGTTTTGTGATTGAAGTTCTCCATGTTTCATCTCTATTTGAAAAGATCCTCTGAATCGGTATATCTTACGAATGCGATTAATCGAAAATGTTAGAGTTGTTTGCCCAATCACTCAAACTAAAGATATGAGCATTTACGTACGGTAGTACATTTAGATCGTGTTTTTTTTGTTGGGTGGCTGCTACTACACACTTAGACCGGCGACGGTCCGTTGTGGTACCACTATATGTGCGGCTATAGGTCCGATTTACGTAGAACCATTTGTGCATTTTATAGCTCCCTGACAGCCTATAGTACTGACATGGACAATGAGATGGCCCATGGATTCTAAACTCAACAGGAGATCCAGATATCTACATTCACACCACCGATCGCACCGCCCAAACGATCGATGGTGAAAAATCCCTTTTTGCATATTGCCTCTATTGGGATTTAAACCCGGTACCTCCCGCTCCAACTCATGTTCAATTGTAGAAATCAAATTTCCTGCTGAAATATTCCATTAGCATGAATTACCCAGGACCGAACCCTGTGGAACTTCAGCAGTCCCGGTTTTATTCCATAGTTATTTGAGGATTTCATCAAAAAGTTGTTTGAGCAGGCTGGGAAGTCTCTGTGGCCCTCTTTTTTGTTCCTCACAGAAAAATCAATTGAGCCTGACCATTTTACAATAGATGGTCCTTCTCATCACATTGGATACACACTACTTGCTTCGTTCTGTCCAAAAGTTAAGTGTAAAATAATTTTTAGTTCACTCTTCCGCAAGACAGTCATAAAAAGTGGTATAAGTTTCCCTTGTTAGTGTCAAAGAACGCCACTAAATTTGATGAATGATCTTTTCGGGATAATAAAGTCCCTTATTGTGTCAAAGAATTATTCGGTTTCGCCCACGAGCTAGCTCTTCATATTAAGCGGTTTCTTCGCCTACTGAAATGCGCCTCTGCTCTTAAAGATTACCGTATCATACGGTTTGGAACAGTACGCAAAACGTGACCGAGCCAGTGTACTCGCTGATCTTTGATATTTCATGATGCTAAAAGAAATCGGGATGTGCCATCAACGACGCGTTTTGTACCATATATCACACGCATAATTTTTCTCTCGAATGTTAGAACCTCTCTAGTACTCATCCTTCAAGGGCCAACTCTGACATTCATACATGACAACGTATTTGATCAACACTCAAAAAATTTGGATTTCACAAGTAGACGTAGAGGATATAAAGCCCGATAGTCAGCAGCAAGGTGAACCTAGATATCGTCTCATATCCCTAATATTATTGTGAGCAATGAGAGATTCAAGATAATTGAATCTCATTACTCCTACAAACGTGTGGCGACCGCTACATAAATCAATGGCGGCTTGTACTCTAAAACGAGAGATCAGATACTTGATTTTAAAACCAATTGAAGTCAAATACTCTCCTAGTGGATCAAGTTTCTCATTCACTACGTTGCCACCTCATCCAAGCACAAAAATATTTTTTATTTTTTATACTATACAATCTGTTTTGGGGCTCAAGGCACTCCCAGCTCTTTCGCGGTTCGCTTATTTACGTCCTACTTTACGCCTTAACGGCCAAATCGACTGTACGGATATAGCTCCGATTTTCGTATAACCATCTGCGCATTGCAAGCTTAATGTCAGCCTATAGTACTGACATGGAAGATGGGTCGACTCATGAGTTCTGCACTCCAATAGGGGGTCATAGATGTGTTCATTAACACCACCGTAATCAGATGGTGAAAAATCTCTTTTGCATCCTGCCCCTATCGGGAGTTGAACCCGGTACCTCCCGCTTCAACTGCCACAAAGTAACAAGTATCGAGGACAACGCATCCTCTTGTCGAACAGGACTCGGCGTTTCCTTGCACGATTATACTGGCAAAACTGGAAAACCCAGAATACTTTCTGTTTGGATCAACTAGATTTTTGCCCCGCCTCTGGACGTCTATGCTTTCATAAATAAATCACAGATTTGTAGTACTACAAATCTACACTAATCATGATGACATTTAATCCATAAAATAAATTGTTGTCATCCACTCATCTCCATCCAATTTGATGACACTTAAATCTGTTGTTCTATCAATTGAATCGATGTCATTATAATTCTGATTGTATTTTCATCTTCATCTTATCTGTATCTTGTTCACGTCTATATACAGTCGACCAGACGACATGAATCATAAAATAGATTGGATGCTACTTAAAAGACAATGTATATAAGCGTCCACCTAATTAAAAACTTTCCAATCATTTAATTTCAATTCGATTGGGTTGTAATCGATCGGGGTCGGGGATGTTAAGAATCAAAATCATTTATACTTACTATTCTGTCAGGGCGATTGTGAATTGGGCAAGCCGTGCATAACTCAATAATCCCGTTCGTGTCAACATATAATATTCATCATCACAGTCGGTTTTCTTCCTTATGAAATCATGTGAAAATCCAGCTGGTGTGATAAGCGGCATACCGTCATACCGAAAATGTTTTATGATGCGTGCAACAGTGGCTAGAACAATAAAATTATGTTTTTAGTAAATAAAATCGAAATCCGATATTAAATTAAATAAATAAAAGAAAATAAATAAATTAATTAAATTAAATATATAAAAATTAATGTGTGATGTCGAGTGGATTTCGATTTACTTTGTACATACATATATTCCGGAAATTACAACTGACATTCGATCGTCGAACAGACGTATATAAACAGAAATTTTCCGGTGTCGTATAGACGAATTAAATTAAATTGTTTCGAAATGATTGATGTGTTGAACTTGAGCCCAATTTATTTATAGATAATACAGCATTGATTGATTCTGTTCGATTATATAATCATCTAATTTATTTGGATAATTGGATTATCTACTTATAGTCTACATTTATATCTAATCTGTTATCAAAATTTTCTACATTGTTATGTATTTTCCATGCCAACGAGCTTCTGCTCAAATTATTTTGAGGTGGAGGCGGTTTTGGGGTGGAGTGGATTGACATTTTTGAAGTGGGTTCCGAATAGGTAGAGGCAGGCACGGTCTGGATTCGGTAATTAATTGAATATATATTTGTTAGTGGTGTGTGGATTTTGGCACGAGTGGCTCGGTTGTGGGCGTTCGAATTGTAGACGTGTTCAGGACATATTCAATAACGGTATATTGACCTGTATAGCGGGACATTGACCTGGATTGGAGGTTTGGACTTGTTTCGGTTGATATTTCGGTTCTGATGAAACTTCTGGTTCTGACTGGATTTTATTCGTGTTTGAAGTTTCATATGTAAGCGGGAGTTCTCAGCCGTTGCCGTGGTTGGATTGATTTTTATGTTGTCTTAGTTGGGTTTAGTTTAGGAAGCTTTCTTTCAACTGCAGTGGTGTGGAGCGAATTTCCGGCGTGTAGTTGCAGGTATCGGTAGAGGTTGATTTCTCCAATATGTTCTTGTACGATTTTGGCTAGGTCCGGAGTCTGGTGACGTTCTCTGATCATCAGGATTGTTTAGTGTTTCTAAATCACCGGGTCTTCACTTGACTTGGTCGCTGATTTCGGGATTGAATGGTATTCAGCCGTAGTTCCGAGGTGCGTTTTCGGTGATGGAGGATGGAAGATTGTGTCTTGTATCGGGTTTGAGTGTCCTTGTTTTGTAGAGTTTTGAGGACGTGTATGCCTACCTTCAGGGATGTCACTTTGCTGTAGGTGTGGCAGATCTGCTTCAATTTTACTGCTTATGGGTACAGTAGCCACTTGTTCAAATCTGCTGCATTTTTAAAAAAAGGGAATATTTGATGTTGACTTCGGGGGGCTCCATTCATTTCATTCGATAGGAAGTTGGATTTGAATGCGAAATAGTATAAATTGAGGTAACGTGTGTGGCACAAGGGTGCGTGTGTGTAACACATAGGCAATAAGGAAGGTGTACATATCCTCAGGGATTTTTTAGGATGGGAGAGTCAGGACACGGGACTGTATCTTCCATTATCGGAGGTACATTTTAGGATTGTGGTTGAGGGTTGTTTAGTCTTGAAGTTTGTGACGATTCGGGCGTGGATTTCATTTTAGTGACGGGGAGTTGGAACTATTAGAATGTTTGGGTGTCGGCGAAATAGTAACAGTTTTGCAGTTGTGGTAGGAAAACATTCAATTTTATTGATTCATGGGAGATTTTGATGTTGTGGCTGGATTTTATGAGGATTTCGCACGATTCTACAGTGGGCTGAGGTTATGCAGGAGTATCTGGAAGGAAACGGTTTTTGTAGATATTTGTAGTTGCATGCTGGTGGTTTGTTCTTTGCCTCATGGTACTTGCTGTGTTTGGGGGAAGAGAGATTTCGGGGCTGAATTTGATTGGGACGGGCATGAAGGTTGATCTAGTTGCGGTCGTGGTTGGGAGCCTTTGTTGGCATGTGGGGTTTTGGACGCGAGTGGGATTTGTTGGGAGCTGGAGGATTCGAATTGGTATTGTCTAAGAACAGTAGTTTAATAACGATTTGCCGGGTGTCTGTAACCAGGTCGTTCTCTCCTTACTTACATACCTTCATATCCTTACCTATGGTTTTATGAAAGAGCTGTAGAAATAGGCCCGGCGTTATCCGGAAATCTTGCCTAGCGCTTGGTCCTATCAATCAACTCTTTGTCAGACCAATTTGGTGTCTCGTATTTCCCATTTATAGGTATCTGTCTTCTTCGTTTATCTTCCAACGGAGTTCTTTGGAACTTATAAAAGTACGTATATGATCCATCCTGACTACATTTCTCACCTTTATATAGGAGAATTGAGTTTGAGACTGACATAATCAGCCTGTTTTTTCATGTCTGTTTAGTATAAAGATATTTGTGACATCTTTTCTAGAGATCCTGTTCTCCAAAACAAAATTTTGTTTTCAGACCCTCCGCGAATTCTAACACAGAAATTGGAGAGTTTGAAATAGAGATAAACGAGGATCTAGACTACGAAGAAATATATGAAGCTGAAGAGGAAGAAGACAATTATGAAATGCCAACTTGGCCCTCTGATAGTACATGTTTCGCTACGAAAGATCATGTAAAATGGTATACGCAAGCTTTTATGGGACCAAACAGCTTTCATGGGACCAAATCCAATTACAAAAAATCTGTCCAAGGTTGATACGTTTACATGCATCATGAGTTCGGCTATGAGAAATCTAATAGATCGATATTCGAACAAGAAAGCAGAAGCGCGATATGCTGAATGGAATGCCTAAAATCCACATGGACAACCCCGTACATGGAAGCAAATTACGGATAACGAATTATCAGCTTTCTTAGGAATTTTACTCGTAACTGGATGCCATAAATCCAGCCAAGAGCCAGTTTCCGAGTTATGGAGAAAGAATGCCTACTCGCTGTACCGAGCAACCATGGCACGCAATAGATTTACAGATATTTTCCGATTTATACGCTTTGATTGGCATGTCGCACCAATAAGGGATATTTTCGATATGATTAACTGTAACCTCCGAACTCATTGTCGACCCTATGAATGTATTACAGTAGATGAGCAATTATTCGCGTACAGAGGTCGCATCAGTTTTACCCAATATATGCCATCCAAGCCTGCCAAATATGGCATAAAAATATGGTGGGTCTGTGATTCCGCAACATACTTTCCACTGCAGGGCCAAATATATACTGGGAAGATAAACAACGCCAGGGACGTCAACCAAGGTGAGAATAGTAAAGGACCTAGTTGCCAACTACAAGGGCACAGGAAGAAATATCCCGATGGACAACTTCTTCACAACACTCCCATTGGCCAAGGAGTTATCAAATTGTAATTTGACTGTTGTAGGTACGATAAAAAAAAAACAAAAGGTATATGTGCCCACCGAGTTCAAACCTTCTAAAACTAGGGAGGTCACATCTAGTTTGTTTGGTTATGCTGATAATGTCACAATGTGCTCGTAAGTCCCAGCTGTCAACAGGTCCGTAGTTCTGTTGTCCACCATGCACAGAGATGCAAATGTGTCAGGGGGTTGAAGAACAAGCCAGAAATTATTATGTATTATAATAAAACAAAGGGCGGCGTGGATACGATGGACAAAATGTTGTCTCAGTATTCCACAAAAAGAACCATTTTACGATGGCCTCTTGCCAAGACAAACAAGTTTTATAACGTTCTAGACACGCCCGCCCTCGCTGCGTTTATTATATACAAGAAAAATAACCCGGTAGATCCTGCCAATAAGTCCCGATGAAGACAGTTTATTGATCAGTTAAAAGATCCAAAAATGCGAACATTACTGGAAGATTTCATATGAGGACAGCAACAGAATGCATTTTAGGTATGAGTATTTATTATTTGGCAGCTAAAATATCTGAATTTGTATTTTTTATTATAGGAGAGCCAATTTCTGGAAACCTCAAAAACGAGAACTTTGAGGCGGGTGATATTTTCAAGGACTTATAAGTTTCTCTCTCTCTCTCCCTCCCTCTCTTTCTCTCTCATTCCTTGATGAGAAACCTCAGCTCAACTTGACCATCTTTCAGATGTCGGGTTTGGTACAGACCACCTGGTGAAGACTCTTTACGAAAAATATCCTATTTTAATCCTAAGTAGCTTAATGTCTGCAGATCGAGCGCTGATCTCAATCTCATCGAAGCTTTTTTACATCAAACTCAAGTAATCAAGATATATGATTTTGGATTCCAAGTAGTGCACTTCGTTCTGAACTCTACCAAGGTCGCGGAAATTTTTCTTGCTATTCAACCTTGCTTCAAACACTTGTTTCTGGCTGGTGATTTTGTTTTGCTTAAATCCTTCTGTTTTTATTTTTAATACGGCCATTTGGTAGAACGAGATTTCGCTAAAATAAATTAATTTAAAACGGGTGCCCTGGATTTCTTATCCTCTACTAGAAGGAGTCTCCGATGAAAAAAGCTAACAAAAAGCGAGGTCAATTGACCTTAGGTAAAATACCTGACCTATATGGTAATTGCAGTAATGTAGATTCGCATAAAGATTCTTAAAACCATCCATTCTTAGAACCATTCCGGTAGCGCCCTAGAGAATGTAAATGAGGAATTAACGTCTCAGGAGTATGTGAAACTGGATTATTTCTTGATTGGATAGAAAATCATTGTCAATGGCTTGCAGTCCGTAAGTATAAATATTGGTCAAAAGCTAGTCGAATTTGGGAACCAACGTGAAAATGGAGTTTTAACAATTGTGATACCATAATTGTGTTTAAGGGAAGCTTATTTATTTTCATTTCAGAAGAACAGAGATAGCGGTCAGTCTAAGAATTAAAACACCGAACACATTTCTGGCTGCATTTATCCAGGTGACAAAACTAATGTCTGGTTAAAAGGAGACCTTATTTGTTTCTTCGTATATCTTATTGGTTAATCCCGTGACACTTCCAAAACTGCTGTTGGTTGCGACCATGATTTTTATCTCGCATAGAAATTGTCATTGCTATTGTACATCCTCGGTCCCAAATAGTGCATCTCGGATGTAATCTAATCTTTAAGTGAGCCAGTTTATTGCATTTAAAGTTGCTAAGGACTATCGACGTATTTATTCAAGGAAATACTTAGAACTGGTTACTTCCCAATTCAAACAAGGCAAGGTACTAGAACACTGCTACAGATTATCTTGATTACCCTAGATAGATAAACGTCTACCCTTGTAACATTTCTTTAACATACATATGTACAATCACCATGGCTGTGATAACGACCTTAATTCAATTCTAAACCAACATTCCATTTGATTTTGGAATCGAATATTTCGAATCGTCAAAACAATTCACAATATTTAAAAGCTTTATATTTAATCTGGTTTTAATCTAGATTAAAAATAAAATAATCCACATTTATATACATACATACATAAACATTTATATACATACATACATTGATTGTTGTGCAAATATCTTATTAGCAATAAAAAATATTCAATATTTAAGAGCATCCGCCCATATATATAAGTACACAGACGTTAAATCTGCTCCAAATAGCTTAAGGCCACAAACATATAAAATATATTGCCAGCGAAGTCTATACTCAAAATAAATCCAATTTATTTTTATCTCGCATCGAATCAAATAAAACATAAATACACTGTCTCATCCGACGATGAGTGGACGATAACCAAGATTTTAAAAAATAAGATGAAATGCATAATGCAAACAGACTTAATGACATCGATGAAACTGATCTAATAGCGCGGTGGTTAAAGCTGCGGCAATTATAACGGGTGACGTAACGGGTTGGACTCTCTATGACCCCCTGTTGGTGTGCAAAATTCATAGGTCAATCCATGCCAGTGCTATAGGTTGCAATTTGCAGATGATGTAAATCATCTGTAGCGTGATGATCCTGCAGAGTAGTCTAAAACTAACTGGTTGGATTAAAATACTCAAGGAAGATATATTGGCCGATGTGGTAACAGTACACATGGGCTAGCATGGTTTAGATACCAATTTTTGTAATCGATCGAAACAAATGGTGCTGAGATTGGGCAATGTCTGGTGAATACAGCGGATGGAGTAATCCCTTAAATGGAGTTGCTTGTCAAGTTTCGTTTGACCATCGTATTGGGAAGGAAAACCTTCAGAGTTGTTGTTTTTTGTGGATAAATGTTGCACTTATGTAGACTGGAAACGGAAAATGAGCTGCTTATGAATAGAGGTTCATGCACTGTCAAGATTGTAACGAATATGACTTTAATAAATATAGTAAACCTCGTGAGAGTAAATGGTTACTCACGAAAAACTGAGAGAAAAAGATAGCGACGATCATAACTCTAGACAGCGAGTGAACAAATATCGTGGCCAACAGACTCTCAAAGAGAGAGAGAGAGAGAGAGAGAGAGAGAGAGAGTAAGAGAGAGAGAGAGAGAGAGAGAGAGAGAGAGAGAGAGTAAGAGAGAGAGAAAGAGAAAGAGTGAGAGAAATAGAGAGAATGAGAGAGAGAGAAAGAGAAAGAGAGAGAGAGAAAGAAAGAGAATGAGAGAGATAATTGGGCTGTTTGGGTTGAGTATATAAAGTAACTTTTGTCCGGTTACTTCTATAAAAATGATATTTTGTTGAAATGGTTTGGTTTTGGTTACTTATATATGTAGGTGTAAATTAGTAGGATTTGTTGGGTGACATTCTTGGGATTGGATGGTGATCGCTTGACCGGTGGTCTGACGTGAAAGTTTATTATATAAGTAATACTTTTACAAACTTTCTGAAACGGATGGCTGCTTTGGTGGTTTCTTTCATTGGATTGTGGTGTGTCGTGCGGGAGATCTGCTTTTGTGTATTGTGCGAATGCTTATGAAAGTGCTGTCGGGTTATTGCGGAAATTTATATTCTGTTGAAATTCATATTTAGAATTTCTCATATGTGTGACTTATCCTACTTTTAAATTCAATCAAGTGGGGTATTTGATGTTTAAGGTTCGAAGGTGTTTCTTATGGTGGAATTGTTCGTCGTCAGTGGTTGTTGTGAGCTAGAAGATGAATTGTTTTATGACGTGTTTTTCGAAGGGAGCTCGTGAGGTTTGTTCGTCATAGTATTGGTTTTGTTGTTGAATGGAGGTTTGTTTTTTTCTTCTGGTCTGCTCATTTGGTCGCTTTTTTCATCTTGTAAGGAATTTTTAAGTTTGTATCCATATTTGTGTAGTTGTGCTGTGTATCGTTGATGTGGGGAGCAGGGCTTGATTCAGTTGGCGCTCACAACATAGTACAAACAGTACAAAAAATAATATCATTGAAATACAATAACCAGTCACGCCACAAAAGTGAAGTAGTAACAAAATAATCGAAAAAAGATTTCGATTCAAAATTCTGTAATTCGCTAGAACTGTTGCAACATAGTCTCACAACATATGATGGATTTGATATTTTTCGATCACACAACGAGTCAATGACGTCATCAGATCAAAACCGGCCTAGCGAACGAATATTACAGATCATATACAAGATAATATGCCATATATTTCATAAGACAAATGTCTTCATGGGCTGGTTGATTCAGCGCCCTAGCTGTCAATCAAGGCCACTCTGTGGAGTTCAAGTTCAACTCCCACCATTCATCATTAGCTGTCACGATTACAGCTCCCAGCATCAGTTATCACTATTCGACAAGTTCTCATTTTGCCGATATCGATACCCTTTGTATGTTCGTTGAATCTTGGTTTAAGAAATCTACCGGTTTGTCCTATGTGGAGTGATGGGCAGTCTGAACATGCTAATTTGTGGATTCCGCTGTCTGATGTTATGTTTCTGTTTGGTCTGGTTTGTTGTTCTAATCTGTTGTGCGTTTCATATGCAACTTTATATCCAAAGTTTTTGTGTGTTTTCTGGATGTGTTGGCTTTTTTGAGTATTGTCATCGGGTTGTGGCGTAATGTTCTGTCGGTGATTGGTTTTGGATATGTATGTTTTATTTATCTCGTCGACTTTGGCCGTGGTATGGCCATTTTTGTGTGCGATGTGTTTGGAGGTGGATCCGAAAAGTTGATTGAGTTGGTCTGTTCTGTTTCTAATGTGAATTTGTGTTTTCGTGTGTATTATTTTGTATAGTTTTGCATTTGGTCCGGTGGTCTGGACGTGTCCGTGAACGGTATCATTGTGTCATCTTCATGTCTATGCCAATATTTGATGTATTAAACATGAGTATGTTATCTACCTATCTATCAAATATTGTCATGGATGTGTGGATGACGTGCTCGTGTTGTTTGTGGGTACGTCCTGGACAACTGGATCGAGTACGGAGTAGAACGGAGTAGTTCAGTTGGCTTTCTGGATCTAGCGATTGAAGGCATCAACGGCAGGCGCATGTTCGGGGTATTTGGAGGGGCTATGGATGGGGATCAAACCACCCATGTCAGCATGGGGTAGCCGCATATAGTCATATGATATACCGAATGAATGGGATCCAAATGTTGGGGGAGGATTGTCGGGGTGAGCTTGGGATCATTGAGAGAATCGCTTGTGAGGATGCTGTGTTACGGTTTGGTGATGGTAATCGGGAGGGATGCGTTGTTGTGGATTGTAGTGGAAGCGCCAGTCAGTATGTCCTTGAGGTGTTCAGGAGCTTTGTGGTAAGGGGAGTTTGAGTTGTGTAGGGGTTACAGAAGTGGGTTTATGTTCGGCAGCGGGGTTGGTGCTATGATGGACAGACTTTACGAACTGCTTTTGAGGGGTGCGTCATGCAGTGTTGTACCCTAGAACGGGGGTACAGTGCCTTGGAGAAGGTTTAAGAGGGCATGGAGGTAGAATTTATTTTTTTGGTTCATAGTAGCTGCTGAGGATGGTAGCTTGATTGCCGAAATGTATTTGATATGTGGAGATGATAGTTCCACTATGGGAAGTGTTTTTGGGTCGGATGTTTTATTTGATTGAATTTATATTCTCCCACGCGTAAGATGGTGATGGATTAGATATTATAGGGACACATCTTTAAATACAGCATATGATGAGATTACCGGAAAATGATGTATATTTTACTAACAAATTATATTATTTTACTAATTATGTAGTGAGATTTTTTCTGTGACTAAATTCCTTTTAACAGCAGAGCAGATGGGTGTTGTGGAGAATGCTGATTGGCGATTGCAGATTAGAATTGTAATTGTCTTGTGATTGTCTGCTAACAGTAGTTTAGTAACGATTTGCCAGGTGTCGGTCGTTCTCTCCTTACTAATATACCTTCCTTTCCTTACCTATCGTTTTATGAAACGGGTGTAGGAATAGGCCCGGCGTTATCCGACAATCTAGCCTAAAGCTAAATTTCCGAGATCCATGAAACACCATTTTTTCAGAGAAAACAAAACAGCATGATGGTTGTTTATGACTGATCACAAATGAATAAATAAGGTCTTCAAGGTTACTGGTTTCAACAAGACGATGTGCCATGCTACACCACAAAAATTCCAGAACGTTTGATGTTAAATGAAGAGACATAACTCATGGCCACCCAGATCGCCTTGATTTGACTTCTCTACGCCAGTAAGTTTTAGACCACTGACAATAATATAGATCAAAAAAACAGGAGATAATTAACTGGCAGAATCCAGTATCTCCCTTTGACAAATTTACGATAACAACGCCATTTGAAAACTTCATAAAAACGATTTCGTTTGCCGGATTTTCCTGTCGATCGATGTATGTTCTATCTTGAATCCCAATAAATTCGAAACATTCGTACTTGGATCGGGTGCCAATTCTTCTTAAATAAATCAAGTGTAGTGGTGAATTGAGCCAGAAATAAAATGAATATGATTAATCACTCAGGTTTCTGATAAGATTGTGATAATCGTTTCAAAAGAACTCTTGACCTTGAAATATTTTAAAAATGAGTGGAAAACCAGCTAATCGCGTGGAATGGTAAAAGTCCAGTTTATTTATAATCACAAATTATAAATTTTTATTGCTTTATTTAATTAAATAAATAATTAAAATTCTTTTGAGACTTAGTCGAACTGTGTTTTATTACGACGTCTCGTACCAACTGACGTCTTAAATGTTAAACAAATATTTTACCAAATTTCTTGCAATTTATTTGTTCAGAAGAAATAATCTGGATAGTGTTTGACGTTAACCGCAATCGAAGGCGAGCTCGCTGATTAGAAAAATATTTATTTTAAGCTATTACTGAATGATATTCTGTTGACATATGTACGAGTATAATTGTACATGTTTTTGATAAATTTTATCTGTAAAGTATTTCTATAAATGAGTATATCAAACGAGATTAGAAATCAATAAAATGCTCGCAAAGTGTATTTATAGACCCGATTCGCTATTAATAATAGTTAATTGTTCAAAATATATATATTTACCCAATGCATAATCACATGATGGTCCAACGATCAGATGGGCACAATTCTTCCCATACGCATCCATCGAATAGATCGTCGAATATGATGATTCACACTTATCGTCGTACATGATGTACGTGATGTTTATGTCATTTGAAATAAGCTGATCGTCATAAATTTTTTTCTTGGCTAGTTCTAGCACTGGCGCCACCTGGAAATATAATTATTATTTATAACAAATCGACAGGTACATTTATCCATACATACCCTGTTGGTTGATGCCGCGATCGTATCATTATCTGGTAATATAACAACGATACGTAGTTCACATGATCCATTAATACAAATTGGTTCGCAGTCTTGTGGGTCTTGTTTTTTACAATCAGCATTTACCGATTGTAAAATTATAAATAATATAAATACTTTTCGAATTAAATATAAATTACATTGAAAATTTTTCATCACTTATACTTTTGTTAATAATTTATCACTATTGTTATTAATAAATTAGGATATCACGGTTAAAAAATTAATATTTTTAAATAATTTATTAGGTGAGAAGTATTTACTAAGTTAATTTGCTATCGTTAGTGTACTGTCGTTGTATATTAGTAATAACATGTTATTGTTTATATTTAGTCTAATGTTTAATAACATTTTTGATGTGTCGGGGTTGTTCGGTGGAATTCAGAAATGGACTGAAAATAAAAAAGAAAAACATAAATTAGTTTAATAATTAAATATCGGGATATATTAAATTTTCCCGCCTTTTTCCCCATCACTCAGGCCTCGAATAGCTCATTGTGACATCCCTACCCAAACGAACGCTTTAATCCACTGATTTTTAAAATTAAACTGCGATTCAATAATAATGCAGCCTGTGGAAAGATATGCAGGACAAGAGCACAAGAAAAGAACAGTTTCTGCATATTCTTCCCTTCACTGCTCGCAGGAGTAAAGATAGTTTAACAGCATCTTGTGACGACGTCATGGTTAAGGCTGGCTCAGAATCCACAAAAGAGAAAGAAGGACTCACTGTGTCCAGGTTATGCGCAGCGAGAAATATCGGATATGTATTGATATCCTGAATTATTTTTTTTAAAGTTTTTTTTTGCTTACACATAAAACTCGATTAGCTCATTATTATATCCCCTCCCAAACGAACGCTTTTACCCTCTGATTTTTAAAATAGAACCGGGATCCAACAGCAATGCAGCTTGAGGAGAGATATGCAGGACAGGAACTCAACATGTTCTACTTTTCTCTCCTCCACTGCTCGCAGAAGAAGGTTAACAGTAACCAGTGGAAATATCCACAAAGACCGACAAAGTATGTCTGATAACAACGTCACACATAAGACTGACGCAAAACTTACAAAAGAGGAACAAGCACTCACTCTGGCCCTGTTATGCATCGAGAAATATGAGACATTGATATGCTGAATTATTTCCAAGTATTTTCCACTCACTCAGGCCTCGATTAGCTCATTGTGACATCCCTACCCAAACGAACGCGTTTAGCCTTTGATTTTTAAAATAGAACCGCGATTCAATAATAATGTAGCCTGTGGAAAGATATGCAGGACAAGAGCACAGAAACATTTGCTGCTTATTTTCTCCTCCACTGCTCACAAGATATCCAGTGAAAATATCGGTAGCTTAACAGTATCCAGTGAAAATATCGAGAATACTGATAAGTCTTGCAGCGAGAAATATAGAATATGTATTGATATCCTGAATTGTTTCAATGTTTTTTCTCATTGCTCAAACCTAGATTATCTCAATGAGACATTCCTTCCCAAACAAACGCTTTTAGCCTCTGACTTATCAAAATGGAAATCGAGATCCAATATAGCAATTTGGCCTGTGGAGAGAATATGCAGGACTAGAGCACAGGAACTCAACATTTTCTGCTTTTTTCTCCTCCACTGATCGCATTTGAAGGTTAACAGTATCCAGCGGAAATGTCCAGAAACACAGGCAAAGTAGGTCTGATATTAACGTCACGCGTAATGTTGACTCAAACCCCACAAAAAAGGAAGAAGCACACTCTCTGACCATGTTATGCAGTGGAAATATCAGATAAGTATTGATATGCTGAATTATTTGAATTCTACTTTCCTAAACAAACGCTTGCGATCCCATAGCAATGCAGTCTGTTGTGAGAATACACAAGAGGAGCACACTTGTACTAGATATCTTGAGAAGTCTGACACCTACTTGATATCTAGTGAATTCTCACTTTATTCAGATTTCAACTTTCCAAGTCGATTCAAGATTAAATTATTGTCTGCCACACAAGTTTTTCGGATGTATTAGAGCCAATGCCCTTCAAATCTGCCTGACTGTCGAAGAATGTTAGCATACACACAAAGAACGTGTTAGTGTTCCGTTAAAGAGATACGATAGGTGTATGTAGTCCCATTTATGTTTTTGGACTCCATAGTATTCGAGTGCATGTAATAGGTTAGGTTAGGTTAGGTTAGGTTGAGTGGCTGCTTCAGCACACTTAAGCCGGCGACTGTCCATTGTGATATCACAGGATATTACAGGATATTACTTTTACTTTGTAAATGTGCCTTAATTGGTCTCCCCAACTTTGCCCTTTCCGGTAGCAGCTGGAGAGTTCTATCATGCCCTGCTAGTTGGACCGCCCTGCATTTTCCCATGACGTCTTCTTCAATCACTATCACCTCTGCCTGGTACACGCTGCAGTGATCAGGGAGACGAACTACTATATCTACTTCTAATTTATCACAGAAGACTCCAGCTCTTCCTTTACCGTGTAGCTTGAAGCCATCCGTAAAGAACTGCAATGCTTAAGTTTCCAATTTCAAGATTCCATTGAATAGCAGAAGTTCCATTGAGGAGCAGATATTCTTTATCAATAGCTCAACACGCTCAGGCCCCATCTCGTTCCTGCACGAGTACATGGCTATATTAGGCTTGTTTACTCTTTCCAAAATATTGAGCTTCTAATTGGGCTTCCTAGTTAATAGTACCAGTTCAGTTTTGGACGAGCTTATTGCCCGTCCATATATGATGGCCCAACTCGTTATGATTAGGAGAGCATTTTGGATTACCTCCGTCACCGTGATTAAATATTTCCCAGAGACAGCTATCACTACATCATCTGCATAACCAATCATTTCGATGCCCTCTCTCTCTCTCCAGTTCTAACAGCAAACGGCTATATTCCAGAGGAGAGGAGATAGGACTACTAGTGGAATAATTATTTTTTAGAGGCTGTTATGTGTTAGAGCTACCTTTTAATTAAAATATTATTCGCCGTCATCTCGAGTCCGACAGTGCGTTAGGTGTGTATCTTTATCATTTTTTCCCTTAGCATTGTCATAGGCTATGAGGTCTAGTTGGATCGCTGGGCTGATCAAACAAGAACGGTAAACACACACACACACATTGGTATCCGGACACGAGATTTAGGATCGTCATAGCAACGTATTGGTGTTCATTCAAATATGTCGACTGTGACCGCATATCGTCAGGTAGGACTCGGACAGTAAAATACTAAAATATTAAGATTTGGTCTACAGTTATCTCTAAGCACACAAAATTATGTCAATCCAATCAAATTTTTCCAAAGACAGACTCATTTATAAACAGAACTCATAATCAAATGAAATATTTGATCTCTAGTTTCGGAGATGAAACCCCAATTGATCTAAGTAATTGTAAATACGGATTTGAGGGAGCGATGAAATCAAGATAGCTTGCAAATCCTCATATGCTGAAATTGCAATGCTGTTGACCAGACCCTTTGTCATTGATAGACAAATTGGATCGGTGCAGAGATCCCATAAATAAAAGCCACCATTTGGTTAGCCAAGATGTTAGCCGAGAGATGATCTCAAGTCTCCTGATACTTTAGAACCGCGAAGAGCTGGCTCGTTATTGTATTCTTTAGTGCACCAACACAATTTAAATTGATCAACAAACCCTTGACTCAAATAGTTAAAGAACTAGCTTCATATATGGTTCAAGAACTAGAAAGATAATTTGCAGACAGTAGATTTTTATAAATAGAATTTGTACATCCACTTATGAAGTATCTGAAAGCTTTGTTAACCTCAATTTTGTACTTAAGACTGTTAATACAATTATGGTGCCTTAAGTTGGAGAGGGTGCTTCAGTTTTTGCTAGTTTTCAAATTACAGGGCCAAATAGAAGTTTTTACTATAGGCGATATGTTTGAACATTTATCACACATATAGTGAGAGGAACCACGCTTTTCAGAAGCAGAGCGATAACGTTGAAATGCCAGTCGCTTCATTTCAATTAACTGAAAATCTTGTCTAATAACTAGACCAATCTGGACAAAATCGGCTCGATTTGGAACCAGACAGCTGTTATCGATTCGATTATTAATCTTTGGTTGGAGTCTCCTCATGCTATTACTGGCATAGCTATAAAGGTGTAGAGGGGGAACATTTCTAGTGTAAATATGAAAACAATAATAGACCCAAACGTGAGTGAGAGATGAGATTCAAGCATATCCTATAAGTTAGGGGAAATACTAAGATCATCCTTGGTGCAACCATTTGGGATCTATTTCGTTGACAACCGGTTCTGAAGTGAACAGGTTCTTTACCATCTATCGATTTTGACATTGAAAACTGATACTCAACGTATACTACCAAATATTCCGAGAATATTGGTGATAGTAATAAGCAGATACACATCGATAACGTGTATCGATAAGCACACGTATTTTGACATTAGTTGTCATTCCAAACGACATATATAGCGTAAACAAATATGTAAGAAATTGACAACATGTCACTACCGCAAATCAACATTTGATTAGATTCTTGTAGTGTACGCGAAAGCTTGTTATATGACATATTTATATACGATGGTAGAAAGGTGAGTGATGTCGACACTATATCGTAAATAGGCATGTATTTGTAATAGTAAGGGGTTATTCGCGATAAAACTGTAGCATTTGTTGTTAAAGGGTTTTAATCATAATTCTTGTGTTCGTTGCGGAAGATCCGACAATATCACAAACTTGTGTTCAGTATATAGTAGCGATTCTGCCTTAAGATCATTCAAATGACTGGAGATCGTTTGCTTATCGTCTGGTTTTGTCACTTGTCGTAACTATATGATCTTTAATGAGATCACACCGACTGCACTGGTTTCTTCACTTCTCAAAAATGGAGTTGGTAAAGTACATAATTATGAGCTATTTATGAGATCTTAGGTAAGGTTAGGTTGAGTGGCTGCTACAGCACACTTAGACTGGCGACGGTCCGTTATCATACCACAGGATGTTACTCCCCTCTATGAGAATCAGTTTGAGCTGCTTACGTAGCGTAATAACTTTCGCACATTACAGTTTTCGAGATCAGAAAGGCAGTCCATTAAAAACTTACCCAAATATTCATGTCTTTTGTGCGCCAAAGCCGGGCTCGAGCATAGTAAGTGGACTAACGTCTCTTCCTCCTCCTCGCCCCTAAAGCTTCTGCAAAAGTCATTTACTTCTAGACCCAGCCTTCTCGCATGTTCTCAAAGAAGGCAGTGTCCTGTGAGTATCCCCACGATCGTTTTAAGTTCACGTCTTCGTAGGGTGATAAGTGCCTTTGAGCGTTTCACAGCTTTATCCAGACTTGTCTTGCAGCTCTAAATGAGAAGGTGTTCGTCCACCTATTGTTCGCTGAGGCTTCCACCTCTTTTTTAAGCACAGTATTGAGTGCGTTAATGGGTCTTCCTAGCTTTGCCCTTTCCGGTAGCAGTTGGTGAGTTGTACCGTGCCTCGCTAGTTGGACCGCCCTGCAGTTTTCCATGATGTCTGAGTGGCCTAGGACTCAGACTACCTGGATGTTGAAATGCTCACTCATCTCATTTAGAGATGAGCGGCAACCCAAAGCCACTCTAGACGTTAGAGAAACAGAAACCAGCGACTTGATTGCCGCCTGACTGTCCAGATAAATTGAGATTTCAGTCGAGGATACCACATTATGTCTCAACCAGTTCAGGACCTCCTCAATTGCTATCACCTCTGCCTGATACACACTGCAGTGATCAGGGAGCGATTCTCAATCCTTTTCCTGTATGTTACTTTATCAAGAGCTGGTCACCACACACTCACTCCATACATAAGTACAGGTCATACTACGGAAGTGAATAGCCAGTGTACCAGCTCCGGCGTCAGGCCCCATCTCTTTCCGATGGCGTTCCTACTCGAGTACAATGCTATACTGGCCTTGTTTACCCTTTACAGAATGTTGGGCTAAAAATCTTGCCTTATGAGATCTTAGAATGCACAAAAAATTTGTTGAGGTAATTCGAGTTAGAATGTCTGCATATGTAATTCTATCAACTTGACTGCCAACTTATGGCTTACACTTTACACTAACAAATTAGTAATTTTTTTATCTCTCGAGAGTATGAAAAATAAGCTCTTCTATGATCCAAAATGCCAAGGACTAAAAGGATTTCATGTCTTCCAAGTCAAATAATAAATAGAAAGAAAACCCTGCCACCAATAAATATTATATTCAAGTGGAAAGTGGCAAATGGACTTCACCTTTACCATTACTCGAAGTTATCATGAATGCAGTCAAGACCTGATACTTAAAAAAGCTTTCACAGCAATCTCAAGAACCTGAGACTAATAGTAGATTTCTTCTTTTTTTTAAAGCCATTGAATGGCAAATAGATCTTAACCCGTATATTGCAAGGGGAAACAGCTCTTGGAACACTCCAAAATTAGGCTAAAAGCGTAGAAGAATCATTTGGAAGCTTACCTAGCAGATCAGTGAGTGAAGACACACCGTAAGATGGGAATGGTCTCTTTGCTTTGGAATTTGTCAAATCATCAGGATGGTTGCTTATTAGGAAATGACCTTAAAATGGCCTTGCAGTTGTAATCTGGATGTAAATTTATAGAAAACCGACCTAGATTGTTCACTAGAAAGTAAAAACTTTTTCGTAAGAAGTACAAACTTCTAGGGAAAATTGGATGAGTAAAGTAGTTATAAATCCAGAAATTCTAAATTTCTCGACGAATGATTCCAAAATGGTCAGGAATGTTGGTTGTTGGATTTTTTTTCCCAGGACCTAGTTTGAGCGACAGCTAGGCCGTAATTCAGACGCTACAATCATACTTCCGTTTTTCATCTAAAAATAATAAAGCAGATCACTTCAACATCGAGCTGAAATGGATGCCAGACATTTCACTGTCGCGAGGAATTTAAAACTTAATAATGCTGGTTAGGGATTTATTGCACCAAGTAGAATTCAAAAATTGAGCTTAAGGCGGAAGCTTCCTGTGACGATCAATACTGGGTATCAGTACAATTGATATAAGGTTCCAAAACAGTACAGTTGTGAACGTTTACGTTAGACTGTGTGAAAGATGAAAAATAAGAAAAAACTAGATTACTTTTCCAAAATGTTTTGACAAATCTCAGTGAGATGGATATCAAAGATATTTTATGAGTCATCAAAAGCTTTAAAAAGTTCAATAGGGGCTATCGATTTAAGGTAACTTTGCCTTAGGATAACAACTCTAATAAAGGGTGGTTAAATTTTAAGGGCCGACGTTGAATGTGAACCACACCTAAACGTCAAGTTTTTTCTGCATTTAATTTGACATTTCTCAATCTCAGACTAACTCAATTTGAACCATGGAACATGCACAATCGAGCAACGCGTTAAAGTTATTCAGGCATATTATAAAAATGGGCGTTCAAATCAAAATGCATATCGTGCACATCGGTCAATTTAATCATCCAAATGTGCGTACAATCGGAAAAATCGTGCAGACCGGGTCTGTAGGAGATTTTAAAATACTAGTGCATGCTCGTACAGCTCGTACTGCAGAAAATACTGCTGCTGTTCGCGATAGTGTGGCTGAAGAGCCGTCCATCTCAACTCGTCGTCGTGCCCAACAATTGCACCTCTCACGCTCGTCGTTGATGAAAATTATGCATAAAGACTTGCATTTACACGCTTATAAGGTGCAATTGACTCAAGAACGTCGTCAATGGCCAGAATGGTGGCAAGAAATGGCAACAGTGGATGATCAAATTTCGAAGAAAATCATTTTCAGAGATGAGGCATATTTTCTTTGGGCGAATCATAATCATTTGGGCGAATCATAATCCAAGAGTGATTGTCGAAAAACCAATGCACCCACAAAGAGTGACTGTTTGGTGCGGTTAATAGGCTGGCGGTATCATCGGGCCGTATTTTTTCTAAAATGAGGCCAGTTAGGCAGTTACTGTGAATGGTGTTCGTTATAGTGGAGTAATAACGAACTTTTTATGACCCTAATTGGAAGATATTCATGTGGACGATATGTGGTGGAAGAGACCACTTGCCACACAGCTAACGAAACAATGGCTCGTTTGCGCGATAAATTCAATGGCTGTGCTATCTCACGTGGTGGCGATGTCAATTGTCGGCCAAGATCATGTGATTTGACAACGTTGGACTTCTTCCTTGGGGTTATTTGAAAAAAAAGGTGTACGTCGATAAGCCAGCAACAATTCAAGAGCTAAATGATGAGATAATTCGGCACATTAACGGCATAGAACCTCAATTATGCCTAAGCGTCATCGAAAATTTGGACCATCGGGTGGAGGTGTGCAGCCGAGGTCGCGGCGGCCATTTGGTCGATATTTTGTTCCATACATAATTGAACCATACCATATTATCATAATAAAAAGAAATGACAATATATTCTTAAATAATTGGTGTTTTATTCAAAATAAACATCGGTCTTTAAAATCATGTCATGTTTCGTAATTCAACACCTCCACAAGTATTAAGAACAGTCATAGTTCCTCTTGCAGGATTTTCCAGGATAAAAAATATGTCGAACTTGGTACATAAAAACAATAATATTTCTCACTGTTTCACAATGTTTATTCCAGGATATAAATGTCATTTTGAAAATTCGAGTTTATCTAAAATATTTTCTTTATGTATGTATGTGTTACATATCTTAGTATTACAAATGTATATAATAAACACAATAGATTGAAGATGTCACAACAAATAAATTAGACAATCTATATTGGTGTGATTCAAGAGAATGGTAGAGTATTGAACCGTCAGCAAAAAATGTTCTCTACTCTGCAAAGGCATCGACACTAAGGGCAAACCTTTTTCTTACCAAATAGTAGCCACTCACCCTTGATGACTAGCTGATAGTTTGTTTATATAAGCACGTATGATTTACAAATACTTCTTATTAATTCTTTGCCACCGGCATAATATGGATTCATATAGAATTTGAAGGTGCCCAACCCTACAGAGTTTTGCTAAAGCGGAAACATTTAAGTTGCGGTATACCTACAGAGGTGGATGGGGATATATCCATGGATACCTAAATTCCTTATGTATCATGTTTATTGCGCTCGTCTATGTGGCTCAGATCTATCAAAGCTGACATAGGGAAGTACACTACGCATTTACACAAGTATTAAAAGCTTTTCCTTTTGAAGTGAATCTTGGTTCGGAACTCTGCTACATATCTGAGATAAGTCAGTGCACACATAAAGTGGCAAAGGAAAAGCGACAAGCAACTTGAAAATGTATTTAAGCATTCATTGAATTTGAAGAAAGCGTATTGCTTTATTGTAAATTTGAATTAATTGTATTTGTTGGAGTTGCTCAGAACGCCACAAATTTAACATTCTCGAAAATGTTCCTGTACACTTAGACACGAAAGAAGACGAGAATATACCACACTTATTAATGAATGATGAAAAATGTAACCAGGGTAAAAATCTATGAATGTAGACTGGCCAACAATAAATATACATCACATTATTCGTCATGCCTAGGCAAAAATACAAAGGCAGGATCAATTTTGGAAGCATGGAGCTCTTAAGAAGAACCACATCAACAGATTATATGGGAAACTCATGAAAGTGTGTTTATTAACAGGTGTTGCGGGAAGATTATTTGGTTAGATATTGCACAGTACCCTGAGGTGACCAAAAAGATGGAGGAATTATACAGATGCCATTATTAACGTTAATTGAAGAATATAGAATTCCTGTTCATCGATGAGGTCAATGGTCCTTTATGAGAAACAACTGAAATCGTACTTGAACACTCTAGATCAAAGGATATAATATAATGTACACGATTAGGTTGTAAATATAATCACTCAGCCAAATAAAGTTATGGCAATGCAGAACGTAGGTTGCTTCCAGTTGAACTATCATGGGTTTCTACTGTATACAAGATGAAAGGCAGTACAGTCGATTGTGGAGTAATGTATAAGTGTTCGAAGATATTCACAGATGAACAACCATATACGAAACACAATATACTTATAGAAGGTTTATAAATATAGAAGAATTAACCTTAAAGGGTTTGGGGAAATATCTCTCCGTGCTCTCAGACGGCATATAAGTACCCAATCAATAATAATATACTGTGACGAATCACAGATGTCACCTGTGATAATTAAAAAGAAAAATTGTGGCAGTAACCAAATGTTTACACATACGAACAAAATAGAAATAAATGATGAAATAGGCGGAGCAAACAAAATACGACGAAAAGAGCATTCGCGAAGTGTAGAGATGAAAAATAATGGAATGTTCTACAAGAAACAATTTTGAACTTAGAAGTGTTAATATCGGGAAGTGATAAAAACTGTTCAACCTTGAACAGTTTACTAGTTTTTTAACCTAATAGAATAGTTTTTTAACCTTATACTAATATTACCTATTCATATTACATTACTTGAACAACATCATTTTATAATTTGATATTTATATAGTACATAGCAAATCATACGTTTGGTTTTGCTGTAATATGCATAATATGCATAATTTTCTGTATAAAAGAAGTAATTAAAATAAATAAAAGTTAGTGTGTTTCTACATATACTCATCAGATATAATAATTTGATTTAACAAACAAACATTGGTCCTTCGAGTCATCAAACAACCGTGCCTTTGAAGATATAACCACAAGTTAAAAAAAAAAAAAAAAGTGTATACAATCAAAGGAGAAAAATCCACCATATATTGAAATGGATACGGTAAAAGCGTTATGCGAACAAACCTCTACTGGTAAGCTGATCAACAAAATAAAGAGCAATCTAAAGAAGGATGGACCGCAAAGAAAAACAGTCAAATACTGTGAAGAACGTCTCATCAACTTACAACTTCTCTACGACAAATTCTGCACAGTTGATGCCGAATTGATACATATTTTACCTGAAGAACATCCATATCGGAAACAAAAGTTCTACAAACAGGTGAAAGATGTATATGAGGAGACAAAAGAACTACTTCTTGAAGCGCAACAGAGAGCAGCACCAGGCCAATCAGAGGAAGCAAAACAACAAGCCAAAGAATCACGAGAACACGAAGTAGCGGATGCCTCTTCATACATGATTCTTGACGAAGACGAAGATCTTGAAAACGAAGATAAAAACGTTGTTTTCATGATTGATAATAAGGATCAGGAAAGGCGCTACAGAACTCAAATGGCGAAACTAAAAATGCTGAAACAAAATTTCAACAGCATCTCAAAATGTGAAAGCAAACATTTTAACAAGCCCTACTGCGAGTTAAAATTAAAACAGCTAACTAATGCATGGAACTCATTTAATGACAACCACGAGGAGATTATCGCAAACGCAAATGAGGTCGAATTTGACAGCGAGTACTTCAAAAATAACCTGTTTGAAGAGATTCAAGCTGAATATGAGCTATGTGTCATTAAAATTCAGCAGCAGTTAGAAATGGAGGGCAACAAGGTAGCTAAAGACAGTAAAACCAAAAATGTCAACATAAAGCTACCAACTATTGAAATTCCTTTATTTTTCGGAGACTACAAGCAATGGACAAGTTTTTATAGTCTATTCAATAAAACAGTACATCAGAACGAAAGCTTGTCAAACGAAGAAAGAATGTATTATCTGTTATCTTTGGTAAGAGGACAAGCAGCAAAACTAATTAGCCATCTCACACTATCCGAAGACAACTATAAGACTGCATGGGATTCACTTATAACCAGATATGATGACAAGCGATTATTAGCTACTACGCACGTAAATGTCTTGTTAGACCTACCCAGCTTAACTGTCGAATCTGCAAGCGGGTTGAGAACTCTACACGACACTTCGTTGGAATGTTTACATGCAATAAACAACTTAGGTGTAGCAACAGAACACTGGAGTGCCTTAGTAATAGGTATTTTAACGAGGAAAATTGATACTGAAACACATCGTATTTATGAGAGCTCCATCAGAAATCCAAAGGAAATTCAAACATTAAAAGATTTCTTTAGTTTCTTGGAATCAAGATTTCAATCTCTGGCAACTATCACTAGAGAAAAAGGAAACAAAAAACAACCACAACAACCACAACACCAACAAAACACTGTTAAGAAGGCAACATACGTGACAACAACCACTGAAGCAACTTGTGGTTACTGTGGTGGAACTCATGACATCAGCAGCTGCAAATCGTTTCAAAACTTATCAGTATTAGAACGAACCTCCTCTTCAAGAGCAAAATCCTTATGCAGAAGCTGCCTACAGAAGTATCATGGAAGATATTGTCGCAAAAAATGTTCAACATGCAACGGAGCTCATCACACTTTACTCCACGACATAGAGAGAGCAACAAAAAAACAACAAGATACACCGACGAAAACAACTTTACAAACCGCTAACAGAACTGCGCCAGGTACCGTTTTATTAGCTACGGCTATGGTCAAGATAACGTCTAATAATGAAGAACATTTGGTTCGTCTTCTAATTGATCCAGGCTCTCAAGCCACATTCATAACCGAAAATATAGCGAACAGTCTTAAGCTTACAAGAACACCAATTCAAGCAGACATCACTGGAATGGGTCGAACAGAAGCCGGCACTGCTAACTCATCAGTAGAGTTCACCATTAGTCCGCGGTTTTCTTCTAACTTCAAGATCAAAGTAAAGGCTATGGTCTTCAAAAACATAACCGATAGTATGCCTGATAAGTTTATTGAACCAAATTCTTGGAATCATACCAAAAATTTAATATGGGCAGATCCAACGTTCTATGAACCCGGTCCAATTGACATATTATTGGGGGCAGATTATTATGGTCAAATAATAATGCCAAATTTAATAAAAGGTGCACCAAATGAGCCTATTGCACAACAAACAAAATTGGGATGGATCCTTACTGGGAACACATCTATTAGTGACAATAAAGCAATATATCAGTCTATGGTTATAACCAATAACGAGATTGATAACCAACTTAAAAGGTTTTGGGAAATTGAAGAAATAAACAAACCTAGAATTCTTACTAAAGAAGAAAAGGACTGTGAAGCTATTTATAACGAAACTCACATGCGCCTTAACGATGGAAGCTACCAAGTAAGGATTCCGTTTAATACAGAGTCATTGATTTCTAAGCCGCTCGGGCAATCAAGAAAAACAGCCATCGCTCGACTACTTCAAGTCGAAAAACGTCTCGCCAAGAACTCTGAATTGGCGTTACAATATCAACAGTTCATGGACGAATACGAAGCTTTAGGCCACATTAAGGAAACTGAAAGAGTAGATGAAGATACTCCGCACTTCTATCTTCCTCATCACGCTGTACTCAAAGAGGAAAGTTCAACGACGAAACTGAGAGTCGTCTTCGATGGTTCAGTAAAATCATCCACAGGAACATCATTAAATGAAGTGATGCTAAATGGTCCTACACTCCAACAGGACTTACTTAGCATACTCCTACGTTGGCGAAAACATAAGTACGTCTATACAGCAGATTTAGAAAAAATGTTTCGTCAGATCAAGGTTCATGAAGAAGATCAGGAATACCAGAGGATTTTATGGAGAAAGTCTCCTGGAAAGCAGCTGCAAGAATATAAACTTACAACCGTCACATATGGCACTACTGCAGCTACCTACTTAGCAGTACGGACGTTGCAACAGTTAGCGGAAGATGAAGCCGGCAGATACCCAATCGCCAAGAACATTGCTCTTACTGACTTCTATGTTGACGATCTAATATCTGGTAACAACACACTTGAAGAAGCGTTGTCAGCCCAGAAACAGCTTATAGCACTGCTCAAATGTGGTGGTTTTAACCTCCGAAAATGGGCTTCTAACAACAAAGCTCTCCTAATGGCAGTACCAACTAATTTACGGAACACTGGGATATTGGAATTTAAGCTTGATGATACAATAAAAACACTAGGCCTTCATTGGAATCCTGCTACAGACAGTTTCGGATTTCGTATTTCTTTACCAAAATCCGTTAATGGAAACATTACTAAAAGGAGTCTACTTTCAGAGAGCTCAAAAATTTTCGATCCTCTGGGATGGTTAGCACCAGTTACTATAATAGCTAAACTAATCATGCAAGATCTTTGGGTAGCAGGCCTCTCTTGGGATCAAGTACTACCTCCGACATTAGCAACGCAATGGCAGGATTTTAAAACGTCACTTCCTTCATTAGAATTAATAAATATACCTAGATGGCTTTCTTACAACACTCATTCATCTCTAAGTTTACATGGATTTTGTGATGCATCTGAGAAGGCCTATGCAGGAGTCGTTTACGCTAGGAGTATCAACATCAATGGAGATATAACCGTGACCCTTGTTGCAGCGAAGACCAAAGTAGCACCGATAAAAACAATATTGTCGCTTCCACGACTCGAGTTATGTGGTGCACTTTTACTTACCAAACTAATGAAACAAGTTTCTGAAGCACTACACATACAAGACATAGAGATGTCATTTTGGACCGATTCAATGATAGCATTGTCGTGGATTAAAGGGCGTCCTCAAAAATACAAAACGTTCATTGCTAATAGG
Organism: Tipula lateralis; assembly: GCA_963932295.1. Lineage (NCBI taxonomy): Eukaryota > Metazoa > Arthropoda > Insecta > Diptera > Tipulidae > Tipula > Tipula lateralis. The sequence goes on along the minus strand of OZ010736.1, from coordinate 60,384,501 downwards.
ATTTCGGAAATACAAGAACAATCGAATCCCGGGCAATGGTACCATGTTAGCACCAAAGAAAATCCTGCTGATTGTGCGTCCAGAGGGATTCATCCAACCCACTTGAAAGATTACGATTTATGGTGGACAGGTCCAAAGTGGCTTTATCAACCATCTCAGGATTGGCCACAACCTACTCCAGTATGTGATGCTGCAGTAGAAGAAAAACATGTGTCGTTAGTTACGAGTGCTGAAATAGTTAATCCATTTGGGTTGCTAGTAGAAAAATATTCAGACATCAATAAGATATTTCGAATCATTAGCTATTGTCGACGCTTCATCAAGAGAAGTCTAAAGACACGTGAGGGAAATTTGACACACAACATCTCACCGACAAATTTAGAACTAAGAGAGGCTAGAGAAGAATTATGCAGGATAATACAACAAGAGGAATTCCAAAAGGAAATTTTTTCTTTGCAAAAGTATGACTCTGTATCAGCGAAAAGCCATCTATTATCACTTAATCCATTCATAGACGAACAAAAAATTCTGCGAGTAGGAGGTCGAATAGCTAACAGCAACTTAAATTTCGAGACTAAGTATCCTATTATACTTCCTTCAAAGCACCGCCTAACCAAGCTGCTGATAGTTGACGCCCATATACGAGCCTTGCACGGTGGCAGCCAACTAACATTAGCTATTTTCAGAAGAAGATACTGGATAACAAACGGCAGAAGTAGAATTCAGGCACAAATAAATAAGTGTACAACATGTCATCGCTTCAAGTCTACCGCCAAATCACAACTAATGGCAGACTTACCTCAAGGACGAGTACTACCGTCACGACCATTCACACACACAGGCATAGATTTTGCTGGACCTATTCAAGTGAGAGTCTCTAAAGGAAGAGGAACAAAGTCCTACAAGGGATACATAGCAGTCTTCGTATGTTTTTCAACCAAAGCTGTTCATCTAGAAATTGTAAGCGACTTAAGTGCAATAGCGTTTTTAGCAGCATTCAGAAGATTTATTGCTCGCAGAGGATTATGCCAACATATTTATTCTGATAATGGTACAAACTTCGTCGGAGCCCGATCAATACTCGACAAGGAAATGCGAGAGTGTTTAAAACAAGCTACCCCAGAACTTCAGCAAATGTTCTCCAATAATGGCATGGAATGGCATTTTATACCACCATTAGCACCACATTTTGGAGGACTGTGGGAAGCAGCAGTTAAATCAATGAAGCACCATTTGAAGCGCATAGTCGGAGGATGCATGCTAACATACGAAGAACTGTCAACAGTAACTTCCCAAATTGAAGCATGTCTAAATTCTAGACCACTGACGACTATATCAGCAGATCCATCTGAAGAAATACTAACACCAGGTCACTTTTTAATAGGTGATTCACTGCTCGCCATTCCAGAACCGAATTTGTTGCATGAAAATGTAACCTTAGGACAACGTTGGAAGTTATTGCAAAAGATGGTTCAACACTTTTGGAAACGATGGTCGACCGATTATCTATCAAGTCTTCAACATCGGGGAAAGTGGAACAATCGACAACCAGAAGTGAAATTAGATGACATTGTTTGGATTAAAGATAGCAACCTACCACCAACTAAGTGGCCGCTTGGCCGAATCATCGAATTGCATCCAGGTTCAGATAATTTAACTCGAGTAGTAACAGTAAAAGATGGTCACGGTAGTAAATTTAAACGACCAATCTCGAAGATAACAATTCTTCCTATCACAGACGTTGAAATTCCGGAGAGAGAACAAAAAAGGCAAACCCGTAGTAGATACACATGCAAAAGTGTCAGCATTAAATTAATACCTTTGTTTGTATTAGGTTTACTGACAATGTGTACAGTTTGTCCAGAAACTTCAGCAAGTTCTCTTCCGTATAATCTAACGAGCTTCTCCCATCAGCCCGGACTCTACTTTGAACACACAGGAAACGTGCAGTTTACAAATAACCAATGGAAGATCATTGTGTATTTTAACATGACGTCTTATCACACAGAGCTAAGATCGTTTCAAGTTTGCGTTAGAAAGCTGGCCCAGCTTTGCTTAAATAGCTCTATCACTGACACATGCGCAGTAATAACGAGACAGCTGCAAAACATGTTAGATACTATCAATCAGAAAAATGAAATACTTTTTCACGACAAAAATTACAGACCAAAAAGAGGCGCTGTCAATATAGTAGGAAACATAGCAAACGAGCTGTTCGGTACTCTAGACAACCGTGATGCGGAACATTATGAGCAGGAAATAGAAAAATGCAAGCAGAATCAGGATTATCTACTAAGGCTCATCAAAAATCAGACCTCCATTGCTGATGCCACCCTCAACTTACTTAAGAAGAACGAAGCAGAAATGATTCATCATTGGAAGATTTTTAACCAGCAAGTAAATGAACATCTCAACGATATTAACAACATCAATAGATTTGTGACCATGGCAACTCAGGTGTTGATGTCAATGTTGAACTTTAAAGAGCTTCAACCAAATATAATTGAAGCGGTGCTAGATACGCACAATAAGGTAGTTAGTACTTCCATTCTAACACCATTTCAGTTACAAGAAGAAATCAATAAAATAACACAGCACATGCCACCTGATGTAGTTCTGCCAGGACATCAAGATCCTGATCAAATACTAACCTTATATCAACTAATGGGTTGCAAGGGACGTTTAAATGGGCAATACGCTATTATAGAACTAAAGGTGCCACTATTAAACAAGGGAAAATATCAATTGTTTAAACCTTTAGCATTCCCAACGTCAAGTGGTACTTTCATACAACCATCAATGGACTACTTGGCAACATCCATGCATCGTGATCAGTACTACATGCTATCCATTAACGAGTTCCAACATTGTAAACTCACTGACACTCACTATATATGTATACTTCAGCACCCAATGCACACTGTTTATCTCAACAACACTATTTGTGAGCTTCAAATGTTAACCTCAGCAAATATAAATGATTGCGCAACATCAAAACAAGAAGTACACAGATCAAAACCTAAATGGATTAAGCTGAAAAACAATAATTGGTTGTTCTCATCGCTATATCCACAACCAGCTGTTATAGTTTGTGAGGAAAATGTTTTTACGTTAACTATTCCAACTAACGGACAAATTTCACTCAAAGAAGGGTGCACGTTAAAGGTTGGATTAGTTACTCTTAAAAGTCACAAAGTCATCAAAAGCAGAGTTGATCTATCGTTCCTGCCAGCAGTGAATCTAACAGCCGATTGGATGACCACTTACAACACAACTATTCTTCAAGAAATACCAAATGAAGGAGAATTTAAAGTTCTCCACAAGAAGATTGCTGCATTAGAAGATGCTAGTCTAAGCGTATCAAATCATGATGTGCACCACTACACAGCTACATATATAATAGTTGGCCTCATCCTAATAGGAGTGATAGTATATTTAGCTAAGGGCAGAACCAGAGCTCCACAACATAATGACTACAATCTAGAAGCTACGGTGACCACCTAATAAAAGATGCGAGCTCCACGAGTTTTTACACTTTAAACATCAATGCGGCGCCGGAATATGTTCAACCTTGAACAGTTTACTAGTTTTTTAACCTAATAGAATAGTTTTTTAACCTTATACTAATATTACCTATTCATATTACATTACTTGAACAACATCATTTTATAATTTGATATTTATATAGTACATAGCAAATCATACGTTTGGTTTTGCTGTAATATGCATAATATACATAATTTTCTGTATAAAAGAAGTAATTAAAATAAATAAAAGTTAGTGTGTTTCTACATATACTCATCAGATATAATAATTTGATTTAACAAACAAACAAAAACTGAAAATGACGTGTTGAAATAATTGAAGTGATAATTATTGTGTAAAATAAGTGTTGTAATAATTGTTTGTGAAATAATTGTGGAATTTATTGGGAAATAAATTTATTGTAAAAATTAATCTGTGCGAGTTTAATATTCACAATCCAGTAATCGAATCGGTTATATTATTAGAATAACCACTCGGCAAAATGGTAACAATACATATTTGCGATACCGCCACCTATACAGTTTTCCAGAATTGATCCTGATAATCAATCAATAATACCACCGGTTTGATTGGAGTGATTAATCCTATTGCAAAAAATTTCAGAGCGCCCAAAATATTTTTTTTGCAAGTCACCTATATATGAGAGTACTAAAAGCAGCAATGCAGCGGATGGGATGATCTACGCAAGTTAGGACGAAAGACGACTCGATTTGGCTTCACGGCATTTAAGAGTTATATGTCCACCATGGTATAACAATAAAGTGATCAGTTTGAAGAGCAGGGCGCACAAAGTCTGGAAACATGAAAACTATATTCCGAGAACAGTAGGATTAAATAAACGGAATGTAACCAACAGTTAACCAAACAACTATTTTTTTTGTTGGCTGGCTGCTTCCGCACACCTAGACCGGGGATAGATCCGATTTACGTAGAACCATCTGCGCATTGCATAGCTCCATGTCAGCCTATAGTACTGACATGGACAATGGGACGGTTCATGGATTCTAACCTTAACAGGTGATTCAGATGTGGTCATTCCCTCCATCAATCGCACCGCCCAAACGACCGATGGTAAAAAATCCCAATTTGCATCTTGCCCCTATCGGGATTCAAACCCGGTACCTCCCGCTCCAACTGCAGCTTCTTTAACCACTGTGCCACCTGGGCGGTCAAGACTTATATTAAATTTGTATGACAAATTCGTTGATAAGTACGAAAACTTCCACCACACTAGGATAGCAATCTGTCAATTGAACAAAAAAAATCATCGTTGGTTGCGGTCCAAACCAAATACCTACTTCATTTTTATAAGGTTACACCAGTTTGGAACTTGCTATTTGCATGATGTTGAATGAGTCGCTGAGATTGTAAGAAATACCTTAAAAGTGGAAGATAACCAAAATAATCACATTATTCAAAATTGGGGTTAGGACTGATGTATCATGTTGAAATAGGCAATTCCTTCAAAGAAGAGGTGCTTCACCATGTTTTGCCGTACCAACATGGGTGTGTGCGAAAGAGATCAACATCTATAAACCTTACCAGCAGCACAATCAAAGTTATAAAAAGTCGTAAGAAAGTTAACATGGTGTACACCGACTTTGTCAAGGCATTTGGACTCCGTAAGCCATTGGAACACACTAGAACGGTTATACTCATTTGGGTTCTCAAATAACTGTGTTGCATGGTTTAAATCCTACTTAGGTCTAAGCCAAATCAGGCTACATCAAGATCAATGCGATCACTATAGTTATACTGCCTTGAAAACATTGAAGAGAAGCCGGGAAACTCCAAGAGGACATATGATCTGGAGACAATCAAGATCCTATCCTTTGGTTACGGGCGATCACAATTGGTGTCCGTTTTATGTTACAAAGATCTTTAATCTAGAGAATGTTCAGAAAAATTGTATCCGTCATTTAACTTGGAAAGGTAGTTGGGAGTATGATCAAGAATTACCGTACCATGAAAACCTGCAGACTGTTCGTTTGTCACATTGCAATCAATACTGGACAATTTTGATATGATATGATATGATATGATAGGAGAAGTTCAAGCCAACCAGTTACGGTGATCCTAGGTTTGTTACCATAATCCTGGAGTACACTCAACAGAGTTCCAAATAGACATCTGAGAATTTTACTCCAAAATTATGCGGGCCCACGCCCTGCCTACATCTCAACATGTAAGGTTTTAGGAAAAGGAATGTTTATAGGAAAAGGAATGATTATATTCCGTTCCTCTAAGTAATCAGACCCCTCCAGTTGTACAAAAACGCTTTTTGTATAGGAACTTGAAATATTCTTGGTTGTTCTTCTGTGCCTAAGCAGTTCCGTCTTTATGAGATATTAAATGATACTGGTTTAGATATTATTGTTGTTGGAAATAAAATACGTGATTTAAATAGCTCTAAACCTTGACGTAGTCGGCCCTAAAAGTAAACAAACCAAAAATTAATAACACATTATTATTAGTAATCCAATTAATATGAATGCAGTGCACATATAATATCATATATGTATACAGTGCACATATAACTTATCATGCCATCCATTTAACTAATCCAATTACTTTCCCATCTAAAATAATATAAATTGGTTTGTAAGTTAAGTCTTGTAATCAAATGTATCGTAACAAAAGATGGACAGATTATATGTCAAAACAATTTTCGAAATTCGATCGAGAAACTGCTTTATCGATTATATTCAAACAATAAACCGAACGCATATAAAATTATAGTTATAATGTACTAAACTACGGTTTGCACCAGACACACATCGATGATACTTACATAATAAAAATTAAGTAGTGTTAACCGAGTGATCAATCGAGTAGGATTATAAGCTGTACAAAAAAAACCAAATAATAAATTGAAATAACAGAAGTGTTTTTTTTGTTTTATTGGATACTTTCTTCGATTTAACAAATCTATTTAATATAATTTAATAAATAAAAGACTACATTAAACATTTTGTGGTGCCAAAACCCGGGAGTGGCTCCCAATTAACAAAGAGAGAACAACGTTGAAATTGTGCAAGTGCTTGTGACCGTGAACAAATAAAAAAAAAGGGAAAAAACGTGTTACGTGAACCATAATCGATCAGTGATTATTCCAGAATTCATTCAAAATTCTACGAGATCGTAAATTCAAGTAAAGATCCGGTGCAATTCATCAAGGTCGTGATAGAGCACGAACGAATTTAACGGCACTGCAATTTACTCAACTAACGGGCTGTGTCGGACACGTGCGAAGATTTCTTAATTAACAAAACGCTTATTACTGTTGAATTGTTACTTCTGGGAGTATACGGTAAATCATGGATCGAGAGATAAGAGTTAGAAATCGTCTTGTAACGCAAATCGATAGAGTTTTGCTATTTAGCACGAAAATTGATAATACTACATCAGTGAGCACATTACAAGCACGTCCGGACCACTTAATTACTTTATTTGAAGATTTCAACAAACTGGAATTAGAGCTCGTGCGTTTTCCTGACTATGAATCAATATGTGGCCAGGTCGAAGTGAAATATTTTGACGCGCGTACGCGATTAAAGGACTCAATCATGCAGAAATCAGAGATTAAACAGCAAAGAGTAACGGATGAATTAAATGGAACATTGGGACAATTTGTCGAACAGCAAAAATCATTCTATGCTACAGTTAACGACACTCACGTAAAGCTGCCAAAGTTCAATATCGAGCCTTTTTCCGGTGACTATCAAATGTGGCCGTCGTTTAGAGATTTGTATGTTAATGCTGTCCATAATCATCCTAAGTTATCAGGGTCAAGTAAATTACAATTGTTGAAGAGCTTTTTACGCGATGAAGCTGCTGCATTGCTTCGACACATAAATACGACAGACCAGAACTATAACGAAGCATGGCAGAAGTTGGAACAACGGTATAATAAACCTTAACCAATAATTGCATCACTGATTCAAAATTTCATAGAGCAGAAAACTTGTACGATGGCCAATTTCAAGGATCTACGTCATCTTTACAATAAATCGGATGAAATTTTACGAGGATTGCGCTGTATTAGTCTGGAAGCCGAAAAGAGGGATCCATGGTTGATTCACCTTCTATTGCAAAAGGTAGATGATGATACCAAGCATTTATGGGCTCGAAGCATAGTTAACGAAGCATATCCCACAGTTGATAGATTTCTAGAATTTTTAAACGAACGTTGTGACGCATTAGAATCATGTGCCATATAGATGTACCAAAATCAACTAGAGCATCCAGAACAAGATCTTTTCTTGTTGCAAAAAAAAAACAGCGATTCATCAATGTTATGCGTGTGATGCCATTTACTTTATAAATGTCCAATATTTCGCAATAAAACTATCGAATCTCGAAACGAGTTTGTAAAACAGGAGAACATTTGCATTAATTGTTTACACAAAGGTCATTTTGCATCGAAATGCCTGTATAAAACATCATGCCTTATATGTCATAACAAGCATCATACGTTACTTCATCCAAAAAACAGAAACGGGTACAGAGAAATATTAAACAATGTCCGCTACATCATCCAATCATGTAAGAATAAATACCATAGAAAGCATGGGTCAATCATCTACAGCAGCCATCCCTCAAACTAACTCAAACGCTAATCTGTCTACATCATCAAAGACATATACATCTACATTAGTATCGCAGGAAGATCAAGATTCAGAGTTCACGCCTACTCATTCTTTGTTACCCACCGCTATAGTTTATGTTCAATCACGCAGTGGAGAGAGAAAGCTCGCTCGAGTGCTTTTGCATTCCGGCTCTCAAAGTACATTTATAACGGAATCCTTAGTACAACACCTAAGTCTAACTAGAACCCGTTCACAAATGAAAATTTACGGCTTAGCAGGAACAATGGCGGGTAGCACTCGCGGAAAAACAACAGTAACGATTCAATCTCGAATCAACGCCAATCACATCATCACCATGACGGCTCAGATTATTAAAAAAATTACCACAACAATACCTGAGAATATTATATCGCTGCCATCCACAACTAAACTGGCCGAGATCGAATTGGCCGATCCATATTTCTTTCGACCACGATCGATTGATATTTTAATTGGAATCGACCACTTCTTCAATTTCATCGAGCATGAGAAAATGATCAAACCAGGGTTCCCACCATTGCAAAAATCAACATTGGGATGGTTAGCCGCTGGCAGCATGAGAAACGATGATTACTTCCACTCTCATCACCAAATCATAAAAAACTCCAAAGACACCGATACCGAAGAAATAAACGATATGCTCAGGAGATTCTGGAACGTTGAAGAACCACCAACGAATACCAACGAATTTCCTTTGGCTAAAGCAGATGCATTTTGCCAAGAATTGTATACAGCTACCACAACGAAAAATCAGAACGGCCGATGGATAGTACGTCTGCCATTTAAAGAGCCTCGACCGAAACTTGGCAATTCTTATGCTAATGCAACAGCAAGACTGCTAGCCATGGAACGTAAGTTTATCAAAGATGAGAATTATTACCACAACTATCGTGAATTTATCAAAGGTTTTTTTACAAAGCGGACACATGGCGTTGGTACAACCAATCAATTTGCCATCCGATGATGATCGCAAGTTCTATTTGCCACACCATGGGATATACAAACTAAGCAGCACTACCACAAAACTCCAGGTTGTTTTCGACGCCTCCTGCCGATCATCTATATCTACCTCACTGAATGACACCATACACGTGGGCCCAAAGTTACAAAACGATCTGTTCAACATCCTGTTAAAGTTTCGTCGACATCTGATTGTTTTCGTAGCGGACATCGAGAAGATGTACCGACAGATATTGGTCCATCCTACGGACAGAAATTACCAACTGATATTGTGGCGCAATACACCAGAGGATGACATAAAAACGTATCAATTGGAAACGGTTACATATGGCCTAGGATGCTCCCCGTATCTCGCTATTAGAACACTTCAACAAATAGCATCTGAAAATGTCACTAGATATCCCAACGCAGCAAAGGCTATCGCACAGGAATTCTATATGGATGACTTACTGTCTGTGGCATTCGAGTTCGATCCTTTCAACCTTTTTCCGCGAGGCTTTGTTTTGCCTTTATTAATGGTTTGAGGAAATTGCTAATAATATGTACTCATTTTCCCTCAGTTTCCAAACTTACAATCTCCCACCTTTTATCGATCAGGATATCCAGAATTATTTGGAAGCATGGTAAGACTAGGGATATGTTCATTTTGGGTGATTTTAATGCTCTATAGGGTTAAATCAGACGAATCTATTGGGTAAGGGGGTTGTTGGTAAAAATTTGTATCATTCGTAAACTAATGAACGTGTTGATATTTTATTAGTAGTTTGTACCACTTTTGTACGTCGAAGTTGTCTTGAAACCGTCGAAGTTGTCCTGAATTTCCGTTTCTTATTTAGACCATATAACCTTCCAAAGGTACTTTCGGAAAGGGGTTTATTTAGTGAGTGATGCAGTTTTGATCATAAATTAATTTTAGTGTCGTCCAAAAGAAAACTATCATACAGAGTTCTCAAATGGTCTCTATGTGTCCTCATCAGGATTATGAAAATTTAGACCTTCTGCATTGGCAATTAAAACTGTTAAAGGATCCTGATATTCTTAGTCAATATCAAAGTAGTGTAGTAAGCTGTTTGAGAAGTGTTAGTATACTCATTAATGGTAATGATTCTATACTAGAGTCTCTACCCCTAGGTATACTTTGGATCTAATTCAATTTTATCCAAAAAAAAACTCTTCTCTTTCCGTTGGCCAGCAATCTTCAATAATTTCAGAAGCCTCGAAATGATGTTTTGTTACAAAATTGTCGTTTCCACGTTCGTGAACCAGTCTGCAAGAACCAAAATGACGAATGTAGAGAATTTTTTTATGAATTTAAATGATGTTATAGGCAGATTTCTGATAGGGTGAGTGGTGTATCAATTCCTCTTTTAGCGTGGGAACATTTATTGTCGAGTTCCGCTAGACCTGTAGTTCCTTTGATTCCAGAAAGTGACCATCTTCCTTTGTCCTCTCTTCCCACTCGTGAGGAGATAGATTCAGTATTGTTTTCTATTAAAAAGGGAACAGCACCAGGGTTTAGTCTTTACCTGAGAGGGAATGAAAGTTTTCGTTTTTGTGTTGTAGCAAGTTTGGTTAACAAATATCCCCCCTGAATGGTTGGAGATCGTTTAGTTTCCGTTGCCGAAGAAATGTCACCCAACCGGAATAGTAGATTATAGACGAATAATCTTATCTGATACTATATATCGCGGGTATGCTAAATTTTTGCCGTAACCGGCCCTTACCGCGTCTAAACTATGACCTTACGAACCATTTTTACGTATTCATGCACACTGTAGGTGTCAGCACAAGAAATGCTTTTACACACAATCGCTTTTTATGTCATCCGGTGCATGTTAAATTTTGGCCAACGGCGAGAATCGAACTCGAGACAGAGGCGTAATGAGACACTCTCTTAACCATTAAGCTACAACCGGCGACGTATATAGAGTTAATACATTTAAGCATGAAAGCACAAATAGGCTCCTTTGAGGCATTCCGCGTGTGACTGTCTTCGATTGGAGACCATATTTCAAACTTTCTTCAAGGAATGCTACAATCCATAACACAAAATACTTCGATTGATACCTTCTACTTGTTGTTTAACATTTCTAATGTGTACGTACGTACAAATACAGTTTCCGGTTGATTAATTTTTCTCGTAACATTTTTGCGTACGCACAAACAACATAATACAAAGTGGCCGAAAAAAGGGAAAAGCACGCAAGAAAATTTACCAATATAAACACTTTGTCTTCGATGTTTTCAATTCAATCAATTTTAATCGTCCTTGAAGAAACATACACAATCTTTCTGTTATCTACACAACATACAGCATTCTTTTCGAACATCATTCCTTTTCAAATTTATCACCTTGTGCTCTATATAATGAAGCCTCTCAAACGCAAATGGATGTATATATGTGTATCATCGCATATTTTTATTTTTTAATGGTGCGAATAATTTATTTTTGTGCTGCGTGTACCAATTTCCATTCGTGAAAATGGTGAAAATTCAATGATCGAAACGTAAGATGAGAAAATTGTTTATGTGTTTATGCAAAAGAATTATTACTCTGTCATTACCGCTGTAAATCATAATCGGTTATATCATATTCGCGCGTATATATCTATACATACTCGTACGAGACAGACGTACATCGATTTACACAAGTAAATTAACTTTTTGGGGAAAACATTCGGAAAATATTTCAATAGTTGTATAAATTATAATTTATTAATAATTATTACAAACAAACCATGTTCAAACGATTTTTGGAATAAACGAAAATTTTTCAGCATATTTTAATAGTTAACGTTCGATTATTGAAACGCAATTGATTGATGAGCCCCGTGCTAATCATTTTATAGTCCAGCAACGGCAGAGTCTCCTTTCATTATGGACATGGATATGCCAATTTCCAATTTTAAATAAAAGACTAGCTGGATAGAAGAATAACTGTCAGCACTGTAAAGACTCAAGAAAAGCAGAAAGAAGACCTCCCAATACAATTCGATATGGGAAAGACCAGCATCCATAAGATGTACTAACTGGAAGTAGGACGAAGTATGCACCAGAAGGAGGACGTAAGTTCAACGGACGTGAACCATGAAAGCAAAAACGAACAACTTCGAGGCACTCAAGCAGATTGACAATGTCAATGTAAGGACTGAAAGGTTGAAGAGTCTAGTACTAGGAGGAACTCGTGCTATTCAGTTTTGTGGTGAAATGGAAATGTTGGCAACGAAAGGGAAATGTTGGAAGCTGGTAAAAGGTACCAAGCCACCTGGGGATAAAGAACAGTGCTGAATTGAAACTAATTGATGAGCCACATGCTAATCGTTTCATAGCCGAGCAAAAGCAGAGTATCCTTTCATTATGGACATGGATATGCCAATTTTTAATTTTAAATAAAGGACTAGCTGGATAGATGAATTACTGTCAGTACTGTAGTCTCAAAGAAAGCAGAAAGAAAAGCTCCCAACACAAATCGATGTGGGAAAGACCAGCATCCATAGGATGTTTCTTACTGGTAGTAAGAGTAACCACTGGTAGTAAGAGGTTTGGTTGCAAAGTCAATTGAAGGAGTACGGCAAAGAGAAGATTCAGGTTTAAGACCAATTATTTGTTGGAAGGAAGAAAATCGAAGACCAGCCATGTTGTCGACGCTGTTATATCTGTGCAGCATGTAAGGGACCTAGGTCCTTTTAAAATATTACAGAGATTTTCAGCATATTTTGTTCGATTATTGAAACGCAATTGATTGATGAGCCACGTACTAATCGTTTCTTAGTTCAGCAGAAGCAAGGTCTCTCTTCATTATGAGCATCGATATACCAATTTCCCCAATTTTAACGATCTAGCAAAATTCGTACAAAATCTCGAAATCAAAGACCAACCACCTGGATAGATGAATTACTGTCAGCACTGTAAAGTCTCAATAAAAGTAGACAGAGGAGCTTCCAACACAATTCAATGTGGAAAAGACCGGAACACGAGATGTTTTGTTTTGTGTCAAGGTCAATAGAGGGAGAACAAGAAAAAGCATAAAGAAAAATTCGAGACAGCCAAGCAGATTAACAACTTCGCTGTAAGGACACAAAGGGTGAAGAGACCATCTAGAAGGAACTCATGATGTTCAGTTTTGTGGCGGAGCCAAGGAAAGGAGAATGTTGAAAGCTAGAAAAATAAGCTACTATACCACCGAGGGATGAAGCCATGAAGCAGTCAGAAAGAAAGAAAGAGAATATCTAGATTTAGGTCCGATTATTTGTTGGGAGGAAGAAAATCGAAGACCAGCTTGAAAAGAAGTAGCAACTTCAAGTACAAAGATTAAGTGCTACACTTGTCAAAGTTAGGCAAAGGTGTGGATCATGTAGGAGACCGAGATCCCTTTAAAATATTAAATATTACAGAGATTTTCAGCATTTTGTTAGTTAAGGTTCGATTATTGAAACGCAATTGATTGATGAGTCACGTGCTAATCGTTTCTTAGTTCAGAAAAGGTAGTCTTCTTGCAATATGGGCGTAAGTATGCTAATTTATAATTTTAACAGTCTAGCAAAATTCGTACAATATCACGAACTCTATCTGTCGGTGATATAAATGAGTATGATAATATCTTTGGTATCACCATTGATCCCTATGCTTATTATATTAGCAAGATCAGCTAGGGTAGATAAATTACTGGTAGCTCTGTCAAGTCTCAAGGAAAGCAAAAAGAGGAGCTCCCAATATAATTCACAATGGAAAAGATCGGCATCCATAATATGTTTCTAACTGGTAGTAAGACGAAAAATCAAACGAAAAACTTCGAGGCACAGGTGGAACAATCCTTCTGGAAGAACTCGTGATGTTCGGTCTTGTGGCGAAGTCGATAAATGGAAAATGGTGGAAGCTAATAAAATAATCTATAACGCCATCGGGGGATGAAGCCATGAAGCCAGTCAGAAAGAAACAAGGAGAAGATCCAGGTTTAAGTCCGATTATTTGTTGGAAGAAAAAAGATCGAAGACCAGGAGGGATTAAGTGCTTTACTGATTATATTTGGACAAATGTTACCTGAAAAGCAGATGTGTTCATTTTGTGAGATATCGACGTAAATCAATGTTGTCGACGCTGTAATATCTGCGCAGCATGTGAGGGATCGAATTCCTCCGATTAAGAAAATTTTGTACATGATAAATACCCCGAACACCATTAGGCAACAAATTCTAAGCAGCAAATTATAAAGGTAGGCTCAAAATAAAAAACTTAAACCTCCAAATGAAACACGAATGCGAGTTAAGAGAGAAGGTCTCAAAGTACCAATTTAAGCAAAACCTTACTAAACCACTACTCGCGTGTAACAAAAATGTAACGAAGAAGGTCCGGTAATTCTATACTTTATGCCTACCTAATCATTGAATATTCCTATTAGTTGATGTTCTCATGTATACTGGACTTCACAAAATACTCGGTACAATCGAGCCATTAGTGTCAGTGAAGCAATTATTGCGATAGCTTTGATTCGATAACACCCATACAAGAGGACAGCGGATAAAGCATGCTATTTCGGTATATCTGAAATGTATTGGCAACCTTCAAAATATTGTAAAATTGATCACCCGATTAAACCACTGCCACCGGTTTATAAAATGTCTCTCATCTGCTGTTTGGATGAAGCAAAATTGCACAAGTAATCAACCCGATAAAAAAGGCGTACTGGAGACAGAAATGCGATCTATTGCCTACATAAAGAGCACAAGAAGTCGAAAACGAATCCAAAGCAACAATCAAGTTGCCTCAAACTTAATGCTTTCAATCCAAATAGATGTTCGAGATGCAGAAAATTTTACCGACAGAAATCGCGAAAATCAGAGATTATAATGGTCAATTTAATGGTGAAGTGTTTTATTATTGGGTTTTATTGCAGATCACATTTATTAGATACTCGTGTGTGCAAATTAAGGTTTCATGGTAAGCCGCGGACGCATATATTGTGCAGAATTTGAAAAATTGAAGGAACCAAACCTTGCCGATTCGAAATTCAATCATGATGTTTTGTTGAGCAGCGAAGTGCTTTCATCCATCGTAAAAGTTTCCATTGGTGTAAAGGTTAAATAATTAATAAATGTGGCCAAAGAGTGGCATGATGCGAGAACAGCGCAAGTTCATGGTAGGATATAAGCAGTTGAGTCATATGAGGCGATTTAACATCAACCGTAAATATTATTTTCTGCCTCATCACGGTGTAATAAGAAAGCGAAGTACCACGAAATGACGTGCAGCTAAATGGTCGATCCATTCAATCATCGCTACTAGATATACTTGGTACCTGCAAAATGCTCTGGATGTAGCCAAAAACAAGAGACGCAGGAGAACTAGTTTCAATGAGTTCGAATTAAAAACACGAACCATACGGTCGCTATTGCATTATTCATAGCTACAAGATGGCTCATGTAATGGAAGCCAAAGTAAGACGTGTTTTGTCTTGCGGTGATCAGGGGACAAATGTTTCCGATTATCGAAAAAATTCGAAAACCAACTTTCATATTAGGACAGATCCGCACAGACAATATATACCATCCAAGCCTGGAAAGTCCGAAATAAAAATACTTTGACAGTGTAATGCAAAAATCTCTGTGAATGCTGAGATGTATGTAGGAAAACAATCAATTAATCTGATGTCGCAGCATCAATTTGATCTTTCAGATGCAGCAGCATCATTTTCAAATAAAAGGCTTTTCTGTTGGTATCAGACACGTTCAGCAGACGGAGAAATCGGTGTCATGACCAGCTTCAAACTATTCATTATTTTCACTATTGTGGGCCGTCAGCATAGTGGTAACTTTGGTAAGGTATGGGCAATGTAAAGGATGCGCAACTACGTGTAATAAACCAGAAGCTGAGTATTGTGTCTCGGAATTTTATTGCACTGATGAATATACACTTTACCTTGATTTCTCAACCGAATCCGAAACCAATCTGTCGAGTTTGACCATTGGTGTTATCGACCTGTTGCTTAAATCGTGTTGATGCATCATGATGCTTTACAAAATATATGTTAATGAAGCATGCTGAAGGTAAACATTCTTACAATATCTCATTAAATAGCACATTTATGTAAGTGTGTGTGTGTGTACATATAAAGCAATATTATACACACTATTATTTTTATACACTGCGTCCCACTTAATCTTTTTAATTACAAGGTCACGATCACAGTACTAAGTTCACTGAATATCACAGTTCAAAATCACATATGTATAGTACGATGGAATTAGTTGGAATGCACAAAATTATACACGATGTCTGTATCGATAAACCAAGAATGTATACCCGATATATTCACAACCATCTTATCACAACCATGCATACTCGTACAATAATCAAATAGTAAGACTAATTATTGAATAAATATTATTCGAGCATGTGTGTGTAATATTTTCGATCCAGTCATCAATTATCAAGCTAATCGTTTTGTGGAATTGAAAAGACAAGGGCGGGACGCCTAGTAGCGACATTTTGCCAGATTCAACTAGAAGTTACAATATAGATGTCTATAGGTCATATAATCCAGAGGTGTCGAAGGAATCATGCGATGGATTTAAACTTTCTCTGCAAGTCAATGTCATCTACACCGACCTTTCTAAAGCTTTCGATTGTTTTAGACATAATTCATCCTCAAGGTAACCACAGATGAGCACCAAATTCATACAGATAAATTGGTTGTCCCACTTACTGTGTATTCAATGGAATCTCTCATTTGAGTTCTGCTGTATTAGTCTACCAAACGGAGATGGAACTGTTTGAATCAGCCGTCTAATATCTGCTCTCTTGCCTGGGCAATTCGAGATACGTCTGAATTTAATTTGTTCGATTTCATCCTTCAATGACATGTTAACATATAACTTGGGCCAAAGTTCTTGCTACGAACACAGCTAAACGCATTTGTAGACAGAAGAAGCGCGAATGATGCAAGGCTAAGGTCTTAACTCAGCAATGGTTTCTTTAAAGGAGCACCGAATTGCACCATACCTTAAGATCTCGGTCAACTGCCATTCGGGACCAGGAAGGAAACCACTGTGTTAACGCCGATGCGCGATACTCGATACATGGTGTGAACATTTTTCTGACCGTCTTAATGTTCCACATGTTTCACAAGCTGTATTGGAAATCCTTAATCCTTTTATCCGTTGATTACATTAATTCAGAGCTCTTGATATTCGGAGGGCTAACTGTATGGAACTGTATTTTCGACCTTGTTAGGTTGGTATGGGAAAATTGAACTATGCCTGAAAAATGTATAGTGGCCGAGTTTAGTAAGAACTACCCCTCTGGCATAGGAAATTATCGGTGACTACCAAGGAAGAGACCAAGACGCAAATTTCAGTAGTGGTAAGCACACGTTTGCGCAGGAGTAATGAGTTTCAAGTATCTTAGATCTCTCATTACTTACGCTAATAGTGTTTGATAGGATATTAGGGTTCACCTTACCACTGGCAATTGGGCCTTATATCCTGTACGTCCACTGCTGAAATCAAAATATATTGCAAATGTGGATAAGCTGAAACTGTATAGAGTGTTGATAAGACCCGTTGTCATACGAGTAATGGCTTCTAACATTCGAGAGAAGAATCATGCGTGTGATATATGGCCCAAAACGCGACGTTGATGGCACATTTAATGCAAATTCCAAATATCGTGCATGAAATCCAAGGACAGCGTGTACGCTGGTTCACTCACGTTCTATGCGTGCTGATCCGAACCGAATGATCTTTGAAGGGAGATTTTAAGTAGGCGAATAGGTCACTGTCGGTAACGATGGCTTAACGGCGTAGAAAGTGATCTGGCTTATTCTGGTTGCTTGCAACAATATGAAAAGCTGGTTTGTGATCGAAACCGATGGTGTTAGTTTGTTGACACGGTACGGGCCAATAATGAGCTGTAAAAACAGTAAAAAAAAATTGCTTCTTTGATCACTGGTGGACGCCCGCATTATCAGTAATCGATATGTTTCCAACTATCAATAACGAAAGTCCAATTTTTTTTGTGTTATCCGTCACTCTGGCTCAATTGGGCCATTGTGACATCCCACATATTTTTACTTGACGTTGGCTATAGGTCCGATTTTACGTAGAAAGTATCTGCACATGGAAGATGGGACAGCACACGGATTCTAAACTCGGCACTCCCGTTCCAACTCACAGCTTTTTACTCCCTACGCAACCTAGGCGGTCAGAGTGTAATATACAATCACTCATTTTTTAAAATGGTGTTACCTATTATGGACTATTTGACGAGGATAAGTGTACCAATGTCGGCGGTATATATCAAATTTTTATGTAATTTGAGAGATTCTCCAGTGACAATGGCACCAATTTTGTGGCAGCAAATAATCAGATCGTTTAACCCAAATCATCCGATATATCGGATGTACTCAGTTTCAACATTGCATTAACTGACAGATTAACCAGCCCATCCCATTTGGATGACATCTAGATGATTTTGGCGGGAAGTGATGTGCTATGAAGCTTTAAAGCTGACTTCCGATCATTGTTCTATAACATGTGATCGTTCCACTTTGAATCACTCAATTCCTGCATATTTTGGAGTCGTTTAATTTTATTAAAAAAATTTTTTGAATCACCATGTATTGAAACAAACGGAATTAAGCGAAAAAGAAATGTGAAAGCCGTTAAGAAAAATAAAACTTTTTGTTTAATGGTTCAAGAATGATAAGAAAAAATTGACATGGCTTCCAATCCGTAGAAAATTGATTTTTCCCAATTTTTTGTTTTTCTTATTTAATTAATAATTGTATATTTAAATTTAGATATGCCTTGAAAATTTGGGTTATAGATGAAAACGAATTGGGTGGTTTCTAATCACGATATGGGAAATATCTGGTGGGAAATTACTATCGTCATATAAGAAAACACCCAAATCTACTTAACTATATATCTTTAATGAAAGGGGAACAGTACGAAATGGTTTATATAAGTTTTGTGGTTGTTGATTTTTGTTTGTAATGACATATGTGTATATACTCGTTCATCTGAGAGGTATAGAGATTAGAGACAAAACAAAATATATAAGATGTTTATGTTTGTCTTATGATAATAACGTTTGTCAATACAGTAAGAAGATTTTGATGGTGGTTGTATCACTGCTAATATGTTGCAGCTCACTTGAATATATAAATCCAACTGGGAAATACACTAATTAATTTGTACAATCTTCGTTAAATGGATCTGAGAAAATTTTTCGATTGTTACGTCAAGTTTAGAAATGAGCCGTGGGTTCATTCTGAAGTAATCGACAGCATAAAGCATTGCAGTATTGTTAACAAGTGTCAGAAAGGTATCAAGCTGCAGTTGAAAATTCAGTTTTACCTAAGACGTCGCCACTGCAAAATTTAAGCTCATTATGTGGGATTCACCATAGGTATGACCAGCATCCACAACAATTTTTATCTGTGTATAATGAATCTCTGCAGACATGGATATTATTATATCCGCGTCCCGTGAGACACCAACGTCAAATTGGAAGTTTCTCTTAAAAAACCATAAAACCATAAAGCTTGGTTAACAAAACATAAGCTGCATCTTCCTGGGATATGACAAAAAAAATTTAACACACACTTCTTGATATTTTTCGAAGTACAAACCATATAACGTCTAATACTGGGGTTGTGGTATTAGGCATTATATTTTTTTTTCTTGGGTGTCTGGTACCTCACACTTAGACCGGCGATGGTCCGTTGTGATACCACTATATGTACGGCTATATAGGTCCGATTTACGTAGAATCATCTGCGCATTGCATAGCTCTATCTCAGCTCTATGAACGATGGGACGGTTCATGAATTCTAAACTCAACAGGGAATCCAGATGTGTTCATTCACACCACTGATCGCACCGACCAAACGATCAATGGTGTAAAATCTCTTTTTTGCATATTGCCCATCCCGCACCCACTGCCGCAGCTTTAATCACTATGCCATCTGGGCGGTCGAGATATGTACTTGTGTCAAACTTCTTAAAAGACAATTTATTGAACTGAAAACTATCTGAAAAACATTCATTATCTGAGATAGCAGTGATATTGGAACTGCTATCTTCAGTTTGAAGTGGTACCTAACATATCGTAACAAACTTTTTTAAAGGAGCTGGGCGTATATCTACTTAGCCATACTTACAAAAACATCTTAGAAAATTCAATGCTGGTTCAGTTTCTGGAATCCTTATTTTAGCTCAACAGCTTGATAATATATAGTGGAGAAGGTATCTGATGTACTTAATAAAGCTATGTTTGGGTTCATGTTAGGTTAGCACGTCGCAGGTTAAAAATTGTAGGGACTGTTCAAAAGTAGAACAAGCGCTCTTGCTAAGTCTTCTGAGTGGACGAATTAAAAATGCTAGAAGACAAGCCTGGAGGCCCTACTACGATAAAATAATCCACTGGGGCTGCTAGGCTACACAAAGTTGTAGTTTACAGTTCTCCCACTTTGAGTTATCTTCAACAATGGGATGGAGCTTGCAGCTTAATGGGGCTAGTGAGGATCTTTTCTTTTAGATAAATATTCACAGATATCGAACGAACTAAATTCTTAACCTTATCATGATTCAAAATTATCTATCGACTGTCATAGGCTGCCTCTATAGATAACTGAAGTAAACGCTATAATATAAATAATTTCCTCACTTAAACGTTTTGTTAAAGTGAGGAAATTATTTAAGTGAGTTATCCTTAAAAAGAGGAACACTTTCATTGCACTTCCAAGGTACTACAATGAGATATCTGTAGGCACACTTACTCGCTCCCTCGTACATAAGTTGCCTTTTATATTTAGGGATTTGGCAACTCTGGTGTTGCAATCTGTCAACTGACAGCTGTATCGTAAAGTTAGAAGTTTTTGAGGTTATACGCACTCGGTTTTGACATACGAGCGCTATTTGTGTTGTTTTCAAGCATTTCGTTCGACCAATCGACACGAGCCTTTTTTTGAGCGATTTACAAATGTTCATGCAATATTGAGTGTATGCTGGTCCCACTAATGCGTAAGGTTATCTCGATCTCACGATGGGTCACATGACGATCTTGCAATATCAGTCCGACCACGATTGAATTCACCATACCATCGATAAACACTGGTCCTTGATGGAGCTTAATCGCCAAAAGTTGAATTAAGTTCATTCTTACACTGCTGTTGAGTTAATCCACGTCGAAAGTTGTATAAAATAATCGCACAAAAATGTTCACGATTTAATTCTATTCTTGGGCGCAGATGAATCTTTTAATTTACTGTAAACAACACAAATAGCGCTCGAATGTCAAAACGTTCTGACACTTCTAACTTTACGATAGAGCTGTCAGTTGACAGATTGCAACACCAGGGTTGCTAAATCCCGAAATATAAAAGGCAACCCTCGTATTGCCTAACTTGAGAAATATCAAAAACACAAAGAACTCTCCATGTTATCTTTTCTGGACAATCATAGAGGCTGGAAAGGTAGAAACTTAAAATTAAGTATCGTTATTCTTTACCTATGTCCTGACTGACCTTTCATCCAGTGAAAACTGGATTAAGCGTTTATTGTACCTGCCCGTTGTTTATATTGAAGGCGGATTTGAAACCATAAAGAATTTTAAGCCGTACGGATCCTTAAAATTTTCGATAAAACGCATATTCAGATCTGCCGACCCACCATATCGAATCTTATCTCATAAGTTTTGGGTGTTGCGATGTTCTTGTTAATGTGTCAGATACTTCACATTATATCAGCTGTTTGAGTTTCTTTATTCAAAAATGCTCGTATTCTGTCCGAATTGCTTACATGAGTATATAAGTTGACTGAAGTTTAAGAGTCAAGTTCCATCGGTTGAAAAGGCCGTGAAAGCACCAGCAATACTTTTCAACGTTGTGACGGAAAGTTTTAAATAGTTGATATAGTAGCTCGCAATCGATGTAATTTAGGACCTGAAGCTATATAAAGGTGAAAGTGTGATCCGGATGGGATAAACGGGAATTCATGAAGAAATTTGGGCCAATAACATCCACACCCTAGAGAAATAATTTGAATTTGCTACTGTGCTTTTACTACCTTTATCGTATGTACCAACAAAAACAAATTGTTGGTACATACGATAGAGGTAATAAAAGCACGTATAAACGATAAAGGTAGAAAAAGCACAATTAAAACTTAGGTTTAATCAAACGAATTTTTATTTTGAAAACCAGGTGAATATCGCAGCAATCGTCCCATGTACTTAAAAGGTTGGGGTTCTAGCTGAAGCTAAATAGCGAATCAATAACTATGTAATGGACACATCAGAGCTGGAACAAATAAGTGAAAACAACGACACATGTACAACCAAAAGAGGAAACCACCACCACTGATAAACATAAAAGAAGGCACGAACTCCGTAATGAAGCGTGTTAAATTATGACAAATGACAATGCATTGTTACAGAAAGAGAGGACTTCCTCTATTTAAGTTGATGTTAAATCCGAAACAATAAGAAAATTCCGCAATACTTTGACTCTAACATACAGGCTACTCGCCCTGGAAAGCAGCAAAGGGCATAAAATGACCAAAACTGCAAATTCCTTCAATCGAACCATCAAACGGTGAGAACCACAAAAGAAAATGCTACATTGCCGTAGACTTAGAAGAGACTTTCCAACCTTTATTCAGACAAAGGGGATGAAAATGTTTTCTATAACCTAGAAGAAATAATTCATAAGATAACAATGATAATGAGCTTTAAACAGGAATTAACAAGCTTAAAACAGATAAATAACCAGCCGCTCGTAAAATCAAAAACCAGCCTTTGCTGGCACCATTCAGATCCATATTTGAACAGAAATATTCCATGCATGAACATAAATAACCCAGCTTCTTTTGCTATGCATAATGCGATGAAAGTAATGTGCCTGAGTGATAGGTTTTCATAAACAAAAAGTTCAAAATGTGACGAATTGGGGTTAATGAAACAAAATCACCGATTTGTCCACAAATATTATTACGGCTGCTTGAATGGCTGGAGACATATCCACACAACGGATATAATATAGTGCCAAGTTCCTTTCTGAAATTATGTGGCAGGCACTTCAATAGTTTGTACTTTAATCCCTTATATCTCTCTTACCTTGTGGACAGAGCAAAACAAAATTGTTTTCCTCCATGGCTTGTTGTGTTAAGTGTACTTGCTCAACTGTTGAGTGTTAGGGTATAAATCGAAACTGATGGTCTGGCATCAGTTTCTTCTCTAGCATAATGAGCTTTGGACTCTACAATAGTTTTTAATATTATTTAAGCATAGTTGGTGGATTGCTTGGCGTTGATACTAATATTATGAGACCTTCCAGTAAATAGAGAATAAGTAACTTATTCTAGATATTTTATTGAATAAGAAGGTAAGGAAACGCACACCTTTAGTTGGAAACTCTATTAACACTTTCCCTGTGATGAGGTCACATTCATGAGGTGCTTTGGTTCGGTGGCCATTATTTCTATAAAATGGGGGTTGAATAAGAGCTAAGTCACCTTCCATAGTGAGTTACATGTGTTTTCTGATGCTAATAGTCGTTATAAGTATTCTTATTTTGATTGACTGTTTAATGGCATGGGGACAAAACGAGTAACTGAGTGTTTCCGTTGTGGGCGGAGATCTAATGATGGTGGTGATGAAAGTTGTCCGGCTCGAAAACAAAAATGTCGTAAGAGTGTATATTTTGGGCATTATGAAAAACAGTGCCGCACCCGCAAACCTAAAACAATGATAACATCAGTGCCAGTAGAAATACAATGCGCCGGCGATAGGACACTAAAACTGAAAAAATTCGATTGACTGACGATAAAAATGATAAATGACTATCAAACGATACTATTTGTTGCCGAATCAAGTGAGTGGCAATTGATACTGGCATAGATTCAGGATCAGACAAAAATATAATAGGAGACAAAGCTTGGGAATTTCTCCATAGATGTCTACAAATCCAATGCTGACGAGAGTATTTATATTATAAAAGGAGGTCGAACAGCATTAATTGGCAATGAGTCAGCAATCAAATTGAGGATCCTTAAAATCGGATTAAATATTTTTAATGTATCACATAGTGTGAACTTAAACAAGTTGCCTTGTATAAAGTGAATCGAAATCGACATATACCAATCGATAAATCGGTAACTCTTTTTAGCCAGCCTTACCGACGTATACCGATTCCTCTCGAAGACAAAGTAGACGCCAAAATTAATGAATTATTATAAAATGATGTCATTGAACCTGTCGATGAGGATACTGGTTGGATCTCGCCTATCGTTGTTATAACCAAATCAAAAAACGACACACGGATTTGTGTAGATATGCGAAAGGCTTATATAGCAGTACTTAGAGAAAAATATCCTATGCCAACAGTCGGGGAGCTGTTAAGCAAATTAAAAAATGCCAAATTTTTCTCAAGTCTCGATGATAAGGCCAGCTTCGCACACATTACGACGTTTGTGAAAAACAGGTGGCTCTTCCGTTATAAACGCTTAATGTTCGGTATCAGCTGTGCACCAAGAAGCTTCTAATCTCTTCCAATGTTTCCGGTTGTCGAAATTTTTGCACGGCTTCGATTTTGGAACTGGTAGGCTTGACCCCATTTTCCGATAAATCGTATCGTAGAAATTTTATTTCATTGGTTTTTATTTTACACTTACTTTCATTTAACGCGACATCATATTTTGCAAGACGCTTTTTCACAATTTGAAGTCCGTGCAGGATATTTTCGATCGTTTTCTAAAGTTCCGGTGAAACAAAAACTTTCCCACTTCGTGAACTTATCAAATCAAATAATTTTGAACGGACAGAATCACAATCAAAGTCGTTCAAAACTCTAAAAGAAGCACTCACAACTGACTCTGTACTAAGGTTCTATGCTCTGGAAGATGATGTTCATGCAATGACGCCACCTTAGTAGGACTAGTAGCGGTTCTGTGTCAACATGATTCTAGCGGTTCAAGAATAATCGCATACGGGCTTCGCAGTGTAAGTGATCGCGAACGGAAATATTACATAACAGAAAGAGAAGCGATGGCTCTCGTCTGGGCTGTGGAACATTTCCATATGTATTTGTGCGGAAGAAAATTTGATTTGATCACGAATCATAAACCGTTAGAGTTTATTTTTAACCCGAAACATTAACCCTGTGCAAGAGTGTAGTGATGGGTGTAACGAATGCAGGCCTATATGATTCCGAGTCGTATACAAAACGTTGAAATACAACATAGCGGATCCTCTTTTCGCTTGCCAGGGAAATCGATAAATTTTCACGGGATGATTCAGAAATTCATCTATTATGAAAATATTTTAGTGACGATAAAAGATAGGAAAACGAACCATCTATTCAACAGTATCGACCATTCCAAATGGAATACTGTTTCTATGAAAACATATTATTGCGAGGTACAAAGATTGTTGTTCCTTCCGTTATCAGAAAGCAGTTGCTGAAAATTAGTCACGAAAGACATACAGGAGTAGAAATCATCAAACGATTTATGAGGCAGAATGTATGGTGGCCGAAAATAGTCATGGGTGCAGTCAGTCTAGTAAGGTCTGTTGATATTCTTGAGCCCACGAAAATCAGAAAATATTTAACAGCACCTTGGAGCGAAAGATCTATTGATTTTTGTTTTCCATTTCCTTCGGAACATTATCTTTTAGTAGTCATTGACTACTACAGTAGATTTAAAGAAGTAATAATCACTGAAAGAATCACCGCTAAAGAAACAATTGGACATCTGGGCAAACTATTCTCTTTATTGGGTCTTCCGAAAACAATAACGGCTGATAATAGTAGACAGTTCGTCAGTTGTAAATTCAAGTATTTTTTACAATGAACATTTAATCAGATTTTACTCCACCTCACCGTACTGACGACAAGCCAATGGCATTGTTAAAAGACAAAATCGATCAATTCTGAAAATATTGGGTATCAGCGCGAACTCTTAAAATAGTGATTGTTGAAAAGCTACAAACCTATCGTTTAATGGATAGAAACACACCAGATCCGGCAACAAGGATGTCTTGTTGATAACATTAACATATAACTGGCGGCTTATGAGGCAAAGCATTCAATACCTCCACCCAGGCCGCACTTAAATACAATCCTTTTTTGTCGAGTGGTATAGTGAGATCCATCGACATATATACGATATACCTAGATATACCACAATCGACGCAAAAACAAAGATAAAGTTATCACCAGTAACCGTTGGGAGCGAGAGTGGTTATCGGAAATAAATTGCCTAACAACTCTAGGTGACAATCTTCTGTTATACTTTACAACGTGGGAATCGACTTTACCACGTGGGAATCGACTTTACAACGTGGGAATAATTATATTTTTTTTTTCGTTCATCTCAATACTTACAATATATGTAGTGTAAGATTAGTTTTTTTTTGTTTGAGACAACTTGGATTCTTATTGCGGAAAATGTCGAGTCATGTCTCGTATCTTGCAACAAAATCCACTTTCTCTTTCTAGTAGTCAACACTTCATCATGTGCTCGATTTTAAGAGTCATGGGGGTTAGGATGCAGACCATGCGGTTCATATAAGTAGGCTAAATATAATTTTTCTGTTGCCATAGGTTTAAATTGCACACTTAATCAGGCCTGCATGTGATCAATTGACCTCCCAAGCCGCTGCTGCTACCCGCATTAGTAACGTTGTCGGATGGAGAAGACATTGATATAACAATGATCAGTCAATTAAGCAAGCTGTCAGCACTTGAAGTGCCAAAGAGTAAAGGCCAAGATAGTCAATTGCCTGTACCAAAACTTAAACCAAAACTCTAACGAAACCATTTCCAAGCTGTATTGCCGTAAGTCTTAAAACAAGAAGAGAGATGTAGTGGTTTACTGGGATCATTGTTACTATGGCAACTCTAAACTATATTTATATATATTATACATAGTTTAGAGTTGCCATAGTATAACGTATACTTGAATTATTAATTTAAAAGTATTTAATTTAATCGACAACTCAACACTTAGTGCACATGCACTTGTTTTTGTAAAATATTATCTGGCAACCCTATTCTCCTTATTTAGTTGGGAAGATGTTACTTAAGATTGATTGTTGCTGTATATTCAAACGCATCCAATCAGAATAGAAAATAAAGTTATACAGATCAATATAGGGTCAATCTCCCTCCTATAAATCGTAGAGCTAATTGATTTTTGGGCTACACGCGTAAAAAATCTCTCTTATGAACCAGATACTTTTATCAGGCATAAAGTAAATGTTTTGGATAAAATTGCTCGCCGACCAGTAATTAATTAACAAGAACGGCATCATGTCTATAGTAGAGTTTGGTTTGTGCTACGCATGTTTCGGTTGTTGGAAAGGAAAGCGATGGAAAATAATTACAGTATCTGTTTCCCTAACGGACTATTTAAGGTACACGCAGTTGCGACTATAAACCCAAACTATCTATAACATAATATAAACTACTTGTAATGATTTGCAATGGTTAGAAGGCAGTTGTAGATTTTCTGCACAATTTACAAATTATGATACTCGTTCGTACAATATATGTATGTATCCTAGAAACTTTTGAAATTTATTTATTTCCCCATAGGCAGTAAAAATACAATTTACCCAAAATTGAATGGCATCAATTACATTTGTGCTTTGTTCACGACATATATACAGCCAATTTAGATTGGAATAATAATACAAAACATATATTACACACATGGTATATGTAGACGGTATGTTCGTGTGCTCTCGTAACGAAAATGATGGAGGTCACTTTTATGCGGTTGTCGTAATCTTTTGTTACGATTTTCCGATTCACATCCACACACATATTTTAATCTTAAATGACAAATAATAATCGTCAAAGTGGTAAATCTCGTGAATTTTCAAATTCTCATACTAAAGATAAAAGGACAATTATTTTCAAGAATACATGTATAGATAAGTGTCCCAGTGGGAGGATTTTATTTTTCTTCATTACGAAGACATTAATAATATAGAAGACACGCATTAAATCAAATCAAACCAAAAAAATTATTTTGTACAGATGTACTGTACGTTCGTCTTAATACGTGTACGTATATAGCAACATATACGCATGTGTTTCGGTACGTTATGTTTTATACAACAAACATCATTTAATTAATAACCTTTGACTCAGGCATTTTCAACTTCTCCGAAATGTATAGGAAATTCGAAACGAAAGTCGATTATTAATCTACAATACGTTTGTCGGTTGTGTTAGCTGAATGTTTTGTACAACTAAACTGAGATGCTTAAAATGAACGCCGCGAGCGATTTTTTTTAATAAACTGCTAGTTCCGTAATAATTTAACCAAATGCTGGAGCTAGGTCCCGCACTCCGGGAATGATTCCGAACTCAATATCACATTCCGAACATTCACAACTCTGATGTCTTGCTCCAGCGATGCCAACTGGATTATGGCATACCGTAAGATAGCAATAAAAAAAATTAAAATTAAAACATTTACCTCATCTCTTTTTTAGGTTCCGTAACTCAATGTCTTATTGTGGACATTCATAGATATTCTGTTATTATGTGACAAACTATATGTAATCTTAAAATAAGGCAGAGAGACAAACTGACTTACCATAAAAGATTAGCAGTTCAGTCAGTTAATTTCTTTTCAAAGTGGCGAGAAAGGTCTCGCATACATTTAACAATGCGCTGCCCTACCCAAACAATCTACAAAATCCTAAACCAGGGTAGAGAGGCCAATTGGCACCGCTGTTCAATGCCAAGAGAACTGATGTTTTGGGACCAATCAGATCATAATGTCCTTGAATACATTACACTTATTAGATGGCTAATACAGGGTGACTGACATGAAGTGTTATCACACCAAAAACGCCTCGTATTTAGACCATTTGACGACACAAATCATATTTAGATTTTCGATTTGGCCACCATTAGCATCGATTATGGCCTTTAAACGGCCTACAAAGCTATTGCATGCAGAACTGAGATGATCGACACTTTGCTATTTTTTGTCCCAACCATGCTCTTTAATATACTTCAAACCGAGAAATCTAGAGGATTTGCATCCGTTGAATTTGTTGGCCATTGGGCAGTGGAAACGAACCGCCGAACGGTTTCGCACCCAATTTTGATTGAACGCGCGCTTAATGATACGGTGCCGAGTCCTGTTGCACGCTCCTTCCAACATATGATCTAGATAAATTCGGCATTTATCTTAATGTCACGGTTGAAAAAAAGGGGGAGGGGATGAACAGCTATCGACCTTTTATGGCGACCCCTACCATCACGTTCGGCGACGCTTGGTTTCGAGTGGAAATCCGTTGGTCCAAATTTTCAGTAGAACGGCCGGGTAGTATATTCGGTCGTTTTACTTGTTCACATATCGCTCAACAACGAACGGTGACTCATCGGAGAAAACCAAATTCGGAAAATCGGTCCTTAGTTCGTGCAACTCCTTTGCTGTTTCCATTCTATCTTTTTGCTAGCATCGATGAGACCATGCGTTTTATAGAATCTCAAGACTTTTAGTCCAAGATTGAAATGTTCGCCTCACGAGCCATCTCTCTGATATCCGTGCGTTTCGGTCCACTACCATGGTACTTTGCAATGCTACCGTATCGTTATAACGATTTATGGTACGATACACAAACATTTTATTCACATGCAGATGTTTTAACTGGTTAACAATCTGTGTCTGTGGTTTTCCAGCCAAATATAGAACAATTTCAATATATTACGCTTGTATTCCATTGCAGATAAATTTTCTGAATATAAAGCTGCGGCAGTTGGAGCGCGAGGTGCCAGGTTCGAATTTCGATTTGGGGCAAGATGCGAAAGTGTTTTTCACCTTCGATCGTTTGGGTGCGGTGCGATCGGTGTGAAAAATGAACATAAATCTGGATCCCCTGTCGTGTTTAGAATCTATCTTCCATGGATGGCCGACCCATCTTCCATGTCAGTACTATAGGCTGACATGGAGCTATGCAATGCGCAGATGGTACAACGAAAAAACTGGGACCTATAGTCGTACATAGAGTGGCATCACAACGGGCTAATCGCTGGTCTAAGTGTGCGATAGCAGCCAAAACAACCTTACCTAACCTTTCCCATTAATATGCTTTTGTACGCTTGTAAAAAATGGAATGAACTGTCATTAGTGTAAATTTTAGCACTCTGTCATCACTGGTTTGACAGCAATGAGAGTCTGAATTTGGTAACTCTTCGTGTCAGTCACCCTGTAAAATGTTAGCCATCTTTAGCCAGTTGAAAGTAGTTAGTGGAATTTAGAATGAATTGAGATCGTAATACCTGTAATATTTTTGACATCTGATCCAATGTTGGTGGTACTAGTGTGACCAGTCTTCTCGCTCGGTTTTAATTCTACTCCAAACTCAGCCTTCTGTGATTCTTCCATTACGTTCTGTTACACTTGCTAATTTTGCTTTTGGTCGACGGAGTTCTTTCCTAAGTACCATACTTTGTAGTCTGTAAGCTTTTGTTAAAGGGGTTTTAGAGTTAATTTTGGGTACCAAACAACAGAGATTATGCTTGATAAAGTGGTATGGCCATTACTCCGTTGAAACTATGCTTCAACAGAAAGTAATTTGGAGATGTAAGACAAACGCTTACAATTGAGTAAAGAAAGACCAAATGTCACCAATGATATAAAGCTCAAGTGTGACCAGTGATACATTATAGAACAAAGAGCCTTTAAGAGGTCTCATCTTACTTGGTATAGTTTACCAGTCAAACATAGTAGACCTCGACGGGACGGCTTAGTATATATATCGCAATCGTGTCGAATTAGTGAGCAAAGACGTCAGAGCCAGTAGTTGAATTTAAAACGTAAGATCAAAACAAATAATGAACCAACGTCAGTCGAATTGAAGTCACTAATCGATATTCAATCCAGAATCCGATATTTCGTCCAGCAATCGAAACGTAATTGTGTGCTCCTATACGATAATCCCTATAATTATTGTTGTGACCATATTTGTGACCGCCCAGGTGACACAGTGGTTGAAGCTGCGGCAGTTTGAGCGGGAGGTACCGGGTTCGAATCCCGCCCCAAAACAGATTAGAGATAAAAAAATATATTAAAAAAAACATATTTGTGCAAAAATTGTAGTGATGCATTCAGTCTCCATCAATGGTCGAGTTTAAAGTGCTGATTAACTATACAAATGGGCCAATTACGAGCATACTTGATAGACGTGGGGTTAGAAAACGATAGATAGGACCAGGAGAAGATGGTGTATCACTAGCTTATTTAACGTAAGGTTAACTGTTCTTCGCAACACATAAATCCTCAAGGAATCTCTTTTTTTCCTGAAGGAATCAGAGGATCCATTTTTTTAGTCGCCTATTTCTTGGCCTATTTAATAGTTCCCTAGCTAATTCGTTGGGATGACAAACTAGTTATAGCTGGTATTTTTTGCTGTATTGATGAATTATATCGTTTACAGTATCGATGAGTAAATCACGACGTATGTTTGCATTGCGTACATACTAGGGTGCGTTCACCACTGTTCGAAGTATTCGTGACTGCACTCTTTCTAGTTTTATTACGTTGGAAGTACACGCGGAGCCCCACAACCGAATACCATATGTCCAAGAGGGCTTAAGTATCATTTTGTACAGCAAGACCTTACAGTCTAAACTTAACTTTGAGTGTTTTCCAATTAACCAATTTAGTTTAACGCATTTGTTTTAACCGCCCAGGTGGCGCAGTGGTTAAAGCTGCGGCAGTTGGAGTAGGGGAGGTACCGGGTTCGAATTCCGATTTGGGGCAAGATGCAAATGGGGTTTTCACCTTCGATCGTTTGGGCGGTGCGATGGGTGTGAAAAATGAACATATATCTGGGGATCGTGTTTGGAATCCATGGGCCGACCTATCTTCCATGTCAGTACTATAGGCTGCCATGGAGCTATGCGCTATGCAATGCGCGGATGGTACTACGAAAAAACTCGGACCTATAGCCGTACATAGAGTGGTACCACAACGGACCGATCGCCATCCTAAGTGTGCGATAGCAGCCACAACAACCTTACCTAACCTTAACACATTTTAATTTGATTTGTTGACGTTTAGCTTCAATGTGTAAATCGACGTGAGTCTTCTACTAAATGAAGTCCAAGATATTTAACACTTTCGTGTTGTGGGAGAGTGATGTGATTTAGTCTGACAGGCGGACATGTGAGTTTACGGAGTGTGAATGTATAATGTGCGCCGATTTACGCTCGTTGGCCTTAATTCTCCATTTTGTTAGCCATTTTTAGATTTTGTCTACAACTGTTCTTGTAGGATTTTGATGGACAGCTAGGATTGCAGTATCATCCGCGAAAGTAGAAACTTTCACGTAATTTGAAGTTGGTAAGTTTGCTGTATAGATCAAGTACAACACTGACCCCAGCACACTGCCTCGAGGTACTCCTACATGAATATCATATAAATCTGTGGATGCGGTATTATATTTCACCAAAAACTTTCGATTGAGCAAATAATTTTACTTTAACTTGACGGTAATTGTGCTCTAATTTTATGTAGAAGTCCTTTATGCCATATCTTATCGAAAGCTTGGGCTATATCTAGGAAAGCTACATAGCAGTATTTTTTTGTTCAAGGGAGTTCCTTATTTCAGATGCGACTCTGTGAACTTGTTCCACGGTTCCGTGTTCTTATCTAAATCCAAATTGATGATCCGGTATGATTTTTTTCTTGTTCAAAATTGGCTTAAGTTTCTGCAAGAGCATTTTTTCGAAAAGCTTTGAGAGAGTTGGTAATAAGCGATATGAGTTTACTTTTGTTTCAATCTGAAGTTTTCCAGATTTCTGGATAGTGACCTGTTTTCATTATAGCGTTGAATATATAAGTTATTAGTTTGGTACATTTTTCCGGTAAATTTGACATCATTTTTCCACTTATCAGATCATATCTTATCAGATCAGCTTCCGTCAGAGAGTCTTATTGGAGGAAATGAGAGTCTTACTCATTTTAGCTTGCGTGTAGTATTCCATAATGAAAAATCTGTTGCTTCAGTAGCTGTAAGCTCTTGAGATAATGTTGAAGCTCTTCGTCATGTTTATTCAACAAAGCGATTTTCACCGTTTTAATCGCTTTATTCAACCTTGATTTAAGAGTAGGTTACCTTTTTGGAGTTGCCATTGCCTGCGTATTGAGCGTTTTGTCATTAGTAGTTGTTGAATATTCGGTGAAAGTTTACGTTTCTTAAAATTAGCAGACTTAATCTGCGTAGTGTTAATCGGGGTAGCGATCTTAGCGGCTTGTTTTAGAATACTAGTTAAGTGTTGAACCGCTACGTCAATTTCATAGTTTGTCTTTAATGGAATATTTAACGGACACTCCCAGCTTATTGTAGATTTAAGGAGACCAATTAGTATGTTGATTCGTCAAAAATCTAGATGGCGCTAGTGTTAGAACTTGCATGTTAAGAGTTATTAATACCGTAGAGTGATCAGAAGACAAATCGTAGCACGTTTCGGCCTTTACTTATGTTCTAGGTATACCCTTTGTTACAGAAAAGTCATGTAAATCGGGGATTTTTTACCTGCCAGGTGGCCAGAAGATATGTGATTCATCTTTTCATTCTGTATGCAGTCCACAGTTGTTTTCCTTTCGTAGAAATTAATCTCAAACCCCATTGTTCGCAAATTGTTCGCTTTTTGAGCGTCTCGGTGAGCAGTAAACCACAGATATGATGCATTTCCCTGACCACTCCTCTAGACAGATGCTGGTTGCTTGGATATGTTCTTCCCTATATTTTTGGAGTTCATAGTTGCTTATTCTGTTTTTAATAAGAATAGCAGTTCCACTATGTGATTTTCCGCTAGGATGCTTGGTATCGTAGATACTGTATCCTGAGATCTTGAGGTAACTCGTATTTGTAAACTGAGTTTCGGAAATCAGCATAATATCGATATCGTTTTCAATAAAATAGTTCTGTACTTCAACTTTATGTTGCGTTAGCCCATTGGCGTTCTATACAACTATCTAAATCACATTCATTTTTGGTGTATAATGATAGTATTCATATTTTGAAGCATATGAGACTGATATTAGCCTCCATCATCTGCATAAATTTGTTCATTGACTCATTGAGAGAACTGATCATGTTATAAATACCATGGTCATCGCTTGTGTTTGCATTAACAGAGTTACCTTTGACAGCTTCTGCATAAGATATTTTAGGATTTATGTTAGGAGATAATTCACTATCGCTGGTTTGATTTTTGTATATGTGATTTTACTTTTGTTGTTCGACTCTTTGTCGTGGAATCAAAACACACCCAGCTGGAAGTTTACAGTTATTTTTTGAATGGCTATATTCTTGGCAGTTGGTACATTGTAAAACAGATTTACGTTTGTGTGGTTCTTCCACTACGATTTTTCGATACAATAAATATCTAACATTATAGATCGGATGATGGGTCTTAAATTTTATTGGCTCTGGTTCCAACTCAACTTTAAACAAAGGTTGTGGTTTTCTCTCGCGATTTATTATAGTAATCACGCTTTTCACTTTAAATTTCATCGTTTCTAGTCCTTCGCTAATTGCGTCTGGATGCACAGTGGACTCGATCCTTTTTATAACAACCATGATTCCTTGCGCACTCTTCAATCTATACGTGGTAGAAGAATTTTTGGGGTTTTTCTAAGATATAATTTTTTATAAGCCGTCAATATGTTTTGCTTGGATATTGTCACGTTTGATTTGGGCAATAAAGAATTCCGCGTTGAGTGCAGTTACCAATTGTTTCGATGGTACCTCTCTTAAGTAAATCGACGGAGGTCTCTCTTTAGGCTCATCTTTTTCATCTTTACTGTAATCTTCCACACATAGAGCTTCAAACCGATTCGGCAATCCTATTCCATCCGGATGTTGTGTTTCTCATCAAGAAACCAAACATCTGACAGTAGACCATATTTTATTGTTTATTGTCGCCTTCCTTAATAGTTTTATAACCACATTCTAATTTTACAATCTTTAAACCATAAATCATTAAAACCTTTTTTTTTAAATAATAAAATCACACATCGTAAAAATTGCAATCCCAAAATCAAACTAAACAATTTAAGATAAATAATATTTTGAAATTAAACATATGTCTTTTAATAATAAAATAGCATAAAGCAAAATATCAATCCCAAAAAATTAAATTTAACAATTTAAGATAAATGATATTTTGAAATTAAACACATGTCCTCTAATCAAAAATCCCTTTTTAATTTGAAATCAAACATACGTATTTTAATAATATCAATCCTAGAAACTAAATTAAACAATTTAAGATAAGCAATAATTTCTGAAATTAAACACATGTCATTTTTCATAAAATCTTTTTTAATCTGAAATTTATCATATGTCATTTTTTATATCAACAAGCATTTGAAATTAATCATATGTTTCTTTTTATCCTCACTTCATATAAAAATTTAGTATATAAGGACCAAATTATTATAAGAAAAATCAGTTGTTAATCAGAGTTAATCAAGATACCAAATACATCATTCCGAATATAAAACAAATTCTTTTAAAGTCAGAAAAGTGAAAGGATAATCAACCACCGGTAAGTAAAATAATTAAACGATACGAAAGCAATGGGAATAACTGAATAACGTTCCCTTACATACCTAAGCCAAAGGGAGAGCAATTAGTATCATAACCACAAACAATAAAACCTACTTACTAACAAAAGCTATTTAATAGCTAAATAAAATCTATATCATTTTTATAAAACATTTTCAATCATAAACCAAATCCCATGAAAAACCTTTCATATTATAAACTACAGTCAAACTATAATATCTATATAAAACATTTCATATATAAAACATTTCGAAATAAATCAAACAGTTCCTTTTTATAAAACATTGGCGCTGTAGAATTCGCACCTGTTGCAAATTAGTTAAGTTTATGAACAAAAAGATCCCAAAATATCTACACGGACATTTTCTACGATCTACTCGTAAAAAACCACTGCAAGAACCAACAACCCCAAAAATCGAACATATTTTACCAATCACTGAAGATTGGGACGACGAACAACAAGTAAACTTAATCCAATTGAATAAAAAAAAACTACAATAATGAACAGACTCGAACTACAACAATATATAGCAGGTTCTGTCCCTGAATTCGATGGGAAAGACCTATCGACAGTAAGAGCAGATTTAAAACGATTTATAAACAAAGCCGATAGTACACTAGCTGATCTCTCAGAACCAGAAAAATTGCTTTTTGATAGATTAATCAAACAAAGAATCACAGGAGATGCATTCACACGCATCCAAGACAAAACTATCACCACCTATGAAGAACTTAAAGTTGAACTTATCAGTATATATAGTCAAACACAATCTTTAGATGAACTATCGAGAATTCTAAACGAAACTCGACAGAAACCAAACGAATCCCTAAAAAACTTCGGCCAAAGGCTTAATCACAATCTCTTAGAATACATTAACGGATACAAACAAAAATATGAAATCAATCAGATTGATGCCACCTACAAGAGACACATTACAGACAATGCAATTCTTTTGTTCAAAAAAGGATTAACAAATAGCATATTAAAAGAGAGAATAGCACTAAGCAAAGCGAATACAATAGACGGAATCGTAGACGAAGCAGAATTAATCGAAAATACATTAATGACGATTTTGAATTCACACCCTAAATATCCAAATCTTCATAACCAACATCCCACTATCTGCAACTACTGCAATAAACCATACCACACATGGGACGTTTGTCGAACTAGATTGTCTTCAGAAAAAAGTAGACAACAATACACAACAAAACCATATTTAACTAACGCAACTTTCAAAGACGCAAATCATAGATACAAAAACCAATTTTTCTCACAAGTTGAACAACAGAATTTCCTCCCAAATCCCCAACCACCAACCCAAAACAATTACAATAGATTATCAAATCAACACAACTCATCCAAACCATATTTACCTCAAATGCAAGGCCCCAACTTCAATAATTATAGACAACCAAGTTACCCAAACCAAACTCAACAATGGTCCATTAAATATTGCTCATTCTGCAAAACAACTCGTAATCACACTTTTGAAGAATGTAGAAACAAATTTCGACCAAGATCATACAACCCAAGCGATGGAAGATTACAACCTCAAGCTTCCACAGAATTAGAAGAAACACTGAAAAATTTAAAAATTAACACTATTAGACCACAAACCCAAGAAACTGAGCCACAACAGGGAAACTCCACTGGATCCAACCAGGAATAGGAGAGACTCTGAAATTGGATCCGCTTATTAAAACAAAACGACAATCAAAAAACTATCAAAATTACCATTCTCTCCCAGCGGGTATAATTCCAAGCATATACCTTAAAAATTTTCCCGTTGTTACCAAATCAAAGCAAAATAAACAAATACTTACATATAATCAAACAAAAAACGCTACCAGCATAACTAAAACAAAAGCCGTCACCAGTCTGACGCACTCACAAAACGCCACCAGCATGGCTGAAACAAAAAACGTCACCAGCATGACACACTCACAAAACGCCACCAGCATGGCTCAAACAAAAAACGTCACCAGCATGACACACTCACAAAACGCTACCAGCATAGCTCAAATAAAAGCCGTCACCAGCATGACGCAACCACTAAACGCCATCAGCAAGGCACAAACAACGCACGTCACTAGCCTGACACAAATACAAGAACTCCCACAAACTAAGTATAATACATTTTGCAACAATAAATTTTATAAAAAATCACTTCACTTGAGACCAAAACACACTATAGTCAACACACTACCTTGTCAAGTAGATTTCTTTCAAACTCTAGAACGAAAAATCAAGAACGGTAACAATCTTAACCCCCCAAACAACAATAATCAAACAAGTTTTACAAAAAACCAAATTCTACAAATAATCCCAGAAGAAGCAGAGACAGACAAATTAAAACACGAACCAATAGACTTCAGTGAATCAATGAGAAATCTACTATACCCAGAATCCAAATCGCAACCCAAATTATTGAATATTATATCCACATGTACACTAAACAGAAATACTGTATCCCCAACCACACCACTATCAAAGCCAAACCTACTTATTGATACAGGAGCAGGTATATCTTTAATTAAGGAGCAACACACAAACAAAAGTGACATAAATACTTCTAACACAATCATAATAACAGGTATTAGTAAAGAACAAATCATGACAAAAGGTTCAACCAACCTGAAATTAAAATTTAATGACAATCTAACTATTGAACATGATTTTCAAGTCGTATCAAATAAATTCCCCATCCCAGAAGACGGAATTCTAGGCCAAGAATTTATCAATAAATTTAAGGTCGACATACTTAATAGCACCAATCAATTAAGAATAAACGATAACTTAATAAACTTTTCAAACTTCCCACAGTACAAGTATACACTAACAGCCCGCAGTGAAACTTGCTTAGAAATACCAACTTCCACAGACCAACCATGCATATGTCCAGCATACGAACCATACCCAGGAATATTCATCCCACAAATGCTACTTCATCCAACTGATTATAAAGCAAAAATACTAATAGCTAACACACTTCCATACGATGTACAAATACTCGAAATCCAACCAGAAATGGAGTTAATTTCTAATCATATATTAGAAGAACACCCTTTGTTCACTAACCAAAATCACAAAGAATTAGTAACAAAAACATTAATCGAAAATCTTGATCACACTAACAACATAGAAGAAAACATGGCTATTATGACACTTTGCTTGGAATACCAAGACATTTTCCACTTAGAAGGTGAAGAACTTACTAGCGTCAAAGGCGTACAGCACAACATAAACTTATTTACAGACACAAAACCTGTACACGTACAAAGATACCGCCTCCCACAAATACACAAAAACGAAATAAATGAACAAGTCTCTGAAATGCTAAAAGAAGGCAAAATTCAACCCAGCATTAGCCCATTCAACAGCCCACTTCTAGCAGTTCCTAAAAAACCCGGTAAAGATGGTAAACCTAAATGGAGAGTAGTAGTAGACTTCAGGAAACTAAACGAAGTAACAATAGGTGATTCATTCCCACTACCCAATATCAACGACATACTAGACCAACTTGGTCACGCACAATATTTTTCATCCTTAGATATGGCTAGCGGTTACTACCACCAAATCGAAATGAACCCCAAAGACGCACACAAAACTGCTTTCAGTACCGATTATGGACATTTTGAATTCAAAAAAATGCCATTTGGATTAAAAAACGCCCAAGCAACTTTTCAAAGAATGATCAACAACATTCTTCGTGGATTTCAAGGTCTTAAAGGTTTCATATATTTAGACGATGTCATCATATATGGAAAAAATTTAAGAGATCATAATCAAAAGTTACAAGAAGTTTTTGAAATCTGTCGTAAAAATAATTTAAAGCTTCAATGCACAAAATGCCAATTTTTACAGAAACAAATAACCTTTCAAGGACACCTTATTTCTCCAGACGGTATCAAACCAAATCCCACCACTACTCAAGCAGTTCAAGATTTCCCAACACCCAGGAACGTCAGAGAAATCCAATCATTTCTAGGATTAGCAAATCACTATCGTAGATTTATTCCAAAATTTTCAGAAATTGCAGAACCACTGACAAAACTAACACGTAAAGGAAACACCTTTAAATTTTTAGAAGATTGTGAAAATGCTTTCAAAACAATAAAACACAAACTAATTAACCCACCACTACTCCAATATCCAGACATGTCACGACCATTTATATTAACAACAGACGCAAGCGATTATAGTCTAGGAGCAGTACTGTCACAGATGTACTCAACAAACGATTTACCAATAGCATACGCTAGCAGAGCCCTAGGCAAATCAGAAAGAAACTATTCTACAATTGAAAAGGAAATGTTAGCAATCTACTGGTCCGTCAACAATTTTAGACCATACCTTTACGGTAAAAAATTCACAATAGTCACAGATCATAAACCGTTAACAGGAAATCTAACAAAAATCCCTAATCGTATTCTCAAATGGAATCTTAAACTTTCCGAATATAATTACGAAATCATACACAAATCTGGAAAGTCTAATACAAATGCCGACGCACTCAGTCGAATAAAATTCAATCAAGTACTAGCACTCACACGCGCACAAAGTAAAACTCAGCAACATAATACAAGTGTCACGAATAATAACACAACCTCACACATAAACACGCCACAGAACACAAACAATACTACAACTCAAGACCAAACAGTAAACACAGCTAATCACAAAATACAAATAGTTCTCGATCAACATAAAAAGAAACAAATACTACATGAATATCATAACCTCCCGTTAGGTGGACACGCAGGTACATGGCGTACATATAAACGAATAAAAATGTTATATTATTGGCCCAAAATGTTACTTGACATAAACAAACACATAAAAGAATGTTCCCAATGCAAAAGGAATAAAAGTCACAAAAAAACTAAAACCCCATTGCAACTCACAACTACTTCACAGCACCCTTTCCAAAGAGTCGCATTTGACATAGTAGGACCACTACCCACAACAGAAAAATTTAATAACTACCTACTAACATTCCAAGACGACCTCTCAAAATTTTCAGGAGCAATCCCGATTCCAAATCAAAACTCAGTCACAGTCGCAAAAGCCCTTTGTGAACATTACATAACCAAATACGGTATTCCAGAAAAAATACTTACAGACCAAGGCAGTAATTTCATGAGTAAAACATTTCAAGAAATATGCAAACTTTTACAACTCAAACATATCACCACGACAGCATACCACCCTGAAACAAATGGAGCATTAGAAAAATCTCACAACACTCTCAAAGAATACTTAAGAAATTTCACAAATATGGACCACAACAATTGGGACGAAATGTGCCACTATGCTATATTTGTATACAACACTACTCCTCACTGCTCGACAAATTATACTCCTCATGAACTCATTTACGGACGACCAGCACTAATCCCAAGCGCAATTAAAAAAGACCCAGAACCAACATATAATTACGACGACTACGTCAACGAACTTAAAACAAAACTAAGAATAGCCCACGCAATAGCTAGAGAAACCCTTATTAAAAAGAAAGAAATAACCAAACGTCAATACGACAAAAACCTCAACAAAATTGACATACAACCAGACGACCTAGTATGGGTAAGAAACGAAGCCCGGAGAACGAAGCAAGATCCGCTATGGCTAGGCCCATACAGAGTTATAAGTGTTGATTCAGACACCAATACAACAATTAAAGTAAAAAACCGACACGTCAAAATTCATAACAATAGACTTATTAAATAAATAAATAAAAAATTACACCCGAAAATAAAATAGAAAAGACATCATAAAGATGCACTAAATAAAAATTTAAACAACAATTTAAAAGACATCATAAAGATGCACAAAAAAAAAAAAGAAAAAAAAAATTAAAATAAACAAAAATATATATGTATATCAAAAAAAAAACATTCTGAAAACAAAAAAAAAAAATGTTTACAATAAAAGACATCATAAAGATGCACTAAATAAAAAATTCTACAAATGCAAAAAAAAAAAAAATAAAATTAAAATAAAACAAATAAAAGAACGCAAAAAAAATATAAACAATAAGTATACAAAAAAAAAATAGTATACAGAAGGAAAAAAAAAATTAAACATCCTTTACCAGTAGTTTAGAAAACTCAAATTTTTTTTAAATCCAAACGCTAATTGATTAACTTTTTCTTTTTCAAGTACACCTAATAAAGAACCATTGGAAAAGAACAAGTTCAATCTACAATTTTTCGGTAATCCCAAAAACTAACAGCTCTTTAAGCGATATTTTTTTTAGAGACGACAATACCTCAAACTTTTTACTTCTAAGAAGAATTAACATTAATAACAAAAACATTAGAAGGAAAAAGATAACTAACTAATAACTAACCACTAATAAAAAACCAAATATTATATTAAGAAAATGAAAAATAAAATCTACTTTAAATTAAAATTAAGCTAATATATGTTACAAGAAAATTAATATTAAAAAGCAAAAAAAAAAAAAAAAACAAATTTATCAATTCCTATTATAAATAAAAATTACAAAAAAAAAAAAAAAATTTCAATAATTATAAAATGTTATAATGAGGTAAACTTATATACATAAATTATGTACATCACAAGACTTGCTGTAGTATATACATATATATAAATAAAAATTATAAGAACCTAATTAATGTCCGACTCCCACAAGGATCAGTTTATGCAGTCAAAATTAAAAGAAAAATGCTAAGATGAGATCATCAAGATAACCACAAAACGCAAGATGACCACACGGCAACCCCAAATCCAAAGGAGATAACCAGACAGACAGCACACTACGTTCTATATAATACACAAAACAGCATTATATGTTATATATACACCTATACTTATAACGAAAGATTTTAAGATTTACCGAAAAAACCCTAAAATCTTTCTAATCAAAAAGGGAAGTTATGTTGTGTTTCTCATCAAGAAACCAAACATCTGACAGTAGACCATATTTTATTGTTTATTGTCGCCTTCCTTAATAGTTTTATAACCACATTCTAATTTTACAATCTTTAAACCATAAATCATTAAAACCTTTTTTTTTAAATAATAAAATCACACATCGTAAAAATTGCAATCCCAAAATCAAACTAAACAATTTAAGATAAATAATATTTTGAAATTAAACATATGTCTTTTAATAATAAAATAGCATAAAGCAAAATATCAATCCCAAAAAATTAAATTTAACAATTTAAGATAAATGATATTTTGAAATTAAACACATGTCCTCTAATCAAAAATCCCTTTTTAATTTGAAATCAAACATACGTATTTTAATAATATCAATCCTAGAAACTAAATTAAACAATTTAAGATAAGCAATAATTTCTGAAATTAAACACATGTCATTTTTCATAAAATCTTTTTTAATCTGAAATTTATCATATGTCATTTTTTATATCAACAAGCATTTGAAATTAATCATATGTTTCTTTTTATCCTCACTTCATATAAAAATTTAGTATATAAGGACCAAATTATTATAAGAAAAATCAGTTGTTAATCAGAGTTAATCAAGATACCAAATACATCATTCCGAATATAAAACAAATTCTTTTAAAGTCAGAAAAGTGAAAGGATAATCAACCACCGGTAAGTAAAATAATTAAACGATACGAAAGCTCAGGGAATAACTGAATAACGTTCCCTTACATACCTAAGCCAAAGGGAGAGCAATTAGTATCATAACCACAAACAATAAAACCTACTTACTAACAAAAGCTATTTAATAGCTAAATAAAATCTTAATCGTTTTTGTAAAACATTCAACAATACAATTTTTCTGTATCATTCACATCATAAACAAAATCTTCTCTCGATAAATATTCATATCTATCTTATAAAACATTCCACTCAAACATATAATAATAAACAAATGTATATCAAAACACTTTCATTCATATTTATAAATCTTTCCTTTTTATAAACAATCCTTCCTTTTTATAAAACACGGATTTAGTTTAGCACAACTTTTCAGCTTAGACGTTTGCACTAATGTTTGTTGACATTCATTGTCAAGGTTATTATTATGATTATTTTCCATTTTTTTTAAGTCCCTTATCTATATATGTAGAAAAGATGTGTTAGGGTCTTAGTGTAAATACTGACTCACAATCGACAAAATATAATTTTTTCACCTAGTTATTATGGATGGCTTGGCTGTTAGAACAAAACCAACAATAAAACCAAATCGTAGTCAATCAGTATTCATGTTGTACGGCTTTTTATTCCGGATATTACACTCTTCTATCACACACTTCCTCAATATGTTAAAATAAAGGAAAAACGAATCTTAACAAAACAAAATTCTCTCAGTGTCAATTCACTAATCTCCTCACGTCGAATAAAAATGGGTAACCAAATTATATCTTTGGCTTGGTGTTGTGTATAACGTCTTTACGACTATGAACTAAATTTTTTTTACGCCTGTATACTCATACTACAGAGTTCTGGAGAAACCCCTAA
Source organism: Tipula lateralis (assembly GCA_963932295.1). Classification (NCBI taxonomy): domain Eukaryota; kingdom Metazoa; phylum Arthropoda; class Insecta; order Diptera; family Tipulidae; genus Tipula; species Tipula lateralis. The sequence goes on along the minus strand of OZ010736.1, from coordinate 60,340,293 downwards.
AAAACTTAAAAATTTGTAAGAAATATATTCTGTAATGTCAGCATTACCTTGTCATATATACTTGCACCTTTCATTTTGGAAAATAAGTCGACTTAATAGTTAGGGAACTACATACATATAAGAACACAGCTTTTAAAGCTTTTTAATATAAATGTGCCTGAACTTTCATGTATCAAACACCGACTAAGATTATTGACTAGAAACCGACAAAGATGTGTATGTATATAAAACAGATTAGGAAGGTGAAATTGTGGTTAAAGCTTTGTACAGTATCTCGCAAGCTTTTCAAAGTAATAGCTCCCAAGCAATCCAAAGCCAATTGAATTCAATACTCTAATAATCGCATATAAATATTATGGAACATATTCTAAATTATTCGAAATATTAGTCTACAATTCCTTCAAGAAAACAGCTTTAAGCCATCTATCATTCAACATGGATTTATGCCTGGCAGATCAACCACCTACAACTTAGTTGAGTTTACTAGCATTACTACTAAAGCTTTAGAAAATCATCAACAAATTGACACCATATACACTGATTCAGTAAAGCTTTTGACTCCATTCAACATCGCCAGATATTGATTAGACTTGACAAGTTTGGTTTTTCATCAATGTTCGTCAAATGGGTTCAATCTTACTTAACGGAGAGATACCTATTTATCGAAATAGCTGGTGAAAAGTCCAATCCTATTTTGGCAAAATCAGGAGTTCCTCAGGGTTCTTATATTGTTCCCTATCTCTTCCTGATATTTATTGGCGGATAATAGGAATTGAAAATATTCCGATCAATTAACGATAGAAGTGACTCGTACAAGCTTCAAGAGGATATTGGCAAGATTTGTTCCTGTTGTGAAGTGAACCAATTAAAACTCAATATTCAAGAATGCAAGATAATGTCTTATCATAGGAAAACATGTCCAATAATTGACTATTAAAAAATCAATGGAACATTAATTGAACGCGTCACCACAATCAAAGATCTCGGTTTGACATTTGTCAGTGATATTTCACTCTCCAGACACATCGATCAGAGTATATCGAAAGCCAACTCCATGTTCGGCTTTCTTCTTTGCTGGACCACCGAGATTGAAGACCAAAATGCACTTTTTGCACTATACTTGGCATAAATAAGATCTCAGCTTGAATATCCAGTAGCAGTTTGTGCCCACATTACGCTGACCACATTAAAAGAATTGAGGGTGTTCAAAAGCGAGTCTTACTGTATGTTATGAAAAAAAAACTGGAACCACAACTACAATTTACATTCCATGAGAACCTGGCCCTCTTACCACCTTACACAGTACGCTGTAAAGCATATATTATTGCAACTTTGGTAAGTCGCTGGCCACAACATTGTGCAAGTTTTTTGGGACATATACTTTTGAGCCATGTAGACTCTCCCTTTATTCTTCAGAGCATTAAGTTAAACGTGCCCAGTAGAAATCTTCGTCTGCACAAGTTGGTAAAACTTGAAAAACATCGTACTAATTACGGCAAAAATGAACCAATCAATATGATGGCCAAATTCTTTACCGATGTTGAGCACCTATTCGAGTTTGGACAGTATATTAAGGATTGAAGATCGCTCTGTTGAACTATTAATAAGCAAAGAAAATCAATACCGATGGAACAAACCAAAAAACAAGATTCGGCTGCCCTGATGGATGCTGTGATTTGGCTGTAACTGGATACATGCTTAATCTTTAGATGTAATTACCTCTCTCCCTAGGTAGGTGCGCCACTGTCTTTCACTTTGAAATTATTTCAATCTTAAGAAATCATTTAAATGGAGATTAACTCTAATACTGTTTCTTCGAAACTTGTTTTGAAAACAATGATTGCCTTGGACTCTTTGAATGAACGCAAACTTCACTGAATATCCAGTCACGTTATGACCTCATCAAAGGGAATGTGTTGACCGATAGCTTGGCCCGGTATAAATAGACCAATCTAACCAAAATAATGTTGCTCTTTCAAAATATTACTCTTAAGTCTACACGTTTGACCGATAGATGGGAGTCAAGAACAGTGCCAAAAATGATCTTAACCAGCAATACAGTATTGATGACCAAGATGGCACAAGTGTTGGTATTTATTAAAATGATGGGTACATTGAAGTGGTTCTTAAATTAACTCGAATATTTCACCAAAGGAAAAACTGATGGGACGTGTCGTAAGAGATAGTACAATTACGTCCTAACCAATATGAGATAGGGGAGTAGGTTTTCCAAAACCCACGAATTTAGCGTCAAATTCCACGCTCTTATATGGTAAGAGGTAAACTTTTTATTTCAATAAAGCAAATATCTTTATTTGCATAATAATCCATCTCTCTGGGTTAACGCACAACTTTTTTTGGAGAAATATACTCTCTAACCTCTTTTCATCTGGATTTAGTCAATATTGGGTACGAGTCAACAAAAAACTAATTTGAATTCTTCATTAAAATTTTTGATTGTTTCTTCATCTTTGATATTTGTTCTTCAGGGCGAAGCAAAGCTCCCCAAGCTAAACATCTCCCAATTCTTTCTCAGTTTTCTTTTGATGTCCAATCTTATAACCCGAAGTCAAATCATATGGATAAAGGCACTATTTGCGCAGACAATCTGTCATACATTATATTGTTCCATGCCAGCTTATAGACTTACTTGGAAAAGATTGATCAGCCAATGAGTTATCCGTTCCAACAGGTGGTCATTGAGTAGTTCATTCATATCACCACATATTCGAACCTGGTACCTCTCGTTTCAATGAAGGACGTAAGGAGGTATTAGTAATTGGTATTAAATCCCCTATCCGATAATTGTCATTGTGGAACGGAAGAGAAATGTGTTCGCTGTAATGGGAATCATCCTGGAAACAATAAGGAAAAAATTATGTTTGCTGGTCAAGATCGTTGCGTGTGTGATAATAATCCGGAGAACGCAATGGATGGTAAAAGCTTAGATTTACTTCGAGCTGATTTGATTCACCACATACTATTCCAGGTTGTAGAACAAATGCTAGGCTGCTATTAAGTTGATGTCTTCATTTATAAATTTATTTAAGAAATTTGGAACGGGTGGCAACTTTTGGTTGATGACCCTCCGAACCTACTTATTATCACAATAGCATATAGTGATTGTTTTCCGGGTTGGTTGATTTAATTGGTTTGAATTATAATTCTGGTTTCGGATTAGTAACAGTACAAATTTTCCTTAAGATTTTCTAACGACCCTAGAGTTTTCTCTCTTTTTTTGGTAGTGCCTAAAATGTCGTCTATGAACTGAATAATATACATGTTTACAGTATCGTAAGCGCTTAAAGCATTACCTGAACATATGCTTAAGCCAAAAACTCGAACCGCCTTGGTTTCATGCCTTAACAGTCCAAGTGGCAGAATTTTATTGAAAAGAGTGGTTCGGTTGACCTGGCAGCTAGAAGAATGAATATTGATAGCTTTAATTTCTATACTGACCTATTTACTGTGGGATCTATATCGTGTAAAGTGATTGGCAATATTTTGTGCTCTAGGCCAGTCATATAATTAATATTAAACTGGAGAGTGATGAGTGGATATACTGGCCTCTGATCACAGATGATTTATGTTAAGAATAACCATTCAAAACCTTACCGATAAATGAAGTAAACTAATTGGGGAACATTCTCTCTCGAGCTCATTCCACAACTTAAATCACCCAACCACGCAAGAGATGTCTACTTTTGTTTAAATAATAAAGTAAGATCAAACTATTTACGTGTTCTGAACCTAAAAGCTTACGAAAAACCGTTAGGAGATTGAGGAGCTAAGATTTTCACATCTCTTGGATCAACTTTTGTGAAGAAATTAATCCCCTTCCACCAGTTACGAGACTGATTGATGGTATCGACGTCCATTTCCTTAGGCAAACAAATAGCTGCGAGCAGAGCCTTTAGAGTCAAATACATCTTAAAACAGTGGACCTGTAATAAAACATGGTAGTCTTCCACTTTGAGAAAGTATGAATCCCCAATTCTTCCCATATGGCTCAAAAATGAACCGAAAGGTTGGTTACTATGGGTTTTTGAGAGATTGGGAAAATAAACTTTAATTTTCGCATTCCTGACCACTACAGTGTATTCAGGCTGAATTAAACGCGAAAATGATTGCCGTAGACTGGTTGAAGGATATTGTAGTATCTATTGGTACTAGAATGTATACTCTAAACATTTTCTTTGGTCGAAAGTAGCTGAGAACTGATTCACATCTTGCTCGTGACGTCACTAACGGCTGTATTGAACCATATAGGATACCAAGAGGTTTAATAACTGACAGATGGTCTAATAGTAACTAGTGGGTAGGTAGCAGGTAAAATTATCAAGCCTGGAATGGTGATTATTGATATGGCTCCGAATCAGGACGATTGTGAGACTAGGAATCATCTCACAGGGTTGCTGTATACTAATTGCATAGATAGGGAGGAAAAAGAAATATGAAAGCACTTCACTTGCTTTACACCTGCCCTATGTTTCTGGAAAGCCATACTAAAAACTCAAGCTGGTTCGATAAGTACAATAGACACTAGTTTTAATGTATCTATTCTAGTCCTACTCGGATTAACCACCTTATTCGCTTATTGATATTTCATTATAAACACATCATTGCCGACTATACATACTTCTATACTGATCATCTTGCGATACTGCTGTTGATTAAGGTCGCCAACCACTAGTTTTCATCATGTTCGAATTCATGCAGCTTATCTTACTCGCTGTTGTACTTAATAATATATTCAACGGATTATAAACTTCTTCTAATCGCAGGATGGTGGCCCGTTAACCTAGATCATCGTGCTTGTCCATGTTGAATGTGATATCGACTGGTAGCGACTCTATATAATCCATCACGCCGGACTGTGCCACTATAATTTGGTGCAGTGGATTCTGAATTAAAACTGTTAGTAAAACAATCATTCAGAAACAAGATCTATCGACCTTCTTAGACGGAAAAGAAAAGAACGTATCATGTACACATAAACCCACATACACATGAATTTAGCTGAAAACTCTGTAACTGGTTGTAACAACAAAGTGGAATGTTTAAATTGTTTATACACAAACTTTATAAAAAAAATCGAATTTCAATTTCCTGTTTAAAATTGGCAACGATTCAACACTGGTGAACCTATATGGACACAACGTATAGTTAGACGGGAATGTGTACCTACCTAACGTCAATATCGAGTCTAAAACAATCCAAAATCGCACAGTGAGATGATCGGCAGCGACTACAAATTCTGTCTAAATTCACGCCCACAATTCGTAAAAGGTTAGGAATCACTGATCGTAAAAACTCTATATGATTTATATTGTGTATATAAGATGATGAGTTTTTGGGTCACGTCACAATTACAAAATATGGTTTTTCGTATATGATTCAACATAGTGATAATGTTTGTCGGTTCGTTTGGTCGATTTTTAATTACTCGACAAAATTTAACTTTCAAAATGCGTCTCGAAGATCCAATTATAACTTTCTTAGATTTTGGAAAAACCAATTTCCTTAAATAAAAATCAAATCTTGCCATCCAAACGGTTCAATGCACAAAAATTTCCATATTGATAAGCATTTCCAACCATCGCATCTATAAGAAAATTGTTACTGGTGTGATATGGATTCTGTGCTTTCGGACGAGTTGGTAATTTGTTTATGAGGAAAATTAGTTTTTCTTAGCTATAAAATTACAACAACTTCTGTTGCCCTGATATAGGCTTAAGCAAATAAATTATTTAGAAAGCGTTTATGTTATTTGTCACGTATTTTTTGTTTGTACACAATACATTTGATCAATAAACATTGAAGTAAATGAAAATAGAAAAGCGAAAATGTTTGTTGTTGCACTGAGGAAGATTGATTGGAATATAAAACATTTTATGTTCAAATAGAGTGTTGACATGATGTAATAAATAATAAAATATGTGTATACATATAATATATGTATGTGGATGTATACAAGCATAAAAATTTTTCATACGTTTATTGGTGATATAAATGAGAGGTTATCAGTCATATATACAACTTTGCATATAGACAAAGACGTGTATCTCGCATAGCAGTTAAATTCAATATCACCAAAAAGCTCGAGTGAACATTTCACAACCTTCAAACTGAATAGCGACCCAACCAACCAAACCAGGAAAACCAGCACGTAGGTTGCTCTGAAAAGTAGTTAACAGCTCGGTGGAATATTTCGATTTCAGTGATTGAATGAGACGATTTCGAGCTGTCCTAAGCGTATCCATGAACTATGCTAATATCGTTAAAGTTCAGGTTCGCTTTAACCATTGTGTTGTGTAGACGCCCCAATTTTATAATGAATAATCATACGCGACAAGAACGAGCAGAAATAGTGAGAATATTTATTGAAAATAATCATTATTGCCACTCAAAAATATTCTAATCGTTCAGTGCCTAACAAAACCACAATTTATCAGTTACATGCGAATTTCCGACAGTACAGTATGACAGCAAACAGACCTCGTTCTGGAAGACAACGGACATTTCGCAACGCTGAAAATGTGGCTCTGGTGCGCGATAGTGTTGCAGAGTCTCCAGAAACATCAATTCGGAGACGTGGTTGCCAGCTACCTGATTTAAAAATGTTCCCGTACAAAATTCAATTAGTCCAAAAATTGCCACAATCCTAAGGCTGTGTATGGTGAAATTGAAGATTTTTCGTATAAATTGATAATGAGCCCAATTAATTCTTCAAACATCATTGCATCTACTTAAAACAATTGTATGGTGTGATATTCATGCTGCAAAACTGAAGCTACTGTTACTGCCGAACCGCACCAAGACATGATTCGAAATTTTGCTTGTGCCTGAAATGGAACAGCAAGGTCTAGAAAACACGTAGTTTCCGTAAGATCGGGCCACTGCACATACAACCCATTCAACAATTCAATTGTTGAATGAGGTTTTTCCACGAAGACTAATTTCACGAAATGGTGATTTACTATGGCCAGCCAGATCTCCGGATTTAACAGCATCAGACTCTTTCTTATGGCTTTAAAGAATATATTCGTCTTGTTTTTGAAGAAATTCAGCATGAGATGATGCAGGATGTCTTGAAAAATGCCTTAAAAAAACCGAAAGTTGCATAGTGAATTGCGGTCACCATTTAGCCGGTATAATTTCCGAATCATCACAGAAAGTTTTGATGAAAACCAAACCTACTTATCCTTTCTATGAATAAAGTTATAGGAAATCAAAATGGTAGCGGAAGTTTTTTCCCACCCTGTATATGTTATATCAATGTCAAACTTTGATCTTATATTTGTGCCATAAGTTATTCGTAAGAAAGAACAACTTGGCTGCCTTGTGGCCGTAATCGAGGCAAGAATAGCTCGAAAAACTAAAAACAAGTGGTGTAGTTTTCCAAAAGATCAGTAGCAGCACCAAAAGTCATTGATCTACAACGAACGAACGACCTTATATTGACATTGTGAGGCCACTGAAATCTTTCAAACCTCACCTACGGCCCGACCTGTCGGGCTTTAATTAGTTTTACACTTAAAACTAATAAAAGCCCAGCAGGTACCTGAACAAGAATGTAGCGCACCGGCATAAGTAAGCGACTTTGTCAATGATGAACGTACTTATACCTGAATTGAACAAACCAGCTTGCAGAAGTGTTTGCTTTCATCCTGCAAATAGAGGTTGATAAAAAAACATTACCTACGTAACAACGTGAGAAAATTTGAAGCAGCTGAAAAATAAAACGAAACCTGTTTAGATAGACGTCATAGAGGGACAACGAAATGTTGAAGATTTAAGAATAACCCGAGTCAGTTATTACCTGGTAAAAATAAATCACAAGTAAACAACAAATGATTTAGAATGCAAAGGGTCAAAGAGAGAGCGAGAGAGAGAGTACGAATAAATTACTGGCAGTAAAACGGATTAATTTTTCAAGTTCCAAAAAAATTGGTCATGCCACTGTGACTTCAGAAAGGTGAATAGGACCACTAGAATTAGAAACACGAGGTGTTCGGTATATTGTGATAGAGTCAACGAAAGGGGAATAATAGAAGCAAGAAAGCTCTTAATATCCAGATTAAATTCTGACTATGATGAACACGCGAATACGTGATTTAGCAGGGCCAGCCAGATTTAGATCAGATTTAACAGCATCAAACTTTTTCTTATGAGGTTTTTATAAGCCCCAAACGATTCAACATCTTAAAGACAATATTCGTCATGAAATTGAAGAAATTCAGCATGTTGCAGGATGTCATGAAAAATTATTATTAACATTTAGCCGGTATGATTTTCCAATCATAACGAATAAAAATGTAAAGACCAAATAAACTTTTGATGAAAACTAAACCTACTTATCTTTTGTTTGTACAAAGTTTTTTTTTATCTCTAATCTGTTTTAGGGCTCAAGGCACTCCCTGCTTATTCGCGGTTCGCTTATTTACGTCCTTACCTTACGCCATTACAGACAATTCGAGGACGTACGGCTATAAGTCCGATTTTCCTAACCATCGGCACATTGCGTAGCTCCGTGCCAGCCTATAGCACTGACATGGATAATGGGTCGGCCCATGAGTTCTGCACTCCAACAGGGGGTCATAGTTGTGTTTATTCACACCACAGATCGTAATCTCATGGTGAAAAATCCTTTTTGCATCCTGCCCCATCAGGATTTGAACCCGGTACCTCCCGCTCCAACTGCCGCAGCTTTTACCACTGAGCCACATGGGCGGTTTGAATAAAGTTTGTATATACACCCTGTATATGTTATATCAATGTCATATGTTATATCAATGTCAAACTTTGACCAAGATTTTATATTTGTGCCAGAAGTTTTTCGTAAGAAACAACAACTTGGCTGTCTTATGACAGCAACCAATGTAAGAGTAGATGTTGTCGAAGTTAAAGTTCAGAAACTGATGTTAATCATGTTAAACTGAAGGTAATGAGTTGTGGAAATATATTGAATAGCTAAGAACAAGTGTTGTAGTTTTCACCACATCAGCATAGCAGCGCCAAAAGTCAATGATCAACAACAAACGAACGACCTTGTGAGGCCATTGAAAACTTCCAAACCTTATCTACAGCCCAAACTGTTGGGCTTTCATTATTTTTATACTTTATACTAATAAAATCCCAGCAGGTTTCTCAACAAGACTTGAGTAAGCGACTCTGCCAATGATGAACATACTTATACCTTTTTTTTAATAATTTTGTAGCACTTAGGATAGTATATTTATCCTAAATATGATTGTTTTTGCACAACAATCACACAACACTACTAATAATAAGGATGGGAAGGAATTAGGAAGGATGGAGGTTTGTAGTGACTTAAGGAATAAGGGTTTTTGTCTTCAAGTTTCATACTTCTGATATTAAGTTAAAATCTCTGTAAATTATACGCCAATGGAAACGCTCCACAATTCAGCTCGTTCCACATTCGCGCACTCCGAACAAAAAACGAGTTCTGGAACCTATTGGTCCCGGCGAAATTAATTTCCAGATTATATCTGTGAAAAGGTCTTCTTAAGTTGCGTGTGGGTCTTTATAAACCAGTAGTTTGTGCAACACACATAAAGCTCCCACATTCCACCTGTGGGAAAGAGAATCGAGATTAGAAGATAAATTTAAATCCGCGATCATTCTAGATGCTCGACCTTGGACTCGATCGAGTGCAGCCAGATGTGTTTTTGGTGCTCCAACCCGAATTTGAGAATTATACTCTAGTCTGAAGAAATCGAAGACATCAAGCTGCACTAATCGCTGCTTTGTTTATTTGTCCATTCCAGGACATTTTTTTGTTTTAAGTCAAGCCGAGAATCGAAAATGAGTCAGATGTAGCCAAACTGAATTCGCCTATCAGAAAGATAGGCATCATTTTGGCCAGAAAAAACGCAGGATTGAAATTTGTTGGGATGTTGTCTTCACCCCATTCCAGAATTGGTATGAGATTACGCTTAAGGCTATTCCTTCATAGCAATTCTTTCCACGAGAACGTTGTTTCAAGATGAAGAAGAAGGTAGGCAGTATGAGAAGGAGAGTGAGCTGTCATCAGCATAAGAATATATTGGATTGAGCGTTGAAGATAGAAGATGCACCACCACTTGGATGCGACGACAGAAAAGAAAATTCTCAACCCATAGAATTAACGAACTGAGTGAAGGCCAAATGCCCTCAGTTTGCACAATAAACCCTTGTGCCACACGCGATCAAATGGTTTGATTGATGGATACACCTGTTACATTTTTCAGTGATGACGATTAAGTCTCAGGTTGAGCGTCCTCGGCGAAAACCATACTGACGATCTGAAATTAGGTCGTGATCTTCCAAATAATTCATCAGTTGAAAATTGATTATCGTCTCAAGTACTTTGGAAAGCACCGAGACAAAGGCGATTGGACGATAATTCGAAGGGTCCGACTTGCTACCCTTTTTCGGCACGGGATGTACGTTCACAATTTTCCAAATGGAAGGAAAAATGCCAGAAGACATAGACCTGAATTGAAAGAAGCAGATCGCAGAAGTGTATGCTTTCATCCTGCAAATAGAAGTTGATAAAAAAACATTACCTACGTAGCAACGTGAGAAAATTTGAAGCAGCTGAAAAAAGCGAAACCTACTTAGATAGACGTAATAGAGGTAGCACGAAATGTTGAAAATTTGAGAATCTGGAGAATATAAACGTGTTCGCAAACACCTGAGTCAGTTGTTACCTGGTAGAAGAAAATCACAAGTAACCGATTGAGAATGCCAAGGGTCAAAGTGAGAGCGAGAGAGAGAGAGAGAGAGAGAGAGTACGAATAAAATTAGAATTAGAAACACGAGGTGTTCAGTATTGTGATAGAGTCAACGAAAGGGTAATAATAGAAGCAAGAAAGCTTTGAAGATCCAGGTTAAAAGCTGACTACCCAGATCGGAGGAGGGAGATTGAAGACTAGCATGGAAGAAAGTAGCACCTTTGCATAAGGAGGTTAAGTGGTACTAGGCACGCACAACTCGAAATATTTGGACAAGGCTATCTTGAAAAGGAAATGAGAGTCCACGAATGGAGTGACCAAGATGTAGCAGTTGGTGCTTCAAAGGAGCAGAGTACTTGAAGAAATTACATAGTGGAAGTAAAGGAGAGCACATCTTCAAAATTTCTAATTCGGTTTCCTGTTTCATCCCATTCTCCAGATAAAATGGCTTTCAAGTACAACCACACTCCTACTGCCAAATTTTGAAAAATAAATGGAGGCCGAAGGTTCTCATTATTATTGTATCTATGTTAAGAACTTAATGTTTGTACATATGTATATAAACCAGAGACAATGGGATTTAGACCAAAATTGCGATAATCATGTTACACGTGCTTTCAAATTTATTATTATGATATTAAGGATTTCCAAGGATTGAGGATACGTTTGTATGATTTAATTCGTGGTAATTAGGTTGTTGTTATGTTTATTCGTAGCTGGTTTCATTTATATTTTATTTGTTTACTCAGTTGTAGCAAAGGCTTTATATAACAAAATAAACATTTACCTGTTACAACAGACGTGGGGTATTTGATACGTCAATACGGTACACAGGGTGTTAGTTAATAAATTATTGTTTCTGAAGATAGTCTTGTCACTATTTTAACTGATTTAGCGCCTGAAGAACTTAGTCTGCACTTAAGTCTATAACACCCTGTACTAATAATCATGTTAAGAAATCTTATATATATATATATATATATATATATATATATATATATATATATATATATATATATATATATATATATATATTACCCTTTTAAAATAGTGTTCTACTTGTTTGTTAGCCTAAAAGCCGAGTTACTTGCGAAAGGTTTATCGGCGGAGGGTAAACCTGATGTGCTAAGGGGTAGATTACTAGCTGCAATATACAAACAAGCTGAAGATCCCGAAGATCCATATGTAGACGGTGAGCTAGAGAAGTTAAAACTACAAGTAGAAGTTTTGGAAAAGCAGAAGGCGAAACGAACATTTTCATTCAATGATATGGAAGACTCATTGAAACATTACAATGGAGCGGAAGTCATTAGTGTAGATGTTTGGATTAATGAGTTCGAAGAAAACGCGGAATTAGCTGGATGGGATGAGAGGCAGAAATTGATTTATGCGAAAAAGTTGCTTACCGGAAATGCAAAGTTATTATTAGATATAGCAGTGATGTTATTAAAACGTGGGCCGAGTTACAGGCGTTGTTAATTAAATATTTCAAGGTTAAATATACGAGTGCGCAAGTTCGTCATCAGCTAAGTACCCAATTTAAGACCAATGACGAAGATTGTGAGCAATATGTTTTCAAAATGTGTGAAATTGCCAAAATGAAAGCTGTAGAGGACGAGTCGCTAAGCCTCGGAAAGAGGGTTTGGCTGTGTAATCTACTTGAGAACTATTGACAAAAATAATGAAAATAGGGTTAAACTCGTGTGTTCAAAATCCAGAGTGGCTCCAATTAAGAAGCATACTATTCCTCGACTAGAGTTGTGTGCAGCACTTTTGCTCGCTCAAACTTTAAGTAAAGTACTTTCCAGTCTTAACTTGCAGTACAATCAAATTTATCTCTGGTCAGACTCAGAGATAACTCTTCTTCGAATTAAGTCTGAACCATCAAAATATGCTACTTTTGTCGCCAACCGAATAAGCCAAATTCAAGAGTTGGCGCCAATTCAAAGTTGGTGTTTTGTACCGACGTCACAAAACCCTGCTGACTTGGTGTCCCGCGGTTTAATGCCAAGTGAGTTTGTAGAAGCTGATCTATGGTGGTTCAATTAACAGAATTTACTACCGAGATTCAAGACCTAAAAAGGAATTCTAATGTAGGTGTAGCAAATTCTAGTAAATTAAAACTGCTATCATCATTTCTGGATGAAAAGCAAACTCTTCGTGTCGGTGGTCGTCTCAATAAATCGTATCTCAATTATAATATTAAACATCCAATTCTTCTACCAGCTAAGCACGCGTTCACCAAACTTCTCATTGAATTTGAGCACAACCGTTTACTCCATTGTGGACCCCAAACATTGCTTTATAATTTAAGATTACAGTATTGGATACTAGGAGGTCGAAATTTATGTAGACAGGTTGTCAATAAATGTATTCGTTGCTTTCGTAATAGACCAAAATTGGCTCATCAAGTAATGGGCGATTTATCCATGGATCGTGTTAGTCAATCTTGACCATTTTCCGTAGTTGGCATGGATTTTTGCGGACCATTTTATGCTAAACCCACAGTCAAGTCTAAAACTAAAAATAAGATTTATGTTTGTCTATTTATTTGCTTCGTCGTCAAGGCCGTTCATTTAGAAATAGTCATGGATTTGTCATCAGAGTCGTTCTTGGCTTGTCTGCGAAGATTCATCTCGCGACGTAGGTATTGTAAAAAAATATATTCAGACAATGCTACAAATTTTACTGGCGGTCGATCTGAGCTGAAGGAGCTCAGGAATTTATTTTTGCAAGACAAATTTCAAAACGACACAAAGATATTTTGTGCGAGTAATCAAATATCGTGGTTAACTATTCCCCCACGCTCTCCTCATTTTGGTGGACTTTGGGAATCTTCGATAAAAGGTGCTAAATGGCATATGAAACGTGTTATTGGGAACCATTCGTTAACTATAGAGGAGTATCATACATTAATCTGCCAAGTGGAAGCTTGTCTTAACTCAAGGCCATTAACTGCAATGTCAAATGATCCCAATGATTTTTCCGCTCTCTCTCCAGGACACACTACTAAACCTTAAAATAAATCGATTATCGAGATACCAATTAATTCAGATGATGTTTCAAGATTTTTGGAAACGCTGGCATGTCGAATATATAAATGGTCTTCAACATAGATACAAATGGCAAAAATCATCGAATTCTAATTACGAAATTGGTACATTAGTTCTCTTACATGAAGAGAATGTCCCTCCGATACATTGGATTTTAGGCAGAATAATTGAAACCCATCCAGGGTCTGATGGTCGAATTCGAGTGGTTACTGTTCAAACTGCGAAATCAATTGTTAAGCGATCGATCACAAAACTTAGTGTATTGTCAATTGACCCAGAATCTTCAAACTAAACATTACCTTAAATAAATTAATTGAAACCTGAAATTGCGAAAGTATTATTATCTTTAGGGGATGTTGTAATGTAAATTATGGTACAAAGGTAAAGGAATTCAAATAATTATTAAATAAAACTAAATATATTATATAAGCTATATCGTTATTTCTAGATTAGTAAAAATTAAGCTAAGTTAAGTTTATATAATGTTAAATTTTTAAATGAATTACATATTTTGAAATAGTTATTTCAAGGGTGGTATTATGTTTACGCATTTCAATAAAAATAAATAAATTGCGTTCGTAGCCCTTGTATATTTTATGTATTGTGTAAATGTATAATAATATTGAAATATTTTATATTATGTATTTGAATTATGTACATAGAATCATCTTTGGAGTTATATAAAAAAGCTAAATTACATAGGAGTCAGGTCAGTGTTTCTTGTTGACCGATACTAAACAACATATAATAAAGATAATAAATTACTTTGTGTGAACAACAAAAGTTTATAATAAAATATAATAATTATCAAAGTTGTGTTTTAAATGGAAATAGTATTTTTAAATCTTCGCTAAACTATTTACCAGCAGTAAAACCAAACAGTTTGAAAAAAAAAACGATTTATTACAAAGCTTGGAAGCAATAATAACAGTCGAAGATGTTTTAATTGCGGTCATGAGGGTCATGAATCAAAAAGTTGTCCAAGTAAAAGTTATGGACCGACCTGCTTCAAATGTAAAGGCTTAGGACATATAGCGCCAAACTGTCCAGATACTGCTCTAAACATAAAACGTGAGAAATCGCATAGTGCGAGAAGATTTATATAAAAAACTAGGATCGCCAATACTGAAAGAAGATAAATTAGCAGTGCTGGGTTTTTGATCATCAGAAGTAAGTGCGATTGGAAAGTTCGAAGCTAATGTAAAAATTGACAATAATCAATAATATGAGTTTGGAGATGATTATTGGAAATGTCTTATTACTAAAAGGTGCAGATGTTCATCATAATCAAGACGGAGTAACAATTTCAATAAATCAAAACGGAACCATCCAAAAACAAATCAAAGACATTAACAATGATAAGGAATCGAAATGGCTAATGAAGATTGAGATAAATGAAACAGATGCCTTACAAGTGCATCCAAAATATGCCGATGTTGTCGAGGAGATCAAACGAAACTATTAAAGAATGGTTACGTGATGGGGTGATACGCGAATCTAATTCCGAGTATGCAAGTCCAATTGTTACTGTGAAAAAGAAGAATGGAGCTTCTAGATTGTGTGTAGACTATAGAAAATTGAATCAGAAAATTGTACGTGACCGGTATCTAATGCCAATAATTGAAGATGAGTTAGACAAACTGGCTACGGCTAAGGTACTTAGTACATTGGATTTAAAAAAAGGATTTTTTCATGTATCAGTAGAAGAAAATAGTAGGAAATATACCTCGTTTGTGTCGCATAACGGCCAGTATGAATTTTTAAAAGTTCCTTTTGGATGGTGTATAAGTCCTGCAAATTTATGAGATATGTTGTATATGTATATGTATATGGATGATATCATAATTTTAGCCGTTACGTATCATGAAGCTGAGTTGAAGTTGAGACAAATTTTAAAGCGGGCCGAAGAGATCGGATTACGAATAAATTGGAGAAAATGTCAATTCATGGTCTCATCAGTAGAGTATTTGGGTTATATAATTGAGAATGGTAAAATAAAGCCGTCCAATTTGAAAGTGAAAGCTGTTGAACATTTTCCAGAACCGCAAACCAGTAAGCAGATTCAGAGTTTCTTAGGATTAACGGGTTATATGAGAAAGTTTATTCCTGAATATTCCATAAAAGCAAGGCCATTAAGCGAACTGTTACAAAAAAAAGTGATATTTGTGTTTGGTCCAGAACAAAAGTTTGCTTTTGAAACAATAAAAAAAGAATTATGTCAAGGACCAGTGTTGCATTTATATAGACAAGATGCGGAAACTCAACTACATACTGATGCAAGTAAATATGCTTATGCTGCGATATTGATGCAGAAATCACGGGATGATAATAAATTTCACCCAGTATATTATATGAGCCGTAAAACATGATTCTATTTTATTACGAAATTTACAGTTAGACTTTCCGTGTGACGAAATCAACACTAATCAACTAATTTGCTATTCATTGTGGTTCTGCTCTCGTAGTGTTATTATTTATCTTTTTTAATCTTATTGGGAAACCCCCTAAAAATGGAATGTATAATTTGGTAATATATTTCTGAGTTTCGTAATTTTGTGTTAAAATGCATATTATGGTATCTGTGTAGTGTTAATAATGTTATTTGAATAATTTTAGGCATTATTCTGTGTGGTTGAAATTAATTGCGGAACAGACGAACAAGAAATTTTCGAGTGCCCATTAAGCTGGTTTTCTAAAAAGGACGAGACTGTTTGTTATCCTACGGGAGCTAAATTTAATTCCTGGAAAGGGCGAACAGATAAACCACCGCTCTCCAAAGGGGCACATTGAATAACTGTTCCAGCCACATTAAAAGGTGAAATTAATGACTATTGTTCGGCAGTTGGAGGGGCGAAACGATTGGAAGTGATGGATACATCTGAAGAAGAGACGTTTCGTACTAATCCAAGAAACATAAATGCGTTACACAAAGGTACCAACATAAACTATATTTAAAATAGATAAACTTAATATATGGACATTAATTTGCTTTAAATTAGGTCGCATGGGATTAAGTGTTGAGGGAATGTTGGCAGACCGAAATATAACGACCAATGCTGCGTTGAAAACTAGCGAGTTCAGCACCCTCTGATTTGCATCCAATGTACCCACCAATGCAATCAACTATAAATCAACCATCTACATCCCACCAAGTTTCAGAAAAGGTTACGTTTGATTCAGATTATATTTATGAACGAGAAGAACAAGGAGAATATACTCTAGCATCTGAATGTGCAACAGAAATGCAAGTTCAAAATATCACTTCCGAAGCATTGGCTGCGGTGTGTATAAGTTATATTACCAATTTGTGGATAAATTAATTTGTTAAGTGGTTCATTAAAAGCTAAAAAATGTTTTAATATTTATTTACAGATCAAATAGCAGCTACTGTAACCAAAGCATTCATGGTTGAATTTGCCAAAATTCATGCAATATTAGACAAAAATATAAATATTAAATGGGATGAATACATAGCTTTCTTTTTGGTTCACTTCATACTCAATGCATACAAATTTTGATTTTACTTGCGCAGGTGTATACAGTGCATCAATATTCATAATACGATCCGAAACAAATATACCAAGTCTCGAAGAATGCATCGGCTCTGTGAAAAAATTCTCCTTTAATTGCACCGAATTTCCCAAAATATATAGTTTCTTCTTGATTTCAACAGCATATTTCATTGCAACTATATCACCAGTAGTAGTTAAAAACCAATTATTTCCCTTTGTGATTGTCAAAGATAATCCATTCCTCATTTCGATCTTTTTGTAGAATTTAGTCCCATCTGGTAATTTAGGGTAAATGGTTTTTACGTTTCTATATAGAATAGGATAATTATTAGTATTTTCCACATTTTCATAAAGATATATATGATTGATATCAGCCATTCGGCAGGCCAGTTGGGCTAATGGCCTTGCACCACTGCGTAATAAATTTTTTATTTGGAATAATTTACTTTCAAAATCATATGCACTAAATGTAGATAACGGTCCGAATCGTGATACTTCTTCTGTTAAATGACACAAATTATGAATATTACATGAAATAGAATCTACACCCAAAATATTAATGTACTCTTCAATAAAATGCAATAGAAGCACATTTCCGACATCGAGATAATCTTTAATATATTTTTCGTTGGAGCAAATTGTAATTGCGCAAAATAGGCAAAGAAAATTTGCATATGATTCATTATCTAAATGATCACGGAAAACAACAATAGCAATATAATGCAGAAATGTTCGAAATTCAATAGCTTTCCAAAATGAAATGGTGTCTAAAACTCTAACAGCTCGATTTATATCAGAAGGCATATTACAATTGTTTAAAAAATTACTGATTTGGACAATTGCTCTAGAATCCCACTTTCCAGTTTTCGTTTGTGACTTTATTTGTCCGGTGTAACATAACAAAAGTCTTTTCATTATTCCCACATGTAATTGATGCAACATATCACACACAATAACATCCTGAACCATATCTATTGGTAGGACAAGAAGAACATTTCGTCTTTATGATGATCAGGATCGCATTGTTTACGAAATGAATCATCTGTGCGTCGGCGTGCATCAGTTCGTGGATAACTCATATGTCGACTTTTATATGAGTACTCTCCAATTACTTCACATTTTTGACATCCTGAATAAGCATTTCAAAATTTACGGTGCCTGGAAAACATTTTATTTCGAATATTATTTAGGAAACAAATATAAATTAGAATTGGAAAATATCCAAACCCACCTTTAATCATGCTTCTTGCCGGAGCATTACAAATGAAAGATCGAATTTTAATTATGACCTTGTACCCGTTAATCATTAGACCATTTTGTAGAAGTGGTGAAAGCTCGTCAACAAACGATTTTAAAAACAACTTTGCGTCAGGTTTTTTTAGATTCGCTGTAGATTCCTATGATCATTGGAGTAAAATCTTTGATTTCGTGAATCGTATAAAAAGAATCGGCCAAAATTGAGCTTTGGAACTTTTATAAAGAGGAATTCGATCAATGTTAAAGTTACAACTGATGGTTTTATTTGTATCTAAGTTTTGAAAAAAGGATTGTAAACAGTTTTCAAAGCCATTATGCCAGTATAATCCATTACTCATTGCCAGAAATTCTAACTTCTTTGTTTTAGTAAAGAGCAACTTTCGTGGATCTCGTGGCAATTTTTTCAATATGTGTTTATCGTAGCTTTCATTATAAATCTCGCATAACTGTTTCACCGATGAGTGTGAAATGTTGTTCTCAATTGCCCATTTTCTTACGCCATTTATAAAGTAATCTTCAGGCAATTCATCTTCTTCAGAATCAATATTTTTACTAAATGTATCCAATAATTCAGTAGCATCATAATTGGTCACTGCAGTTTCACTTTGATTTAAAATTTCTGTGTTCGATGGATTATCGTTCATCCCTACGTCAATACGAGTATTAAGGATGAATAAAGAACTTGAAGTAGTGGGCATGTTTGAATTTGGAGGTAAATCAGACGTCGAAGGAAGGTTTGACTGTACAGTTTCCGTTGAGGAAAATATCATGTTTTTTCTGGAGAACTTTAAACCCTAAAATGAAAATTTATTTCGAATTTGAATTTGATTATAGATTCTGCATACTTGTGCTCTCACAAAAAAAAACTAAAATGGGACTCACCCGTTGTTTGACAACCTTCAACTTCTTTTCGCGTTTCATTTTCGATTTTTTTTACTTTTCTGTAGTATGTCGAAGAGTATTTATAATTTTTTAATGCGCAAAAGTATTTTTCCATTTAGTATTTGCTATAACTCAAAAAGTAAAAATTTCAAAATACAACTTGCAAATGATGTCAAAAATTATGTTCTTTAAACAGTTAATTTGCTAAAATAACCAAATATTGCCCAATGTTTTATTATCCTGGTTATTGTGTTATCTTTATTCTTGTTAATTTGCCGACATAAATGCAAATTAGCAACAATATAGTGACAAAATAATGCTATAAAAGCTAAAAAGAAATTCCATTGTTACTTGGGCAGCCAATTGATCAAGGCGTCATAAAGAATTTGAAAGATTTTTATAAATGTTATTTATTAAAAAAAATTATAACTGACGTTGATAAATCTCCGGAACTAACGTGCAAGGATATTAAAATTAATCTTCTAGACGCTGTGAACTTTGTGGCTAAAGCCTGGGAAACGGTAACAGAGAGTACAATATGCAACTGCTTCAAAAATGCTGGAGTTATATCTACTCCCCCCATAACTCAAAATAATGAATCGACGGTTGAAATATTACTCGACAGTTTGTGGTGCAACCCATCTGTACAAGATTCTGTGTGAAATGTTAATATTGATGATTTTTTAAACATCGATGATCATTTTGATACGGACGCTCCTATATTCGAATCGAGTATTGTGAATGAAATTTTAGATGTAGTATCAATTATTGAGGAAGAAGAATCAGACGAGGAACAACAGGAGATCGAAAAATCAATGCATTCAAATACCGAAGTTGCTGCAGCATTTAGACGTATTGAATAATTTTTATTTCGTTCTGAGGGAATGGATGAAGAATCAAAAAATCTTCTTCAAATTGAAGGAAATGTTAAAAAACATAACCAATCTTCTCAGAAGCAACAAAAATTACCAAATATTTTAGTACAAACTGATAAGGCCATGGCTATAAAGTTATAGATATATAACATGGTGCATGAACATATGTATAGTTGCTATGATTTTTTTATACTTGTAAGTTTATTGAATATGAATTGAATTTATACATGAATAATTGAATAAACATTTAAAATAATATTTATTTTTTTTGATCCCTTATATCATTGATTAATTTATCATTGATGTCTATAACGTACGCACTGTATAGTCCCTTGACCGTACTTTGTAATACTTTGTAAGCGAGTTTTACTAGTAAAACCTCGATATAACGGGCCCCGATATATCGGAATTCGGATAAACCGGACACATTTTGGCCACAGATGCTAGAACACGGTTTTATTCAAAGACACTTACCCGCTGTCTTTTGTGCCAAAGCAGCTTTCTTAGCATTAAAAAGTGTTAAGAGAAGATATTGAAAACTCCGTTCATCTGAGCTTAATTAAATAACGCTCAGGACTTGGAGAGAGTATATAGATTAGTATTCTTACGGGCCATGGTCTAACATACATAAAACACTAAAAATATACATAAATGTGCGTATTGTTCAGAATGTAAATCATGTATTTTTATATAACGGACAATCGGCTATAACGGACTGCTCTCGTTTGAATTAGTCCGGTATATCGAGGTTTTACTGATATATATATATATATATATATATATATATATATATATATATATATATATATATATATATATATATACATATATATATATATATATATATATATATATATATATATATATATATAAAGGGTCCGCCATCTAAAGTTTTTTTTTCAACTAGTGCTTATTTCGTGAATGGTAACACTTAGCTCGTGTCTGATTTGACAGATAATTAGTTTTATCCTTCCGCTGAACGAATATGGTTGTGTATACGCTTGAACAACGCTGGGAAATATTGCGACATTACTTTGAAAATCATGTAATGTTGCAGAATGTGTGCGAAAATTGCGTACGGATTTTGGAAGAAGAGAAGCACCGTCAGCTCCGTATGTTCGTTATCTTGTGAAAAAAACTGGCATCCTCATCGATAAAACAAAGCGTGAAAAGCCAAAAACAGTGCGTACACCCGAGAATATTGATACTGTGGCAGAAAGTGTGCGTGATGCGCCAACAACATCAATTCACTGTCGTTCTTAACAATTGAACATTTCGGAGACATCATTGAGACGAATTTTGCATAAAGACTTTGGTATGACGCCATACAAAGTCCAATTGGTTCAGGAATTGATCCAATGCGAATCCAAAAAATCATCTTTTCGGATGAAGCTCATTTTGATCTTGGCGGGTATGTAAACAAGCAAAATTGTCGTATTTGGGGCTCGGAAAACCCGCACGCATACATTGAAAAGCCGGTACACCCAAAACGAGTCACTGTTTGGTGCGGATTTTGGTCCAGAGGCATAATTGGGCCATTTTTCTTCGAAAATGAGCAAGAAGTGGCCGTTACAGTCAATGGCGATCGTTATCGGGCCATGTTGAACGAATTTTTGTTCACAAAAATTGAAGAGGAGGATATTGGCAACATTTGGTTTCAACAGGACGGCGCTACGTGCCACAAAGCTGAAGCTACACTCGATGTTTTGCGCCCTGTTTTTGAAGATCGCATTATCAGCTGCAGAGCTGATGTCGTTTGGCCACCTCGGAGCTGCGATTTGACACCGTTGGACTATTATTTGTGGGGTGCCCTCAATGATAAGTGTTACGCCGACAAGCCAGAGACAATTGACGCTTTAAAGGACAATATTCGTGAAGCCATTGGTGAAATACAGCTGCACACAATCGATAATGTGCTTAAAAATTGGACCGATCAGCTTACACGATCGGCCAGCCGCATGGCCAGCCGAGGCAGACATTTGAATGAAATTATTTTCCATTATTAACCGGAGGGATTTACTTAACTTAACTTAACATAGAACTTAACTTAACTTTAACCGGAAGGATTGTACTTTTAAATAAAAAAAGAAATTTGAGAAAATATTTAGTAGTTTTTTTATAGCATTTACAAAAAAAAAGTTATTTGGCGGACCCTTTATATATATATATATATATATATATATATATATATATATATATATATATATATATATATATATATTTATATATCCGATTGTTCGTTTAAGAACAGCATAAGCAATCGATAACATTAATAAGGAATAATATAAGAGATAAATTTTCCCGGAAGAAGCTTTACATAAAAAGTAAATTGTGACAATGAAAATTTCTTAGAATTTCATAAGAAAAATATTTAATTCAAATCAAGCTTCAATTACCATGATTAGATTTAAGTATTGTGTATAAGCACACATGCTTAAACAATATAATTTGAACATTATAAATCTTATTGTTTATAGTTAAGGATTTCATCAGGAATACCGTTGGATTAAGATTGCCGAATTAATATCAGAGAGGAAACGAGTTTTTTTTCCTGTGTCTCCACTTTACGAGTATATAGGGCGTCTACTAGACTTTTCCATCTAACTCTGTTTGGGCCACTGATTTTATTTCAGCCCATAATTTTCCAATGTGTTTGGCTTCCGCAATTATCGTTCGATTCCACGTTACAGGTGGTTCTCCTACTTTTCTCTTTTCGAGAGAATACAGAAGTGTTGCAGACTTTGTGTAGTATGATGAAGGTTGCTTTGGCTTTATTTATTCATTTGGTGATATCTTCTTCTGTGGCAAAATTGATGGTAAGGCTATCAATTTTATCTTTACGAGGATTTTGCCTCGCCCCGCGATCCTTGGATGTGTTAATTAGTTTTGTACCACAATTTTAGAATGAGAGTAGAATAATTTGTATTTCATAAGTTGGTAGGTCGAGCTATACCGATATCTGTTGTGTCACCAACCTTTCTGAAATCATTGAAAAGGATTCTTGACTGCTTTTTATTTTGAATGTATTCTTGTATCTCTTATTCGAGATTCAGGATACTTCTATATAAATCAAAGTTGTGAGACGAATCAGTCAGGTGTTCTTTTACTCCTGTTGTGCCTTCTGGGCATTGACATAGTTCTCGTTAAATTTCATGAGTCCGTTTTGGTTCTGACAGTATCAACGCAACAGGCTTCTTTCATTGTAGATTACATGGCATGAATTCGCCTAAAAATGATTTGGCTAAATTGTAAGATTAAAAGCTCAGATTACTTCAAACACGTAGGTGTTTTTTATTTAATAAACTTTCTTGGAAGTATCATCTAGATCTTTGCTATTGTAATAATACTTGAGGATTATCTCAAAATACTTTATTTTATTTAATTTCACTGGTTTTAGGGTTGTAACTGGAGACATTTTTTCCGAATTCTCTTCTAGTCATGAAACTCATCCTTTCTCTGCCCTAGTTACAATCCCTCATTCTCGATACAGCTTGTTTCGCTACCTTTTGCTTGAAATGTGCTAGGGCTGTTTCGGACAATAGATTAATTTTTAAGGCATTCAAATATTATGTGCCAGAAATTGACGTAGTTAATCGCAGGTTCTGTCTATTTATAAATTCCACAAATCATTTGACCTACTGTTTAGGGACATACTGAACTATAGCTTATATTTTTAGTATTAACTCCTTAAAAATCTTTAATCCAGCTTTAAACTATGGCAAAGCATTATTCAAAATCCTTGGATCTTCACAGTAGCAACAACAAGGCAACAGTCATGTGTGTATTTGCCCACTGTGACATTGAAGGCAACGAAATTTCAGATAGTTTGAACTACAAGCTAACCAAGTAAGCTTTTCCCATAAAAAAGGCATCCTAAAATTACTGGTTTATACACTTACAGGACATGGCCATTTTAAAAGTAATCTTCATTGTTTGTGACAAATGCCTAGAGAATGTTGGTGATAACGTGCTTTCGACTGCATCAGACAAGTTGTGTTCAATTCTATAGGAGTATAAAGATACATAATTCGTTTCGGCGGTTTGATTGAACCTAAGGTAAGTCAGTGAAGTTAGCCCGAACTTTCAGCACGAATTTTTTTTGGTTTGTTTCTTGGCTAAATTTTATCCATATACATATTCATCCCGAAAAAGTGTAGCAATAACAGAAAAATGTAGTGTCATCCCGAATCGATTTTTCTATATCAAAAATGTATACAAAGTTGAAACAAATTGTAGAAAATCAATTATTAACTGACCAGCTCTGTAATAATAATAAAATAATTTATTTTAAACGTATATTCACTTACTATAAACGAAATTTAATACAATGCCTTTTGAGTGTAAACTTTACACTTCTACATTCCTATTGGAAAATATCAACCATAGGTTACTAAAGCAATAAATATAAGGAAATATAATTTCAAAACCACCAATCTTAGAGATAAATCCGTATAGTGGCATATATGGCCTAATAGGTCATAACAATACCAATATACCGTGTACAGTTTTGTGCCGTATTGTCTACATGACGTAGACATTTCATTGTCTACACGTGTCGACAATGTATGTCGACAGTTAAAAAAGTTGTGTCAACAATGTCGACAAATCGTAGACAATGCCGACAATTGATAAAATATTGGGTACCATACCGAATAATATGTTAATTTATTATAACTAAAGATAATGAAAATAGTTAAATGGTTATATGATTTAAATATTTTAAGATTTCAGATATTACCACTCGATATCTGATGTTTAGCCTCGGTTTGACACATTAAGATAAAAAAAAACTTTTGTTGTTTGATTTGGTCGTTTCTCACGTGACAAAATCAAACAAAATAAAATTTAAAGCAATGAATTAAAAAAAAAACATAGTTTCTGACGGGCGTGAAGTTTTTAACAAAAAATTAACAAGTATACGTATACGATTCCAATT
Organism: Tipula lateralis; assembly: GCA_963932295.1. Taxonomy (NCBI): domain Eukaryota; kingdom Metazoa; phylum Arthropoda; class Insecta; order Diptera; family Tipulidae; genus Tipula; species Tipula lateralis. The sequence goes on along the minus strand of OZ010736.1, from coordinate 60,315,039 downwards.
GGATTATTAAACTTCTTTTGTGTATTAGTGAAACACAGTAAAAACATATTTTTTAATGAGACAGATATATAAAATCAGATAGAGATATGAAGAGAAAAGAGCTATCCCTTTCTACACAATTATCCGTTTCCCATATTTTTCAAATCTGAATTTTATATAAAACAAAATAAAAAACTAGTAAAAAATCGTAGTAAGACAAAATTTATTACAATGAGATATTCCTTGTAATGGCATGTATTCTTCTATGCATGACTCAGCAGTCTTCTCAATTTTCAATTCTTTACTAAATTTGTGTGGCATACCGATTTCATCTGTTTGAGTAGTTTATGTGTCAACTAAGATTATGAGGATCACAGGGATTATTCTAGGACATCACCTGAAGGCTACAATAGCTCTATATACTAAGTAATAAACTGCCTATTTATCATGTCCCAGCGGTCTCCACAATTTTCAATTATTTATTTAATCTAGAAGGCAGGCCGATTCCACCTGTTTGAGTAGTTTATATGTCGACTAAGATTATGAGTATCACAGGGATTATTCTAAGACGTCACCTAGAGGTAACATAAGCTCTATGCACTAAGTAGTAAACTGCCTATATGTCATGCCTCAGCGGTCTCCCCAATTTCCAATTTTCATATGATTTGTATGGCATACCGATTTCACCTGTTTGAGTAGCTTATCTGTCGACTAAGATTATGAGGATCACAGGGATTATTCTAAGACGTCACCTGGATGTTACAATAGCTCTATGCCCTAAGTAATAAACTGACTATATGTCATGCCCCAGCGGTCTCCCCAATTTTAAATTTTTCATTTAGTCTAGAAGGCAGGCCGATTCCACCAGTTTGAGTAGTTTATATGTCGACTAAGATTATGAGTATCACAGGGATTATTCTAAGACGTCACCTGGATGTTACAATAGCTCTATGCACTAAGTAATAAACTGCCTGTATGTCATGCCCCAGTGGTCTCCCCAATTTTCAATTTTTTATTTAGTCTGGAAGGCAGACCGATTCCACCTGTTTGAGTAGTTTATCTGTCGACTAAGATTATGAGTATCACAGGGATTATTCTAAGACGTCACCTGGATGTTACAATAGCTCTATGCACTAAGTAATAAACTGCCTGTATGTCATGCCCCAGTGGTCTCCCCAATTTTCAATCTTTCCTATGATTTGTATGGCATACCGATTTCACCTGTTTGAGTAGTTTACCTGTCGACTAAGATTATGAGTATCACAGGGATTATTCTAAGACGTCACCTGGATGTTACAATAGCTCTATGCACTAAGTAATAAACTGCCTGTATGTCATGCCCCAGCGGTCTCCCAAATTTTAAATTTTCATATAATTTGTATGGCATACCGATTTCACCTGTTTGAGTAGCTTATCTGTCGACTAAGATTATGAGGATCACAGGGATTATTCTAAGACGTCACCTGGATGTTACAATAGCTCTATGCCCTAAGTAATAAACTGACTATATGTCATGCCCCAGCGGTCTCCCCAATTTTAAATTTTTCATTTAGTCTAGAAGGCAGGCCGATTCCACCTGTTTGAGTAGTTTATATGTCGACTAAGATTATGAGTATCACAGGGATTATTCTAAGACGTCACCTGGATGTTACAATAGCTCTATGCACTAAGTAATAAACTGCCTGTATGTCATGCCCCAGTGGTCTCCCCAATTTTCAATTTTTTATTTAGTCTGGAAGGCAGACCGATTCCACCTGTTTGAGTAGTTTATCTGTCGACTAAGATTATGAGTATCACAGGGATTATTCTAAGACGTCACCTGGATGTTACAATAGCTCTATGCACTAAGTAATAAACTGCCTGTATGTCATGCCCCAGTGGTCTCCCCAATTTTCAATCTTTCCTATGATTTGTATGGCATACCGATTTCACCTGTTTGAGTAGTTTACCTGTCGACTAAGATTATGAGTATCACAGGGATTATTCTAAGACGTCACCTGGATGTTACAATAGCTCTATGCACTAAGTAATAAACTGCCTGTATGTCATGCCCCAGCGGTCTCCCAAATTTTAAATTTTCATATAATTTGTATGGCATACCGATTTCACCTGTTTGAGTAGCTTATCTGTCGACTAAGATTATGAGGATCACAGGGATTATTCTAAGACGTCACCTGGATGTTACAATAGCTCTATGCCCTAAGTAATAAACTGACTATATGTCATGCCCCAGCGGTCTCCCCAATTTTAAATTTTTCATTTAGTCTAGAAGGCAGGCCGATTCCACCTGTTTGAGTAGTTTATATGTCGACTAAGATTATGAGTATCACAGGGATTATTCTAAGACGTCACCTGGATGTTACAATAGCTCTATGCACTAAGTAATAAACTGCCTGTATGTCATGCCCCAGTGGTCTCCCCAATTTTCAATTTTTTATTTAGTCTGGAAGGCAGACCGATTCCACCTGTTTGAGTAGTTTATCTGTCGACTAAGATTATGAGTATCACAGGGATTATTCTAAGACGTCACCTGGATGTTACAATAGCTCTATGCACTAAGTAATAAACTGCCTGTATGTCATGCCCCAGTGGTCTCCCCAATTTTCAATCTTTCCTATGATTTGTATGGCATACCGATTTCACCTGTTTGAGTAGTTTACCTGTCGACTAAGATTATGAGTATCACAGGGATTATTCTAAGACGTCACCTGGATGTTACAATAGCTCTATGCACTAAGTAATAAACTGCCTGTATGTCATGCCCCAGCGGTCTCCCAAATTTTAAATTTTCATATAATTTGTATGGCATACCGATTTCACCTGTTTGAGTAGCTTATCTGTCGACTAAGATTATGAGGATCACAGGGATTATTCTAAGACGTCACCTGGATGTTACAATAGCTCTATGCCCTAAGTAATAAACTGACTATATGTCATGCCCCAGCGGTCTCCCCAATTTTAAATTTTTCATTTAGTCTAGAAGGCAGGCCGATTCCACCTGTTTGAGTAGTTTATATGTCGACTAAGATTATGAGTATCACAGGGATTATTCTAAGACGTCACCTGGATGTTACAATAGCTCTATGCACTAAGTAATAAACTGCCTGTATGTCATGCCCCAGTGGTCTCCCCAATTTTCAATTTTTTATTTAGTCTGGAAGGCAGACCGATTCCACCTGTTTGAGTAGTTTATATGTCGACTAAGATTATGAGTATCACAGGGATTATTCTAAGACGTCACCTGGATGTTACAATAGCTCTATGCACTAAGTAATAAACTGCCTGTATGTCATGCCCCAGCGGTCTCCCAAATTTTAAATTTTCATATAATTTGTATGGCATACCGATTTCACCTGTTTGAGTAGCTTATCTGTCGACTAAGATTATGAGGATCACAGGGATTATTCTAAGACGTCACCTGGATGTTACAATAGCTCTATGCCCTAAGTAATAAACTGACTATATGTCATGCCCCAGCGGTCTCCCCAATTTTAAATTTTTCATTTAGTCTAGAAGGCAGGCCGATTCCACCTGTTTGAGTAGTTTATATGTCGACTAAGATTATGAGTATCACAGGGATTATTCTAAGACGTCACCTGGATGTTACAATAGCTCTATGCACTAAGTAATAAACTGCCTGTATGTCATGCCCCAGTGGTCTCCCCAATTTTCAATTTTTTATTTAGTCTGGAAGGCAGACCGATTCCACCTGTTTGAGTAGTTTATCTGTCGACTAAGATTATGAGTATCACAGGGATTATTCTAAGACGTCACCTGGATGTTACAATAGCTCTATGCACTAAGTAATAAACTGCCTGTATGTCATGCCCCAGTGGTCTCCCCAATTTTCAATCTTTCCTATGATTTGTATGGCATACCGATTTCACCTGTTTGAGTAGTTTACCTGTCGACTAAGATTATGAGTATCACAGGGATTATTCTAAGACGTCACCTGGATGTTACAATAGCTCTATGCACTAAGTAATAAACTGCCTGTATGTCATGCCCCAGCGGTCTCCCAAATTTTAAATTTTCATATAATTTGTATGGCATACCGATTTCACCTGTTTGAGTAGCTTATCTGTCGACTAAGATTATGAGGATCACAGGGATTATTCTAAGACGTCACCTGGATGTTACAATAGCTCTATGCCCTAAGTAATAAACTGACTATATGTCATGCCCCAGCGGTCTCCCCAATTTTAAATTTTTCATTTAGTCTAGAAGGCAGGCCGATTCCACCTGTTTGAGTAGTTTATATGTCGACTAAGATTATGAGTATCACAGGGATTATTCTAAGACGTCACCTGGATGTTACAATAGCTCTATGCACTAAGTAATAAACTGCCTGTATGTCATGCCCCAGTGGTCTCCCCAATTTTCAATTTTTTATTTAGTCTGGAAGGCAGACCGATTCCACCTGTTTGAGTAGTTTATCTGTCGACTAAGATTATGAGTATCACAGGGATTATTCTAAGACGTCACCTGGATGTTACAATAGCTCTATGCACTAAGTAATAAACTGCCTGTATGTCATGCCCCAGTGGTCTCCCCAATTTTCAATCTTTCCTATGATTTGTATGGCATACCGATTTCACCTGTTTGAGTAGTTTACCTGTCGACTAAGATTATGAGTATCACAGGGATTATTCTAAGACGTCACCTGGATGTTACAATAGCTCTATGCACTAAGTAATAAACTGCCTGTATGTCATGCCCCAGCGGTCTCCCAAATTTTAAATTTTCATATAATTTGTATGGCATACCGATTTCACCTGTTTGAGTAGCTTATCTGTCGACTAAGATTATGAGGATCACAGGGATTATTCTAAGACGTCACCTGGATGTTACAATAGCTCTATGCCCTAAGTAATAAACTGACTATATGTCATGCCCCAGCGGTCTCCCCAATTTTAAATTTTTCATTTAGTCTAGAAGGCAGGCCGATTCCACCTGTTTGAGTAGTTTATATGTCGACTAAGATTATGAGTATCACAGGGATTATTCTAAGACGTCACCTGGATGTTACAATAGCTCTATGCACTAAGTAATAAACTGCCTGTATGTCATGCCCCAGTGGTCTCCCCAATTTTCAATTTTTTATTTAGTCTGGAAGGCAGACCGATTCCACCTGTTTGAGTAGTTTATATGTCGACTAAGATTATGAGTATCACAGGGATTATTCTAAGACGTCACCTGGATGTTACAATAGCTCTATGCACTAAGTAATAAACTGCCTGTATGTCATGCCCCAGCGGTTTCCCCAATTTTCATTTTTTTTATTTAGTCTGAAAGGAAGACAGATTCATCCTGTTTGAGTAGTTTATTTGTTGTAGTTGGGTAGTTTATTACTTAGTGCATAGAGCTATTGTAACCTCTAGGTGACGTCTTAGAATAATCCCTGTGATCCTCATAATCTTAGTCGACAGATAAACTACTCAAACAGGTGAAATCGGCATGCCATACAAATCATATGAAAAATTGAAAATTGGGGAGACCACTGGGGCATGACATACAGTAAGTTTATAACTTAGTGCATAGAGCTATTGTAACCTCTAGGTGGCGTCTTAGAATAATCCCTGTGATACTCATAATCTTAGTCGACATATAAACTACTCAAACTGGTGGAATCTGTCTTCCTTCCAGACTAAATACAAAATTGAAAATTGGGGAGACCGCTGGGGCATGACATATAGACCGTTTATTACTTAGGGCATAGAGCTATTGTAACATCCAGGTGACGTCTTAGAATAATCCCTGTGATCCTCATAATCTTAGTCGACAGATAAACTACTCAAACAGATGAAATCGGTATTCCATACAAATCATAGAAAAAATTGAAAATTGGGGAGACCACTGGGGCATGACATATAGACCGTTTATTACTTAGGGCATAGAGCTATTGTAACATCCAGGTGACGTTTTAGAATAATCCCTGTGATCCTCATAATCTTAGTCGACAGATAAACTACTCAAACAGATGAAATCGGTATTCCATACAAATCATAGAAAAAATTGAAAATTGGGGAGACCACTGGGGCATGACATATAGACAGTTTATTACTTAGTGCATAGAGCTATTGTTACCTCCAGGTGACGTCTTAGAATAATCCCTGTGATCCTCATAATCTTAGTCGACAGATAAACTACTCAAACAGGTGAAATCGGTATGCCATACAAATCATATGAAAAATTGAAAATTGGGGAGACCACTGGGGCATGACATACAGTAAGTTTATAACTTAGTGCATAGAGCTATTGTAACCTCTAGGTGGCGTCTTAGAATAATCCCTGTGATACTCATAATCTTAGTCGACATATAAACTACTCAAACTGGTGGAATCTGTCTTCCTTCCAGACTAAATACAAAATTGAAAATTGGGGAGACCGCTGGGGCATGACATATAGACCGTTTATTACTTAGGGCATAGAGCTATTGTAACATCCAGGTGACGTCTTAGAATAATCCCTGTGATCCTCATAATCTTAGTCGACAGATAAACTACTCAAACAGATGAAATCGGTATTCCATACAAATCATAGAAAAAATTGAAAATTGGGGAGACCACTGGGGCATGACATATAGACCGTTTATTACTTAGGGCATAGAGCTATTGTAACATCCAGGTGACGTTTTAGAATAATCCCTGTGATCCTCATAATCTTAGTCGACAGATAAACTACTCAAACAGATGAAATCGGTATTCCATACAAATCATAGAAAAAATTGAAAATTGGGGAGACCACTGGGGCATGACATATAGACAGTTTATTACTTAGTGCATAGAGCTATTGTTACCTCCAGGTGACGTCTTAGAATAATCCCTGTGATCCTCATAATCTTAGTCGACAGATAAACTACTCAAACAGGTGGAATCGGTATGCCATACAAATCATATGAAAAATTGAAAATTGGGGAGACCACTGGGGCATGACATACAGTCAGTTTATTACTTAGTGCATAGAGCTATTGTAACCTCTAGGTGGCGTCTTAGAATAATCCCTGTGATACTCATAATCTTAGTCGACATATAAACTACTCAAACTGGTGGAATCTGTCTTCCTTCCAGACTAAATACAAAATTGAAAATTGGGGAGACCGCTGGGGCATGACATATAGACCGTTTATTACTTAGGGCATAGAGCTATTGTAACATCCAGGTGACGTCTTAGAATAATCCCTGTGATCCTCATAATCTTAGTCGACAGATAAACTACTCAAACAGATGAAATCGGTATTCCATACAAATCATAGAAAAAATTGAAAATTGGGGAGACCACTGGGGCATGACATATAGACCGTTTATTACTTAGGGCATAGAGCTATTGTAACATCCAGGTGACGTCTTAGAATAATCCCTGTGATCCTCATAATCTTAGTCGACAGATAAACTACTCAAACAGATGAAATCGGTATTCCATACAAATCATAGAAAAAATTGAAAATTGAGGAGACCACTGGGGCATGACATATAGACAGTTTATTACTTAGTGCATAGAGCTATTGTTACCTCCAGGTGACGTCTTAGAATAATCCCTGTGATCCTCATAATCTTAGTCGACAGATAAACTACTCAAACAGGTGAAATCGGTATGCCATACAAATCATATGAAAAATTGAAAATTGGGGAGACCACTGGGGCATGACATACAGTCAGTTTATTACTTAGTGCATAGAGCTATTGTAACCTCTAGGTGGCGTCTTAGAATAATCCCTGTGATACTCATAATCTTAGTCGACATATAAACTACTCAAACTGGTGGAATCTGTCTTCCTTCCAGACTAAATACAAAATTGAAAATTGGGGAGACCGCTGGGGCATGACATATAGACCGTTTATTACTTAGGGCATAGAGCTATTGTAACATCCAGGTGACGTCTTAGAATAATCCCTGTGATCCTCATAATCTTAGTCGACAGATAAACTACTCAAACAGATGAAATCGGTATTCCATACAAATCATAGAAAAAATTGAAAATTGGGGAGACCACTGGGGCATGACATATAGACCGTTTATTACTTAGGGCATAGAGCTATTGTAACATCCAGGTGACGTCTTAGAATAATCCCTGTGATCCTCATAATCTTAGTCGACAGATAAACTACTCAAACAGATGAAATCGGTATTCCATACAAATCATAGAAAAAATTGAAAATTGAGGAGACCACTGGGGCATGACATATAGACAGTTTATTACTTAGTGCATAGAGCTATTGTTACCTCCAGGTGACGTCTTAGAATAATCCCTGTGATCCTCATAATCTTAGTCGACAGATAAACTACTCAAACAGGTGAAATCGGTATGCCATACAAATCATATGAAAAATTGAAAATTGGGGAGACCACTGGGGCATGACATACAGTCAGTTTATTACTTAGTGCATAGAGCTATTGTAACCTCTAGGTGGCGTCTTAGAATAATCCCTGTGATACTCATAATCTTAGTCGACAGATAAACTACTCAAACTGGTGGAATCTGTCTTCCTTCCAGACTAAATACAAAATTGAAAATTGGGGAGACCGCTAGGGCATGACGTATAAGCAGTTTATTACTTAGGGCATAGAGCTATTGTAACCTCTAGGTGACGTCTTAGAATAATCCCTGTGATCCTCATAATCTTAGTCGACATATAAACTACTCAAACAGGTGAAATCGGTATGCCATACAAATTAAACAAAAAATTGAAAATTGGGGAGACCGCTGGGGCATGACATATAGTCAGTTTAATACTTAGCGCATAGTGCTATTGTCACCTCTTGATGATGTCTTAGAATAATCCCTGTGATCCTCGTAATCTTAGTCGACCAATAAACTACTCAAGAAGGTGAAATCGGAATGATTTACAACTTAAATAAAAAATTGAATATTGGTGAGAGCGCTAGGACATGACATGGGCAGTTTATTACTTAGTATATAGAGCTATTGTAACCTCCTTAGGAAGTCTTATTGAAATTTTTGTGTCGCATATGTTATTATTTGAAATATAAACTACTCAAACAGTAGAAATCTTCATGTTTTAAATAATTATTTTAAAATTGATAAATCGGAAGAACGTATATATACGTATGCAATATATATAATATATATATATATATATATATATATATATATATATATATATATATATATATATATATATATATATATATATATATATATATATATATATATATATATATATATATATATTTATATATATATATATATATATATATATATATATATATATATATATATATATATATATATATATATATATATATATATATATATAGATATAGATATATATATATATATATATATATATATATATATATATATATATATATATATATATATATATATATATATATATATATATATATATTTATATATATATATATATATAAACTACAATATTTTATTGAGATCTACTCAACTAATTTTTTGTTAGAAACTTCACTGCCGTCAATCCGTAAACGTTTTAAAGCATTTCTTTTTCAAAAATTTCCACTCAAAATTCTTATAAGAAATTAGGTTAACAGTGTAACACTAATACAATGATATATTTGTTATTTGTTAAAAACTTCACGCCCGTAGTTTCTGGGGCTTTTCACGTTTACAGTGGATCACCATCGGAGATACCTTATACATTTCTTAATTACCATTATATTCTACAAACTAAAATTGTTTTATATGGGTATCAGTTGTGTTCATTAAGGTGCGTCTTAGCTTTCGAAAACAATCCTTACTTTTTTTACTCGAACATGACGACTTCTAACATTTGCTTAATCTGAAATCTTATTTTAAGGTTTAAGCTAGTTTAAATGGTTTAAGCTATAGAAATTATAAATTGTTGTGTAATTTAAATATGTAATTCGTTTTCCATACATTTTATCAGTACTATGCCTAATATTTAGCTTTAATATCTTTTGAATGTGTTCATTATACTACATGTCTAATGTAGTGGTTCGACTAGTTAAACGAATTATAATAATTAACAAAATAAACTATAGATTCTTTATAGCATCGTGCGTCTAAATCAAATAATTTAAGTAGCTGAGATAAAATCATATTAACTATCAAATTGATTTTATTAGTTCAAAAATAAATAATAATATTGTGCTCTAAGGATGCCCTAGACAAATTTTTACTGTAATAATCAATGTATGTGAAATTGGCCCAAAAATCAACCCAAAAAAATGCTATGGCAACACTAAAAATGACATTTCTATCCTATTTTACTGTCAGGCCAAAAAAAATTATATTACGACATATTTTTGATGTCAGCCCAAAAAACTATATCTATCGTGATATATAAAAACTATCAGCCCAAAAAAATTGTATCACGACAGTAAAAATTGACAGTCAAACAGTCTGAACAAAATTAATAAAAGTACACATCGAACATATTGATTTCGAAATAATTTTTTGATAGTGCTGGTCTTATAACACTCTGATTCGTGTTATAATTAAAAAACTTAAATTTATTTATTTATTTTATAATTATTTATTTAATTGAAATTTATTTTATATTTATTAAATTTACAAAGTTTGTTTTTAAGTTTAAGTTTGTGTTTTATTTAATTATATTTTATTTTTATTTATTTTCCACCACACACGATTGATAACTTGGGAAGGCAAATTACTAATGGCCGAATATAAAATAGCTCGTCACTCAACCAAGAGGGAGGACACGCGCGCCACCCTCAAGAAATACTAACATCAAAATAAGATAATGCAGTTGCTAATTATGATAATGTAAATTAATAATGTGGTGCATTATACTTTGAATAGATGTCGGACACGAACAACAAAATATCTATTCAAAAGTTGTAACAACTGACTGTACTAAATATGCTATCGAAACGAGAGTATTCTACAGGAATATAGATGGTGCACCTGTCACTGTGAATATAATATTTACCTCGATTATACGATAGAACGTGACGTAATGAAATTCGGCATTGAAAAAGTTGCATTAATAAATAAGAAGCGGTTTGAAATATTATTCAATAAATATGTTGAACCGCTACAGTCTTTTAAGTTTTGATCATCGGTCTCGCTATGGTTTTTTTGATAGTTCAGGTCTTAATCATTAGAAGATCTTAGTTTACGGTTTTAGTTTTATACTGTTTTTGTACACACGAAAATTATGATCATGCTTATTCAATACATTAATGTTAGAAAAAGATAGACAGATATAATTACAAAATCTATTACAAAAGTTACACCAACAAATTGCATAAAATATATTTATTTTATATTGGGGATTTTCTTACTTATCTATTGTAATTTTCTATGACATTATTCAAAATTCGTAAGAATTTTGCTTATAAATAAAATAATATTATTTTCGCTAATCTGTATAGTTATAATAAGCTAACATATTTGGGATACTTCGGAATTGTTTATTAGACGTCGACATTGTCCAAGAATTGTCGACATTGTCTACTAATTGTCGACACCAACATGTCGACAATATCAAAATACGCGTAATCGCACAACACTGACCGTGTATACACCATTTCCATATGATGGGGATAAAACAGTCTTTGGGTCACTTCCAATAATCTAAGTTTAAATAATTTGGATGATTTTGATGAAATACTACTTAATAATTTCTATAATTTTGAATTTCTAAACATTTTATTGAAAAAATATGCAATTGTATTAACCCTGTATTACCCCTGTTTACAGGCATATTACATAATGGTAATCGTATCAGTAATGGCCACAACGAAAAATTATTTTGCGTTATTAAAAAGATGATTCTCAGCGACAAGCCGTTCGCTTGAGGTTGGTAAAATGCCTTTAAAGGTTGGTTGTTTTGTCCGAGATATAAACTTTCAAAATTAAACATTATTTAAAGAAATATTATATTCTATTCCTAAATACTCAATAAGTCAAAAAAATCAAACATCACCGGAAAACTGTAATCGTGTCTTTTGGACATTCAAAACAGTCAATCTGTATGGAAAGGAAAAAATTCAAGTAAAACACCAGTAAGTTCTAAAAAGCAGAAAAGTAGTTTTAATTTTAATTTTGTCAAATCGTTTTCAGATTTATCAAATATTGAGCAAAACATGCTGTATAAGATAGCAGAAAATTTTCAGCAGAAAAAATGATTTTTATACTCACCACCAGGGGCACTACTATCGCTAAAGAGAATTTCTTCTGCTGTCATTTTTGTATAGCCAACAGAATTTTTCTGTAAATTTTTTAATTTTCTTCAATATTTAAACTACAAAATTATTCCAGGTTTCAAATAAAATATGTATATTATTTCCATAAGATTATTTAAACTGTATAAAACATATTAATTTCATCTACAGTTTAACTACTGTAAGCTATGAATCAAGCCCCTGTTATAAATATTTCAAATTATGCTAAGTCACTTTATCTCCATACACACAAATATGAAGTTTGAGGATAATCGACCGAGTTTGAGCGCCTCCAGAATTTTTCCAAGATTTGGCCCATACATCAAATTCAGTTTTTTCACTGTGAGCTATGGATGGACCCCCCTGTAACCAATACATCTGAATATGAAGTTTGAGGATAATTTTAAAGGCATGCATATCATATAGTTAGATTTGTTCTCAATACATGCACTGCCAATTCTACTAGCTTAAGAACTACATGCAATTGTACTTTCTACTTAAATAATAAATTTAGTTATCTTAATTATTGTAGAATATTTTTTTAATTGGTTAGTATTCCTCTTTAATGCTATAGAAGCTACTGGGTTTAACAGTGTATAATAAGAGATTATATTCATTACTATTGCCATTTTTAATTTCATTTTGAAGCAATGAGTTTACCAAATTGGACCAAACCATCATTAAGACCAAACTATCCTACCTTCGACCGAGTTATTTGGTGTGATTTAAACTACTCCATACATTAAAACAACATGATTTTCATTAAAGGTGATACTTTAAAACCATCAAATAAGTAGTAAACTGTAAATAGAATTTCATTTACTATACCATTTGCCTTTAACCTTGGCTACGCTCCAAACAAATCAGTTAGAATAGTTAGAACGCTACAGTTGTTTTGTAACAAGAAATTAATACAGCATCGACTGCCGAACTAAACACTATAATAGTTGCACCGCAGTTGAACACTAGTTGAATTATCAATCAACAACTATACGTGATTGCCTGAGACATCCTTCAAACCAGGTAAATTAAACTACACTTAATATGTAAAGAACTCGTTCGAGCCTTTAAAACAAACAAATCAATTGATCTGATCAGTAAATAGTCGCAAAGTTTTGGCCCATAATAAAACTGATTTTTATGTATGGGCCAAAACTTGGAAAAAATCAAACTTCATATTCAGATGTATTGTCACCTAAGCTATTGGAAAATCATAATGGCATATTGGTTACAGGGGGGTCCATCCATAGCTAACAGTGAAAAAACTGATTTTGATATATGGGCCAAAACTTTGAAAAATTCTAGAGGTGCTCAAACTCGGTTGATTATCTTTGAACTTCATATTCAGATGTATTGTCACCTAAGCTATTGGAAAATCATAATGACATATTGGTTACAGGGGGGTCCATCCATAGCTCACAGTAAAAAAACTGATTTTTATGTATGGGCCAACTTTGAAAAATTCTGGAGGCGCTCAAACTCGGTCGATTATCCTCAAACTTCATAGTTGTATGTATGGAGATTAGATGACTTAGCTTCTGGAAATTCAAACTGAAATACTTATTATAGAGGGTCCATTCATAGCTTTCAGTAAGTGGCTTAACTCTAGATGAAATTAATATGTTTTATACAGTATATTATAATCTTATAGAAATAATATACATACTTTATTTGAAATCTAGAATTATTTTGTAGTTTAAATACTGAAGAAAATTAAAAAATTTACAGAAAAATTATGTTGGCTATACAAAAATGACAGCAGAAGAAATTCTCTTTAGCAATAGTAGTGCCCCTGGCGGCGAGTATAAAAATCATTTTTTCTGCTGAAAATTTTCTGCTATCTTATACAGCATGAGCAAAACATTACTGCAATGGCAACATTAAGTAAAAACTTGTATAATACTCCTAGACGAGAAGGAAAACCAACACCTAAAATTATTTTTAAATCTAGCCTTAAACTTCCCTTAATAAGAAATGCGTTAAGCACATGTAGTTTCTTTAAAAATTGTTGTGCTATAGATTCCGTCTATCAAGCTATCGGGTGGTCGATTCAGAATAATGATCATTTTTTAATAAATTTAGAAAATAATAGATCAAAATTGTTATTAGAATCGCTTTTAAATCGCTTTTAAGAAAAGAAATTCTTGTCGAAATATCGGGGTTTATACCTGATTGTACTACTGAGGTATTTAATTTGTGTAAGTATGTATTCAAAAACTTCCCGAGTATTCAAATAACATGAGAATGTTCAAATATACATTGTTCGTTAACAGAGCAAGAAGATCGACCATTAATATATTTAAATATTGACTTATATGCGAAAAACTAGGAATTTCCAATATTAACAAATGTTTTGCAGACATTCCTCCGAAGACCTGTAAAGGATGTCAAGAACTTATGAACCCTATCACACTATCATAAGGACAAATATTATGTATAGACACTGAATCCGTTGGTGAAAATTATGTAAAATTGTCAGATGTCCAACGTATCATAAAGATTGGTAACAATACTTTTCAGTTAACTTCTGTTATCAGCTTTATTCATGATGGACAAGCTATTAAATATCCAAAAACATCAGCAGGTCATTATATATGTTACTGTATCAAAAATAATAAATGGAAAGTATTCGACGACTTAAGTACATACGTACCTATAGTGCGTAATCCGGATTCCGTTGTTATAAGACCACAGATAAAATTCTATCAGAAAATTTGATTTAGTTGAATCATATGTTATAATTTATGATAAAAAAAATAGCAACCAGACAACATATTTCATCTTATAAATGGCACAACATAATAAATAAAGATAATTAACCATCAATAAAGCCAGATACAGTTGACCCACTGTCACATTCTGAATTTATTTTTTTTCGATAAATTATATGGACGATATTATATTTCCTTATATTTATTACTTTGGTAACCTATGGTTGATATTTTCCAATAGGAATGTAGAAGTGTAAAGCTTACACTTAAAAAGCATTGTATTAAATTTCGTTTATAGTAAGTTTAAAATTAATTATTCTATTATTATTACACAGCTGGTCAGTTAATAATTGATTTTCTACAATTTGTTTTAACTTTGTATACATTTTTGATATAGAAAAATCGATTCGGGATGACACTACATTTTTCTGTTATTGCTACACTTTCTCGGGATGAATATGTATATGGATACAATTTAGCCAAGAAACAAACCAAACAAATTCGTGCTGAAAGTTCGGGCTAACTTCACTGGCTTTTAATCGATTGGGTCTTATTGTTCTGTCTTCAAGGTGCTGCAGTCGTGTGACAATAGGAACACCATTGCATAGAACATGTTCCTCTGCCAATAGCCTAAACTAACAATTTTCGATTTCTCAACCATGTTTTTTAAGGTAGTATTTTAAAACAAAGTGATGCGTGGAGAAGCCAATGGTTAGTCTCTACTCGAGTTTCTAGAGTACAGGAAGCTCCTGCACTTTTTAACTAAGTGAAAGCTTTTTCGTAAATAGTATAACAATAAAAAGTACCAACTTATTTGCTATAGTAACTGTGTTCCGTCTATTGACCCTGAAGAAAAGTTTCGATTCAACAAATGGTTCTATGATGCACCATCACAATTAAGATCAATGCCAACATTACGAGGGGAGTAACAAAAGTTCGCTTAGTAGGCGATGCAAAATAACTGAGGATGCATTAGATGAAATTCCACTATCAATGCAAACGTAAATTGGCTATATGATGCTCTTCGGTTTTGGCGTTAACAAATAAGCCACTACAAATAATCAAGGACCAAATTGCATTTGGAACAATTGCACATTCTCTACAGACTATTTTCATGTTGTTCCAATTCCAGACGGGACATTTTTTTGTAAAGGACGAGCATAGATCTTCCATTGGTGATGTTACTGTGGCACTGGTAAAGTCTCAAGTTGACGAAGATGCGCAAGTAAATTATTGTTGATGAATTGACCTGGGATCATCTTTAAGAAAGACCTTTAAGAGCTAATAGCTCTTTCGAAAATGGGCAGTCTAGCAACTTTAGTAGATTCGTTACTGGTGACGAATCTTGGTTCTATAAGTACGATCCGGAAAACAAACAGTACATTCGGTATGGAGTAAAAGTTAAGCACCTTAAATCAGTATCAAAATTGTTGATGTCAGTTTACTTCACCCGATCAAAAATTGTAGCTGCTATTCCCCTAGAAAAGAGTCAGACGATAACTGCAAAATGGTGTACCGATTACTTCTTTCTAAAAGTTTTCAAAAATTTGTTGGAAAACCGGGAAAAAGAGAATCACTGGCGCTAGTTTTTATATCATGACAACGGTCCAAGTCACACTTATAAAATAGCTAGTAGCATATTTCCTGGATCTCGCACCTTGTGATTTTGGTTATTTCGCAAAAATTAAAACAAATTTGAGAGGAAGGTCTCTAACAGTAATGCGTGAATAATTGATGCGGTTTATGCTGAGCTTGATCAGCTTAAAAAGCACTATTTTGAGAAGTGGCCAATATTGGCCCGAACCATGTCAACAATGTGACTCCATCGGTTTCGATCACGAATCGGCTCTTTATACTGTTGTAAGCATCCAGAAGATACCAGATCGCTCTCTACGCCGTGGAGCCATCGTTGCCGACAGCGACCTCTTCGCCAACCGAAAGGCGGCTCTCCCTTCAAAGATAGCTGTATCATGCGGTTTGAATCAGCACGCAGAACGTGTCCGAGCCAGCGTACACACTGTCCTTTGATTTCATGCACGATATCAGGAATTTCCATTAAATTCCTGATTTCGTGGCTGAAAGGAACTCGGTATGTGCCATCAACGTCTCGTTTTAGGCCATATATCACACGCATGATTTTTCTCTCGAATGTTAGAAGCTATCTTATGTACTCATCCGCCAAGGTTCAACTCTCACATCCATACATGACAAAGGATCTGATCAACACTCTTTACAATTTCAGCTAACCCGCATTTGCAAGATATTTTGATTTCAGAAGTGGACGTAGAGGATATATAGCCCGATTGCCAGCGACAAGGCGAACCTTGATATCCTTTCCCGCACAGTTATCGGGAGTAATGAGAGATCCAAGATACTTGAATATCATCACTACTTCAAACGTTTGGTTACCACTACTGAAATCAATTGAGTCTTAATATCGATAACCAGAGATTAGATATTTATTTTTAAACTCATTGATTTTGAGACCAACGGAAGCTGTACACTGTTCTAGTAGATCAAGTATCTCTTTCAGTCCGTTGCCATTTAACCCAATCACACAGATATCATGTGCATATGCAAAAAGTTGATTGGATTGTCGGAATAAGATATTATCTTGAGGTGATTCACCTTTAAGAAGGATGAATTCCAACATGAGATTAAAAAAAATCGGAGACGGCCCATCGAACACCAGAAGTAACTGTTCTCAACTTTGACTTTGTGATTGGGTTACTGTCATTTTACACAAATGCATGTGTTTGTTGGGTATTCCTAAATGTTATAGCCTCTCTCAGTTGATCGAGTCATAAGCTTCCTTGAAATCCAGGAATACCTGGTGAACATCGCGAGATGTTTCATGTACTTGAAAAGAATCATCCGTAGCGAAAAAGCTTATTTGATCCGTGACTGACCGATTTGGTCGGAATCCTCCTTGCGGTAGTCATCCTCCTTGCGGTAGTCACCGAGAATGCTGTGCAAAGGAGAGCTTTATCGCGATAATTCTCGCATTTCAAGCGATCACCCTTCTAGAATATTGGGCATAACGCTGCTACTTTCCATTTTTCAGACATAACTTCATTTCGCCATACCAATCGAACAAGGTCGAAATGACAGTTCCACAAAGTCAGCCCTCCGAATATCAAGAGCTCTGAATTTATGCAATCAACTCCAGGTAAACGACCATTGTGAATTCATCCTCATAAATTGCATCCTCTCTGCGGTCTGTATTTGAGGGTATTCAAATACAGCTTGAGATACATGTGGAACATTAAGTAGGTCAGAAAAATATTCACGCCATGTCTCGAGTACCGCATCGACCTTAAGGTATGGTGATCTTAAGGTATGGTGCAATTCGGTTATTCCTTACCTTAGCCTTCCACTATTCTCAGAAGAAGCTGCCCTCAAATCCGTTAAGCTGTCCTCCTAGCAAGAACCGCATGCATTAAAATCACCAATCACCAATCTAACATTGTGGTCAGGAATAAAGTCCATCAGTTAATCCCAATTACTGTAAAATTATTGTAAAATATAAAATTATTGTATGAGTGGGCGCATGTACACAGACAATTGACTAGTTGGCTAATCTCATCTGTGCAAGTACACCTTACACATTCGCTTATCGACTGCCGATATCGAAAGTCGAGTACAGCCTTTTTTACCAGTGGCCCAATGAGAACTCCAACTCAAAGATTTCCGAGAGCATATTCACTGTGAAGCAACGTATTGCCCTGGGACACATGGTCGCCACTTTTAGGCCATCGAGTTTCATAGAGCGCTACGAGTTCCGATACTCTTTCATACATGGGAGAAGGCCGTCAAACGCACCAGGTTTTCGAAGTGACACCACATTCCACGAGCCGATCCTTAATCTCGTTTCCGGACACTTATTGAACATGTTTGGTTTTTTTTACGGATGCGGGTCGTCAGCCGCAGCGTTCCAACCAGATTAACGCGCCTCTTACTACAAGCTCTGGATACTGTGGTGGTATTCAATGGGTCTCATGTTTCGTTTGTTATATTAACGAAACATGAATGCCCCCACCGACATGAAAGCAACGGACCTTTAGGCTTAGTAAATGCTTTGATAGCAATGGCGATGATGTAAAGTGCAAGCACTGATAATACTTTGTATAATGTACCATCTGACGCTATATATATTCGAGTCCACCCTGTAAACAGCCGATATGTTGATAATATAGCTGTCGAGTGATAAATCTAATTAAAAACATCGATAAATATATATTTTGTTTACAATTTCAACAACGTCTTCGCTATACCACCGACCGAAGTAAGACGGTATATAAACAGTGCAACCACCTATACATATGTAATATAACTTGTCGTGTCACACATACATCGCAACTATCCCAATCATTGGTACGTTGACAAATCGCGTCCGATACATAAAATCCCTTATTTGTGGCGTGCAAGAGATGCACTGCCAGACCGGTGACGGTCGATCTAACACGCTTGTTATTTTATTTATATATGTACATACATTAGGTATATATTGTATACAGAATTTTACTAAAAATAAACTTATTCTTTTACTTTAATACAAAATGTAAAGAAATATTATTTTTATACATTTGAAATGTATACCACCTGGAGAAGAAAATGCGCGGTGTTTTTCGGGTTGGCGGCTGGAATTTGTGATATTATATGTATTCTGTTTCGTCGCCGATTGGGGGCAGGGTGATGGTTAAGAGCGAGTAGTACTTCGATTTTGGTATCGGTACTTCGATTGGTTGGAGTGTCACGCGAGCGATACAAACAGTTCCGGAGTCCGCCGCTACATATGCTATATAGTTTGTTTATTAGCATTTTTATTATGGTTTTATGTGTAATAAGAAATTTTGTATACAGTCGAGTTAAACTATTTTCGAATTAATAACTCTATTGGATTTAATTACATTTGGTTTGCTGTTGGTTAGGCACATCGTCTGGTTTGATTTGTCGTTAAATTAAGATAACAAAAAACCAACGACAAATATGGGCTACATGCGGTCTTTGATTTATTAACACGAAAATTTTAGCCTAGATCTGCAATTTCTTCGGGTCGATTCTTTTGGGCAACACAAACAATTGTTTCCAAATTTTCTTATTTAATCAATGTGTAAATATATTATTAATTTTAGTAAATATTTTTCGGAGTATATTTAATTAATTAAACGTAATTAGTATAGTGTATAAGTATACGGAAGATGGAATTCGATTTATCAGATAGAAATAGAATTTGTTTGGGTGTGTATCTGAAATCGTTTAATGACGGAATACGTTTATTGAGTATTTGTTATATTGCTTTATCCTGTTATTGATGTTATCCACATTATAACAGACGTCCACAGGCTTAAAATGACCGAGAATCAAGGGCGGGCGATTGCAAGAGTGACACCACTTCTGATTCAAAGAGTGAATTATGTAGTGGGTATATGGAGTGCTAAGCTTCCTTGACGGTAAAACAAGTCCTTGAAAATGTTTCAAACGTTTTTGTGTTCAATATTACGTATTTGAAGTTTGTCCTAACTTTCCTAACCCAACAACAAAAACATTTATATTGAGAATGTAGTAGTGATAAACCAAAACGTGAAAAAATCTTCATTTAGGCGAAATACAATTATGCTTTCGTTAAACCAATATGAATTTAAAAATAAAACGTTAGAACATAATAAATATTTATAAGAAGGTCGCTATGGTTCATTTTTCATCGAAAATATACATTGAACATGTAACTAATAACAATATATCTAGGAAATAATATGAACACAGATACTGGAATGAAAATTTTCTATTCCTGTAGGATAACAAAATAAAAGTAGGAACTACATAGTATTAAATGTTTTTGGGTGACAATTTACTTAGAAATCAAAGATTTTTATGAATTTTCTTTGAATAAAAGAAAAAGGTTACCACACCTGGAATGGCCATTTTCTAACCAGGTCTGGCCTGAACTCTACGAAACAAATCGGTTCTTTGAAAAATCTAGGTGAGAAAGAGGTTAGTATTGAATGTTTTTGGATGACAATTTACTTAGAAATCAAAGATTTTCATGAATTTTCTTTGAATAAAAGAAAAAGGTTACCACACCTGGATTTTCCATTTTCTAACCAGGTCTGGCCTAAACTTTTCAAAACAAACCGGTTCTTTGAAAAGAACCGGTTTTCAAAGAACCGATTGGTTTCGTAGAGTTCAGGCCAGACCAGGTTAGAAAATGGCCAATCCAGGTGTGGTAACCTTTTTCTTTTATTCAAAGAAAATTCATGAAAATCTTTGATTTCTAAGTAAATTGTCATCCAAAAACATTCAATACTAACCACTTTCTCACCTAGATTTTTCAAAGATTCGGTTTGTTTTGAAAAGTTCAAGCCAGACCTGGTTAGAAAATGGCCATTCCAGGTGTGGTAACCTTTTTCTTTTATTCAAAGAAAATTCATAAAAATCTTTGATTTCTAAGTAAATTGTCACCTAAAAACATTCAATACTAACCACTTTCTCACCTAGATTTTTCAAAGAACCGGTTTGTTTTGAAAAGTTCAGGCCAGATCTGGCTAGAAAATTGCCATTCCAGGTGTGGTAACCTTTTTCTTTTATTCAAAGAAAATTCATGAAAATCTTTGATTTCTAAGTAAATTGTCATCCAAAAACATTCAATACTAACCACTTTCTCACCTAGATTTTTCAAAGAACCGGTTTGTTTTGTAAAGTTCAGGCCAGACCTGGTTAGAAAATTGCCATTCCAGGTGTGGTAACCTTTTTCTCTTATTCAAACATTAATAAAAATCTTTGATTATGATAAGGAATGATCAAAGAATGGTTGTGTATTGATTATTTAATACTTCTAACCATTAGTAATTTTTGATTGCAGAAGTGTTAGCCGTCTGCGTATATTCATAAATAATTATGAAAATTTCCAATTTCAGTGTTATTTTTATTTTTGTTTCAAATTTTTTGAAAAATGTCAACATTTCGGCAAATTTAATTAAAAGTAATACTCATATTTCATCGTCACTTACACATTTAAACACATTTAGTATTTAGGTAAAACTTCATATTGCTATATTGAAATATGAAGTTTTTCCTAAAACTGTCCTCAATATTTATTGTTGGATTTTAGGACAGTTTAGGACAAACTTCCCGCGAATTCAATATTTTGTCTCCAGCAGATTCTTTGAAAAACTTATAGACACGAATGGTTTTGATAACAATATAATCTGGTGATCACATATTACAAGCCACCTCCAAAGCAAGGACTTTACTACCTATCTAGACTTTATAACGTTTAGAACGATGCAATGGATGCAATCAGATTTAGGGTAGATAGATTTCGCTTATGGAAAAGATTAGAAGATAGTAAGATATTTTTTTTTTCCACCAAAGATTTTTTGGCGTAATGTTCGAAATTTAGGTCTAAGAAGGTGTAGAAATAATGGTATTTTAGATTTCAAAGCTGAGGATATTAATTCTTATTTCATTAGCTCGAATCCAACTTTGTTAAGTCCTGTTGTTGATCTTAAATCTGAAGAGTGTTCTAACTCTTTTTCATTTTCTAATATTTTCTTTTAGGAGTTACAGTCTGCTATTTGGCAAGTAAAATCGGTCTTGATAGGGTTAGTTTAAAATTGGTGAAACGAATTTTCCCTGTAGTCTCAAAATATTTATTACACATTTTTAATTTTATCTTAACCTCTTCTTTATTTCCTGGGCAATGGAAACTCAGTAAAATAATTCCAATTCCAAAAAGTAGCAATCCAGGAGGTCGATTCTCGTTCTGTGAAAAGTAAAGTGAAAAGTATTTTCAGTGAGAAATATTCATTTTCGATTCTCGTTCTATGGAAATAAAAAGAAATACGTCAAAATGTTTTCATATGAAAAAAACTTTTTCACCGACTATTTTGGCTGTGAAAATACAAAAATTATGTTGAATTACTTCTTTTTAAACTAGAAAATGTATTATACAATTTAGATAAAAAATTATAATTGATCGAATTCCAAATATATTATAAAATTAATTTATATAAAATAAAATTTAAAATATTTTTTTAATTTAAAACTTCAAAGCAGTCCCAACTCATTCGAAGTTCGCGTTTTACGTCCTAACTTACGCCATTACGACCAAATCGAGGACGTATACGGCTATATAGGTCCAATTTATGTAGAACCATCTGCACATTGCATATGCCAGCCTATAGTACTGACATGGAAGATGGGTTGGCCCATGAATTTTGTATTTCAGATTGTACGCAAAAGAAAGATACTCACAGATAAAGGACCAACAAGAGTGGTGAAAGAAGGTCAAAAGCCAGAAAACCATTAACCGAACTTGAGCAGGGGATAGGAATTACGCCATAAGTCATTAATGGAGACGTCGATTTGCTAGAACTTAACCCAAAACAATCCATTGTGTAATTAATTAATGCTTTCAAAACTTCATTTATTACAATAATTGATATTATATCCATAGATTTCACCATCAAGCAGCTTTCAGTCATCAACTGACTTTTGCGAATCAGTGGAAATCGGTAAAGAGGTTCCACGAAATCCAGGAAAATCAGTGGATATTGAAACTGATATAACCTTAACCGCGCAGCCAGTGGATGCTCAGGCACCAACTTTTACTCGGTCATCAGTCAGGCACCAACTTTAACTCGGTCATAAGTCAGAAGAACTAAACGCGACAGACCAAACGTGACGAATGAAGAAAATTATTACCAAGATGATAAAAATGAAGAGAAACTAAATATTGAAAAATAAAAACTAAATATTCTGGCAAATATTTTTAATAGTTTAGTGAAATAAAAAATAAAATAACTGACACTTTTAATATTAATTCAAAATCATTAAATCTAATGGGAGGTATAAACTAAACAAATGGCTTGTGTTGCAATTTTTCGTTTTACACATGCATCCTTGCCGATTTCTTCTGCCCCTCTCTATAATAAAGTGATCATAAGAGCACATTATATTATTTATTAAATATGAAATATTACGCTGAGCGTAACTCAGCAAGTTTTTTTCATAAGGTCAACGAAAATAGCATAATTTAGTTTTGTGAAATATAAAATGAAAAACGTGTGTGAAAAAAGAAATGAAAAATTTTTTTTCACGCAATTTTTTCACAGAACCAGAATCGACCCCCAGGAGGTCAATTCTCGTTCTGTGAAAAGTAAAGTGAAAAGTATTTTCAGTGAGAAATATTCATTTTCGATTATCGCTCTATGGAAATGAAAAGAAATACGTCAAAATGTTTTCATATGAAAAATGCTTTTTCACCGACTATTAAAAAACAATATGTAGGGTTATTTTCCGGTTTATTTTAGGGTAATCCTTAAATCAAACCACGTTAAGTATATTTCAAATAAGTGTATGCAACAAGGTGTGAATTTTTATTAATTTTAAATAGGAAAATGGAGAAAACGCTCAAAGAAAAAATTACCTATTAAGGCACAAAAAACATTTCTGATTGATTTTTTGGAAATGAATTTAGATTTGGCACATGATAGGTGGGATTATCTTCAATATAAAAATCTATTTTAGTTTTATTAATTGTATTAATGTTATTACATATTACTTTTCTTATAATGTTGATTTAACTGAGTAGGGTTCGGACGCGAGATTCGGATTGAAACCATTTGGGCACACAATTAAACGCGTTAGAAGGGCAAATAAAGATAGCTCAAAGTGGAGAAAATTTTGGAAGGATCAAATCCATTGCATTTTACAGTTTTTTTAGATTGTACGCAAAAGAGAGATACTCAATGATAAAAGCCAAAACCAACTAGAGCGGTGATAGTGGGTCAAAAGACATAAAACCATTAACCGAACTTGAGCAGATGGATAGGAATAATGACGCCACAAGCCATTGATGGAGACGTTGATTTGCTAGAACTTGGCGAACAACATTCCATTGTGTGATTAATTAATACTATTAAAACATCTTTTATTACAATAATTGATATTATATCCATAGATTTGACCATCCAGCACCTTTCAGTCATCAGAAGAGGTCCCACGAATTCCAGGAACATCAGTGGATATTGCAACTAACAAAACCTTGACCGCGCAGCCAGTGGGTGCTCAGGCATTAACTTTTACTCGGTCATCAGTCAGAAGAACTAACCGCGACAGACCAAATGTGATGAATGAAGAAAACTATTTGCCCAAGATGATAAAATTGGAGGGAAAAATGAGCTCAAACAAGAGAAACTGAACATTGAGCAACAGAAACTAAATATTTTGGCAAATATTTTAAATGAAATAGTAAATAAAATAACAGACACTTTTAATATTAATTCAAAATCATTAAATGTAAATCAAATGGAACGTACAAACTCAACAAATTGCTTGTGTTGCAATTTTTCGTTTTACAAATACATCTTTGTCGATTTATTTTGCTCTTTTCTATAATAAAGTGAGCATAGGAGCTCATTATATTAGTAATTAAAGGCCGATTTAGACTTTACAACATTTTTCCACAACATTTTTTGTTAGTTCAAAAAAGCTACGCACAATATAAAAAATGCCTATGAGATAGAAAGGGAAAAATTATAAAATAAAAATGTCGTCGTGCTATAATTTTTTTTATTTAAATATATTTTTTTAATGTTAGTTCTTGTGTTTTCAAGTAAAAATAAAAATGTATACTTCGAGATGGTTTGTTTGTGTGTTTTTATCTCGGGGCTCAAGGCACTTACAACTCTTTCGCAGTTCGCTAATTTACGTCCTTACCTTACGCCATTACAGCCAAATCGAGGACGTACGGCTATAGGTTTACGTAGAACCATCTGCAAATTGCATAGCTCCATGACAGCATATAGTACTGACATGGAAGATGGGTTGGCCCATGAATTCTGCACTCCGCAAGCGGGTGATAGATGTGTTCATTTACACCCTTAAAATATCTTTTGCAAAATCCCTGCCCCTATCGTTATTTGAACCCGGTACAGTCCGCTCCTACTGCCGCAGCTTTACCACTGCGCCACTTGGGCGGTTCGAGATGGTTTTAAGGATTATAAATGAGTTATACATATATTTCATGTAATTAAAATGTATATATATGTTACGAAATGTCGACAGTTGACAATCTAAAATCGTGACTGTATATCATAAACTTATTTTTCTATAAAGCTATAATGTGTATGGATGTGTAATTAGTATCTCTTGGATTTGAACGAAAGTGGGTGTTTCCTGATTAAAGTTGGTAACAATCCAACAAGAGCATATTGGTAGCAAAACAATTTAGGTTTGGAACGTATAGTCGGAGTCCGATACATCTATTCAAGATGCCATGGGATTGTTTAGTTTCAATAATCTAGCCTTAGATACATAAGGAGAAGTAACAAATACAGCAATGCGTGGCTTTCAGTCTCATTAATCAGGTATCGCACTTCCACAATTATTTAAAAAACCGGCTAATTTACACAAACTTCAAAAGATTTTATTCAATTCGATATTATTTGCAATGTAATAAAAATTCGTGAAATGATAATTTTTATCCTAAAGCATTTTTAATAAATCACGTAATTTCACGAGATCATAAACTCTTGTTGACCATGACCACTTTCAAGTTACTACCATTCCGTCTTTCTTTTTATTTTTCTCTCATCATGTCTTGCGCTTCTTACGGCCGTAGCCAGATCATTGAGGGCCTTACCTATTAGTTGTTAATATTATTCAAAGTTCTTTCTTTGATCCGTGTGTAGCTCTAATGGTCCTCTAATCCTCTTGTTTTCAAAATTTAAAATAAATTAAATTTAATTATGTATAAAAAACACTGTCGTTTATTATTTTTCTACTATAAACATATAACGCCTAGAGAAAAATAATTCGAATTTTTTCGTTTTGTACTATAAAAATCGCCAATTTTGTTGTGGATTTTTTTATTGTTCCCATAAAATATACTCGACCCGAGTATATTTGATAGTATGTTTTACGTTTTTGCTCAAACAATAGCTCAAAAAAAAATAAAAAAACCCAACAAAATAATGTTTGTTTATATTTCTGTTCTTCTTAGACAAATAAAAAACGCAATGTACTAATCGTTTCTTTTTCCAAACATTTTTTTGTTGCCAACATTGTTATAAAGTCTAAATCGGCCTTAATATATTAATATTATTAATAATGATTCTATAATAATATATGTGACAGATGTATAATAATAATAAAATGTCAACATGTATTCAGCAATCTAGTCCAAAATGAAAACGGTTTATTCAACGTAACTCAGCAAGTTTTTTTCAAAAGGTCAACGAAAATCGCATCTTTTAGCTTTGTGAAATATAAAAATGAAAAAAGAAATGAAAAGTTTTTTTTCACGCAATTTATTCACAGAACAAGAATCGACCCCCTGTTCAGTCATTCTAACGAAACCTGAAAAACGAAATTCAGTCTCTTATAATTCTTTTTTTTTTTACGTTTTTAGTTGGGTGCAGGTAGGACTTTTAGACTGACCTAGCTCCTTGTAACTGTCAGAGCTCCTGCACCCAACGCGCGATCATTCAAGTAAAGGTTGATAGCTGCCTTAAACTTGTGCATTTTATACTTAAACGGAAATTGAAAACCAGTCAACGAATTCCACTTTCTAGATGATCGATAAATAAATTCGCGCTTTCCACCTTCAGTTCGAGGTTTCGGTAGCTTCACCGTAAACCTATGCGCATTGACCGTTCCTCGTGTTACCCGTCCTGGTGTAACAAATGGTGGTATTTTCTCCTTTAATTCTGCAGAACATTTACTATTTATTAATCTATAGAACACGCAAAGTTCTGCAACATTTCTGCGGTGCTGTAGGCTGTCTAGATCTTTCGTAAGTCTGGGGTTTCGTATTATTCGGATGGCACGCCGCTGAACTCTATCCAGCAACTGGAGAGCAGTGCCATTTGCTCCACCCCAAACCTGACAGCAATATTCTATGCACGGTCTTAAGTTTTATATATTTGGAGAACCTGATGCGATTTAAAAAACCGTCTGCATCTATTGAGGAACCCGAGTTAACGTGAAGCTGATTTGGCTAATGCGATAATGTGTTCATTCCATTTTAGATTGTTGGTAATCTGAACACCAATGTCTCAATGTCTTTCAATCTGGGTTTAGAAAGTGTCATGGCACGAATACTGCATTATTGAATATCAGCGATGACTTCTCACTGACTTCTCTCACTTTGTTAAATTTGTCAAAGTCCTTTGATTCTTTAAATCACAACATTCCTTAAACAGACAGTTTGTCTCACAGTTCGTTCACAGACAATTTTTCTTGGTAGTTGTTCTACTAATGTTCTTCCAGTTACTTCAGGTGTTCCTCAACGTTCGGTACTTCGTCCTTTATTATTTCCTATGTACATTAATGACATAGAATCCTCGTTTCACCATTGTTCATTTCACATTTTTGCTGATGATGTCCAAATTTATAGAAATAGTAAATTAGATCAGCATTCTATTGTTAGTAATATTTCTCTGATTAACTGGTCTGTTTCCAATGGGATTGTCTAGAATGCTAGTAAATCCCTATATTATATACAAAAAATCGTTAGATACGTTTTCGTTTCCTTGTATTAATCTTAATGGGTCACTCATTCCGTTTTCAACTACTGTTAGGAATTTGGGGATAGTTTTTAACAAAACTCTTACATGGGGTGATCATTTAGTTAAAGTTAGTAGAAAGATATTTGGATTACTTAGTTGTTTGTATAAAGTGGTAGGGTTTACGGATGGTCAGTTTAAAAAGAGAATGTTATGTCCTTCCGCATTTCCTCTATTGTGATGTTGTCTGATTTCGTATGTTTCAGGAAAATATGTCTATTCTAAAAAGATGTTTAAGGCTTTCACTCGTTTTATTTTCGGAATTAGGAAATTTGACCATATATCACCCTATACTAGGCTTGTTCTTGGTTGTAGTTTAACTAGTTTTTATGAGTTTTGGATTTGCGCTTTTATAAGGAGCTACTAAAACCTAAAGAACCAAATTATTTATTCAAAAAATTATTATTTAGCAGGTCGCATTACGCCAATCTTCTTTTTTTGTTAGAGGTATTTCTCTATGGAATTCTGTTCCATTCAGTATTAGGAGTTTGAAATCTGCCGATACGTTTAAATCGAGGTTTCTTGAATGGTGTGTCTTAATGACAATAAGTGTAAAGCTAATTGTTAAGTTTTTAACCGTTAAGTCCTGATTCCTGCTGCTCATCCCATTGTAAATGAGCTTGTACTCAAAATGGGATGTGCGTGCATGGTGTTGACTTTTTGCAGTAAAAAATTTAAGAGGTTTTTATGCCTAATGGAAGTTATAATTTTATCAAGTTGCTTCCATATGCTCGTTGTCTTCTTAATCAAAATTATAAGCAATATACAAATAAATAAAAAATAGAACTCTGAAAAAATTTAAAAATATGTGAAAGCTGATCTCTTGCCTCTTTGTGAAAGATTTGCCCATCAGGATTCTCAAAAGAACTAAGTCTATGGGATGCCAGAGGCTGTTTACTTCGACAAAGTAAAAATTACATTTTAGGATGGTTTCCACATGTGAATACATTTCTTGTACTCTTTTTGAAAGGCTCTGTCCAAGTTATCCTTGAATAAGGCCCAAACTTTTAGGTGCTGATAAGTATTTCAAGAAGGAAATTTCCTCTTTTTTAATATCCGGACTACCCCAGAATATGATGTAAGAAAAGATTACATGCATCAATTGGATTGGAAAATGAAATTTTATTTCCATGAATCCACAAGTCATAAAGAGACAAGTCTCTTGGTATCTAAGTCAAACAAAACATACTATGAGGAGATTATGATAAGACAAATATCTTTTATTACGTTTAGTTTTATAATTGGGTGCAGGGTCGCTGAATTCTATCCGCAGCAACTGGAGAGCAATTCCATATGCTCCACACGAAACCTGACCGCAATATTCGATACACGGTCTAATAAAGGATTTATATATCTGGAGAACCTGACGAATTAAGTCACAAACCCCGAGAACGTGGCCTTACCACAAAACGACATTTGTTGTGACTTGTTTTACGCGACCACGTGCATATTTGTGTTAATTTATCGTTAAATTTGACGTGATGTTTTACTCCCCACTCAAATATTGTACTCGAATCGGAATTGGGCGAAATGACAACTTCCAGACGTATACCGTTTTTCTCTGAAGGAGTTAGCTCGACCTCAAATGAAATAGAAGAGTGCAATGTTGCATCATCAGCAACCTTGGATACATCGAAAGTGATTGCAAAGGCTTCTCCGTGGTGCTCAAGGGCGAGATTTCTTTTATTTGCAACATATGTCAAGAATTCGGTTGTGGAGCGGCTTTTGCGAAAGCCGTATTGTTTATGTGAAATTATTTTATTAATCTCAAGATAATTCACCAATTGTTGATTAATGCATTAATCAAAAACTTTAGTCACGGCTGACACAATTGATATTGGTCGGTAGTTTGAGGGGTCAGTTTTAATACAACCACGTTTAAGGAGCGGTTGCACCATTGCACTCTTCCAGGTGTTCGGGTATTTTGCTAATAAGAAAGGAGAAAAATTTTAGTTAATATTGGATCCGGTAACCTTAGTTACGTCCATTGCCTTCAAGTTCCTGAAGACAATTTCCTCCGAGATGTTGACAAGATTCATTTTGGAACCACAATACGGAATTGGCGGAGGCGTAGCTCTATCGGGGATAACTAAGGTCACCAAGTAAGGTCACATCCTGAAATTCCTTGAATAAATCTAGACTTTATGTCCTTTGGAACTAATAGAACTCTATTTTTGAAAGTAAACCAAATCTTAATTTGCTTTAAAAATATGTGAAAGCAGTTCTCCTTTCCCCTGTGAAAGATTTGCACGCCAGGTTTTACTTGCATCTTCAATATCTGAATCCATTTTTAGGAAATGAGTTACTCATTTTTGAACCGTGATTAGGTTTCAATCGTGATCTTATTTTTTTTGTTGTACTGTTATCTGTCACTGAGGCTATATCGGCCCATTGTGACTTTCCACTATATTACTTTACGTTCCGCCTATAGGTCCGATTTACGTAGAAACCATCTGCGCATTACCTAGCTCCCTGCCAGCCTATAGTACTGACATGGAAGATGGCACGGCACATGGATTCTAACCTCAACCTGGGTCTCAGATGAGTTCTATCGCACCACCGATCGTACCGCCCAAACGATCGATGGTGAAAATCCCTTTTCGCATCCTGCTGCTATCGGGATTCGTACCCGGTACCTCCCACGAGTTAAGTCGATGGAATGCCACACACTGTTCATTTCATCAAAGTAAGAATTTCATTTCGGAATCTTTGTACTCTTTTTGAGAGGATCTGTCCAAGTTATTCCAGTTTCCTTGAATAATTTCTGTAGCCTATAGATACAGATAATCATTTCAAATATTAATAGTCCCTCATTGTTTGATAGCCAGACTGCCCCAAAATACATGATGTGAGAACAGATTTCATGCATCAATTGGATTGGATCTTGTGGTTTTATTACCATGAATCCACAGGTCGTGAAAAGACAAATCTTTTGATATCTTATACTCAAACAGAAAACCTGCAATAGCTTGAGAGAAACCTTCAGAGATAATTGGTTGAGAAAAGCAGTTGTGTATCAATAAGCTGTAAGCTTCAACCCAAAAGACACGAAAGTTAAGGAAAAAGCCGGGTATTGGTAACATTTTCTAAGGAGCTCCGTTTCCCCGGTCACTGTAATGTCTTTTACGCTTACCAATATAGATAAAATCAAATAAGTTTTATACAAATTTTGTTTGGTTTGCGATTTAAGTTGTACTATAAAGTTTAATCGGGTCAAAAGTAGCAGAGAACTTTGAACTAACTATTTGACAACCTAACTTGAATCTAAGCAAATTGGGTAACTGTAAAAATATAGACTCGGATCATGATAACGATCAAATTTGTAATGGCAAAAATTAAGAGGAACCTTTACTCTGTTTGCCTAGGATATTACGTAAAATTGGCGTTTGAGATATTCATCTCTTTGCCAGATATACATAAATTTTGTGTCACTGTAAAAGTTTGACAACAGGATTAAAAACACTTTACAAGTATGGATTTAAATGTCAATGAACTACGTTGACCTGATCGATAGTAGATTTGTACCATGCCACTCACCAACCCATCTACATTAATATTCTTAACTTTTTACTATCTTGACAGAACATAAAAAATTTTATGAAACAAATCTTTCAATTTAATATTCAACTAAAGTACAAAATAAAGTTTTCTTGAGATTTATCTTCGAAAATTATAAGAAAGTTTCTCGTACATATACTTAACAGTTGATTTCTTTTAAATTATATTCGTTTACCTCCAAACCATAATTATCTTGCCCGAAAATTATTTCGTGATTCATTTACCCGAAAACCGTATACTGATAAAATATCCGCTTCGACGAATATTGGGTTTCTTATAGAAATAAAATTATTTCGATGTTTACTTATTCCAAGTTAAGTCATTTGAACTTTTATTGATATTACGAGCTTTTGTTTGGTTTGTATTTATTTTAGTACTTGTCGATGTACGACTTTTGAGGTTAAAGATTGTTTATACCAGCTAAAACGATTGAGAGTCACCCCTGTTGCTAATTCCTGGTGAATTCATTATATACCAATTAAATGTGTGAGAGTATAACTAGATTCGAATGTCAAAAAGTTTTTCTGTTCCAACCTGTCTCTGTAATTATAAATGAGTCTAATTTTGAACCAGGAAATACGACAACAAGCTATATTGTGAAGCTGCATCGAAATCAATTTACAACTGTTGTTAATCACCCGCATATATCCTGTTAGCGTCACTTCGTACTACCCAATGGAGACTAGGAAAAATACTAAAAAGGATTTGACCTTGAAACAGAAAGCCTTTCCAAGAGATGGATCAGCTCAATAAATATGGAGCATACAGTAGCTTAAGGTTTAAGCTCCAGTTCCTCTTTATATTTTTGGTAATTTAGCAGTAGAAACATCAACGAGGCTCCATATAATAAAAATTACTTTCTAACTCGGAACATTAGGAAGATTTTCTTAGGTTTCATAAGAAAATTTGGAGTCCTTGTGTGATTACAACACTAAATCTTTCCTTTGTGCGATTTAAATGGTTTTGACTCTAATACTGTTTTCTCGCAACTGGTTTGGCAAACAATAACTACCTGGAACCGAGTTGCCGGTGTGTATCAAACTAAATCTCTCTGGATACCCATAGTCACATTGACTATCAAAGAAAACATGTTGGCAGAAAACAAAGATCCCAGTTCTTCTTGAACTTATAATAGATGTTATATGAGAGTCTTACTGCGTATTCTCACTTGGACACTGTTGTTTTAGATCCAGCAGGATGCGAAAAGGGATTTTCACATCGATCGTCTGGGCGGTACGATTGGTGGTGAGAATGAACTCCTCTGACACCCAGTTGAGGTTAGAATCCGTGTGCCATCCCATCTTCCATGTCAGTACTATAGGCTGGCATGGAGTTTTGCAATGTGCAGATGGTTTCTACGTTAATCAGACATATAGCCGGAACGTACATTAATATAGTGGAAAGTCACAATGGGCCATTAGTGCCTGATACTACAAAATAAAATCTGTCTGGGTCTGCCAATTGTTTTCACAGACTACATTGCTTTGTAGACTACAAACCACCAATTCAAAAATACGTACGTCACACAAGCTTAAGCGGTATACTGTCACTTTGACGCATACTTACAAAACAATGGAAGTAATAAATATGATTCATTTGTTTTTTCTCACGAAATAATTAATTTGATATGTTAAAATATGTTCAAGTGTTGTAAATATTGGTTATTCACTATTAAGTATATCACTGAAACCTCTGTATGACTCACTAATCTGAATTGAAATAATTAAGAAAAAAAATTCGATTGTTCTGTAAGTATGAGTCGACAGTATACCACTTAAGCTATGTGATCATTTTCGACCGGATTATTGAATGTATGTAACATCACACTAAGGTATGCCGCCGAAATCAACTAACTAAAACATTCGTTTTCTCCCGCTAAATTGTTCAGTGGTTAAAACCGCGAACCGGACTCAGTAATTATTAAAACCCTCTGCTGCGCTGCTCCGCCTAAAGGCAGGCAACATTAAAATCTCTATATCTCACAAAGTAATTTTTTTCACGCGCAATGCAACTCGGCCTGTAGACGGGCTCAAACGCTACATTTCGATACCCTAAGCAGCGCTGAAGCATTTAGGATTTTACGGTAAGGCCAGATTTAAGTGGAAAAAGACAACAAAGAATAAAATAAACTATTTCTAGAAGTACACGATTTTAAATATTTCATAAGTCAGTTAAACATTATCAGATCAAGTTAAAAAATTATTTGGTAAGTAGCTGAGCATGTTATATATCGATTGGTGTAATTGGATTTTGGTTTTGAAATTTTTTTATATAAAATAATAAAATGTTTTGGGCCGTCTAGAGGCGGAGACGCGTAGTCGATCCAATTTTTTTTCTTATTCAACAAAATTGTGTTCAGTGTTTAGGATACGTGTTTTCGGCGATTATCACCTCTTTTTAATTTTTTCCATTAGCCATGTCTCGCCATAAGACCTATTATAATCTTTCGCACATGTCCGACGACCAAATTGCCCAATTGATGGACTCGATATCCAGCGAAGAGGACACCAGCGATGAATTGGATGATGGAAATTTTAATAGCGATGACGATGCTGATTCAAATTTCATTTGTGCAGAGGATGAATTGATGATCCATCAATCCTTATTTAAACCAACCGACTTGTCGAATGCAAATCACGCGAGCGATTTCGATTACACCGTCGTCGCCAATACCGTCAACTAACGATACGGCTAATCTAGATGCTGCTGGTGCTTCACTAATGCGAAAACGTAAGCGAGAACGCAATCAAACAATCGAATTAGTAGAAGAAAAAGATGGGCCCGACCAAAACATTTCGAGCACTGGAGAGTTCACCGGTGGCGTAAATGAAATGAAAAACGATTGCCCAGAGTTTAAAAATATTCGTTGGAAAAAAGAATAATTTGCAGGTGCATGTAAACGAGGTTGTATTCCGTGGCTGGGCAGAATTGCCAAATGAGTTGAACGCATTGAAGACACCATATGAGTGCTTCGATTTCTTCTTGACCGAAGAATTCGTACAAAGTTTAGCGGATCAATTCAATTTATACGCTCGGCAGAAGATTTTAGAAACTCGATTCACTACCAATACACAGGAAATCCGTAAATTCATTGGGATTTTATTTTTTATGTCTGTTTTTCGTTACCCAAACGTTCGTTCTTATTGGTCGAAAAACGCTCAGCCAGCAGTCGCGAACACAATGTCAAACTACAAAAAATACGACCATTGATAGAACATTTTAACAATCGTTTCCAGCGAGTACCGATGTTGCAGCGCCTTTGTGTTGATGAAATGATGTGCTCAACAAAGATGAGTGGCAATCCTTCTCGACAATAAATGTCAGCGAAACCTCATAAATGGGGCATAAAGTTTTTTGTTCTGTGCGATTCAACTGCGGATTCTCGTATGCATTTGAGGTTTATTCCGGTGCCGGCGACAACAAGGTGCCAGAGAATGCACCAAATTTGGGCGCCTCGTCCAATGTTGTCATCCGTTTGTCGGCCAATATACCATATCACATACATCATATTGTTTATTTTGAGAATTTTTACACTTCCTGAGGCTTGCTGTCGTAATTCAGAAGCCGCGGTATCTATAGTTTAGGCACGGTGCGACCAAATCGCGTCCCAAACAATAAACTATCGAGCGATAGTGAACTCTCGAAGAAGAAGGTAGCATACGTGGGATACTCAAAAGAGTATGTGGGTAATGCATTCGGTATCGACATAACCAATGTTCTTTGGCAAGACAACAAGCCCGTTCGATTGTTGTCCACCTATGTCGGTGTGTTGCCGTTCCTCTCAAACCTTGCACAACATCATCCTCAAAAATCAACACGATGGGACCGAACGAGTAAGCAAAATGTGGAAATCGACTGCCCATATTTCATCAAGGAATATAATCGTCACATGCGCGGCGT
Organism: Tipula lateralis; assembly: GCA_963932295.1. Taxonomy (NCBI): domain Eukaryota; kingdom Metazoa; phylum Arthropoda; class Insecta; order Diptera; family Tipulidae; genus Tipula; species Tipula lateralis. The sequence goes on along the minus strand of OZ010736.1, from coordinate 60,279,173 downwards.
GTACTAGATGGACAGTTTGTTCGGGCGCTATCATATTAGGATGAAAACTAATAAATGGACCAACCGCATATTTTAGCATCTGTTGGATGTGACGATGACGAACGCTTATTTATATCTTATATCAACGATTGCACAAGACCGATACGCGTCAGGAAAACATAGATCTGCCAAAGTTTCGCGTGGAAGTTGCGGAGTCCTTGTGCCGAATTGATTTCAAAAGAGCGGTAGGTCGTCCAACTTCAACATTGCTGGAGACAAATGCACCACAGAGAATGAACACCACGGTGTACCGACCAACTCCTGAAGCTCGCTATGACAACATTAGTCACTGGTGCATTTTTCTCGATGGCACAGGTAAAAAATAGTGCCAATTTACCGGTTGCAAGTTAGAAACGCAGGCGTATTGCACAAAATGTAAGCTAAATCTGTGCAACTCGCCAGCCAAACAATGCTTCTTAAAATTCCACACGAAGCAGCAGCACATCATTGTGAATATATAACTTTAATTATAACACCACATTTGCCAATTCACGAAATGATTAACCGCCCTGTGCTTATAAGTCATATTATGCCGTCTTAAGGCACAACAGTACAATTACAATAGATTTTTGTTTCAAACATTCAAGACTGGTCGATTATTGAAAATTGAGTTACCAACCATTTCAATCACAGAGCACAAACAATTTCTGAAATCTGGTGGATGGAACCCCGAAATAACCATTGGATTCTATGAGTCATGAATTTGGCTGCAACATTTAGGCCAGCAAATCAGATATAATATGTCTGATTTATCTTGACGTTTTCATTCATTTGGATTTTTTCGCTTCATTCTTACTCCGAAAGTTATGTTAGAAAATCTTAATGCTAATGACAGAACAAATGACATTTTGACATTCAATGGAAGGCGAGTATGACGTCGATGAAATAAACTATTTACGGAGGATTTTCGAGACTTCACCATTCACCGAACCGCACAGGTGGCGCAGTGGTTAAAGCTGCGGCAGTTGGAGCGGTAGGTACCGGGTTCGAATCCCGATTCGGAGCAAGATGCAAATGGGGTTTTCACCTTCGATCGTTTGGGTGGTGCGATCAGTGCGAAAAACGAACATATATCTGGATCCCCTGTCATGTTTAGAATCCATGGGTCGACCCATTTTTCATGTCAGTCCTATAGGCTGACATGGAGCTATGCAATGCGCAGATGGTTCTACGAAGAAAAAAACTCGGACCTATAGCCGTACATAGAGTGGTATCACAACGGACCAATCGCTGGTCTAAGTGTGCAATAGCAGCTACAACAATCTAACCTTACCTAACCTAACCATTCACCGACCAAATGGCGCAGTGTTAAAACTTGCGGCAATTGGAGCTATCCGAATCCCGATTAGGGTAGGATGCAAAAGCGATTTTCACCATCTGATTACGATGTATGGTGTGATATCTTCAAATATGACCCCCTGTTGGAGTGCAGCATCAACCCATTTTCCATGACAGTACTATAAGCATGCAATATGCAGATAGTTCTACGTAAATCAGACCTATAGCCGTATGCCTTCCATTTGGCTATATAATGGCTTAAAGTATAAGACGCAGCGAAAGAGTTGGAAGAGCCTTCAGCCCCAAAACAGATTGCAAAGAAAATGATAGATGGGTAGACTAAACCAGCCTAACACTCGGTCATTTCTAGAACGGTGATGCTATTAATTCAGTTCCTGAAGCAACTCAATACTGAATTTAAATTACTGTTCTGGAAACGCAACTTGAATTACCCAACATGAAATTTTCCAACTTTTTGGAAGAAGCTGTGATAATCAAATGGTTAATTGTGTGATTAAAACTGCAGTTGCTTGGAGCGAAAGGAATGACCTTCTAATCCCGATAGAAGCTGGATGAAAAAATGTGTTTTCAGTATTCGATCAGTGATATGAATAAACACATCTACGATCCACTGTTGGAATTCAGAGCAAATAATCCATTTTCCATGTCAGTTCTTTTAGCTGGCATGGAACAATGTAATGTAGAGATTGTTATCAGACCTACAAAAATGCTTCGACCCAAAAACAGATAGTAGAGTCAGAAATCAACAAACAAGCTGTGGTGCGGTTCCACTTATTCAAAAAGATGACTGCTAATCAACCTACCAATTTCAAGACAAGAATTTTTTTCTAGCTCCTGGCAAAGAGCTTTCGATAGAGTTTAACCACTATGACGGCTTTCGGTTTTAAAAAAAAACTTCCAGAAGATTACCCACAGCATTGGTTGACAACATTTTACCTTCATATACTATTTCGACCACACTCCAAAACAACTTTGTATTGAACATGACTTTCTAGCACTTTCGATATAGCTGACGAAATTTTTTAACGAACTTAGGAACTAGTAACGTTCATATTAACGTTATATAAATGACAAAATGGGTCGTAAAATATATCCAACCATCGGGCTTTTAAGGTATTAAAACCTCTCGAAAGGCATCTCCTTTCATTCCATTTCTGGTTGCCACAATAGATAATCGTAAACACAACCAATCCACGCCATCTTTGTTTCAAATTCGTCGATTTAGCGACCGAATCTCGATTAATTTTAGTGTGTGCCCTTAAAAATTGTCGAAGTTCGTAAATCAGTTGGCCCAAACCCGTTTGTCATGTGAATCAATTATATTGGTCTGGATGTATTTTGGTTTAGAGAATAAAATGGCATAGAAATGCTAAAATACATTTCTAAATACCTTAATCGACAGACAAGCCAAATGAGTGAGTGATCCTACAAATTCCACAGCGGATATATATTCTTGCTGCTCGCTAAGACAAACAATTATACAAAATAATTTTCTTAAATAAATCCAATAAGAAAATTCCATTAAGAATATTCAAATCTCGTATGGAATTATTTTGTATAAAATTCTCTCGAACATCGAATTCTAACGATACATAAACCGATAAAACGATTGTTTCAACAGGTATCATAGTAACAAGATTTCCACGAAATTAAAATTCCCCCGCACAAAAAAAAATTAAAATTAATGGATCGCTGATGGAAACTCACTCCACTAAGATTCGCGTTGTTGATGTTGGTAATGTATATGATTAGATTTGGGTAACGTGGATGTAAAGATACGTTTATCTTTGTTCGTTCTCGTTAAGTTTCGTATTTCTCGGTTTGATTTTATTACTTAAATCTGATTGTGATAGTGCGTGTATTGAAAATAAGCCCGAGATTTTCCATTTTTCTCTTTTATAATAACAATTTCAACTTAAAGCTTCACTTACACAGAATATATGGTATATGCCATGTTGTATCAGCAAATAAGTAAATCAGTTAATATGGGTCAGAGTAAGCAGCCAAGCTTTAAGAAAGTTTAAGAGGAAACAATTTGGCCTCCCTGCAGAATGAAACGGACTGGATAGTGGTTAAGTAATAAATTTTACACTACCAAATCTCGAATAGAACAGAAAATACCCAAAAAAAGATAATAAAATCGTAAAAGAAGCTTTTTATGGTTCATTTATGAAAAAGCTCCCTATGTGACAGGTTTTTGACATATGGACCCTTAAAAGCACATCCAACTTATTAAAGGTTAGAGTTCAAATTTATAAAATTAACGAAACTAAAATTGTATGTATAGTTCTAGTAAATAATCATAGATGGCAGATAATTTGGAATTGTTTTGTTACGATATAGCCGAGTCTAACTTGACTGTGAATATAAAACTCGCAAGCTTTAAACTTCAACTAAATTAGTTCGCGCCAAAATTCAACAAATAGTTCACAAATTATTATAATCACTACAATTATTTAAACACTTCACATTCACATTCACTTATTTACTATCACTTTCCGATATTAGTATTTTAAAATTCCAATCTGAACTGTTTGGTAACTCTACATTTATTTATACTGTTACAATTTCGCGAGTGGTTATTCAAATTATTTATCCGGTTCGATCACTGGATTCTGAATATTAAACTCGCAAAGATTAATTTTTACAATAATTCCACAAATAATTTTCACAACACTAATTTTACACAATAATTATCACTACAATTATTTCAACACTTCACTATCACTTTTTATCACTTCCCGCTATTAACAATTCGAAATTCAAAATTGAACTGTTTCGTAACTCAAATGTCTATACGTATTTGTACGACTCAAATACTTGTAGAACATTCCATTATTTTCATCTCTACACTTCACGAATGTTCTTTTCGTCGTAATTTGTTCGCTCCGCCTATTTCATTATTTATTTTTATTTTGTTCGTATGTGTAAACATTTGGTTACAGGGTAACCCCTATTGCTATAATTTATAACTCTTTTTAGTTATCACTGGTGACATCTGTGATTCGTCACATCTGTGATTCTCTACACTTCGCGAAGTTTCGTTACGTCATATTTGGTTCGCTCCGCCTATTTCGTTTTTTATTATTATTTTGTTCGCATGTGGAAACATTTGGTTACAGAGTAGCTCCTAATCTACAGCTATAATTTTTAATTTTTTTTAATTATTTATCATAGGTGTCACTCACATTCCTCACAGTTTGTGACGAATCACTGCGACGCTAGTGATAATTAAAAAGATTCAAAAATTAAGCAGTTACTTACGGAACAGTTTGGAGTTTAAGTGTTAATATCGGAAAGTGATAATAACTGAAAGTGAAGTGAAGTAAATAATTGTAGTGATAATTATTTTGAAAAATAAGTGTGATAATAATAATTTGTGAATTATTTGTGAAATTTTTGTGTGAAATAAATTTAATGTAAACTTTAAAGTGATCGAACCGGATAAATATTTTACTCGGCTACAGTCTATTCTCAATCAACTGTCACATCTACTTGTGAGTTTTGGGATAAAATGTTGGATCCTAATTGGAAAATAAGTGCTCAACCTTCTCCGTTGTTTTCCAATCAAAAGACTTCATCCAAATGACACTACGGTAAACTTGACGATAACACAGATACTGCCAACAACACAAAATCTGCTGATAAAAAATTAGGTGAGTTGTAATCTAACCGAAAGGATGCCAGTGATGGTGACAAATTCCTCCTTGGAGTTGTTAAGATGTAACTTCGGCGACCGAACGGTATTGACTCTTAGGGGTGTTCCGATTAGTTCTATAGCGCGATGAAGAATAATTGTGTCTTCGCATTCCAGATTAATGGGAGATAAAATGGGGAAGTGAACCTATTGGGGGTTGGTTATTCACTATCAAGCCTGCTTCTTTACTAACATGCACTGAGGATATACACTCAGCAAAACATATTGCAAAGGAATCTTCATCTCTTATTTGAAACCAAATTTGTGCTGTTATTAGCCACCAAGCTCATTACGCTTTGGAGTAGTTCTCTTTTGCACCGTATAAAGTGAGTGGTCCTCCAAAATCAGATGGATTTTTCTCAGCTGATTTTCTGGATGATTTTTCATTGATTCATAAGTACCCATTGGTGAGATAAAGTTAGATGACATATTGTTATCGACCAGGGTGACAGCCTCATCGTTCGGAAGGAGTGCTTTCCCTCTGCTTTGATTCTTGGCGATGAGGTTCTTATTAGGGCGCAGCAGTCTGGCTTCACTGTTAAAAACTATATCGATGTTGTTCTCTAACAGTTTTGGATCTGGTTTCAGTCCACCTAATGCTGGTTTCAGAGCATACTAGTGTTATTTGAGCTTCTCATTAAGTTTTTGTTAGTCTACTAATAAAGTTACAACCATGGGGTACCTAATGATTATAATACTGATTTTCGATTAACCTGAGTTGAGCATTCTAGGTACATTACTTTGAAAAATGATCGATTGAGGTGTTGGTGGCGGTTCTAACAGACTATATACTAGTACTGTCTTGAAGAGCAGAAAATAACTCCACTTACTTCTTTTTGTCCATCCACCACAGCTGCTCCACTTCTGGCAATCGTTCCTCGGTGTTCAACTATGTAAGTCACAATCACGTCAGCTATTGCCGCTTCCCTTTGTTTAAATATGCCCAGATTTTAATAATTTCCTAATTATGCTCATTATGCAGTACCCTTGCATTGAGTGACCTTGTACAGTTCAGGGCCGACACAATAATAATTCTGACTCTAACAATGCAAAATGCGGATGGAAGATGAACTAAAGATACAATATTCAAAATTCTTAAAAGCTTATTCCAACCGATCGAGATTTTTCTAGAGTGCATCCTTAACCGGGAATGGCTATAGTATCATGTCTTAATAGTATGACTTGTAATTGATGTCTGTACCATATAATGGTTTATGTAAATATACAAAAACTAATACGTCAAGTTGTAATAAATTCTAATGACATCTGTCAAAATGAACTCCCAATAGAAATTTTCGAAATGTTTTGAACCTTTATGTGCTTTTTGGATTATTGATGGGAACATATATTACATTGACTGCGATAAAACAGGCAAATGGATTCCTACGATGTATATAAATGAATGAGCTTTAGCATAATTCGATAAAAGCTGATTGATGACAACTGATTCAATCATTCTATTATGTTACGTTCCAAGTGATTCATCCTGCTATCTTACTGGATTAACATTTTGATAAAAGTCAAATTATGTAACATAAAGCAACATCATTAACACAAATTTCAATTACAGACTAAACATATTACTTATATAACCACTCATTCATTTCGTTTGATATATAGGTATGTGTGTGAGTAAACAAAAATACATATTATGTGTATAATGATGGAATATGGTAAGGGATTAGGATGAAGAATAAAGCAACCTTGAAATTCTCCTTAGAATTTGGTTGTATTATATAAATATAATCAATAACGAAACTTTTATGCTTTCAAATCATTAGATTAAGAATTATCTTTAATATATTTCCGGACTGGACAGTGGCTGGGGTGAGGACCTTCAGAGATTGTCAAACTCATTAGTCTACTCTTTAACTCATTAATATTAAGATCTCGAAAGAGGAGTTGCATATTGGCGATATAAATAAACACACCTTATACCCTTGTTAGAGTGTAGAAGTCAAGACCCATTTGTCAGTAATCTATGAGCTAGCTTTGAGTAATACAAGGTACAGATATAGCCGTACGCCATGGTAGGTCAAATTCTACACAAGCAAATGCAGCTTTCCAGCATACCACTTGATGGTCCTCGAATGCAACTATATGGTAGCAAAGCTGAGATTCTTATCCCGTAAATACATTCAAGCTTTATATAAAACTAACTAGCGATGGCAGAGATGAATCACAATGAGATCAAAAAAGGTGTACTGGTTCAATATTTTGCCATAATATAGTGAGCGTGACCCGATTTACAAATTCACTCTTGAGTTGTGACCCCAAATCTTTAGAAATAAAAGTCAGAAAGATTTTTACTTTTATTTAGTTATATGGTGGGTTGCTATGTAATTGCTTCTTTCGATAGGGAAGTTTCGGTCGGATGAGTAAAGTCATGAATAGATATTTGGTCGAAAAAATGAAAAATGAAATCCATCTCTTAAGGAATTGGCTAGTGTACTTGATGCTGATTTATATAGCAATATACTGAGCTCTATTGCTTCTCTACGCATAAACTTGACAATGTAGACATTAAGGGTAGACAATCATTTAAACTACTAGTTTCTAAAGTTATTTAGGTACGAATCTTATGTAACTGGAAGCAGCCGCCATACTATTCCTGTAAAAGTTAATTTTTCTATAACAATTTGATGAACGAGGTACTTCAAAGCAATTGCAAAGGCTTCTTCTGGATCCAAACTAGAACATATATTTTATCTGGTCTTGTGCCCTTATTTATGTCCAAAGACAATTCCGTTCGAGATGGTGTAAAAATCAACAACAAACAACTTTATAATGTCGAACCATTTTCTAATGTTAAATTCGACATTCATCGTAATTTTTTGTGAGGACGACACACTCCCGATGATTGTCTCAAAAGCCGGGCAAATTTGCAACTAATCGCAAAATAATCGTTTCTTGAAGATCCGCTCTTTTTGACGCTCTTTTTATTGATACGGAGCATATTTGGGAGATATCAAATTGCTACATTTATTCTTTAAACTTGAATTCAGATACTCGGATAGAGAAATGCTGGAGATAAATTATAGTGATTAGATTGGAAAATAGAGATTTTAAGAGTATTATCGGGATGTAAAAGTTTCAAACCACATCTCCAGGACTTTATATGTAAGTAACTGTAATGACATTCTAAATTGTCATTTTGTCCGCCATTTGGACGGAAAAATCCTGTCTATTCTTTTTAATTACTAAGCAGAATAAGCTCTTCATAATATGCTAATCAACAATCTAAGCAAAACCAAGTGCAGTGATCTCACCCGTCTAGTCGATACAACCTTTACTTTAACGGAATAATTTTCAAATTATTTGGAGCCAAGATGCAGAAATAGACGCAATTCCAGCACTTAACGAGTCTTCAGATTCAGAGGACCTATTCATCGACTTCGTAGTCGATTGAAGTCAGCTGAAGCCAAATGTATGGTAAACCTCACAATTATATAGAAAATAAGACAATATAAACATGTTACTCTACTTCGAAAACATCAACTGGGAAAAGGGATTGAGTAGTCACAAATTTGACAGGTACCTTCATAGAACGCTGAAAAGCTAATTAACCTGATAAATTATAAAGACAATGCATCTTCTATTCAAGAAAAAGCCAGGCATGATCCAAAATACTTTTGGAACACTAACGGCTGTTCGGCCTGAACTGCTTTAAAAGAAGAAAGCACAAGTTATATCATATATGGGTTTGCCTAGATTTTTAATAGATGTATATGTTGGAAAAAATCATTTAATATATTAAACCTAGTCAACAACAAATCGCTCGGAGATGAGTGTGTTCCAGATTGCGATTATCTATGTGCCTACTTACCTATCAATCCTTAAAACTGTGAGTATATTCACAAATTTGGAATAAAATTTATCAATTCCGAAGTTATTTGAATTGGTAGTATGCAATTCATTCAAAACGTCAATGCAGCTGCGAGTTTCACTCCGGAGATGAACCAACATATTGTCCTAACGACAGAAACAAATTACCCGATCTAAAACCCTTTTTTGTCACCAAAGACATAGACGATAATTACATATACCTAGAAAGCAGCGACGGGATTATGTCAGATCACACGATTGTTAAGAAGACTAGTCCACCCTGGCTAACAAATAACAAAACCTGCTGGGAGAATTTTAGAAACTAATTAAGGATTATATTAACCTCCAAGTACCAATTCAAATGTTATTTATCCCTTGGAAGTTAGGGAAGTGGTAGCAGCTAAACGAAAAGCTAGAAAACCTTGACAAAGGATCCGAGCGTCGGAATAAAAAACCACTCTAAACTTGTTGTCCAACAAACTAAAGCTACTAATTAAAGAAATCAAAAATGAAACCATTTATAAACACCTAAGTAGCTTGTCTGTGGAAAAAGATACCGATTACTCCCTTTGAAAATACGTTCCAGGCTCTACCTAGACAAATCGTAGAAAACACTCCACCAGTACATAAAGTGAACAACTATAATATTGCTCCTGTCATAGTGCAAAGAAATCTCCAGTTCTTAATTACAGGACAAACAATATAAAAGCCCTACCTGAAAAAGTACTACGAAAGCTACTCCAAATCATTAACGCGGCATTCAGACTTTAACACGTTCCAAATCAATCGAAAGTCAATAAAGTTACCATGATGCCCAAACCAAACAAACCATTAAATGACAAAACTTCGTATACACCGATTTCCTTACTCCCAATAATTTCAAAAATATTCGAGAAATTACTGCTTAAGCGACTCAAATCAATAATTGAAGAAAGAAATCTTATTCCATCTGATCGATTAGGCTTAAGAGAAAACCATTTAACAATTGAGGAAGTGCATCGGATTACAAACATAATTGAAGATGTACGACTACTTGAAAAAAAGGAAATTTTGTTCTAGTATTTTTTTGGCCTTCGATAAAGTTTGGTATAAAGGCTTGCGGAATATACAAATTAAAACGAGCCGCTAATCGGCACTTCCGTGTTAAACGAGATGGTGAATACTCGGAAATAAACAAAATATCAGCAGGAGTACCACAATGTAGCGTTCTGGGACCAACTTTATATGTACTATATACCTATGATCTGCGAACGATAGAAGAGACAACTATAGCACCGTTTGCAGATGATACAACCATCTTAGCAGTTGCTGATAACATAGAAGAATCCACAAGCAAATTGCAAAGGGCGACTAATATGCTCAACAATCGGACGAAAAGGTGGCGAATAAAACTGAATGGAGCAAAATCGGTTCATATGAGAGTAAAATGGAAAAAGAAGATGAAAAAAAAGAAGCATTAAACATTAGATACAGAAAGATGAATTGGCTCTTAGGGAGAAGTTCTGAGCTTACTTTACTCAATAAATTGCTACTGTACCGGCAAATTCTTAAGCCTGTATGGACTTACGGTATTCAGATCTGGGGCTGCACAAAACAAACAAACGTTAACATCATCCAGTCATTACAAAGCAAAGTCCTACGAGGAATATTTAATGCACCGTGGTACGTGAGAAATGACAACCTCCATAGAGATTTGAAGATGGATTTCGTTAGTGTAGAAATAAATTATAACGCAAGAAAACCCATGCAACGGATACGTGAACATGCTGAAAGACGCCGAATGTTGGATGACACAAATCCAATGAGAAGGTTCCAGCAACTGCAACCCATCTCACTTAGAACGATTAAAAAAATCAAAAATCACAAACTTTGCTAAATCCATTAACTATACCAGCCATTGCAAAGTACTGGAATGCTTGTATAAATATCTGAAGCCTTTTTATGAACAAGTTTTAATCGTACCTGAGTCGGACTCAATTAATCAAAGTTGGAAACAAAAGGTCTGGGTTAACCGCCCAGGTGGCGCAGTGGTTAAGGTTGTTGGAGTGCAGAATTCATGAGCCGACCCATTTTCCATGTCAGTACTATAGGCTGGCTATGCAATGTGCAGATGGTTAGGCAAATCGGACTTATAGCCGTACGTCCTCGATTTAGCTACTAAGGCGTAAGGTAAGGACGTAAATAAGCGAAAGAGTTGGGAGTGCCTTGAGCCTCAAACCAGTTTCCATAATAATAAAATAAGAAAAAAAAGGTCTGAGTTCATTTTAGACATCTTCAGTGTACCTCAAAGGATCATTATCATTTTCATTAACGAAATTACTTCTTTTTAATTGCTCGGATCTTAAACAGTAAGTTTATATAATTATCTAAATTCTATTTAATTGATTAAAAAGGATCTTCTTCCCAACGATTATAAAAATAACTAAGGCAACCAAAACAAATATACAATTCAATTACGCTTCGGAAAGAGCTTCGGAAGAGACAATTTTCTTTAATACTGTTTTTAATTGAAATAAATTGTTTTATAAAATATTCCATTTCTCAAGAAAACAACTCTTGTTTGCTTACAAAAGGATAATTTAATACTAAGAAAAACCAGCGACAACTACCTGCTGGACCATAGCCTGATTATTTCTACCTCCATTCTTAATACAATTTCATGAATGTTGGATAGGAAGCTTAACGTTTTTATAACTGTTATAACATATCTTATATTCTAGGAAGATTCATTCCTCTTAAAGATCACAGTAATGTAATAAATATGTCTATATAAAACATTTGATGAATCTGAAATATGGACTGCATAAACCGCGGATATTTTTTTTCGGGAAAAGGGATTATCCAACTTTATACTTTATCGTTATAAGAAAGTACGTAAGGAATGCCTCATCCAGTAAAAGGATGTAATAATAAAATTCTTTTCTATTTGTATTGTTTAAGATGTTGTTCTTATTTTCCGGTGAATTGATTACGCAAGATTTGTTTTCCTTAAATCCCTTATGTTCCGAAACATAAAATGAGGTGTGGTATAAGATCGTACACAGACGTGCAATGCATGAAACTCAATCTACAATAATGAAACATGATAGTGATTTACTAATTAGTAGGGCAACCAAAAATATGCAATTACATATTTTTTTTCAGTGCACTAATTTTGGAAAGAGCAATATACAAATCCGTTTCATGAAAAACTAAGCATTTTAAAGACTCCTTGTTAGTGCATAATTTTACATATTTTCCCTTAAGTGCATATTTTCGCATATTTCGCCTAAAAAGCATATTTTTAAAAATAAAAGCATATTTTGGTTATATTTTTAAAAAATATTGTTCTCACAAAAATATTTTTACGGCCTTAAGTTCAGATTTCCAAATTTTACATATTCTGTTTAAGCTTACTAACGCCACCAATACCAATGTTTATGTCAGTCATAATGGTATAGCAAACGGTTGTAAACGAGGTTTATATAAAACAACCGGTGAAAACATTAGACGTAATATAAAAAACCATTTTGTATGGATAGCCATTGACGAAACTACCTATGAAGCTTGTAGGTATGTGGCTAATGTTATCGTCGGTATTATGCACACCGACCAGACACTCTCCAAACAAAAATATTTGTAAAACACAGCTCTCTTTGGAAAAGCAAATCACACCACTATAGCCCGGCTTTTTGAAGAGTCAGTCAAAATTTTAGGCGAAAAGTTAAGATTTTACTTTTATTATCAGATGCAGTACTCTATATGACAAGAGCAACTAGGACAATTCAAATTTTTTACCCAAAAATTACACATTTAGCATGTATCGCACACGGTTTTCATCGTGTATGGGAATATATTCGTAGATTTCATCCTAAGGTGGATCGTTTAATATCCAACATTAAAAAAGTTTTCTTAAAAGCTCCATCAAGAATAGAGATTTTTAAAGAAATAACACTCGGCATCGCACTTCCTCCACAACCAATAACAACACGATGGCTTGCAGTTGTGAGATATTATTCAAATAATTTTGAAAGTTTAATTTGTGTATTTAACGCAATGGACGACGAGAAGACAGCCTCAATTAAAATCTCACAGCAAGTATTATTTGATCCCTTAGTAAAGGCTGATATAATCTTTATTGCAGCGAATTACTGTTTTCTTCAGACATCAATCACTAAGTTGAAAAGTTCTGGTCTTCCGCTTGTTGTCCAAATTAATATTGTTTCTGATGCTGCAAAAGAAATAAATAATGTACAAGGAGAAACAGCTCACGCTATCAAAGAAAAAATTATCAGCGTATAATCGCCAAGAATTACGAGTTTGCTGTATTAAGTAGTATTACTGTTAATATTGCCACAGCTTCCATGGGCATTGGGCAGCGCACCAGAAACATATATTATTGATGAAATACTATCTTTTAAATTTGCACCAACTACTTCTGTTGATGTGGAAAGAAGCTTCTCAATGTATAAGCGTGTTTTAGCATGGTGCTTTTTGCATTTTTGTATAATTCTTAGAGTATATTTTTAAAGCATATTTTAAGTGCTTAAAACAATTTTTAAGAGCATATTTTTGGTTGCCCTACTAATTAGTTAAACGCCATCTATAATTCAAAATGAGTTTTACAATGTTTATTTGAGAAAGCGACATCTATTATTCAGATTAGATATATAATACGTAATTAACGAAGTAGTTGCGAATAGTTCGTGATTTGTAGACATACGTAATATTTGATGAATGAATTTTATTTCAATTTCAGTTTCCTTTCAATTCTGTAAATGACTTAGGTAATTATTAATTTTGAATGAAGACGATGGCCATAAAGCGGGTTTTAAACAATATTGCTGTTAACACAATAGTGACATCTATGTAGAGTGATACTTATTATTATTGTTATTGTGCCATGATCGTGACCTTGACTTATTTATTATTAAGAGATCTTCGATTGTGAATTTAGTTCAGAGCAGATGGCAGCGCTCAAGCAGATCAAGAAAGTTTTAATTAATAGCAAACCTGTTTTAAATATTTATTGTACGCAAGATAAAATTGATCTTCATACAGATGCTCGTAAGTCTTAATGATATTCTGTTACAAAAATCTAATAATAGATCCAGTTTTAGGTCTGGCCAATAGTGAAGGTACTTAAAACCTTCGGATATATTTACTTGGGTACTTATCAAAGAACAATTGATCGTAAGGTGGTTTTGATCGTACATCCAGAACTGCTGGATAAGACTTTTAGATTATTTCAAATCATAGCACTTACGCGTTTATCACATATGCCGAAGAGTAGACGGCATTAACAAAACTTAAGACGTTTATATTTTGAGGTAGTAATAATTACGATAATTATTGTTAAGCAATCAGCAACGTAAAAAAGTATAATCCAAAATTTATTGATAGGAGACGCTATCAAACATTTAAACAATTAAAACAAATAATTATGTGTGATTATATGGATAATATTGTCATGGATCGTAGAGATGTTGGAAAATGGAAGTTTATCAATTGGGCAAGTATATAGTAGTCATTTGTGAGCTTCATTAAATTTAATGATACTTCATCAGAAAACATCAGGGACCTTATTTGGGTACTCGATATCGAATAATCAAACCCTTATTTGGCAGTTCGATTTCTAGCATTATATGTAAATGGAAAGCCAATGCTTTCTTATTTATAAAAATGTAGTATATAACTACATATATTTATATATATATATATATATATATATATATATATATATATATATATATATATATATATACATATATATATATATATATATATATATATATATATATATATATATATATATATATATATATATATATATATATATATATATATATGTATATATATGTATATTTATATAAATATATATATATATATATATATATATATATATATATATATATATATATATATATATATATATATATATATATGCATATGCGCTCATACAATGCAGCTAGCTGTAGCCTTCGGGTAACAGAATGTGCTATGGGTACGGCTGGAATGGTGAACTTATAATAAAAAAACTTACCGCTTGAGTTACTCAAGCTAAGTTGGCACTGATACGCTCATGTCTGTGAGGCTAAGGTGATGCTAAGTTTCTAGTATGATCACTCCGAATTAGGTGACTTTCGGGCTTTACAACATAGCCTTCCAACGATAATGCTGAGATCTGTCATAGGTAACCGTCTTT
Source organism: Tipula lateralis (assembly GCA_963932295.1). Classification (NCBI taxonomy): domain Eukaryota; kingdom Metazoa; phylum Arthropoda; class Insecta; order Diptera; family Tipulidae; genus Tipula; species Tipula lateralis. The sequence continues at coordinate 60,264,129 of OZ010736.1, read as the reverse complement.
CTCGTGCGAAAAAAATTGTATACCAAACAAACAAAACAAACAAAGTGAGTGATGCTGGCGGTTTACAAATAAACCAACCATAAACAGGTGATATGATGTAGAGGATCAGTGGAAGTGAGAGAAACAAAAGAAAGATCAGAGCCCAGTAGTAGTACGCAAGAAGGATCCGTCTATACAAACAAACATCAGTACATAGCTGGTGGTAAAGGGTATATCCACACAAACAAAACAGAATGAAAGCCGCCTACGAAAACTCAACATACATCAGGATGTATTCAGCGATGAAATCGAACGAAATCAATCAAATTTTTGCAAGAAATGGACCCGAATTCCCAAAAAGACTTACTGGTCCTTCTGGTATGAGCAATAGCAGGTTATTATAACAATATTTGTTTACCAGCCTTCCATGGGTTGTAAGGTATATATACGGTAGACGAGGATGCTTGTTTACTAACCAAGATTCGTACAAGAAATATAAGGTTATGACGCTTAATTATTCAAGACACTTTATTTATCTCATCATTCCCGAAACAATGATGTGGTGTACTGATGACAAATATAGTCTTATAATTCGAAAAACATGTATTTCATACATATTTTCGAATTGTTTTTTGTCTTGAGCGACAACAAATACAACAAAAATTATTTTAATATAAAATTATTTAACTTATAAATTCAAAACATTCGTTTAAGATGAATTTATTAAGTTGCTGTTAAACCATGTGAAAAACAACAAAACTGTTTATAACTTTATATTTAGGTTTTTTATATTTGTCTTCAATCCCGATGGAGTTCTACGGCATATTTCATATTCTACCGTCAAAAAAAGACACCGACTGAAAAATATATAAATCTTATTATATTTGGATGACAGAGTGAGTCATTGTGTACTGTTTTCTTATACCTCAAAGATTGGGAGCAAAAACATATGTACGAAAACAGTGATACTTTAGCGGTTTGAATGAGTTCAAACTCAAAATTATATTTAAGCGTCCTTCCCTAGTCGATATCTGGTTTAAACGAGGACGAGCTGGTTTACATTTTGTACCAAACACCTATACTATGTACAGATTCATATAATTTGGCCAAGAGCAGAAAATACTTGGCCACCAGAAAAGTTCCACGATGGCAATAATATATGATAAGATGTAGGGTCTGTATTAGAATACATCTTAAAAGATTATAGGTCTGAATAAGACACCCATATTCCTTGATAATTATAAGAAGAAAACCAGTGATCAGGCAAGAGGACTCACGCGGGATCTAAATACTCAACAAGAAGTTATGAAAAAGAACGAATTGTATTGAATTACGTACAAAAAACGAGAGGCACTCGTAAGAATAATTCTAATTGATCCTTTATGAAGAAGAAAGCATCACAAGAGAAGCATCACAAGATAGTAAGGTTGGATTTCAAACAAAAATATAAATTATGTGGGTACAATATATTACATGAGTACAAGTGAAATCATCTAATGAGTTTATTCAATTGACTTGAAACATTTAACACGCCGTACGTGTTTCCTAGACTGGAAAAGTTTATGAACAAAGTCAAAATCTGTCTAAATAACAACTTGTTGGGAAACTCAATTTCTATTTACGGTACACGTAATTATAAATTTTTCTCCTTTTTCTTATGCTTACTTTCAGTTTAGTTATTGCTTCTGTTCAATTATATTCCAGACCTTTCAAGTTTATTTTTTTAACGTCAGAAAACTTTAAACAAATTTTTGAATACTGTTATGCGTCTTAAATGGTTTTATATGTTTAATTTTAGACAGCAACACAACGACATTATAAACAGACTTTGTTGGTTTAATATACTAGAATAGCGGTGTTGTGGATAAAAATAGCTTCGAGACGTTGTTGGAGTGCTGACTGGCATAGAGCTGTGGAAGGTGCAGATAGTTCAATGTAAAGCGGATCTATAACCTTACGTTCTCGATTTGTATGAAATGATGTAAATGGTGATGTCAAGGCACTTTCAGCCTTCAGTGACAAAATGATTGCAAAAAATAGAAACAGACAAACACAAGTTGCGTAGTTTGGATCTGTAATCGAGCCATACGTATGGTATGGCAAACTATTAGTAAAGGGTTGTGGAAGGAGATCTAAGAAGATAGGCAGATAAATTATTGTCTCACAGTTAACTATCTACTCTATCTGTCGGTGTAACTATCGAAACTCAAGGAGCATAAGAAATTTATATTATAAGCAAGTTCCTATTTAGGAAGGTTGAAGTTTCGTATGAAGGAATTCATCACAAATTTTTTTTAACAAAAGTGATTAAAGCGGATTGGTTACTTCCGAGATTGCTTAGTACAACACGACCCTTACTTAGTGCCAACACCCCGACTATCTATTAATGGAATGTGGTCTGTTTATTTGTTTGTTTATACCTTATAGGAGACCAAACCTCTGGACCGATCTTCCTGAAATTTTCACAGCATTTAACTGGGACTCTGGCATGATTAATAGCGTACTTTTTTCGAACACGCCCTCTTTTACGCCCACATTTTAAAAATTATGTATTTGTTCCCATAAGTTTTTAACAGATTTACTTCAAATTGTATACACATTTTTTCTTACACATCTTTTTTTTCGAACACGCCCACTTTTACGCCCACATTTTAAAAATTATGTATTTGCTCCCATAAGTTTTTAACAGATTTACTTCAAATTGTATACACATTATATACTCCAGGCGAGGTAGAAATAAAAATTTCTTACGCCACGCCCCCTTTCACGCCAAATTTTGTTTGAAAGTTTTAAACTTTTTGTTCTCTGTACAAATTTGTTCCTTCCAACGGATTTTTTTTATTTGGTAGTATATTGCTCTTAATACTGTTAACGTCGCCATATAACTACGAACCACGCCCACTTCACCGCCTCCTTTTTTTAATTCAGATACTTACTTATACCACTAATCATTTCACTAATTAAGAACGCTTCTGATTGGCTGCCGTAACAATAAATACTATTTCACCAAACGGGCGCTAAATGTTTGCAGCCATTAAAGTTTTAGCTTTGATCGCGTCTATTTGACTAATTACAATAACGATCCTGATTGGTAGGTTAAAGAAAAATTATTATATTTTAGCAAGCGGGAGCTTTGTTTGCATGCCTTGGATTTATTTAAACAAAAAGGGTTATACGTTGTTTTTTTGCTTTAACAATTGAATATACAGTGGTCAAAACCAAAACTTCGTATAAAACTTATTAAAAAGTTCGTGTTTTAATTACCATCAAGTTTTTTTTAATTACCATAAATTACTGTTATTAAAAGTTTTAAAAGTGATAGGAAAAGATACAATTTGCAATCCAGAAACTATAGTTATAAATAAAACAATAAAATACCTTCAAAAAAAACATCACTTACGCAACGTACTAAAAAATCTAATAAAATAAAATCCCAAAGAGAAAATGAAACATCTGAAGAACACAAAATACGCCTTAGAATTGAACGATCTCGAGCCTCAACCTCAAGAGCTGCAGAGAGTTCAGAGCAACACGATGCACGTTTAGCAACTCAGCGCTCTCTATCTTCAACCTTAACAGCTGCAGACACTTTAAAGCAACACGATGCACGCTTAGAAATTCAGCGTTTACGAACCTCATCATTAATGGCTTCCGAGACGTCTGTTCAACGTGAATTACGCTTACGAAGCGCCCGATGGCGATCATCAACATCAAGAATAGCTGAAACATTTCTTCAGAGCAAAACACGCCAAACAACCGATCGATCTCGATCCTCATCATCAAGAGCTTCCGAGAACCCAGAACAAAGTGATGCACGCCGTATACAAAATCGTTCTCGAATGGCGGAATTTCGCCGAAACCCTGCATCATATGAGCGAATTGCATTCAAATACACACAATCAATTACACTACACCCAAGATGAATTAGTTGCAATTGGAAGTATGAATAAAGTTTGTCAATACTGCAATGCTTATAAATATCAAAACGAAGCACATGGAATGTGCTGCGCAAATGGAAAAATTGCTTTGCCCGAACTTCTTCCACCACCAGAACCACTGCTATCATGACTTTCAGGTAAGACAAATCAAATATATTCCACTACTTGATTATTCAAAACCATAATATTCGGTTTGACAGGAACAACACCAGATTCGCGACATTTTTTGACCAACATACGAAATTATAACTCATGTTTCCAAATGACGTCGTTTGGTGCTACTAAAGTAGATCGAGCCAACTTTATACGTAATATAAAGTAGTGCCCACGATTTTCAGGAGCAAGTTATTTGGGATATTTAAACATATTGATACAACCAAGAATGTTGCTAGATGATGTGGTGTGATGTAATTTGATGCAAACATGTACTGAACCGGGACTTCAGGGTATAAGACAATCTCAAGACATTTGGTAGAAAATAAATTTCAAACACTTGTTATTTCCGAGAAGGTTCATTTTTTTATCATGTGGAATATTATGTGGAAATGGGAGTAAATTAAAAAAGTACTCCATATTTTTGCAGAACACCTGCAGCACAATGTTATCAAATAGAAATAGTTGTCTTCGACAAAATCACACATAATTTCATTGACAGGTACCCATTATGCGTTTATAAGGGAATAGATCTACGACATGTTTTTGTTAATTTCAGAACTACACGCCAACAAAGAGCAAAGTAATTTGATGGTCTACCTAAACCGGGCATATTGTCGTACTCCATTGGAATAACTTTGGCGAGAGGTAAAACTTGAATCATGCTTCAGGATGGTTGGAATACATTCCTCTAGTCGAGTCGTCTTACCAAAAAGGTAATAAAATAAAAATTTGCAATTCAGTCAAAGATCCAATTCATAGAAAGAGGTTGGTCCAGAATAAAAATTTTCCCTAGCTAAATCACTTGCATTCCGTGTATTTCTTTATCCCGAAAGCTATTAACTCTGATTATACAGATCCACAACCGTGTCAGCTAGTAATTTTTTGCTATCTACCTCTCTAACGACTTCAGAAAAAATTATAGATAGATCTTGCACTTATTTTGCTATCAATACGATTATTTTATAGATTGAGATTGTGCTTAATCCTTCTTTACTGAGATGAAACTTGCTCTATTATCAGTATCGGTCAAAGTTATCAAATTTATCTTCAAAACGGAGAAGAGTGAACTACTCCACTTTGGAATTTCAGGCAAACAAATGAATAAATTATGAGCACCCTGAATCAGTTTGTGATATTGCATGGAGATCTACTTGGATTTTATTCACCAAACTTGAGTAAGATCTAACAAGAACAGCAGCTTTATTTAACAGATTCCTGCACATATTTTGGTATTGATCCGACGATTGCATGGATTAAGTTTATGCTAAGTCCCACTTTTACTGAAATTAAACTTGCTGGATTATCGGTATCAGTAAAAGTTACTAATTTATTGGGTCTCGTTAATCGGTGTGTTTTTCGGTGTTGCTCCAAAAAGTATTCAAGTGTAATTTTTTCTGGACCACTACGATTGAGTAATTACTAGATCAAAGATTATGTATATATGGGGTTAGTGTGTGGTGACCAGCTCTTGATAAAGTAACGAACAAAAAGAGGATCGAGAAGGTGCATGAAGATTCTTGGGGTTTTTTTGGTTCGGAAATTCATCTAGAAATATCACCCTTAAATGAAATCTTCAACGAGCTTTTGATGTATACTGTCAAAAGTAGAGCTTTTTGTAGCTTAAATAGTTTCTGGGCAAATTATAGACTTCAACAGTTAAACTTGTTTGCCTTTAGAATACCAATTTTCGAATGCATCCCTATATAAGTTCAACCCCAATGACTGGACGATTATGTGATAGTTTCAATTCTAAATCACTATTATAGGTTCAGCATGTTCTCCTGTAGATCAATATTAATATATTATTACAGAATGTTATTTGGATTATGCCGAATTTTTGTACAGATCTGTATGGATCTATTATATATTTTGGGCAGCTATAAGGGCCGGATTTAGGTTCAATTTGTATAAATTTCAAATCAGAGATAATAGTAATCACATAGGGTTACTGAATTCAACCTTTCATTCGCCTTTCTTCGATCAGTGAGTATCTGCTCCTTGTGACGTTGGAATTAAAGACATTTGCCTAGATGTCTCTTGAGTCTATCATACATTGTGAAGATATTGTAATAAAAAAGTTTTACGCTAACAGATTTAGGTTGAAGTGACTTGCTATTTAGACCACCTTTCTCCCGTTGGTATATCTCAGAGATACTGTCACTCCGATGAGCTTTTCAAGCCAACAGTGTACATTAGCTATTTTGTGGCTTCTTCTGAAACGATACATGTTCTGTTACGTTTAACAATATTTTAGAAATAACAAATAGAGGCGTACATTAGGGTTTCCAATCCCGGGATCTCGGGATCCCGAACGTTTTTTAATCTCGAAATCCCGGGATTACCTTCCGGAAGTAAGTTATTTTTCGGTTAAAAAACTGTAAAAACTGTAAAACAGAATATAAATAACTATAAAATACATACATAATAACATACACATACGAATACGAGTCAATGAGAAATCATATTTATTTTATATTCTATTTTGTGAACATCACAATCACACTCTCTGTTCGGCTTTGTTTTAGTTTTCGGTTTACAACGAACGAATTTATTTGTTTTGTTATAGTTCACCTCAAGGAGAATTGTATAGTGTTTTTAATTTTAGTCAATTGCATAACAGCAGATCTATTGGCTTCAACAAGCACCGTTAGTTGGTAATTATTGAATAAAGAAATATTTTGAAACTATTCATTTCTTTTTTTATATAAAATTTTTTCTTAATATTTTTCAGAGTTTAAGAAAACATGTCTACTACTAAATATATAGAATATAACAGTAGTAATCCAATATGGAAGCACTATTTGCTTGAATTGAAGGGGGATACTGCAATTTGTAAAATCCCTGAATGCAAGCGAATAATAAAAATTAGCGGTGGCTCGACTAAAGGTTTACACACACATCTTTCTACTATGCACAACAAACAAGTAAAATCTTCAAACATTACCACGTCGTCTACGTCTGCCTCAACCTCAATGGAAACTACAACTATATCACATACAAGTAAAATAACACATTTTTTAACGAAAGATGATCAACTACCAAAAATTTTAGCACGAATGTCAGCAAGCGACGGAATATCCTTTAATGTGATAAAGAATTCATTAGATTTGCGAGCCGGGCTTAATGCTCGTGGATTTAATAATCTGCCAACATCGGTTACGACAATTCGTCAAATGGTAGTCGATTACAGTAAAAAACTCAGAAATGAAATGGTTACCGAGTTCATGAAAAGAAAGACACAAACGAAATCAAAGTTTTCTTTAACATTTGATGAATGGACATCTATTTGTAATAGACGCTATATGAATGTTAACGTTCAAGGGCTTAATTCTGAAATTTGGAATTTAGGTCTTATCCGAATTAATGGAAGTATGCCAGCTGAGAAATGCATTGAAATGTTAGAAGCTAAGTTGAAGGAAAATGGTTTGAATTCGGCTATGAAGAAGGTTGGCAATCTTTTACCCATGGATCAGCAGCTGTGTTTTGTTCATGCATTACAACTGGCAGTTATTGATGTACTATACAAAAAACGTGAAAATGAAATAAACTTACCTGATCCAAGAAAAAATATCTTAAGCGAAGACGAGAATGACAACGAATTGAATATAAGTGATTGTGATAGTTATAACGATGACGAATTCGAAAGAATTGAAATAACGAGTGAGAATATTCGACCAGTTATTTCAAAAGTTCGCAAAATAGTAACCATGTTTCGGAACTCACCTATAAAAAATGATAAACTCCAAATGTATATAAAAATTGAAAAAGGAGTTCAATTAAATCTTATAAGAGACTGCCAAACTCGTTGGAGCAGTTTGCTGGCAATGTTGGAGAGGTTTTACTGCGTTCGTGATTGCGTGAACAAGGCCCTTATAGATATTAAGCCGAAGGAGAAAGAAGAACTTCATTTTTCTAAATATGAGTACGAGCTCATAAATGGTGTGATTTCAACCTCACTCTTATCTTGAGTGGAGATATTTCTGGAATGAAATATCTCCACTCAAGAAGCAGTGGCCAACCGTTGATTGAATTTTTTTTCAAAATTCCGACAATGCCACAAATTAAAAGGTTTGCAGTGGGATTATTAGAAAGGCTTAATGTGCTTTCGTTTCAAACACATACAAGTAGTGCAAGTATTACAATTGTGAAGTTATAGAAGACAATGACATAGAAATGTCTATAACCGAAAAATTAAACAAAGCGATCGAAAAAGTAATGGCTGCAACGGATTCGATTCCAAAAAGATCCGAAAGTTTGCCATCAAAAGTGTCTAAGGAAATGTCGTTGTTTGAAAATGGAGGGTCGCGAGAGGATTAATAGAGATTTGCTTTAATTATTTATCAACTATAAAGCCAACCAGCGTACAGGCCGAGCGTGCATTTTCGTCAGCTGATCTCATCTGTACCAAAGTGAGAAACAGATTAAACGACGCCACGCTAGATGAGTTGTGCTTTCTAAAAGAGTATTTTAAAAATAATTAGATAAAGTTTACCTAGATTTTTATATTCTTTAACTTCTTTTAATTGCTCCTGAGAGAGATTCTGAAATTTACTTATTGAATTAATAAAATATTGAATTTTGTACGTATAAAACTGTGTATTAATCGTTAATTAAAAGTTGCAGTAATTATGTTCTATTACGGGATCGGGATCCCGGGATTGAATAAAACTAATCCCGAAATCCCGGGATTGATATTTTCGGGATTATTGGAAACCCTAGCGCACATATATCTAGCAATTGAAGTAAATGATCCGTTTAACTAAAACTAAAATTATAAAATTCTTAAATTTAATGATATTTGATTGTTATATAAGAATATTCGATTTTATACCAAGAAAGACCTTTTCATATACATGGATTAGCCGGAAACAGAATAATAACAAAATTTCTTTTTATATAGTGCGACAACATATAGATTCCAATCCCAAAATGTGTGACGTCAATAGCATTGTTTTCGAGTCATCGCCCCACAACCGAGATTTTATGCAAAACATATTTTTGCAATTACCCAATTCTCGGGCGGTTTCGCTTAACACTTTTTGATCAATCAAACTTTATTTTAAACCAAAAAGTTGCTGATTGCATTGCAGCAAACTCATTCCATTCCACCATTAAAAATATGTAATATTATATTCAAACGTCTTACCCACAAAATTACTTTTTATTACGTATATATGGTTTTAAAAAATTTTCATGTTTTCCCACTTTTGGATATGTGTAGTACACACAGATACTTATGATATAGGAGGGAAAAAACAACACCACGATTTAATTTTTAACCAATCTTTCAAACCTCAGATGTGACTATACGAATAAAATCAACTTTTCCCATCAAACGAGATATCTAGGAAAATTATAAAATTACATTTTCCGCATATACGAGTACATATAAGTCACATCTGCATATATCTAGACATATATAGATAAGTACTATCACACAAACATATATACATATAATTTAACGTATATCGTACGCACTGTATACAAAACTCACATTAGATTCGATTTGTTTAATCTTTTTCTTTTCTATTTGTTTATCACTTTTTATTTATCCAAGACAAATGAACAATATTGTTATTAATTTAATTTAAATAAAAACACAATTTAATTGACACACATTTTCATTCATTATTCAAATGGAAAATAAACCAACCACACACGAGTTTGTTTGTACGGGTATAATACCGCTGATACACTTTTATAGTTTTATAGTAGATATCGCGGAATAAATAAGATATGACAACCAATTATTACATACACGTTTTAAAATAAAATATAAAAAAAAAAACTTAAAAACTTAGATAATAATTTAAAAAATAAAAAATCAATTAAAATTATCAATAATTTTAAAATTCACTCAACGACAAAATTTTAACCCGCGCTCACTAATTATATTATATCACTGTGCACGATATCGACACAAAAGTGAAAACAAATTATTTTTTTTTTGATGTTTACTTCACGAGAATGTGATGTTAACTTGTGACGAATAACTGAGAATCGGTGTATTTAAATTCAACATAAGATTCATGTTGGTATATAGACGAGATACAAACGACGAGAAAATGTTTTTCTTTCTTGTCGGAAAAAAAAATGTATATAAAATTTGGTTTTTCTTAACGCGTGTGTTTGGGAAACTGTGTGTTTAGCACACAACGGCCGAATCTATACTGAATAGTATCGTTTTTCTTTATCAGATAAATTTGTTTTTTTTTTTATTATCAAAAATTGATATAGAAAATAGAATTGTATAGATACTCGTAGAATATAGTCTGTACGTTTAGGCTAGCATAATGGGAATAGCTCTATATAATAAATAAAATGCATTATATAATTATATATATATATATATATATATATATATATATATATATATATATATATATATATATATATATATATATATATATATATATATATATATATATATATATATATATATATATATATATATGTATATATATATATATATATATATATATATATATATATATATATATATATATATATATATATATATTTATGTATATTATATATATATATATATATATATATATATATATATATATATATATATATATATATATATATATATATATATATATATATATATATATATATATATATATATATGTGTGTATTGAAATGTGCTAGAAAGAACATGAAGACGGCTATACTGAAAGATGATCCATGGAGAGATGCCTATAAAATTATTACCAAGAAATTTGGCCGAAATTCGGCCCACCATTGCTGCAGAAACTGTCACCATCATAGTTAAAGAGCTTTTCCCGCTTCGCGAGCGAGCAAACCATAAGTCCATACAGTCCATAAAAGCATTTCTACCATTCACTAGGGAAGAATTAGAGACCGCATGGAGGGAACTAAAGATGAAATAAATATGTAACAAAAATAATCTTGGATCTTTAATGAATGGAGAATTTCCACGAATTTGGAAGATACCTAGATTTGTGTTACTTAAAAAGGAGGGGGGGAGGATGGGGTGCCTGCTTCATATAGACCATTCTGCCTGTTGAACACCTTCGGGAAACTATATAAGCACCTACTGCGTCACAGATTAATAGACGAAAGTCAACAGAACTGGTGGACTTCCAGAGAACCAGTTCGATTTTCGAGCGGGGTGTTTTACAGTAGATTCTATAGCGGAAGTCATGAGGTTTGTCGATAAAGCAGCTGACGGATCTGAAGCGCGTGGCTTGCTGTAAATATGATTATATTATTCTCCCGAGTTGTTGCTTTTTCTTGTAATCCGCTAGGCCGATTTCGATCTGATGATGATGTCACTGAATGACCGTTTGATTGAAAAGATCAAATCCATCTCATCAGGTATATGCTACCGGACTTGATGTTCATACTGTGCGATTTGTATATATACTTTCGGTCGTGACGCGACAGTACTAGTGAATTACAAGAACTTTTTTATGAATTGCGTGTGGCGTGAGCTAATTTGCGATTTATTTGAGTTGCTCTGAACGCCACATTACTCCCCCGAAAGTGATTTCCCCCTCCACTTGAGTTTGATTATGATGATCTATGTCGTAATGCGTAGGGGTGCCTGCTTTCGCCCGCTTAGTGATAAGGCTTGTTGCGACATGAAACGAGCCTGACTGCATGCTGTATTTGTGGTGCCCGCATTCGCCCTCCTTATTGAGTTTGGCTTTGTTGCAGCATGAGACGAACTTCCTGGATAATATCTGTGCATTGTGAGCGCGAAACGAATTACCACGTATTTACCACGTTCAGTTGTGACGCGACAGTACTAGTGAATTACAAGAATTTAACTCGAAATATCGATTTTATATTAATTGCGTGTGGCGTGAAATAATTTGAGATTTATTTTACTTGCTCTGGTCGCCACCGATCTTAGTACACAAGGTGTATTCCAGTAGTAATTAACCTAGACGTACGGCATCGCTTCAATAGCGCAGCTTGGGAGTTAATCCAGCAAAGGCTTGAGTTATGTCAAGTAAACCTGAGATTTAGGAAGGTTCTCCAGAGCTATCTGAGTGAACGAGGAATCATTGTAGAATCAGCGGGCATAGCTTCTCGGATGGAGGTGGTTACGAGTGGTGAACGATTGCACTCCTATGTAGTGCTTACAGGACAATCTCGAAAGAGGCAGCCTTCATAATGTTCAGTATGCCACCTATGACATTAATGGCTAAACATAGAGTCACAGTACTCAGTGGGCCTCCTAAGGAAGACACTAAACAAGAAATTTCGAAATATTGGCGGAAACGATGGGAGAACGCAGACACTGCGTCGTGGACAAGGCAACTGATTCCTAAAGTTAAAGAGGGGATGGAGCATAAGGATGGTGAAATCAACTTCCACCTAACGCGATTCCTATCCGGTCATGCAAATAATGCGATCCAGGTCGTGTGGAGGAGAGGAGGGTGGGGTTTTAGTCAGTAAGAGTGCAGCACAGTGCCCATGAGGATTTCTCCCCTTCCATAAACAAATATATACATATATATATATATATATATATATATATATATATATATATATATATATATATATATATATATATATATATATATATATATATATATATATATATATATATATAATATATATATATATATATATATATATATATATATATATATGTATATATATATGTATATATATATATATATATATATATATATATATATATATATACATATATATATATATATATATATATATATATATATATATATATATATATATATATATATATATATATATATATATATATATATATATATATATATTTATATGTTTATATATATATATATATATATATATATATACAGTACTGTGCAAAAAAATCCGTACAGCTAACGTTTTTTAAGTAAACCAATTTTTTTCAGTGAATCAAATTTAGAATCAAGTCATTGCTTATATCATCTCACGCAATTTTGATTTGATGCTTTAGTTGGTGGATGGTTTCTGGATTACTTTGACGGACTTTATGCTTCATGATAGCCCAAATTTTTTCAGTTGGGTTCATATCTGGGCCATAAGGGGGTCGTTTTATTTTGTAGATGGAATTACCAACCAAGTACTTTTCCACCTTCAAATAGAAATAAAATGTTATGTAACAAAGTTGTTTATTATTTTTTACCTGAAAGTTATACAGAAGTATTAAATAAAGAAAAAAAAGTGAATAGTCATTTGTTTTGATCTGTGGGCTGGCGCGTTGTCTTGTTGAAAGATGAAGCTCTCAGTTTCACAGCTAACTAGCTCCAAAACTGATGCTTTTCAACGCCTTTTCAGAATGTTCAGGTACACATTACCGGTTACCCGTGCTTCGACCAAGGCCAAGTGACCAACACCAGCATTACTATAACAGCCTCAAACTATTACACCCTCAGTTTTATTAGGCACTTGTTGAATGCAGATATCGCTTAGGCGTTCACCTAGTTTTCTACGCACAATTAGCCATCCATCTCCCACATGCAGTTTAAATTGGTTTTCGTCGAAGAACACCACGTTATTCCACAATTTCCTGGTCTAGTAAGAGTGCTATCTGGCCAGCTGAAGCCGACAAATCTTTGAAGATATCTTTAGAAAAGGTTTCTGCAGCGAATGGCATGCCCTAAGATTTGGGTTCAGTAACCTTCTCCGAGCAGTTGAACTGGAAATTTCAATACCTGTTGCCGTAGCAAGATCGGCTTGCAATTTCGGTGAAGTTTTAAATCGGTTCTGCTTGGAACGAAGAACCAGATATTTATCTTGCACTGTTGTGGTTTTTCGCGGTCTGCCAGACTCTTTAGACCGCTCCGTGTTCCCCGTAGTCCTATATTTTTTTATAAGATCGGCTTTTAATGATTACGCCCCATCCTATCACCAATTTCACGCACGGACAGTTCTTCCTTCCATAACCCGATAGTAACACTTTTTTCTTGGTCGTTTACTTCAGACATTTTAAGTACTTTATTCGCTTTTTTATACTGAAAGCTCTTTCTCCATAAACAAAACTATAACAACTTATACTTTCAGTGTTCGGGTGAATTACCAAATGCAATCTTAAAATTAGACTCTAAAAAAAGTAAAAACACTAGGCAATATTTAACGTTTTTAAACGAATTCGAACTGTTCGGATTTTTTTGCACAGCACTGTATATATATATATATACTCGTATATACAAATTTCAGAAAAAAAATGCATTTCTTGAAAATTTATTATTTACCCAATAATTCTTGGTTTTTATTGATTTTATACATAATTTATTATTAGTTCAAAGTTTTAATAAACAAATTTCACAAAACATATTAGTAATTTAAAAAAAAATGTTAAATATCATATTTGCAGAAAAGTTTGGAGATTCGATTATTTCAAGAAATTGTGATATTGAATGGCCTCCAAAAAGTTGTGATTTAGCACCATTAGACTATTGCTTGTTATTGGTTTTTAGCAATAAACCAAACTCTCTTTACAAGTCAATTTTGTCAATTTTCCAACGTTGTTCTTTCCTCCATTTTGCAGCACGACTTGCAAGCCTTGGCTCTAGGTCTTGGCAATTGGTTGTCCACATTGCCATGTGCTCTTCTTTTTCAAAATATAGCCCTGCAATATCTCAAGCCACTTATATAACTGCCTTTATGATAGTCAATAGTTCTCTTCTGGTAACGTTTCCCTCCGGTTTCGATAGCAATTTACTGCAGTTTATCACTATCTTATCTCCGATCTTTTGAAATAGAATTAGGGAATCCAATACCGGTTTTCGGTAAACCGGTAAACCGGGTTTACCGTAAATTTTTAATTACTGAAAAACCGGTAAATTTTCAAAATTTTACCGAGAATTAAAAAAATCATATAATTAGTATAATATCTTTTCATACTTTTACTGTATAAAATAAAATATAATCACTTATTCAATTTAATAAGAAATGTTCTTATTATATTCATTTTTTTTATTTATGGTTCTATATGAATAGGGGTTTTGATTTAATTTTATACCGATATTTTGAAACGTGCTGATATAAATCTGCTTCATTTCATTACGCAAATGTGGCTAGACTTAAGGTAAACTCATGGTTAATTCGAGTGTGTCAACACTAACTTCAATCGTCTTATGAAATTTAGTTTCTTTAAGCTTGAAATTAATGGAACGGGTTATTTTACCCCTAATTAAAATCAGAAGTATTCTACCCAAACTGTAGGAAATTTAGGTGGTTAATTCAGTAGAAATAAAATAATTGCAAGACAATTAGTGAAAAGAGTCGCCATCCTGCTCAAGAATTGAACATTGCTCGCTGTTTTGTGATGCGCATTTTGTATTTCGGTTTTCCATTCGTAAATTAGGCTGTGGAACGCACAAATAATTGGAAGAAAATGAACTGTTTTACTAAAAAATCTTTAGAAAAAATTAGCAAATAGCCGCTCTTACATTTATACGCGGCGTTACCAGGCCATGATAAACGAGTTTTTGCTATACCCAAAGTTCTTAAAATAGACAAGCAGAATATTTGGAAACAACAAATAAGCAGTCGTAACGGAGATGTCAAAATGACACGAAGCATCTACGATTTGACTTTGAACGACTTTTTTGGTAGGAAGCCGTTAAGGATAATAAGTATTACACTTATCATCTAGAGATTATCGAAGATTTAGTAGATCTAATTATATTAACCATTGACGTGATAAAATGCCAAACAGTCGAAAATATTCTGAAAAATAGGGGTTGGCAGAATGTAAAGCTTATAGTCATTTGAATGAAATGGTGTTTCATTCTTAATGACAATGTATCTTTTTCTAATAAAACAAACCGCTTTACAAAACATTCTTTCGTCTTTGTATTCAGAGCCTAATTAATTTATGGGCCCCCCTTTATGCAATGAGGTTATCTAATACCAAGAAATGAGTTATCTGTTAAGCTCTTCTTCTCTCACAATACAAATAGAATGTACAGCCATTTCAGTTCGAAATATTAGAAGCTCAATTTTCACTTTGAGTTCCATGAAATTAAGCTTCCTTTCCAAATAAACTAAGATGATATAGCCAGTTGTTTTCATATTGTAAGCTGAAAGCGCTTTTGTTAGAAATAAAAGCTTTCTGCCAATATATATTGAGAGAAACTATTTTGGTGTTGTAAAACGAACTATCAACGAACTACCAACAAAACAATATTTATAAATTAAATTTATAAAATAGATTGTTTTTAGTTATTCTATTATTGTTATTATTGTAATAAATTTTAACTTAAAAATGTCTTTTTCTCAAAAAACAAAAATAATAAGTAAATTATTAAGATATATTAGATGTTTCAATGATGTTTTTGTAGATTAAACAATTGCCGAAATTTACCGGGAAACCGGTAAATTAAGAAAAAAAATACCGAAACCGGTAAATGAAATTTTCGGTAAATTAGGATTCCCTAATAGAACGGCCCAATCCCCACATTGCTAGTATCGGTATCCAGAATGAATAGCTTTCCTGATATTAGATAGCTAATACGGGCGAGTTGAGAAAGGTCCGAGATTCTTACATAATCGTAAGATACCTGAATGGCATCACGTTGAATTGTCACTTTCCATTGCCTGTCTTCCTCTCTTGATCATCTTGATGGACTTACATACCCACAGTTAAGATCAAGTGTAATTTACTATTTCCCCCCTGAAAATGTATCCGTGTATCAATGTCGTTCAGCCTTCATAGTCTACATAAAAACGGATCGATCATTGCTTATGCTTATTAACAGCCCAAATGGTTAAGGCTGCGGCAATTAAAACAGGATTTTTCACCATCTGATCGTATCAGTATGGGGAGAATGAATATTTCTGTAACTCCCTGTTGAGTTTAAAATTCATGGACCCGACCTATCTTCCAGGTCAGTACTATTGGCTGACATGAGGTTATGTAATATGTGCTGACATGAGGCTATGTAAATCGGGTCTATATCTGCATGTTGAAGGGATGGCACAATGGGCTAATTGAGCCAGAGTGAGGGAGGACACAAACACAATTTTGCTTATTCACTAAGACCACTTCCGCAGTAATCATCTCGGAATGGTTGCTTGATTATCTACACCTGCTAATGAGATTTCGAATTGCATCATGAATATCTGGTACGACGCAGTCCCATTAAAAATCAGTTTGGCTGGTACTTCACCACCTACTGTATGATGATCACGTAATTCGTTGGCTTTTAAACACTTTCGTTGCGGTAAATTATCGATGTTGCTCCAGTTTTTGAACCTTGAAATCAACGATTCCTTCTAAACTTTCACTTCAACGTCAGCTAACTTGGCATTGAATGCATCCCGAATGGCGCGAAGTTGTTTCAAGTGTAGACCACCGAACGGGCAAAGTTATCGTTGAATTGCTCCGGCTAATGCCGAATACCAGAGAAATAATCAGAAAGGTTATTACATCCTATTCCGTTGTATGGCGCGACAATTTTGGCCAATGCAAAATTTGAATCTGTTAATAGATTAAGTACATATATCACGGAGAAGAACTAGAAACGCGATAAGAACCGAATTGTTCAATAAGGCTATCAGATCCTCCAGTACAGTCTATGTATAGCACAGTGATGTAGATATATACCAAAACAGTAAGTTAGTTTCTATTGACTGGCCCGCAACGGTAGTAAACCGCTACCGACGTGAATAGAAGAGACTCAGTAGTAAGGCTCCGGAATAACACTGCGTATAAAGATGATCAGAGGCATCTAAGCGGCCTTATACAGCTGTCTATAGTAGACATGCTTCGCATTCTTGAATCTATTTCCACTGAAATAGGATTTGAATGAGCTAAAATATCCAGGCTATTCGTCAACTGTTGTTATACATACCTCCCAGCACTACCTAGTCTAAAATTATATTCTACGATTCTCGGCTGGATATCGGTCGACGACAGAGAAAGGAACTCAATAATCATCATGAGTGATGAGTACTCATGAGTATTCGTTGAAGCTTGATCTCCACTGGAAATATTGTTAGTGAATATATTTTAGATAAACATTTAGCAGAAGAGCTATTTAGACTGTATCATGATACAACTGTTTTTTAAACCGCCAACATAGAGTGTAATTGACTCACTCTCAAAGTGATGACCTGAATTGTGCCATTGAAAATGAATGAACCAGGTAAGAATAAATCCAATGCGGTACAGGTAGTAGCACCTTCTCAGATTGACTAAAAACTATTTCCAATATGCTTGTTCTGAGCAACTGTACCTGGTAGTTACTAATCTCTTCTTGAGACAAAAAAAAGAGACGTTTGCGTGACGGGAGGAGGGTGGGGTTTTAGTCAGTAAGAGTCCGGCACAGTGCCCATGAGGGTTTCCTTTCTTCGATAAACAAATATATAAATATATAAATATATATAAATATATATATATATATATATATATATATATATATATATATATATATATATATATATATATATATATATATATATATATATATATATATTATATATATATAAATATATACATATATATATATATATATATATATATATATATATATATATATATATATATATATATATATATATATATTTATATATATATATATATATATATATATATATATATATATATATATATATATATATATATATATATATATATATATACTCGTATAAACAAATTTCAGAAAATGAATTTCTTGAAAATTTATTCCCAATAATTCTTTTTTTATTGATTTTATACATAATTTATTATTAGTTTAATAAACAAATATTACAAAAAATATTACAAAACATATAAGTAATTTTAAAAAAAATTTTAAGTATCATATTTGTAGAAAAGTTTTGAGCTTCGATTATTTCAAGAAATTGTGATATTGAATGGCCTACAACAGTAGCAAAACTAAGGGAACATTAATTTCATTTCATTTTATAACGCAACGATAATAGTCAATAGCATATCCTTCTCTTTTTATAACTCTAGCACACCTGTTGGACATAGAACAAATAAGTTTGTCAATATTTCTGGAGGAATTTCATTCCAACCTGTTTGAGATTGCCCTCAACTGGTCTGCGTTTTTGGACTCACCTAGCGCTCTAACTTTGTTATCTACAGTGTACTATGTTCCTTCCAGAAGTCCTCGATTGGATTCCTAATCGGGGTTTTGCGCTTCCCATTCAATAACTTCAATATTTTTATCTTTAAACCAATGGTTAACAAGCTTCGTGATGTGTTTCGAACACTGTTGGGCGTGTAAATTACACGATTGTTAACATGTTAAAATCCGTGTTATTTACATAAGTTTATTTTTTACATTCTATATGTAAAAAACGTAAAAAACGATTTTATGTAAAACACAATCTGTTAAAAAATCTTCTTACTATTTTATGAATAGAATTTGTGAAATAATTAACTGTGTAGATTTTTTTCGACTACATACTGAAGTTTTGATTTTGGTTAAAATTATTTACAGGTTAATTTCGTTAAAAATCATTTTAATTGGCTCGGGTGAAGACTGAAGGTGACAAAAAATCGCTTTCCAACTTATAACTACCTGATTTTCCAACTACCTATCCATCTATGTTAATAAATAATGAGCAAAGCAAACGTTGGTAAATTTTTGACATTTTAAAATAGATGGCACTGCGAATGATGTTGTCTTCGTTTTTTTACATGTAATTTACTTTTTGTGTAATTTACGCTGTTTTTTACATAATATTCACCGAAAATGTAAAAAACAGTTTTTACATGTAAAACCCCAATAGTGGTTTCGAGTCATTATCCTATTGGAATCTTCACCGATGAGACATATTATCTTCTGCAAATGGTAACATCTCTTCTGATAATATGTTTTTATACATAAGCCTATTCGTATTGCCATTTATTCTTATTAGAGATCCAATTCCAAGACACGAAAACACCCGCTAACTATGACTCCTTATCCACCACTATGCTTTCCCGTTCCTATTGTATACTTTCTGTTTATCCTAGTACTTACTGCTGTCTGTGTACTAACTTCTACTCATCCGAATCACTTAAATTAACATCATCGGCCTATACTACGGTGTGCCATTTACTAGCATCCCAATGCAAATAAATTCAAAAAAATAATTTTACAAGAAATTTTTACTAAATTTTGTTCCCTTCATTTTGCATAACAGTGAATACATAAAGAAATTTCCAATAGGAATGATATAATTTTTAAGTGATACTTCAGCCATTTTTAATGTCTGTCATGATCTGTCATCTTTACAATTTCATTCTGAGATATATATGCTGAGATATACGCAAGAACAACGTGTACAAATTATTCAGTTTTATTATCAAAATAATCGTTCTCCAATTGCAACTTTTCGTGAGCTTTTTCCATTTTATAGTCGTAATAATCGTCCAAGTGTGCTCGTAAGTCGTCGAATTGTTAAACATTTTCATTACAAAATGTTCAACAGCCAATAAGACAAAAAAACGCTCGAAGTAATGCAAATATTCCTGTCGTTCAGGCAAGTGTTGTCTGGATGTAGAAAGGCTCATCCGTCTTGTTAAGAGTGGCAACTCAACGCCATCTTAGACACATGTACACCGCAATTTGTCAATTCCAAGACGTTCTCAAGAATTGGGACTTTCTCAAACCACAACCTGGTGGATTTTGAGAAAAGATTTGGGTTTGCATCCGTATAAAATTATTCTCACTCGAGAACTGAAGCCGTTGGACCACCGTAAACGTTGTGAATTTACTGATTTTGCTTTGGAACAACTTGAAAACCGTAAAGAAAATTATCTTTTCCGATGAGGCTCACTTTCTTCTGAGTGGTGCGGTAAATAAACAAAACTGTCGATTCTCGTGCGAAGAAAACCCACAAATTATTCATAAAAAACGATTGCATTCACCTAAATAGACAATTTGGTGTGGTTTCTGGTCTGGTTGAAACGATCCGTATTTTTTTCGAAATGAAGCTGGTAACACTGTTACTGTCAATGGAGATCGGTATAGATCGAAAACCAACTTTTTATGGTAGAAATTGGAAGAAGTGGATCAATATTTGATTCCACCAAGACGGGGCTTCGTAACAATTGAAGCAGCAAGTGCAACAATTGAATTATTGCGAGAAAAGTTTAGAGATTCGATTATTAAAGAAATACTGATATTGAAGGGCCAAGAAAATGTGATTTAACTCCATTAGACTTTTTCTTGTGGGGTTATTTGAAGTCATTGGTTTCTAGCAATAAACAAAATTCTCTTTACCAGTCAATTTTGGACGTGCTATTCATGATATACCACTTGATTTAGTGGAAAAAGAACGAAAATTGGGTTAATCGAATTTATTCCTGCAGAAGAAGTCGGGAAGGCCATTTGAATGACGTTTTATTCAGGACTTAATTGTATCGATTGTACTTCACATTAAATAAAAACTTCAATTTCTTTAACAATTAGTGATGAAATCATATCACTCTCATTGAAAAACCAGATATATATATATATATATATATATATATATATATATATATATATATATATATATATATATATATATATATATATATATATATATATATATTCTTGTATGTATGGCCTTTTGTAAATATTTCGAACGAAACATAAGACCGATAGATTACAACCACAGAATTTACAGTAATCGTAGGGGGCTTGGTTGGATTGTTGGGCTTATAACATGTAAAAATGTCAAAAAAGAAACACAATCGAATACCACCTAAACAACAACGAACCTTCGCTTATGTACTTGGACACGAGATTAAGGATCAGATTCATATATGAAAGGGTATACTCGATATATTGGGTGAAACTTGTGGCACTGCAGGAAACGCGATGGACTGAAAGTGGTGACCATATGTCCCAAGACTATACATTGCTATACATAAGTGGAAATGACATCGGAAATCTTGGAGTTCCTTGTTCTACCTCCAGTTGGACTACCAAGCTGTCAATAATCGAATGTGTAAAATCGAATGTGTATAATCGAAGCTGAAAACAAGCCAACTTGTCAATTGTCTCTGTACATGCGCTCACTGATTTAAACCCATTCCATTATAAAGACTCATAATACAAAACCTTACATACCCTGATAGGCATAGAACCTTGGCACGATATCAGATTAGTGACTTTATAATAGTTGTGCTTTTGAGCAACGAAATATAGTCCACAGTGAATCGCAAACTCGGATTAGAATCGCAAGAGGAAATTAAGCAATTGTTGCTAGGAGGATAGTCAAACGAATTTGTAGACAGAAAAATCGCGAATGCGTGAACATTTTTCTGTCCTACTTAATGTCCGCATGTATCTCAAGCAGTATTTGAATACCTCGAAATACAGACCGCAGAGATGTCCATTGCGGATCCATCCTATGAGAAATTTATCATGGCCATGCAGAGTTTAAAGAAAAATCGTTCATTTGGAGTTGATTACGAGGGGTGCCGTTGGTTTCAAATTATATGCTCCTCGCTTCCAACGTTTCTCTTTCCTCTATCTTGCAGCACGACATGCAAGCCTTCGCACTTGGCTTTCTCGATAGGTTATCCAAATTGCCATGTGCTCTTCTTTTAGAAAATAATAGTCCTGCAATACCTCAAGCCACTATATAACTGCCTTTTTGATAGCCAGTAGTTCTCTTCTGGTAACGCAGTAGTTTTCCTCCGGCTTCGATAGCAATTTACTGCAGTCTACCACTCTCTTATCATCAATCTTTTGTGGTAGAACAGCCCAGTCCCCACATTGCTGGCATCGGTATCCAGAATGAATAGCTTTCATGGTATTGGATACACTAATATGAGCGTGTTGCATAGTCTCTCGCTTCAGCCGGATGCTTCATTGCGATTTTTACAAAGTTTTTCACTAATATTCGGTAGTATATGCATAATCGTAAGAAACCCGAATGGCATCACGTTGAATTGTCACTTTCCGTTGCCTGTCGTCGTCTCTTGATCATCTTGTTGGACTTCCACTTACCCATTCTTAAAATCGAGAGTACTTTACCATTTTCCTCCTGACAATGTATCCGTGTATCAATGTCGTTCAGCCTTCTGTAGTCTACACAAAACCGGATCGATTATTGCTTATTAACTGCCCAATGGAGCAGTGGTTAAGGTTGCGGTAGTTGAAACGGAATGTACCGGATTCGAATTTCGATAGTGGCAGGGTGCAAAAGGGATTTTTCACCATCTGATCGTATCAGTGGGGAGAATGAATACAACTGTAACTCCCTGTTGAGTTTACAATCCATGGACCGACCCGAATGCGACGAAATTGTTTCAAGTGTAGACTACCGAACGGATTTGTTATCTCATCTTTTCCGCCAATTTACTGACCTATTCCTGCATCTACTTTTGTTGATAGTGTTGTTGCTTAGTAAGGATGCCGGACGATCTATGTTGGTGGAGTTGCGATGTCGAAATTTTAGTACTTCCAGTAAATAAGGAAGCAAAGTTATCGTTGAATTGTTCCGAATAATGCGGAATACGAGAGAAGTAATCAGAAGAGTTCTGCTAGCTAGTCTAATTACATCCTATCCTATTGTATGACCCATTTTGGCCAATGCAGTGCAACAGAAGACGTATAGATAAAAATTGGAATCTGTTGTAAGATTAAGTACATGTATCACGGAGAAGAACTAGAAACGCGATAAGAACCGAATTGTTCTTACCGAATAAGAGGCAGCTTATAGCTGACCTTGACTCTTAAAGTAATACTTAGCGGTAGTCTCACGAAACCGAAAGGTAAAGTAAGTGGGGTTAGGGTTTAGTTGGTAAAGTACAGTCTATGTATAGCATGGTGATGTCGATACGTACCAAAACAGGAAGTTACTCTAATTGACTGGCCCGCAACTGTAGTAAACTGCTACCGATGTGGATAGAAGAGACTCAGTAGTAAGGCTACGGAATAACACTGCAGCGCATAAAGATGTTCAGGGGCATCTAAGCGGCCTTATACAGCTGTCTATATAGTAGACATGCTTCGCATTCTTGAATCTATTTTCACCGAAATAGGTTTTGAATGAGCTATTCGTCAACTGTTGTTATACATACCTAGTCTACCTAGTTTTAAATTATATTCTACGATACTGGGCTGGATTTCGGTCGACGACAGAGAAGAGAACTCAATAATCATCATGAGTGATGAGTATTCGTTAAAGCTTGAGCTCCACTGGAAATATTGTTAGTGAATATATTTTAGATAAACATTTAGCAGAAGAGCTATTTAGACTGTATCGTGATAAGAAGTTTTAAAACCTCCAACATGGAATGTAATTGACTCACTCTCAAAGTGATGACCTGAATAGTGCCATTTATATGAATGAACCAGGTAAGAAATCCAATGCGGTACAGGTAGTAGCACCTTCTCAGATTGACTAAAAACTATTTCCAATATGCTTGTTCTGAGCAACTGTACCTGGTAGTTACTAATCTCTTCTTGAGACAAAAAAAAGAGACGTTCCGTTTACGAAATGGAAGAACGTCAATTGCGACCGAATATAGGAGATAATACGGCTCAGGTCTAGAATGAATTCCTAATGTTGTACAAAAATTGCAGTTAAATTATGTAGAAGATCTCTTTATAAGCCTTATTGGAAACCGAGATAGAAGAAGCAGCTCCCGTTTATCATTGTAGATGAAACGAAAGGTATATAAGGTAGGGACATTTGAACAAAGGTTTACTCAAATACTGAGGTATTATTGGAAGAAATAAATTAGGAACGCGGAGGTTATAAGATTTTCATCGAACAAAATAATTAACAGGCTTCTTTCAATCAAACCAAGGTAATTTTCTCGTTCTATCAATTAATCTACCGATACAAAGGTATTTCACTTTTCGTATTGATGACTTAAAAGAAAATTCCTCTTAATTAATTATATCCCTCCCAATATGATCATTTACCTCATTAGAAGCAGTATAATTACTAAAATTAATTAAATCACCATAAAAACTTAATTAAATTAAGTGTATATGTACACATATGTGCGACGAATAAAAAGATGTATATGTAAGATGATGTTGAATTAAAGCAAATTTATACGTATCCAAACAATTAAGAGTTTCTATGGGGAATAAACTCTAACCACCACGAATTTTTAACCACGGTAACTCATTATTTTCTACGACTTCATATATAGACGGTTCTAATCAACTTAGTTTTAATCAACACAAACCCAATATACTGTCAATTATTATTTAACCATACACGCACTTAAGTTTTTATATATCGAAGGTAATTTGATCTAAATCATCATTTTGTGCGCAGACAAACACCGTCGAAATCTGTATAGATATTTGGCGTCACACTTTTATTCATTCCATAATTTTGGTTGGGAATTCATATCAGCATAATTACATAAATCATCAATCACACATATATGTGTGTGCATGAAGACGATTAATATGTAGTCGAACAAATAATATATCGAATAACAATTAATGTTCGTTTGTTTTTTATCTTTCCATCTGCATATTGCAAAGCTCCATGCCAGCCTATAGTACTGACATAGAATATGGGTGGCTCATGAATTCTGCACGCCAACAGGGGTCATAGTTGTGTTTATTCACACCACCGATCGTAATCAGATGTGGAGAAATCCATTTCGAAACTTCAGTAACAAACAAATTTCGTTGTACGTTTTGCTGGGCTAAGTTCCAAAAGGATGCTACTAGGCAAGTTCGACATTTGGTGAAATGTAATAAACTACCCAACCATGTTCAAAGCGAAATCACGTCAGTTAGAAGGCACGTCATTAGACCCAGAAAACATGTCATGCCATCCGTCAACCACATTATCTGAACCTGGAGACACGTCATCCAATCCTGCCATCTACAGTCGAGCTCGATTCTGATCCTGAATATAATGTCCCCTGTAAAGAAGTGACCACTGCCACTTTCAGCAACACCTTCGTTGACACAATGAGGCCAAATGAACAACAGATCATTGACGAGTTATCAGCTCCAGCAATTTTCGTCTCTATAGTACACCACGAATTCAGCTTGGATTTATTTATTTAAGAAACTCCGATCATCTTATCAAGTTCCTTC
This sequence comes from Tipula lateralis, assembly GCA_963932295.1. NCBI lineage: Eukaryota > Metazoa > Arthropoda > Insecta > Diptera > Tipulidae > Tipula > Tipula lateralis. The sequence goes on along the minus strand of OZ010736.1, from coordinate 60,238,091 downwards.
ACGATACCAACTTTCAAATTCATTGATGAACCTTGAGTACCATCGTGTCAAAAGGCGTGCCTTAGAGCAAATTACCAGCGCTTCTATACTGACGTTACAAACGGACGCATGGTCTAACATACGCAGGGACTCCATTCCAAATTACGTAATCAACACACCCGTGCCGGTTTTCTACAAATCTACCCACACTAAGGAAAATCGTCATATGGCTAAATTTCTGTTCGATGAAATAGAAATGGTCCTGAAAGATGTTGGTGTTGATAAATTTATTGGGCCTAATACTGGCAATGGCCCGTGAAAAGGTGGCTCGAAAAATGATTAATAAAAGATATCCCCATCTCGTCCTGGATGATCTTAGATGACTTACTCGGTCTGACCATCGCTACATCTCCTTCTCTCTAACCAGCGATAAACCTGAAATTAGGAAATTTAGGAACCCAAGAAACGGGTTGGGAACATTACAGACTCCATCTCGACCAGTCACTTCTATCTTCAATGGGGAATGGAAAGGGCAGCTGATAAACTCGAAGAAGCAGTAATTAGCGCCTATGAAGAGCTGTCCTCTAAGTAAGCCTAAGAGAACTGGGACATGGTGGACTAAGGAATTGGGAAGACTGAGGAAACAGACAAGAAAACTTCTAAGCAAAGCCATGAAAACCGGTTCAAAGTTTCAGAGATTGAAGCTTGGTGGCGAAGGTGGTGATAAAAGACAGAATCCGATGGAGCATCGGTTTTTTCTCAAAATTTAAAACACCAGATCCAGGTGGGATATTCCAGGGTCTCCTACAGGATGGACTGGAAATTATCCTAGATCACCTTGAACATATCTTCAGAGCCAGTTTAGCTCTGAGGTACATTCCAAGATCTTGGAGAAAAGTAAGGGTAGTGTTCATCCCAAACGATGAAAAGCCTAGATATCATCAGGCCAAAAGTTTTCGGCCTACCAGCCTGTCCTCTTTTCTACATAAATGCTTAGAGCGATTGATTGACACTATTGGTAAATCCTATACACTCCAAACAACACGAGTACCATAAAAGCAGATCTGTTGAAACAGCACTCCATGAAGGCGTTGGATGGACTGAAAGATCACTGGACAACAAAGAATTTGCCTTGGGAGCGTTTCTGGATATTGAAAGCGTTTTTGACAATGCATCCTTCAATGTAATTATCTCTGCAGCTGAAAGAGATGGCATAGAGACCACACTTGTTCGGTGGTTTAGCGTCATACTTAGGTCAAGGAGAATTACTGCAGACTAAGGTAGTGATACGACGACGGTGACCACCCGAAAGGGATGTCCTCAGGGAGGAGCTCTGTCTCCGCTCTTGAGGTCCACTCACTCCTAGTCCAACTAAACGACAACGGATTTTTCTGCCACGGTTATGCTGATGATATCGCCATAATACTGGTAGGTAAATATACGGATGTAAAATGTGAGCGCATGCAAACTGATCAACATAGTTGTAGCCTAGTGTAGTGACCAGGGTCTTTAAGTCAATCCTAGGAAAACTGAAATGGTTCTCTTCACTAGACGCAGGAGTCTTTAAAACTTAAGTTTTCCAAAAATTGGGGCTCATACGATCCCACTCTCTTCGGAAGTCAAGTATCTGGGGGTCTGGTTAGATTTCTTGATAAAATCATTTAGAAGAGAAATTGAGAGCATGCAACATTTACTGGAAATGCAAACAGTAATTTGGTTAATTATGGGACCTGAAACCTAGACGCGTGTACTGGCTATACGTTTCGGTGTTCAGGCCCATTGTCTCGTTTGCCGCATTATTTTGTGGCCTAAAACAATGAACGAGATTGGAGGGAAACCTCTAAGCCGCCTTCAAAGACTTGTTGGTCTTGGTATAGTAGGAGCTATGCACACCACACCTACTGCAGCTCTTGAGTTGGCTGTAAGGCTGCTGCCGCTTGATCTTTTGATCAGAAGGTGTGCAGCGCAAACAGCTGCTCGCCTACAATGCAAAGACAATCTATTTGGTCCTTCCGGTGAAATATGGAGGGAGGTGGGCACACGACTGCCACATGCACTCAGACACTATTGTGACGAATCACGTCTTCGGGAAATTATTTAATGTAACTATTACAGGAAATCACATATGGGACTATAAAAGCCCATCCTACTCCTCCGGCACCGATATGTTAATATTTACCGACGGATCAGTATGCCGTAATCTAGCTAGTGCTGGGTTATACACACAAAATCCTGAGGGTAAATTATGTATCACGCTTGGTATGTACACTACTGTTTTTCAGGCAGAAATTGCTGAAACTTTGAAACCAGCACTCTTTGTAAAAGGGATAAATTGCAGAGATCGTCGTATCTGCATTCTTTCTGACATCCAGGCTGTCCTAGAGGCGAATTTTTTCAATACTTCTTCATCGAAACTTGTCTTGGAAACGATTAGTGCATTAAATCGACTAGGCAGGCTGAATAAAGTTAGACACCCAGTCACATGGGTATCAAAGGGAATATTTTGGCCGATAAATTGGCCCAATTGAGTGCGACATCCACCTTTGTGGGACCTGAGCCCGCTTTAGGAGTGACGTCACTATATCTTAAACAAGAAATTGATAATCACTTTAGAGATCTGCACCAAAAGAGATGGGATGATCTCATCTATTGTCGTTTATCCAAAACCTTCTTTCGATCAGTAAGCCAACAAAGATCCCAGTCTTTCTTAAACTATGATAGACGCACTTTTAGGATCTTGCTGGGCATTCTCACGGGGCACTGCTCCCTGAATAGTCATATGTTTCGAATGAAAATTCGAATCACCTCATACTGCGAAAAGGGTGGGGACGGGGAGGAAGAAGCTGTTGAGCACTTTTTGTGCTCCTGTTCTTCATCCTCTTCCTACAGACTGCTCTGTTTCGGCTCACAATTCCTGTTTGAGGACCAACGACCTTGATGATACCAGATATCTTGAACTGCATTAGAAGAACAAACAAATTCCGGGACTGAGAGTGTACGTCTGGGAAGGGATGTCACAATGAACCAATTGAGCCTGATTGACTGGGGGAAAAATGGGTGCATTTGCCATGGGCTCAACATGCTAATTGTAGACATCTTTAATATTCAGTCTATCAGCAGATTAAAATCCTCAGTCATTCGGATGGTTTCCGAAGCAAGAAATTCTCATATTTTGCATGCTACCTTTGAGCGAATATAGCGCGACCGCAAATCAAAGTATATTACGATTAAACTGCTCGTGAAAACACGATGGAATTCTTTTGTGAACTTGCTTTCAAGTTGATTGAAACAAGATACGTCCTGAAGGTCGTCTAGCATCCACTATCTCCTCCATTCTAAGTGAATCATTTTGGAAAAAAATTGAAACAGTTTACTGTTTACTTACTCCGACCGCTAAATGGACATCAGTTTTTGAGAATGATAAGAAAGCAGGTTTGTCCAAAGTGGTCAACTGTTTTGTTGATATAAAAGCTATATTGAAACGAAATGAATGCGTCAATTATGAGGAAATTTTAAACTTCCTTAATTCATGGACTAAAAAATGTTTACAGCCCATGTATTTTGCCACTAATTTCTTTCGGAATCGCAAAAACTTGAAGCAACTGAATTGATTTTTAATACTGCAGAACTTCACCCAAAATACAAGGATCGCAACAAAATTATTGAGTTGCTGGCGCATTACAATATAAGTGAACTTTTTTCAAGGCCGTTTGTGGTTGCAAGCGAGCAACTTTCTGGTGAGATATAGTGGCGTCCAGGGAAACTAACGCATATTTTGCACTTCAACTTGTTAAGATCAGAAATTGGAAGTACGATACAAATTTAGACCAATTATTTGTTGAATATGATGTAATTGTAGACCCACATTCGTTTGAAGAAGAGAATGAGCTGGAGCTACCTGTACTATTCATACATAATTTGGATTTGAATTTGAATAATGTTGACGATCCTATAGTACTGACTAGCCAGCCTATAGTACTGACATGGAAGATGGGTCGGCCCATAAGTTCACTCACACCACCGATTGAGTGTGAGGCCATAGATGAGTTCATTCACACCACCGATCGTAATAAGATGATCTAAAATTCCTTTTGCATCCTGCCCCTATCGGGATTCGAACCCAGTACCTCCCGCTCCAACTGGCACAGCTTTAACCACTGAACCACCTGGGCGGTCTGAAATAAATTACTTACTTTTATTTTTGAATTGGAATATATGTTTAAACAAAGATTATGCTTTGTCTGACTTTTAGCCAACACCAAAAATTTGCGTATATTGTACGGTATAAGTTGACAGTAAAATAAAGCATAAAAATAAAGCTTTACAAAATAACTGTAAGGGAAATCGCGTCGATATTATGTGCCAACATGATATAATTCCGGAGAAGATTAAAAGATGGCACTAGTAGTAGTTTAACGAAATGTTTTCATTTTATAACGGCAATTTTTTATATTCAACGAATTATTAACGAAACCAAAATTTAAAATTTAAAAAAAAATAATTTTTTAATCGAAATTAGAAATTTTAGAAGTAAATGGGCTTATATTTATATATAATAATAAATAAATAAAACAAATTTTTTTTTTTTTTAAATTATGTCATTTCATTAAAATATTACTTCGCGTGCCATCTATTGTTCTCGTTAAAACGTATTGGTATGCCATCTAGAAATCTTCTCCGAAACTTATATTTAACGAAATCATGCTGTCGTTGGCATTTACTATGAAAATTGACATTTGTCCTTTACCCATATTAGCGGTAATATTACCATTTTTAGAACTACCGGTAGATTTACATCATTAATCCTGCCTCCATCGGGATTCGAATTCCCGCCAGTAAATGTCCTCACCCCAATAGCGATTTCATGTGTTCGAAACCACAACAATATCTATATAAACTCGCATCAGCAATTAAGTTTTTCATCTTAAATGGAAAATTTTATGTCTCTAATATAGAGGAAAACCACATTTTTTGTTTATTATTGTTGCTTGTGATGTTGTTTTTTGTTGAAAAAAAATTTTCTTTTTGTTAATAAAAAAAAATTTGTGGTGGAAAAGGAAATGTTTATAAGTTTTGGATAGTATAAAAGAAACATACACATATTATTAATAATAATAATAATAAATTTATATAAACAAAATGTGCGTTTGAGAAAATCTATATTGATAGATATTAACCTCTTAAAGTATATACACCGTGTCTTATTAGATGTATAACCTGTCGATTTGTATTTGATTTTCGAATTCAGGTGAAAAATTGCAAATTGATTGAAATTGGGAAGTACAGGGTGTCCCAGTAAAAAATCGTCGAAATTCGGTTCAATTTCTGAGCACAGTTTGGACTGTGTGCGATTCTATTTCGAAAATGGATGCTTCAGTATTCGCTTTCAAATGTTTTGTAATTGGTATATCTCTAGTATAAAGGAGATAAAGGATCGGCCGAAGAACACTTCCTTATTATACTATACTAAACGCGTCTTATACTATACTACCTACCGCTTTTGTAAATATAAGGGATAGCAAGGGCCAGTTTTAAACCTTTAGAGCGCTTTAAGACTCTGCATCACAAGCAACATTTATCTCTGAAACATGTATGCAGCATCTGAACCTCGATCGTCGTAATGCAAGAGTACTGGTGAAGGGGCTAGTTAAAGTAGGAATTGGAGTAATCAAGGGCACCACTGAGACATTCTCATCCTTAAACAACGAAACTATGATGAAAACAGAAGCATTTACTATCCCAAAGATGTCAGATAGTCTGTACGGTTACGATTTGCCAAAAAAGGATTTCCTGCTATTTAACAAATATTGCTATTTAATGAATTTAGCAGATCCAAGCTATAATAAACGTGATCATATCGACATTCTATTAGGAGTGGATATATTCTTCAAAGCTATTCTGCCTGCTCAATACTTACTTTGATTGGATAGTAGCGGGGGGAAGTGCAGATACAATGACAGTCGCAACTGATAAATACAACATCCTACTAGACACAGACAAATCACTGCGTCGATTCTGGGAAATCGAAAACACACCAACAAGTATGCAACGAACACCGGGAGAGCGAGAGTGATCGGACCTGGATAAATGGTCGGAGCTTCGTATAATGCGGCCTTAAATCGGCTTAAAGCAATGGGGAACAAGTTTGAAGGAATTTGGTCAGCTTAATAAAAACTTCATAACGGAGTATGAATCACTCGGGCATATGGAAAGGATAAACTCAAGAGGCAATGGCTGTACTAAATACTATCTGCCGCATCATGGTGTATTAAAGGAAACAAGTACTACAACGAAGCTCAGATTCGTATTTGATGTATCGGTCAAATCATTCACAGGACTCTCACTCAACGACGTCTTAATGGTTGGGCCAACTATTCAACCAACGCTCATCGACATTCTATTAAGATTTCGGCAACATCCATTCGTGTTCTGTGGATACATCGAGAAAATGCACAGGCAAGTATGGATAGCAAAGTCAGTAGATACGGCGCTACATGCCTTGGAACGCACCATTGAGATATCATTTCACTCAAAGAAGTATTGTTTGGTAGCTTTTCTTGATATTGAGAGCGCATTTAATAACGTTCAGACAGATGCAGTCCTGAAAGGATTATCGTTTATGGAAGTAGAAACCTCCATAATCAAGTTGATCAGCCATATGCTGGGAAGCAGGACTGTAAACTCAGAGTTAAGGGAGTCAACTATAAGAAGGCAAGTGTTTAGGGGAACCCCACAAGGGGGAGTCCCGTCTCCTCTTCTTTGGAACATGGTGATCAATGGCTTACTTCTGGAGTTAGATAGGGAGGGTAAAGGAGTGGTTGCCTACGCTGATGACGTGGCGATCATGGTATCAGGTAAATTCTTACCGACAATTAAGGAGGTAATGCAGAATGCGCTTCTTATTATTACAAGATGGGCCAGTAAATGTGAATTGGGCGTCAATCCATCTAAGACTGAGCTGGTACTCTTTACTAAGAAATATAAAATTCCGGTAGTTGACCCACCTACCGTAAATGGCACTAAGCTGGCCTTTACTGATAAAGCGAGATTTCTGGGTGTAATCTTAGACAGTAAACTAAGCTGGAAGCCGAACATCTTGGCGAGAATCAGCAAAGCTACGACGGCGATGTATTCGTGTAGGAATGCAATTGGCAGACGTTGGGGTCTCAGACCGTATGGAGTGAGTGTTTGGTGGCCAGCACTGGATACAGTAACCTATAAGAAGAAGTTAGAGAAGGTGCAAAGGATGGCCTGTTTGCTCATAAGCGGGGCACTGAGAACAACACCTACTCAGGCCTTAGAGGTCATGTTCCAGTGGATATCTATGGCAAACAGATGGCAACTAACATAGCCACAAGACTAACGTCCGTGTCTCAGTGGAAACACCTTCAGGCAGATCACTCGACAATAATTGGTTCGCCAAAGAATGAAATGGTGAACCTTGTCTATATTACACCGATATTATGCTTCGAAAAGGATTTTCAAACCTAAATCCCTTCAAGAAAACTCTGGGGTAATAAGCTAGCACTAGAAACCGAAGCTATACAATTCTACACGGACGGCTGGAAGCTAGATGGTAAGGTCGGAGCTGGGCTGTTCTGTGGAGCATTAAATATAAGTACTTCCGTTCGTCTCCCTGACCACTGCAGCGTGTACCAGGCGGAGATAATAGCGATTGAGGAAGCCTTTAACTGGTTGAGGCATAACGTAATATCCAAAAGGGATATCAAGATTTATGTGGACAGTCAGGCGGCTATCAAGTCGCTGGAAGCAGTGCTGTTGGAGTCTAAGGTTGCATTGAGTTTCCACTCGTCTCTTAACGAGATGAGTGACATTTCAATATTCAGATTATCTGGGTCCCCGGCCCCTCTGACGTCAAGGGTAACTGCAGGGCAGAAAAACTAGCTAGGCCAGGTACAACTCTTCAGCTGAAGTCTGAAAAGGTCAATGTGAGGAGGCCTACAGCGGAGCTTAGACTGGCCCTGAGGAAAAGGGCGGAAGCTTCAGCACAAGAGAGGTGGTCTAACACTCTCACATGCGAGAGAGCGAGACAAATGTGGCCAAGGTTGGATTTGAATCGCTCCAGGACCTTAATCTCTCTGGAGAAGAGAGATCTAAGAAGAAAAGTATTAATATCAACGGGACACTGCCTTTTCGGGAACCTGCGAGAAGGCTGGGTCTAGAAACAAATGACTTCTGTAGAAGCTGCATGGACGAGGAGGAGGTGTCACGGTTCGTCTCATCTTTGAATTTTTCCTTCCGTGAACAGAATATCTCTGTAGCCCTCACACTAGTGATCGCAGCACATTTGCCTGCTAGGTTGAGTCGGCTGGATGGGGTTCTTGTCACTGGCCACAGAGATCTTGAAGTGCTGCTTGCGTAACCACATACTGACAATAATCAAATACGAACTACTCGAACAAAACATGGAGCGATCTTTGAAAACGGGGCTAAATATTTAATCACAAATAAATATCATTACGGAACAGTTTGATCACAGAAGTAAATAATTTATAATAGGTACAAATAAATAAAAGTTGTACAACAAAACAGAAAGGTAGTATCACAGCCATTTTTTTTCTCTTGGTGAGTGGTATAGATATTTCTACCACATGTGCCCCTCCCTGTCCATCGGCATATTCGTGCACATAAGTTTTCACCATTCTTTAATATGCCCCATAAAAATGTGCTATCCCACGCAATTCATGCACTTAATGCAACATGGTGGTATCCATTGAGGTAGAAGTTTAGCTAAGCGTATAATCAACTAGAACACCAAACATTGTTAATGAAAACCACGAAAATTTAGATATAAAGCGGAAAAAGATTTAATTAACTATTGACAACGTTTATATAAATCTTAAATATAAATTAATATTTAGTGTACCACAATTAATGGATCCGCGGTCCCCAAAAAAAATTAAATATAAATATTATATAATGTAGAAATAAATAAATGTGTAAATATATAATAAGAGTATCTAATAAATATGTATATAAATATATAGGGTAATTGTAAATATAATAAATAATTGACTAAATTTAGTGAGGCTTAATCTAACATGCAAAATATTGTATATAATTAATCATATAGACATAATAATGGAGAACTTATCGCTTTGGTGGTGATGATGGCGTGTTACAATAACAAAATGGCCGTATATAGAGGTACATCCATCGGACGCTGACCGTCCATTTTTCTTTATTTGCAATCTCTGATAACTAGTGGAATTATCTGGTTTCCTGCCAACAATATTGAAAACGTGCACGTTTTGAGCGGTCGCGAAGTGCCTACCACAATTAGGCTCTACACGTCGTGGCTTGTTTATAAAATTAGGCACTGCGTAAATTAAACAAGTAAAAACAAACAATATAAGTATTACGCGAAAACTAAACATGGCACAGTACAATTCTGTGTACCCAAACAGTAAAAAAAAATAAATACCTTGCGCGACGATTATTACACTTTTTCCACTGTACATACATATACAAGTTACACTGATGGATGTAAAGTCTATCACCAGTTACTGTATTTTGCTACTTTATTCTTATTAATTTATTATTTTATTACTATTGGCAACTTTATTCTTTACACTGCCGTTGCTGGTTTATTTCCTAGCGAACTATCATCACCGAGTGTAAAAATATTGGATGTAACAATAATACGATTGTTATTGTAAAGCAATCGTTGATTGTATATGTGTTTGCCCAGAAAGCAAATCGTTAAGTCACCACACCATCATCTAACGAAATACATAAGGTAACTTAATTAATTAAATCGATTTCTCGGATGGAAAAATTTACCACTTCAAGATAACATTCATGGTGAGAACATCACCATGTTACAGAGGAAGAGACGCTTGTGTACTTCCTGTGCTCTTGTCCTGCACTGGCACTAAGAAGACATTTACACTTGGGTAGGTATGTAATGCACAACCTTTCAGATCTTGCAGACATTAAGGTGCGGGACATTTTACGCTACATTAGTAGCTCAGGATGGTTCCAATAGAGTGTTAGGGGTATTAGAGGACTAAGATCCTGTGGTATCACAACGGACCGGCAACGGTCTAAGTGTGCGTTAGCAGCCACTGTAACCTAACCTAACCTAACCTATGGATAGCAAATGAAGATCGACAGCTTCAGAACATTTTGTGGCGAGATAATCCCAATCAGCAACCGGCTTAATTTCAATTAAAAACACTAACATATGGGATGTCACCTGCGTCATTTTTAGCAACACGATGCATGAAGGAGATTGGAACACGATTATACCCAAGCCAATCGGAAGCTGCAAGGTCAATTATGCAAGATAGGTACGTGGATGACCTAATGACCGGGGCAAATTAAAGCTATGGCAACACAAATAGTGAAGGCATTAGGAAATTATGGCTTCAACCTTCGCAAATTACTGACAAATAACGATGAGCTGAGATCATTTCATCAGACACTCCAAGAATACTAGGTCTATAATGGGACCCGAATAGCTTTAGATTCAATGTGCAACTGCCAGAACGAAGAGCTCACACCAAGCGAACGCTATTATTGGTTAACAATCGCAACTTCAATCCACTGGACTGGTTGGCACCGGTAATAATAAGGGTAAAAATTATATTCCAAGATCTATGGATGCAAAACTGAAACTGAGATGATGCTCTTCCCCAAACTACGGAACGAGCTTGGCTAGAGATTCGAGAAGACCTGCTTAAGACGTCCAGCATTTTAGTGCCCAGATGGTTAACCACGAATGACGAAATCAGCTGGATTAGGTTTTGTGATGCTAGCGAGCTTGCATACGCAGCAGTAGTATATGCTGTAGTCAACAAAGATGGTGAACTAGTATCCAATATAGTTATAAGCAAATCGAGTGAAGACCCGTCAAGCAAATAAGCACTCCACGACTGGAATTAATAGGGGCTTTGCTGTTGGTGAATCTAATGAAAATGGTGGAAAATGCATTGAACATTAAAATTTCAAAACGCGTATTATTCACCGATTCACAGATAGTGTTGGACTGGATATAAACCCATCCAAAACGTTGGAATACATTCGTAGCCAACAGGGCGAGCGAGGGCATCAAAGGAGATTCCCGCTGATATCGCATCGAGAGGCATGGCTACAGACGAGCTAGCCAACAGTGAATTGTGGAGACATGGGCCGCAATGGTTACGAAATGAGGAGCAAACCAATGTCAAACAAGTCAGCAAACCCCAAATATAAATCCAAGTTAGGTGTATTTGTAGCATCAGCAAACAATTTTATCGACCGTTTTATTGACAGATATTCGGAATTTCAAAGGGTGTCAAAAATATTAGCGCTAATGATGAGATTTGTCAGAACCATCAAGAGCAGAACAAATGTAGCAAGACGGTAATGATGTCAGCAAGAGAAGAGATCGAAATCGCCGAGTTAACCTTAATTCGGCATTTACAGCAGCTGGAGATTATACGAGTAGGGGTCGGATCCAAGAATCATTTGAGCCATTCAAGGTCAAGCATCCGATCATTCTACCAACGAAATCGCATCTATAGTGAAGTGCATAGTCAGAGATGCCCATATCATGCACAATCATCCAGGCATTAGTTTGCTTACCAGCATAGTGAGGCGAAGATTTTGGATAATCAGAGGAAAGGTTACATCTAGGGAAATAATACATAGGTGCGTTAGATGCATTAGGCAAAGTCCCCAGTCGGAAAAGCAGCTAATGGGAAATTTACCTACAGAACGAGTTCAATATGTGTATCCTTTTCATAAAGTAGGCGTGAATTATGGTGGACCATTTAAGGTGCAGCCAGTGCGACGAAGAGGACAATTTCCAATGAAGGTATAGGTCTGCCTATTTGTATGCTTAAGTACGAAAGCCGTACATATCGAAACCGTATGCAGCCGATCAACAGACAGCTTTCTTGGAGCGCTCAGCCGAGGCGGAGCAAACAACCATTTGCAGGAACTGTTCCAATTTCTCAAGTCGAAGGCATCCGACATAGCCGCCTCGATTCTAAAATATAAAATAGAGTGGAAGTTTATTCCCCCTAGAGCACCACATATGGGCTGCATTTGGGAGGCAGCTGTTAAGCAGTCGAAGGTACAACTTGGGAGAGCGGTCGGTGAATCGATACTTACCATCGAAGAGTTTTCACGCTACTGACCAAAATAGAAGATATTATGAATTCGCAGACGAGAATCTGTCAAATAAAAAAATTCTTCCTATGGCAAGATGGCAATTAGTTAAAAGGATGCAAAGGCACTTTTGGAATCGGTGGCATCAGGACTACTTGACAACATTACAGAAACAAAAGAAATGGACAAGTGAATCAACAAACCTATCACCAGGAGATGTCACAAGTTTGCCGTCAACTTGTTGGGTTCTAGGCAGAGTCGTTGAAACGCATCCAGCGAAAGATTTATGAACTCGTAAAAAACCATTTCAGATCTTTACCCTTAGTAGGAAAACAACCACACAAATCTTTTTTAAGTCATGAGGCTTCTATAACGGCTCTAAGCTTTCATTGTAGGTGGTCAGCCCTACGAATGCTTTTACAGACAACCGCTTTTTATGTCACCCGGTGCATGTTAATTTTTATTCAAAGGCAAAAGTCGAACTTGAGGCATGATGAGAAACTCTCTTAACCATTAAGCTACAACCGGCGATACATAAGATTGTCAATACTAATATTTCGGGACAGCCAAGCTACCCAGATGAACTGCTTGATAAGTATTAAAATGAACACCAGCTTTCGGAATAGGATATAGGAGTTCGTCTTGTTTGTTCATTTTCGTTTGGATTTTGGTGCTCAATTTGGTGTGAAAAATTACCTTTCAAAAAGCTTCTCATTTCCTAAGTTTGAATAGCCTTAAATACTCCTGTTGAGTTTAGAATCCATGGGCCGTTCCATCGTCCATGTCAGTACTATAGGCTGACATGGATCTATGCAATACGCAGATGGTTGTACGCAAAATTGGACCTATATAGCCGTACATACAGAGGTACCACAACGGACCATCGCCGGTCTAAGTGTGCGGTAGCAGCCACCCAACAAAAAAAATAGTGCTTCAACGTAATGCATGGTTTTGGGGATTGTCATATCACAGCGTCATATCACATATCACAGCGTCAAAGGCGTCATATCACAGCTGTTTGATGTCATTTCGAATGATAATGCGGCCATTGAATTTTTGTAAGGCACGATGTATTGTATGATGCACCATCTCCGAACAAAAGGTCATCCAAACCAATATTTTCAAAAAATATTTACATGGAGTGGCTTCCGTTGTCACCACGCCACTAGCCACTCCATACAGTAACACGCAATGGATGCATTTTCTTCTCCACATATCCTTGTGGATTTTCCGATTTTTTGGACAAAATCCGAGTTTGTCACGCAGACTCACACAGTGAATCGATTTCGAAGCGGATGGTCACAAGGCTTTAATTGTTGGACCAATTGAGCACTATAGGGCCACAAACCAATGCAGAATTTGTTGCATGGAAGACCGGCTGATGATCATGATGCAAGATGACAAATTGATCTTCTCGGTCTTAAGCCGTAACACGCACTTTATGCACACTTTTCGATATCGTTGGATGTGAGTCCCGTGTTTTTACCAAATTTTGTACGAGATTTTCTTGAGATTACGAACCAATTGTCTTTATTGAAGACACTCCCCACACTTTCTGTCAAAGAAAGAATGTTGTGAGAGCCAAAATCTGAACCGGTTATTAGGGCACCCTTTATATATATTCGAAGTATTATTAAGTTCAGGTAATTGTGGGATTAAATATAATTATATGCGTAAAGTAAATTGATAAGGTTTACCGTCCGTCAAAATAAGCTCAAATCACTAGGATGTTGAAAGCTGGTGGAAATTTGGCAAGGTTCACCCTTAAAAATATTTCTGTTTTGCATGTACGTGAGTATAATTCTAACAATTATGCTTGTTCAAAGTCAGATACATAACAAAGATGATTGACAGGCCATTTCATAGGCTTGGTGTACGATATTCAACCAAACAAGATTCCTTGCAGTACATGTTTGATCACAAACTATTCTGGTAACAATCAATCTATGTGATCGGTAATCCAGTATCGAGCATTTCTTTTATATCGAGTATTTCCTCTGATTAAAGCATTTTTTGGGGGAAGATGATCTAAGGTTTCTGTAATGGCTTCTTATAGCCTTGAACGACACCCTATATCCCATACGTGTTCAATTGGATGTAGGTATTCGATACGAGCGTGTCCAAGCATTCAATAAATCCATCCCACTTTAATTAATGATAACGTTGCATCGTGGGGTCTGGTGTTCAACCATATAACCCACGAAATACAGGGCAGCGGTTATGGTGTCACCGCATATAGAAACACAAAGTCCGTACGGGTGTCTATAAAAAGCCTTATATAGCTATCCGAATTTGAGTCATACTCTTTCACGTCCATCTGGTGATTGCATACTACACCTTCATTCGCCAACTTTCAGTGAGTTTTTAAACATCAAAACAATTTGTCGTGAATTGGGTCTTACTGGAACCAGTATCTAACCCAAACTAGATTACTGCTAACGATGAATCTGCTCTATGTAGATCGAAGTGGTCAAGCATAAGGTCATTATAGGAAATAAATAAAACGAAAGTCCTGATGGTAAAGGATTAAATTTTCCTACAATAGGTTCGAAAAAGTAAAATTATTACTATATGGAACTGACCAATATAAACCAAGCGGTTCTTATTCACTGTTTTTAGTGGGCTTCCACCTTGTAAGGTCATCAACTTTCATTGGGTTCTAAGCAGGAGAGAAACAACTGTTAAGTGTCCAACCTTTTCTGATAGGAAAATATCACCCGATTTAGTAAGTTTGGCAAAAAATTGTTTAACTTAGTCGTGTTAAGTTTAGGAATGGTGAAGTGTGTGTCATAACCGCATATTATTTGCTTGCGAGCATTTATTAATATGGAGTGGCACGAACTCTCATTACAACATTACAATTTATCCCGCAATCAACACATATTCAGGGCGGAAAGAGATAGATCAATACTGATAGGGTGCCTGCTTCAAAAATGGTGAAAATTGGCAAACCTGTTAGTTAAGTAAAATACTACATTCGAATACTTCAACGTCTATTGCAAGACAGTGAAATCGGCTGGCAAGGTTATGGCCACTATATTTTGGGATGCACACGGAATATTGCTTGATTATCTTGAAAAAGGATTCACAATCACAGAAAAGTATTATCGTGCATTATTGGATCAATTGGTTAATGCAATCAAGGAAAAACGACCAGATTTAAAGAAGAAAAAAGTGCTCTTTCTTTAAGACAACGCAACGGTTCATCCACCTTATAGTCCAGATTTAGCTCCTAGTGACCTTTTCCTGTTTCAAAACTTAAGAGAAATGGCTCGCAGGACAAAGATTCGTCTCAAACGAAGAAGTGATTACCGAAACTAACGCGTATTTTGTAAAAAGTTAAAAGGAGACTATGTTGAGCAAAGTCGAAGTAAGAGGAGATTATGTTGAGAAATAAATGGTTTTTGTCAAAAAAATATTTTGTTTTCCTACTAAGGTAGCTTCATTTTCAATCCGCCGTCGTAGCACATTTGAAAAAGCACATGCATAAAAGAGTATCGGATGGAGCTCATGGCCTTTCAAGAAACTCAAAGGCCTAAAACTTGAGGCCACGTATCACAAGGCTATAAATTGCTACATATAGTGACCTCTGAAATCTATAGAGTTGGATTACAGGTTAAAATGCCAGTGTTGGATTTCGATAGTTGAATGGTATATGAAATTCAAAGTGGTAAGAAAACATATTCTTTCCTCACAGAAACAACTACTTGGAAACATAGACATATCTACATACAATATCCTGAAGCCAAATTAAACATGTCAAAAGAACGAGCTGTGGTGTGTTTAAGTTGTGAGATCTGATCGATATTTAACCAAATTCTTAGGAACTTGGTTACCAATTACTGATCATTGCAAAGCTATGATGGAAATTTTTGGTACAAGTCAGGCAAGATTGTCACAATGATCCTTTTTTCAATACGAATGAATCTTTTCAAGGACATTATGGAACAGCTTGGGACGTACACCAGGTATTCCTAAGTTCAATCAATAGATGAAATGCGCTTAAATATGTTAAAATATCAATCAAAGACGTTGTATAAAATAATAGTAACGCCTTCACAGTTGGGCTTGTAAATTATACAATGCAATTTACACGATTTTTTACATGTATAAAATGTATAATTTACATAAGGTTATTTTTTACATTCTACATGTAAAAAACGTCAAATATGATTTTTGTAAAAAAAACTCACGCCATCTCTTATTAAATCTAATTGTAACTAAAGCGACATCTGTTAAAAAAATCTTCTTACTATTATATGAATAGAATTTATTAACAGGATCATTTCGTTAAAAATCATCGTAAATGGCTCGGGTCTAAATGAAAAAATCGCTTTCCAACTTATAACGTGTGGGCCTGAAAACTTACAGCTTAAACTTGTGAATTTCATACTCAAACGGAAACTGAAAACCGGATAACGAATTCCACTTCGTAGAAGTTCGATAAATAAATTCGCACTTTGCACTTCCAATTCAAGGTTTCGGCAGCTTCACCGTAAACCTATGCGCATTAACCGTTCCTAGTTATAACCCGTCCTGGCGTAAACAATGGCGGTATTTTTTCCTTGTTCTGCAGAATTATATATATGTATATTTATTTATTTATTTATTCTTCATTGTATCACTGATTATCAAGTGGACAGGAGCCCTTTAAAGGTTAATCAGTGATACATTATAATTTTTATATAAAAACATATAATTCAAACGTAATTATTTTTACCTTTATACAAAAACAATATTGTACTCATAACTTATGTGACATAAAATATATTCGTACTTATTGTAACAATTTTACTATAAAAGTGCATAGAAACTAATGATTTTAAATAATTTTTTAAATTGAACTTAAACTTTAAAAATGACTCTGATTTCTTTATTTTATCTGGTATTTTATTAAAAACTAATGGACCAAGGAATGTAATAGATTTTCTCCCATATTCTGTTTTTATATGATGAATACTAAGCTTGTCGGAGTGTCTAGTTAGATAATTGTGATTACTGTAAATAAACTTAATATTAGACAATATTAGACATTTCCATGTAAAATGATAATGGGCAAAACTTAATGATCTTCTCTAGTATATAGTTCTTTAGTAGAAAATAAAATAGGCAGTTTAAAAACTGCTTTCAAACTTTTATTTTGCATGATTTGTAATTGCTTTATCCTTGACGCATAAGCAGTTCCATATACAAGAATGCCATAATTAATCCTTGAGTGAATAAATGAAAAATAAATTTTTAGCAGAACATACGTAGGAAGAAACCATGATAATTTCCTGATGAGGCCAACAAGTGGAGCAATTTTATTACAAGTAGTATTAATGTGCTCCTGCCACGACATACGTTCATCTAATATTACTTCGAGGTATTTCACAGAATTTACTCTTTCAATACCAATATCACAGGCTTGCAGTGGAGGCAAACAGCTAACTGATTTATGCGGAGAGTGAAACACAATAAATTTAGTTTTAGCCACATTCAGTGAAATCATGTTGGATTTAAAATACTCCAAAAGCACATCAAAATCATGTTTAATGTCATCCACAATGCCAAAAGGATTTTCTTTTTCGTAAAACAAAGCAGTATCATCTGCAAATATTCTAATTTGAACAATTAGCGGTAGATATGATATGTCATTAATGAATATAAGAAATAAAAGTGGTCCCAGTACACTACCCTGAGGAACACCACATTTAATATCTAATACTTTACTACAAACTCCATCAACCACAGCATACTGTTTCCTGTTTTCTAAATAACTTTTAAGCAAGTTAAATATGACACCACGAATACCGTAACTATATAATTTATCTAGAAGATCATGGTCGATGCAATCAAATGCTTTTTGCAGATCTAAGAATAATGCTTCAACTAATTTTTGTCTTTCAAAGGCAGAATAGATCATACTAGCAATTTCCACAAGAGCAAGTTCCGTACTTAATCCTTTCCTGAAACCATATTGGAAAGAATAGAAAATTTATGTTGCAATAATTATGTTGCAACGAGTGGCAATAATTTTTTCAAATATCTTATCATATACCGATAAAGTTGAGATTGGTCTGTAATTCGTGACTATTTCATAATCACCACTTTTAAAAACTGGAATAACTTTAGCTATTTTTAAACAATTTGGATAAATTCCAGTTTTTAATATATTATCAAATACACCAGACAAAACATTTGAGAAAAAATAAGCTCTATTTTTTATAAGACTATTACTCACATTATCAGGACCTCCCCGATTAAAATTTTCAAGAGAACAAATAATATTGAATATTTCTACTGGTGTTACTGACGAAAAGTAAATGCTGTTTGATATTTGATGGATCGTATTATGTTTGTGTATATTTTTGTCAGAATTTATCGAGTCCCCTATAGAGCTACCGACTTGTACAAAATATTTATTAAATACATTAGCAATATCCACAGTATTACTGAAAGAGCAGCCTTCATAGATGATGGAATTAATCTGCATGGATTTGATCGTATGATTTTTTTTTAAAAGAAATTTATATTTTTCCATAAATCTTTTTGATTTGAATCAACAAACATTTTATTGAAGTACTGTTTTTTTGCTAAGTGCTTGGATAAGTTTAATTGTTTGCTAATAGTAGCAAGTCGTTCTTTTAAACATTCATTGTTTCTATTCAATTTGTGTTTTTTGAGAATTTGATTTTTTACGAATCAAAAGCCATATGTCATATGTAATCAGAGCCATCTTAATTTTACAGAGCCTAAATATTAAAAATTGAGCTTAAATTAGAGGAAGTAAAATAGAGTAAAAAACGTAAATTCCCATACAAAATATATGGAAAGTAAACATTTTTTTAAAATGAAATATTTCAATGAAAAGTGTGACAAAATAAACATTTTAATGTTGAAATCATATAAAAACTATTTATATAATATATCATTTAAATATTTTTGAATAAAATCAATTGAATATAATATAAATAATTAAATAAATAAATCATTAAATTCAAATATCGCATTAGAACTTTTAATATGTATACGCACAAATACATACATACTCGTATCATATGAAAAAAAAATATTCTCATTTATACGCATGAGCAATATGAAATATCGATCGAGTACGATCAATGACAACAGAGTCATCTCTGGAAAAATTAAAACTACTACTAAAAAGCTACTTTGTTTTTGACAAACAACTTTTTGATTATCAAAATTCAAAATTTCGAAATTAATCCAAACTAATGTAAAATAAATAAATAAATTTAATTTAGATTTAAAATATATACTCATTTACTTAAACGTTTATCTAAAAACGGTCAAACTACTAGAATCCCACTATAATTCTGTAGGAATTAAAACTAGAATCGTACAGTAGAATTACATTGTATCAAATTTTATCATAAATGTTATTACATTTTACAGGATAAAATACTTTAACATATTCTAAAATCCATATGAAATCGAGTATTTGCTGATAAAATTGTGTGTTTTGTCAAGAAACTTATATATGTAAGAATTTTAAGGTTAGCATTTTTTTCGAGATGGAGGAAAATTTGATTTTATAAAGATATATACGAGTATGTATGTATGTATATATGTATGTTTATATACTTACATATAAAATTTAACCGTTAACTTGTTAACTTGAATTGGTAAAACCAAATCCATTAGAAATTTTTTTTAAATCTAACGACTTTTTGGATAAAAAAATAACGCCCAGCTGACATCTATTGAAAGATCGTAAGTACTAAAACAAAAGTACTAAAACTTAACATTTTACCCTGAATAAATTAAATTTAAATAGATTTACTTTTATCTATATTGAATATAATAATTATAATTAATAATTATTATGATATGTGAAACAAATAAATTAATTTTATTATGAATGTCAGATGTCTCTTGTAAAGCTTTTCCGCCATGTCATGTTTCTGGTTTGTTTTTTATAGTATAGGGTACACCTATAAACATTCCATCAATTTATTATTTTATAATTAAAATGATTTTTTTAACAATAATTCTGTTTTATTTTTATAATTTCTAGAATATAAATGTATTTCAAAGAAGTTACGGTTATTTTGATTCGAAATTAAAAGAAAATTATGCAGTCAGATAAAAATAAAATGTGCTGTTCGTATGGAACACCCTTTTTTTCTTTTAGATCGACATAAAATTTTTTTTTTATTTTTTAGTTTCGTTTTTAGTAGGTAACACTAAAGGCGCAAAATCATTTTTTTATTATTATATATAATTAAAATTATTGTTTATTGTAGTTATTAAATTTTATTTATGTGCAAAAACATAATTTCTTATGTCTAAATATATTTCAATACAGCTACGGACAATTTGCTGCAAAATAAAAGTAAACGTATGCGGTTAGATTAAAAAATGAACTGCTCTTTTGAAATCTTCTTTAACTTTAAAATCAACATCACATACACATATACATATTTTACTGTGCATTCAATATTGTAAATTCATATTGAATTTTAATTTATGTTTTATTAAATTATTAAGATATTTAGGTAACTGATTTTCAGATATGATTAACTTCAACATTTTATGTACTTAACACTGTAAAAACAGAAATCAAATATATAATTTTTTATTGATAAAAATTATTTCGAAAAATGTGATTTTTACATTGATTCTAATGGGAAAATGAAAAATGTACCTCCTCTAAAAAAAGCTCAACAAAAAATACGTCATATTATTACGGCTCTAATAAAAATGGCTCTGATGTAATCCATGTACACAAAATATTTTTCAGTTTAGTTCTGGTGAATTTATTAATTAACTCATTATATTTTTGAATTATGGATGTTAATACTTCATTGGGATCAATATCATTAAAAGGTATTGTATGTAAAAAATTATCAAAATGGTCATTTACTTTTTTGTAGTCAGTGATTTTTTTTCAAGGGTTCTTCTTGTATATTTCAATGCAAAACGAAAATTTGAAAAAAGAAAGTTATAATCACTTAAATTAGAGTAAATAGTTGATGTTGATACACTATCGATGTTAACAAAACTGGATCCCACGTGATCAAGAATATTACCACTGGCAGTTCGGGTAACATTCGTGTTTGTAACAATCATGCCAAAACTCATTAATGTGTTTTTATAATATATCACAAAATCTTCTTTTTTATTGGCTGGGATATTTATATCACCAATTAAGATATTATCATGTTTATTATCTCCTTCGAATTGAGTTTCCAAAAAGTTAGTGAAAGAGTCAAGACTAGAGTCCGGAGGGCGATACACTGCTAAAAGTTTGGTACCTGCAAATTTAGGAAGCTCAATCCTAGTAAATTGAAAAGAATACTGACCATTATCAACATTTACTAATCTATAAATAATATCATTTCGAATATATAATGCAAGACCACCACCTATCCTTTCATCTCTACAGGAAAAAATACAAGTGTAGTTATTGATATTATACGCCAATACGTTTCTACTCTGAATCCAAGTTTCAGAAATTGCTACAATATGAACATCATAATTTAACGAGTCAATAAATTCCAGAATACCATCAAATTTATTTAAATTATTCATACTACAAATATTAATTTGTAAAACACTCAACTGTTTTACATTAGATATTATTGAGTGAAAATTATGATTGGTTTTGAAATCATTTATATTCCAGTAATATTCATTACGGCAATTCATTATTAGCATCTTATTAAGTTTACTTTCCATACAAAATTATGAAATAATTGAGAACATCATATAATAGAATAGTTACCATTTATTAATCTATAGAACACGCAGAGTTTTGCAACATCTCTGTGGTGCTGTAGGCTGTCTAGATCTTTCGTCTGGAGTTTCGTATATTATCCGGATGGCACGTCGCTGAACTCTATCCAGCAACTGGAGAGCAATGCTAAATGCACCACCCCAAACCTGACAGCAATATTCTATACACGGTCTAATAAAGGTTTTATAAGCCTAGAGAACCTGTTGCGATCTAAAAAAAAACATCTGCATTTTTGAAGAATCCGAGTTTACGTGAAGCCGATTTGTCCAATGCGATCACAAAACGGTATTCGTTGCGACATCCTTTACGTTAGAACGTGCATATTTGTGTTTTCGGAAACAATCGGAATTGGGCGAATTGAAAATTTCCATCCGTATACCGTTTAACGCTGAAGGAGTAGGATCGAACTCGTAGGAAATAGAAGATTACAATGTTGCATCATCAGCAAATTTGTGAATAGGGTTCACAGTGCTATCCAACAAGTTATTATAGTGTATAACAAAAACAAAGTTAGTGACAATACAGATCCCTGAGCGACTCCAGCATTTGGGGAGTGCGTCGTTGATGATCTCCCATTTAGCACAACGTTGATCTTTCGGTCTTTGAGAAAGCTTTTTATCCACTTGATGGTCTTCGAATCCAAGCCGTATGCCACAAGTTTACAAATGAGGTTCTCATGCAAAGTTTTTTCCGTGGTACTCAAGGGCGAGATTCCATTTGTTTGCAACATACGTCATGAGATCGGTTGTGAAGCGACTTCACGGAAACCATATTGTTTATCTGAAATTATTTTATTAAATTGTTGGCCAATTGATATTGGCCGGTAGTTTGAGGGGTCAGTTTATCACAACCACGTTTAATGATAAGGATATCAAGGCTATACTTCCTTTTAGTTTACTAATTAAGTCGAAATATCTTTCAAATCGGATTAATTAAAATTGTGCAGTGTTGATCATGTATGGTTATGAGGGGTGGACAATACAAGAAACGACTTTTAATTGATTCACGGCAGAAAAGAACGATCTGTGATGTTCTGATTATTTACAAGAGTATGTCGCCGGATGTAGCTTAATGGTTAAGAGAGTTTCTCATCACGCCGCGGTCTCGAGTTCGATTTCCGCTGTTGATCAAAAAATTAACATGCAACCGGGTGACATAAAAACGCGTTTGTGCGTAAGAACATTCGTTGGGCTGACCACCTATACATTACCACACGAAAAATTTTAACATTGTTTGTCTCCAATACATTCAAAGCGTATTTTCTTCACATTTATACTGTATACGATTATGCTTTTATATTCTTAGAATACAACTCAAATACACGATTATCTTGTATGTTTTCAATTGCTTTTGTATCCAAGTGGAAATATTTGATAAAGAATGAAGTGGTTATAATAGTTCGTGTAAGAACTGGGGCTTCCCCATTTGTTCACGATACTTAGCAACCTTTTTAGGTTATGTTACCTCCCCCTAATACCCTAAAACATTTATATTTTTGAATACTCTATCTTTGTACAATTTAATGTCATTCAGTTTGTGATTGTAGCCCGATACACCAATTATATTAGACTTCGTCTTTTTCTTATTTGTTATACATACTGATCATTATTGAATAAAATATGGGTCAAATTTGATTATACTATATCTAAGAAATATACGTGTACGACCATAATAAAATCTTCTTATTTTATATACCCGTATATATGTAATAAATTCAGTTATCGTCCGATGGAATATAATAGACTGAACCTCGACAAAATAGCACCATTTCAAATAATTTCGTTTACCTGAAGGCTCAGCTAAACCCTAATCTAGAATTTGAGTACCCCAATAAAAATAAGTCTAAATCTGAGTTTTGTAACTTTACGACCCTCCAACGAAATCGCTGACATACAATAAGAAATCGTGAATCTTAAAAATACTATTGATTATTCGATTTATTTTTTTTTATCCCGACCCTACCATCGTTAACATCCTATAAATAATGTCACGAGGCAGAAACGTATCTTTTGTTTTCTTGTACATTCTATATATATATAAGAAAGTATATCATGTCTAAGAAATATATAAGACACGATTGTTTTGAGGAAATTGCGTAAACTATGTGTGTGACATATGACGAGACATTCGAAAAAGACTCATTCGATTATTTTCAATGTTATTATAAGTATTCATGCAGCATCTCCCGCAGATAAACCCAATTTAAGTTTATTGGTAAGACATAAATTTTCTTGTGTGTGTGTGTACAAAAATTTTATTATTAATTTGTTAATTCAAGTGAATTTCAATCTGATTATAATTTTATACACCGCACATTTTGATATTTTTATCTATAAGTGAAATTATTTAGTATAAGTCACCCTAAGGCGGAATAGGGAGAGAGATTCTTATTCTTATTCTTATCAAAATGATAACCAAATTAAACGATACAGATAGCGAAAAGAAATGGTGTATTATTAATTAACGTGGGAGATTTACTATTTATACACCTTTCCCCATCTCGTTGGGTACCGTAAATCTTCTTCCTTTGAATTTTCATTTTTATAGTTTTCTTTTGTTGATTCTCCACTTCTTCTAATTTATCTAATTAAGAAAATATGTATATATGGTATTATACGCTCTGGTATTATTTTGCCATAAAAAAAATATCGATTTATTATTATAGATAACATAGTTCTGTTTTTATTTAAACTAGGTATTTTTAACGTGAATCTGAGGCTGAGGAATTTGAAGGAACGAAAATATATAAAGATGTACCTGTAATGAAAATAATTGTATATAGTCCGTGTCCTTGCTATTAAATAAATCATACTGTGGGTGTACGTGTAAATATTTGTAATATATTATTTTCTGCCTTGGAAAAAATTTGGAGAATTCTAGGTTTTATTAAAATACTGGAGAATCATACATTCCTTCATTGTTTTTCATAAAATTTCCAAATTGTTTCATTTAGATGTGATACGATATAATATGTTATATCGTCCCCCTAAATATTTGTATATATTTTTCTCCATTCCGCCACACAGACTTGTTTGACCCATTGTATAACAGTGTTGGGATTTTACAAGTAAAAAATGTGTTTTACATTTTTTTATGTAAATTATGTAAAAAACAGCGTAAATTACATAAATAAATTACATGTAAAATATATAGACAACACCATTTGCAGTGCCATCTATCTTTAACGGTCAAAAATCTACCGCCGTTCGGTTTGGTTGTTAACATAGACAACAATTTGCAAAATAAAATAGTCAGGTGCTCTTTATTAGTTGGAAATCGATTTTATTTACCTGTAGCTTCAGTTAGGATGATTATTAATGAAATTTATCTCTAAATTCTAATCTAAAACCAATTATTGTGATATTCAGTATATAGTCACTAATTATAATCGTAAAATAGTTAGAAGATTTTGAAACAGATGGTGCTGTATTAACAATTAGATTTGATAAGAGATGGCGCGTTGTTTATTTTTTTACATGTAATCATTTTTTACATATATAATGTAGAAAATAGTCTTATGTAAATTATACGTTTTTTACATGTAAAAAATCGTGTAAATTACATTGCGTAATTTACACGCCCAACAGTGTAATGTAAAATCCCAAAATCTGTTTAACCGCCGAATCAGTGTATTTTCAAGGCCATTAGTTGCAGGGCAGGACCACATAGTAAGGGCTCATCAGTTTCTACGTCGCCACAACTATACTGAAACGTTATATGGCTTCTAAGCTTCCTCCATGTTTGGTAACATAGAGATTGCCTTTATAAACCTAAGATCAAGCGAAATTTATTATAATTTATAAAAATCTTCAATAGATTCATCACAGCTAGTATTACTAACTGTCAGCGTAACTTTCTATTGAGACAGTATGTATTTTAATACCATTTTTACTGCCTACAGTAATGATAGTCCATTCTCTTAGATGCTTTTGTAATTGCTCTTTCAAGCTCCTGACGAATATTTTTACCGTAAACATCCACAAATGTGCAACGGTCTGATGTAATTTTTACGAGGCTCTTAAGAGTTAACTAGAAAAGAGGGTAGGCTAGTTTTTTAGGTCTTGGCATTTGGTTTGTGAGATGATTTCCCAAGATTCCAGATGAGCATTTATGTGAAACCCTTCTGGCTGCTCTTGTGTTTGGAGACTTTATGATATCTCAGTTCTCTTGCTCTTGAGTACGTTAGCTTCCATTTCCATTCTCCCACTCTTTCTGAAGTTTGAAGTGGCACGTTAAGATACAGTCAGTATAATCCGCAATCTATGTTTCTTCGGTTTCTAAACTCTATAATTTCAGGTTAATCTTCCAGTTTGAGACTTTCTCACTTAAACTCTATGAGATTAAGAGTTTTTATTATTATTATTAAATATGGCTGGAACCCTTAGAGGTTCCGCACTCAATACCACAATGGTGCAAACCTTGGATTTCATCCTCTGGAACCTTAGCAAACTGGAGCAGTTTGGACCAGGGCAGAGAAGACAGTAAATTTACAGGAATATTCCTGAAGTTGAACACTAGGGATCTCATGCGATCGAAAGCCGGACAGCTGCTGATAAAGTGTAAGCTATCATCAACATCTTCAAGACAATCGTCACATACGGCATCACTGGCAAGTTCCATGCGATGAAGGTGGCTTTTGAAACGGCCATGGCCAGTAAGTATAGAAACCAATTTCCTCAAGTTGTCCTTATTCAATGAAAGAACGTCATTGGCTAACTTCGGGTTAGGCCCTTTGACAAAGTATTTCGCAATTTCGTTGCCTTCAATGTCACAATGGGCTGGAACCCACATGACCGTTACCTTGTTGCTTCAACCAAGTAGGTTCAGAAATTTCTTACAATCCCCTACCAGTTTAGAGCTGGTTAGAGGATTGTTCAAGGAGTTAAGTACAGTTTTACTATCCGTACAAAATATAATCTTTTTGCCGTCGGCAACGAGACTTAGAGCTGAAATTACGCAGTGAGTAATCGCAATTAATTCAGCTTGATGAATAGTACAGTAGATTCCCAAACTACCTGAGTATCTCAAATCATGCGATGGACAGTAGTAACCAAAGCTAGAGCCCTGTTCAGAGACAGAGCCATCTGAAGAATACAAGTGATTCGGACAACTGTTTGAGCAAGTCTGGCGAAAACCACATATCCCTTGATGGATACAACCTCAAAAGATCTGTGGAAATTAAATACAGGCAGAAGCCTATCAATAACCATGTCGATTTCTGGCATAGTTCGTATAAATTCATCAAAAATTGATCTATGGCCTGAAATAGTGCCAAGAGCATTCCACGCCTCAACATTCCTCAAGCGAGAGGCAGCCGAACCAGCTGAACCTAAAATGAAAGAATGTAACTGGGGTAGGGATAGAATGAGATCCATACCTAAATTTTGCAAACAATTAAGTTTCCCAATTGAAGATTTAACTTTAACCACGGGCCACCAAACCACGGATGCATAAGTTAGCATCGGAAGAACTAGTGATTTGTAGATAAAGTATATTATTTTGGGGGATAAACCCCAAGAATTACCAAAAGCTCTACGGCATTACCAAAAAATAGCAGTGGCTTTTTGTAGTTTAAAGTCCAGATGATACTTCCAAGAAAGTTTATTATCCAGGAAAACTCCAAGGTGTTTGGCGTAGACTGAGCTATTAACCTTACATCCAAAAAGTGATGGTACAGAGAAAGCTGCAGAATTCCTACGCCTAGTAAAAATAACCAAGTCGGTTTTAGACGGGTTCACATGAAGACCCTTATTTATACACCACTGTTCTATAATGAGAAGAGCGTGTTGACTTAAATCTGATAAGACATTCAGATGCTTGCCTGAAACTGTCAGAACCAGATCGTCAGCATAACTTTGAGCGATAAAACCGGACTCTCGAAGAATAACAAGAAGTTCGTCAATGACCAGGAGCCACAACAGGGGTGAAAGAACACCTCCCTGCGGGCATCCTCTGGATGCTTTGACTGAAATAAAAGTATCCTCCATCTCGCATATCACAATACGAGATTCAAGCATACATTCTGATGATGTTGGGTTCGATATTATGTTTAGTACATGCTCAATCCTAGTTACGAGTTCATGTTAGGTTACGAGTCTCACAGGATTTGCCAACACGGTAAGCATGTTGTGTGGTGCTGAGCGGAGCGGTAACTAAATGTTGTTCTCTAATAAACCTATCAACAATCCTTTCTAAAGATTTTAAAAAAGTTGATGACAGACAGATAGGCCGAAATGAATTGGGGTCGGTGTAGTCCGACTTTCCAATTTTTGGAATAAAAATTACTTTACTTTTGCTCCAGGATTGAGGAACAAAACTAAAAGCTATGCAAGCCTGGAACAGATGCAATAAATGTTCCTTAATTAGAGGGTATCCTTTAGAGGGTAGATTAAGAGTACTGTCAATTAATGTTTACCTCCAGAATGTCAAAAAGATTCTATTTCCCAAATTTAAGTTGACCATGATAGATACAGATAAGTATTCCAGACTACAGGTGGAAGATACCTCTTCAAGGAGTCTAGACCTCTTACAGGAGTATACATATAATTCATATTAGTCCTTACATAAGATTCTCGAAGAGGTATCACTTACCAGAACAGAGTCTGAGGTCACTGGATTATTTTATACAGCTCTTGAATCAAGATTACATATTTAGATTTTAATGTATTAGAGGTTTTCATAAGTCGTTGTTAGAGTGAATAGGGCGATGGACGATCATTTCTCACAAACCCTCTTTAGTTCACTTTAACTGTGATCTTACTCAGATCCAAAACATATGGATAATTGATTAGTCAGTCCTAAGTCCCAGGTTTTGGTTCTTTAGTCCTAAGATTTTTAATCTTTAAACAGGATTATGAGTGATCCTGAGTCATCATTCTAGTTTTTATCTGTGTTTTCTTCTCTGGAGAAAATTCGTCGAATGTTCTTATTTCTTATCCTGCATATCATGGTATGCAGTTATCTGCATCGTATTTGCTTTGTATTTGGTCATTCAATAAGTCGGTAAGATGATACATATATGGCGTTACTAGAATTGTTTTATTATGATTTTTATTTAGTACTAACCTTCATACGATACGTGTATTAATTTAACCGCATTCTGACTATTGATTCGTGAGATATAACATTTTGTGTGAAACAGCTTTTGTTTTTGAAAAAAAAAGAACAATTTCGAGATTTAATGAAAAAAATATAGTGGAGACCAAATAATGGCTTGATAAACATTATCTGAACTTATTGGACGCCCGAGCGCATTGGACACCCAAATGAGGCTGTTATTTCAGAAAACACCAAAAAAAATCCACAAATTGGTCATGAACGATCGCAAATTGAAGGTGCACGAACTAGCGGATATTGTAAAGATATCAGACGGTATTGTTTTTACCATATAACACGAACATTTGGATATGCTGAAGTTCTGTACAAAGTGGGTGCGTGAGCTTACAGTCGATCAAAAATAACAACGAATCGGTGGTTCAGAGGAGTGTTTGGCGCTGTTAGACCGCAATAAAATGGAATTCTACCGTCGATAATGACATTGCTTCACAATTACACACCAGAAGCGAAAGGGCGGTCATCTGAGTGGTCAGGAGTCGATGAACCGAATACAAAGCGAGCAAATACGCAACATTCGGCCGATAAGGTGATAGCGTCTATAATTTGGGATGCGAACGGAATAATATTTATCGACTATCTCCAGAAAGGAACCACCATCAAGAGCGACTATTACTGTGCACTTTTGGATCGATTGAAGGCGGAAATCGCAAAGAAACAAACGCATTTTCAAAAGAAAAAAAAAGATGAAAACGGTGGAAAATTGAATGAATTTGGCTTCGAATTGCTTACCCACCCACCATATTCTCTAGATTTAGCCCCTAGCGACTTTTTCCTGTTTTCAGATATCGAGAGAATGCTTGTTGGAAAGAAATTTAAGTCCAATGATGAAGTACTCGAACAGATGGAAAATCGCTATACTCGTTGTATCGCACTCGAAGGCAACTATATTGAATAATAAAATTGAGTTTTGTCAAAATTTTGTTCTTTCTTACTTTTACCAAAGAGAATAAATATAAAGAGGAACATCTTATATGAACCGCGATTGCATATAAACTGAAAAAATTTCTGAGTTATTTGGTGATGGCAAACGAAATAGGATAAACATATATTTTTTATTTCGTTTTCTCTTTCGAAACATCGCTAACATATTATAATTCGATTGTAAAATGGAATAGATATATTTTCATATAATAATCTATTACATTTTACAATTGCATTATAATGTGAAATAGTAAGCGAAGTTTTGAAATAGTCAAATATTTTATTTTGCTGTCGTTCGAAAGATAAAACGAAATAAAAAATATATGTTTATCCTATTTCGTTTGCCATCACCAATAACTAGAAATATTTTAAAACTTTTAGTATATATGCAACCGCGATTCATATAAGATGTTCCTCTTTATATTTATTCTCTTTGTTTATACTACGAACTTATTATTATGATCGTTTCTTGTTAAAGGTTCTGGATTCATAATTTGAATTTTCTAGAGAACCCAATAATACCTGCAAGTTTTTAATCTCGCCTGCACTACTCGGTTTCTCCATTTCTATATTTTAACTATTATTATTCATTATATACCAGTATCTGTTCGGAGATCCACGAGCAGGCTACGTGATCTTGATAGTTCATGGAGGTAACTGCTGCACTACGATATTCATTGAAAATGTTTATAACGAATTGAGAAGATTTCGTAGTAGCATTGTTTCTATCAATAAACAATGATTTTTTACCGATGGGTAATTACTCCTAGGACTCCTTACCACTTAATCAGTTTCGTATGAGAGAATTAAGATTTTTTTTTTTTTTTTACCGTGTCAACAATCTGACTCCATCAGTTTCGATCACGAGCCAACTCTTCAAACCGTTGTAGGCAGTTTGAAGATGCCAGATCGCTCTCTACGCCGTGGAGCCATTGTCGCTGACAGCGACCTCTTCGCCTACCGAAAGGCGGTTCTCCTTTAAAGGTTCGCTGTATCATTCGGTTCGGATCAGCACGCAGAACGTGTCCGAGCCAGCGAACTCGCTGTCCTTTAATTTCATGCAAGATATCAGAAATTTGCATTAAATTCCTGATCTCATGATTAAAAAGAACTCGGTAAGTGCCATCGACGTCGCGTTTTGGACCATATATCACACGCATGATTCTTCTCACGAATGTTAGAAGCCATCTTTCGTACTCATCCGTCAAGGTCCAACTCTCACATCCATACATGACAACGGGTCTGATCAACACTCTGTACAGTTTCAGCTTATCCGTATTTGCAAGATATTTTGATTTCAGCAGTGGACATAGAGGGTACAAAGCCCGATTGCGAGCGGCAGTGTTAACCTGGATATCCTCTCCCACTCAATTATCGTGAGTGATGAGAGATCCAAGATACTTGAATCTCATCACTCCTTCAAACGTGTGGTTTCCACTACTGAAATCAATTGCGTCTTGGTCTCGAAAACCAGAGATCAGATATTTGGTTTTTGACTCGTTGATTTTGAGACCAACGGAAGCTGAAGCGATAGCTTGTTCTCAACTTTAACACAGAATTGTGACTGCGTTACTGTCATTTTACATAGATGTACATATTTGTTTGGTATCGAGTCATATGCTTTCTTGAAATCTAGGAATATCTGGTGTACATCGCGAGATGTTTCGTAGTACATATTTGGAAAGAATCATCCATAGCGAAAAAACTTGATCAGTGACTGACCGATTTGGACGGAATCCTTCTTGGTAGTCACCGACATTTTCCTCC
Organism: Tipula lateralis; assembly: GCA_963932295.1. Lineage (NCBI taxonomy): Eukaryota > Metazoa > Arthropoda > Insecta > Diptera > Tipulidae > Tipula > Tipula lateralis. The sequence goes on along the minus strand of OZ010736.1, from coordinate 60,206,449 downwards.
GCTAGAGGAGTAATTCTTCCCAAGATAATGTATGACAGTAACTTATATGCTGTGCAAAGGAGAGCAATAACGCGATAATTCTCGCATTTCAAGCGATCACCCTTTTTGAAAATTGGGCATAACGCGGCCACTTTCCATTCTTCGGGCATAACTTCATTTCGCCATACCAATCGAACAAGGTCGAAAAGACAGTTCCACAAAGTTAGCCCTCCGAATATCAAGAGCTCTGAATTAATGCAATCAACTCCTGGTGAACGATTTTTCTTTAATTTCCGCATGGCCATTGTGAATTCCTCATAGGATGGATCCTCAATGAACATCTCTGCGGTCTATATCTGAGGGTATTCAAACACAGCTTGTGATGTGGAACATTAAGTAAATCAGAAAAATGTTCACGCCATGTATCGAGTACCGCATCGACGTTAACACAGAGATTTCCATCCTGGTCCCGAATGACAGTTGACCGAGATCTTAAGGTATGGTGCAATTCGGTGATTCCTTTAAAGAAACCACGCGAATTGTGCTCATTGCTGAGTTGTTGTACTCTTAAGACCTTAGCCTTCCACCATTCTCGCTTCTTCAGTCTACAAATGCATTTAGCTGTCCTCCTATCAAGAACTGCCTTGTTTTTCCTTGCGATTGTAAACCGAGTCTGCGCTTCATTATAGGCTATATTGCGTTGCTCAACAGCAAGACGACACTCCTCATCAAACCAATCATTTTTGGGCTTAGTTTTCACTATACCGAGAGTGTGCTGGGCAGCATCGACAACCGAGGTTTTCAATACTTCCCAGACATTGTTCACATCATCAGATTGGTAATTGAATCATAAAATGCTATTGCTGACAAGATCTTGATATTTTCGTTGCGTTTCTTCATTTATCAGACCTTCACAGGAGAATCGCGTTTTATATTCTTTTGTCCTCCCTGACTTGTACGAAAATTTCCATCGTAGCTTTGCAGCAACCATAAAATGGTCACTGCCTACGAATTTGGTTGACGACCGATACGATCTCACGTCTTGGACAACCCGAGCCCGCCCTTTTGAAATCAACACATGGTCTATTTGGCTTCGGGATGTTTAACGTGGATGTGTCCATGTTTCCAAATGGATGTCTTTATGGGGAAAGAATGTACTGGCCACTTGGAGATCATGTGCGATCGCAAAGTACATCATTCTTTCCCTATTTTCGGTCGTAGTTTCGTGTCGGGAGTACGGACCTATATTATCGCATAAGTCGGTCTGATTTCTGCCAGCTCTAGCATTAATGTCACCAATCACCAATCTGACATTGTGCTCAGGTATAGAGCCCATCAGATTATCCAGATTATTATAAAATGAGTCTTTATTCTGGGATTGGCTTACATCAGTGGGCGCATGTATACAGACAATTGACAGGTTGGCTAATTTCATGTGCAAGCGAAGCTTACACATTCGATTATCGACTGCTTGAAAGTCCAAGACAGCCTTTTTACCAGTGGCCCAATGAGAAATCCAACCTCAAGATTTCCGAGGTCATCTCCACTATGTAGCAACGTATAGCCTTGAGACACATGGTCTCCACTTTTAGGCCATCGAGTTTCTTGGAGAGCTACGAGTTCCAGCCGATACTCTTTCATGCATGTGATAAGGCCGTCCAACGCGCCAGGTTTTCTTAATGACTGCACGTTCCACGTGCCGATCCTCAATCTCGTGTCCGGGTACTTAAGCGGGGGTTCGTTTTTTTTGTTGTTTTGGCGGTATCCGATTTTTTTATTTTTGTTGACATTTTTAACATTAACACTTTTTTACGGATGCGGGTCGTCAGCCCAGTGATCCAACCAGATTTAGTCGCCTCCTACGACAAGCTCTGGATACTGTGGTGGTATTCTATGGGTCTCATGTTTCGTTCGTAATATTTACGAAACACGAATGCCCCCAACCACAGGGCTTCAGAGAATTAAGATACGTTGATTAATATTAAAAATTGTTTTAAAAACCAGATCACAGCAGAAACATCTCGGATGAAAGACACTCTTGACACTTGTGACCTACTTATAAATAGGGGCACGTTTCGAGAGTAGATAGTCTGACAGCTCGTTCTGTCGACTGAGATTAAAAACTGTCGAGAGATATGCATATCATTAGCGTAAACATATGAAGGTTGTGCTTCTGGCCAAGAAGGTTGCTCTTCTGGTTCACTCGATGTCACTCTATAAACGGTTCATATCTAGAAGATTTGAAAATAACTTTATATTTAAGATAGAGATCTGTCCAGCACAGAAGTGTAAGGGAAAAATTTCTCTCCATTCGTAGTTGTAATTTTGACTTTGAAGCCATGCTGTATAGGAGAACGTAACAGTTTTACCATATACCATACTTCATATACCATACTTTTAAATAGCTTGGAAATGCGAACTAGATAGAAACTTCTAAGATTCAATCCTTTATATGTACTAAAACTATGATAAACTATGAGTCCATCCAAACGAAATTTAGAAAAAAAAATTATACTGGGATATAACGCCAATTTGCGTGATAGAAACTTTTAATCTGGAGACAAAACTTTTGGGCTTAGGAGTCATTCTAAGAGTAGTGTATGCGGTTATTATTATCTTAATTAAGGCTGATTTCCATTATGAAAAAATACTGACAAAATAGTCAAGGCGGGATAAAAAATTAATTTTTTCTTAAAGTGCGAGTGAAATAAAAAATATTTCCAGTACAAAAAATTTAGTCAGTACTGAATAAATTTTTATGGTTACTGAGAAAATAATTATAGCAGTACTGACAAAATATATCAAGAGAAGTATTTTTATTCAGTACTGGAGAAATATCTTATAGGAAAAATAAAGATGGCTGATTTTTTGTGTTCAATGAATAATTTTAACATTTCGTTTTGTGTCATTCATCTTAATTCATTGTGAAAATAATTGAAATAATGAATACTTATGTTTAGTTTATTTTTTTTAAATTTATTGTTGTAGATTTAAAGAGTATTTTCTTCTTTTTTATTAAAAACCAAAAAAAAATTGAAATTTATTGGTTATGTTACACGCATCTGTCAAAATAAAAAAAAGAAAAGAGGGAAAAACGATCTCAGTCACTCTAATGGCATTTTTAATTTTTTTCTCGCTCTGGCTTTTTCAGTAAAAAATACTGACAAAATTTTTTTCATAATGGAAATCAGCCTTTACTGTTAGAGTTGATGTTGATGCCAGCATATAATGAGACAGGTGATTATTCGTAGTTTACTTCCACCGTTGACAGAATTCGAAATGCATCGGTTTCTTTATAAGGTGTCAAAGTTAAAATAGAAATGAACAAATTATTAGAAAGCCATGTAATACACAACACTTAGAAAAAACATCATTTACGTATATATATATATGTGGGGGTAAGATATATAGGTGGGGTAAGACTTCCCATTTCAGCGTTTGTAGGTATGTTTTGACCGGCGCTGCAACATGTGGCCGAGCGTTGTCATGTTGCAAAATTACTTTGTCGTGTCTTTGCTCGTATTGTGGCCGTTTTTCTTTGAGTGCGCGGCTCAAACGCATCAATTGAGTTCGGTATAGTGCTCCTGTGATGGTTTCGTTCGATTTCAATAGCTCATAATACACCACACCCAGCTGGTCCCACCAAATACAGAGCATGAGCTTGGCGCCGTGAATATTTGGTTTGGCCGTCGATGATGATGCATGGCCGGGGTAACCATATGATTTTTTGCGCTTCGGGTTATCGTAATGGATCCACTTTTCATCACCAGTGACAATGCGATGCAAAAAACCCTTCCGTTTTTGGCATTCGAGCAGCAGTTCGCATGCAAAAAAACGGCGCTCGACGTCTCTCGGCTTCAGCTCATACGGCACCCAATGTCCTTGCTTTTGGATCATTCCGAGGGCTTTTATACGATGGGAAATGGCTTGTTGTGTCACTCCCAATGAATCTGCGAGCTCTTGTTGAGTTTGACACGAGTCTTCATTGAGTATTGCCTCCAATTCAGCATTCTCAAACTTTTTCACTTGGCCCGGCCGCTCTTTGTCCTCAACGTCAAAATCACCACTTCTAAACCGCACAAACCATCTCTCGCACGTTGAAACCGATGGAACATGACTCGGATAAGTCTCGGAGACCAATCGATGTGCTTCAGCAGCACTTTTCTTCAAATTAAAGAAGTAAATTAAAACTTCCCGCAAATGCTGTTTTGTTGGCACGAAACTCGACATATTGAGAGCTCAAAAAAACTATGAATTTGACACTGCGACAAATTGACACATACTGAAAATTAAAGCTATAAGACGTAGCTTTGACATGAACATAGTCACAGTACTGCCTGATGCGTATAGCGTTAGTAACGCCATCTGTTATCAATCCCGCATTTTCAATTTGTACTCCTAATATATATATATATATATATATATATATATATATATATATATATATATATATATATATATATATATTCATATATATATATATATATATATATATATATATATATATATATATATATATATATATATATATATATATATATATATAAATATAATGAAATCGGGTCTGCTCAATTCTCTTCATTTTGTAGTTTATTGTTCCTTCAACGCCATTGAAGGAAACAACAATGTCTGCGCATCGTGATATTCTCCCTCGCACTATTTGCAAAAGTATAGTGGAAGAACTTCTACTGAAATGCATTATATTAAACCCTTTGTGGCAGTCCTCAGTTGAAGTGATTCGCCCCATGCATAAAAGTCAATTAGTTACTGCTCGAGCTTATCTTCGTTGCATTATACCGATCGAATAGTGTTGAGAAGATCCTAAATTCGAGCAAGACGATCCAGCACATTAGACCAAACAGTTGGTAACCACTCGTTTATATCTTGCGAAGCGAAACGAAATCATTTAATATATTTTATTGATGCATTGAAATGAACTTATTAGTTTGAATTGAGATTATTAAAGTGTGGGCGGCATATAAAAAACTTTTCAATTTCACCGACAATAATATACAAATTTTCACAATATGCGGCATACCTATGCGATAAACAAATAAATATTTTATTTTATTGATTCGAACTTCAATTGAAAATTAATATTTTATTTATTAAAAATATGTCATGCATTCACGTTTATTTGATGATGGAATTTTCTTGAGTGTTTTTCACGATAACGTCAGCCGATGCTTTCATAAAATTTCTAAAGAAGAATTTCATTTTAATTAAACTTCATTGTAATTCGACAAGTATCTGTTAACCATCTGCTTGGTTTTTGCATTAATTATTATTATCACAATTTAAATATTAATTAGCAATTTTAATTTTATTATATTAACTTAAATAAATATTAATTAAATGTATGAATTTAATAAGCAATCGAAAATAATTTTTACTATCTCGATGGGATTGTTTCTGTCAGAACCCATACTACCTGATCTATTCAGGTCTATCACACAGTCTATTGATTTAATCAAGATTAACTAACCAGCTTATTAAGTGACCCGTCTGTTATATGACAGGAGTGGTAACAACTAGGTAGCGACTACAGTGCTACTTGTAACTGGTCCGCAGGGCTAAAGTATGCGGGATGTAGTCTTCATACGATCTTTTGGGTATCTATTGTTGATCTATGCTGGGTATCTATTGTTCTTTGCCAACTTGTTCTGGAATTAATTTTATTTACGTTGTCGTGGATACATTTCTATCACTCTAGTAATAGTATCCACCTTGTGGGTTAATACATCACTTATTCCACATGATACCCCATATTCCGTAAATAAGCCCATCTTTTCTCATCACTCAGTGGTCACAAAAGACATAGGTTCGGTAAGGTTAGCTTGAGTGGCTGCTACAGCACACTTTACCGGTGACCGTCCGTTGTGATACCACAGGATCTTACTCCCCTTTTATTCTTATGAGAACCAGTTTGAGCTTCTAACGTAGCGTACTAAGTCTCGCATCTTACAGTTTTCGAGATCAGAGAGGTAGTCCATCAAGAACTTACCCAAATATCCATGTCTTTTGTGTGCCAAAGCCGGGCATGAGCATAGGAGGTGGACTATCGTCTCTTCCTCCTCGTCCATACAGCTTCTGCAAAAGTAATTAACTTCTTGACCTAGCTTCAATGCATGTTCTCCAAGAAGGCAGTGTCCTGTGAGTTTCCCCACGATCGTTTTAAGTTCACATCTTCGTAGAGTGATAAGTGCCTTTGAGCGTTTCAAGTTCAGCTTTGGCCAGACTTGCCGTGCAACTTTACATGAGAAGCTCTTCGTCCTATCGTTCACTGAGGCTTTCGCCTCTTTTTTAAGCACAGTCTTGAATGTAATAATGGGTCTCCCCAACTTTGCCCTTTTCGGTAGCAGTTGGAGAGTTGTACCATACCTCACTAGTTCGGCCGCCCTGCAGTTTCCCATGACGTCTGAGTGGTCGGGGATCCAGACTACCTGGATGAACCTTCTCTCGTTATACCACAAATGACATAAAACGCGATTGTTTGTAATAGTATTCGTTGGACTGACGACGATGTACCATTACGTAATACTGATGCGGGAAAGGTCTCAATTGGGACTCGGTAGGACCGTTTACGGCTTTTAAGTTATAAATTATTATGTTGATTGACAACATATGTAAACTATTGTTCGAATACTGGGAAATGTACTTCTAATACCCTGCACTTAGGTAGCCCACGCTACTCGTTCATTCATAATTCTTAAGTTTTACAAGAATAATTGTTGGGGAAACCAAGGTTGATGGTATTGTATCAGAAACCACATAACGCCCAAAGATTTGTATAGAAGCGATTCTCCTACTTATATGGTCGTTAGTTTGGTATCCCAATGTTTTACCAGTATGCCTTTCATAACTAGCTATCCGATACCTAGTTTTTTAGCTTAAAACCTCCAGCATAAAATAAAAATATCATCAACATAAAAGTACCACAGATGAATTTCTGAGATGCTGCAGTTGGGCCGACCAATTGGCTGTCATTAAAACTTATTCCATTTGATGCCATCAATATCCGAATGATTTACTTGGTGCAAACAATTGTGTCATAAAAATTTTTTACTGCAGTCACTAACTCAGAGGTTATTTAGCATATTTTGCAGGCGCATTAGCGTGTTAACATGGTTAGTTACGAGGAACGTCCAGTCGTTGTACTGGTATATTGGTGAATACTATGCATACTCGTAGTTTCTTCGGGTTGTTAAAATATTTTTAGTAGCCGGGAGACATGTTACAATCGTTTTGGGATCAAAACGTTGCCCACTGCTTGGCAATTGTTTGGGTACTTTAACCGGTTGATATTGTGAAATATTCATTGCATTGTAGAACTTATTGAAAGCTCACTAAGTATATTGGGCGATGATATACAGGAAGTGTACTATTTGAAAGGCAGGATTATATCGAAGACGGCAAGTATAATGTCTTCTTGATTAACAATGAGTTCCTGGTGCTTCCATTAATTTAATTAATTAACAGGTGCGCTTCAACTTTTTTCCGATAGGGACGGCGAACGACGCCATGTTTTTTATTGTTCTTTTGTCATTTGGAAACTTCATTAGTATGCATTTCATCATGGAACGCTACACACGAGAACAGCGATTGCAAATCGTGCAAATTTTTTTATCAAAATAATCGTTCTGTTGCTGCTACTTTAAGAGAATTACGGCCATTTTACGGTCAATTTAAGAAGCCAGCCCGTTCGACAATCGACCGTATAGTGGCCAAAATTGAGTCTACGTTTTCGCTACATAATGTTCCGGTGCCCTCGAGAGCAAGAAGTGCTCGAAGTGATTAAAACATCGCAGCCGCCAGGACTTCAGTTCAAGAAGACGCGAAAGTGTAGGTCACACGACGTTCGCAACAATTGGGCCTACATCCGTATAAGATCAAGCTGACACAACAACTAAAGCTGTTTGACCATTTGAAGCGATGCCAATTCGTGAATTGGGATCAAGAGCAAATCGAAAATGATGCAGATTTTCACCGAAAAATCATCTTCAAAGATGAGGCTCACTTTTGGCTAAATGGATTTGTCAACAAGCAAAATATGCGTTACTGGGCAGGAAGCAGTCGACACGTGATTCATGAGGCACCGTTGCATCTCGAAAAAGTTACTGTTTGGTGCGGATTACATGCCGGGGGCGTCATTGGGCAATATTTTTTCATCGACGATAACGATCGCCACGTTACTGTTAATGGAAATCGATACCGCGATATGATAAACGATTTTTTTGGCCGCAATTGAATGGAATGGACTTGGACGACATGTGGTTTCAACAGGACGGGACCACATGCCACACAGCACACGATACAATCGCGTTATTGAAGACTAAGTTCGATGAGCGTGTTATTTCGCGAGATGGGCTCGTCCAGTGGCCGCCGCGCTCGTGACACCTCTTGATTATTTTCTTTGGGGTCATGTGAAGCCATTGGTCTATGCCAATAAGCCGGCGACGTTGCAAGAGCTCAGAACCAATATTGAACGTGAAATTGCTGGAATTTCGACCGATTTATGCGAAAGAGTGGTCGAAAATTGGGTTCAAAGATTGGACTTCGTAAAACGTGCACGCGGTGGTCATGCTAAAGAAATCGAGTTTCATACTTAAATGTATATGTTCAAATTCGTTAATAAAAAAAAGATAGTTCAAAAGTCGAACAGTAAACCGCCCAGGTGGCTCAGTGGTTAAAGCTGTGGCAGTTGGAGCGGGAGGTACCGGGTTCGAATCCCGATAGGGGCAGGATGCAAAAGGGATTTTTCACCATCTGATTACGATCGGTGGTGAAAATGAACACATCTATGACCCCCTGTTGGAGTGCAGATCTCATGGGCCGACCCATCTTCCATGTCAGTACTATAGGCTGGCATGGAGCTATGCAATGTGCAGATGGTTCTACGAAAATCGGACCTATAGCCGTACGTCCTCGATTTGGCCGTTAAGGCGTAAAGTAGGACGTAAATAAGCGAACCGCGAAAGAGCTGGGAGAGCCTTGAGCCCCAAAAAAGATAGCATAGATTAAAATACAAAAAAACAAAAAAATACAAAGTCGAACAGTTTGTGTTTTATTAAAAAAAATTGAAGTGCTCTTATTGAAAAACCCGATACTTTAAGGTTAAGGACCGGCCTCGCAATCATACCTTAAGACTATAAGTTAATGGCTGAAACAATGGAACAATATGAGCATGGCAGCTTTATTTGCAGTGATACTTGGAAACAGAGGAATGTATTCGGTTGGAATAACCGGAACACTTACTGAAATATCCTCATACATTTTAATGACTTCTTGTTTCTGTGGTGGCCTACATTATTCGAGTTCAACATTTAAGGGCGTTCAACCGTACAATTAAATTGTGACATTCAATTAAAAATATAAATTTTGCGATTCATTCCTAGGGGACATTAGACGAGCATTGCATAATGTAAGAACAAAATAGAATAGATCCAACAACAAAACATAATAAACACACAAATCATAAAATATTGGGAGACAATTTGTGCTTTTTCTATATTTGCTTTTGGTTTAGTTGTTTGGGAAAATTTATGGAAAATAAACTTCGGTTGTTGTTGGATTATTCTACAGGTATATGTATGCAAAGAATTATGACTTGGTTGAGAATAATAAAATATAATAAAATTTAATTAGAGTTGTATGTTAAATTATAAAATGATCCAAAAGCTGTCCAAAAGCTTATTCGACCAATTTTATGATAGTTTTATGTATTTACTAAAAAGGTAGATAGACTTAAAATGCCAAACTACAACCTGGATAGTCTGCTATGCATGATAAATCTTAGAGACATCAGGGCTACTTAAAGTATATACGTCTATACGTCTTCCAAGTTATCTCAATTGAGCTGATATGGACGTCTTGTGTGAATCAGTGGAGTTACTACTTGAAACTCATTTTGTAGCACTCCCAATTTATGGGACGTGCTCTACACCTCATGTGTTAGTGCGCTATTGATGCTCTAGACTCACTATACATTCACTCACTAGTGATTAACTTTCATATCATCCTAGAACCATATTTCATTTTTCAAAGTAAAGCTCCTATAATTAATACAACATCCAAGATCGACTGGGGGAGTAGTTCTGATCAGTAATGAATTCAGAAGATGTAAACTTCTATACAACGTTGGTTCGAAAATTTGTAAATATCGAATCAAAGGAGTGTTCTTTAGTAAGTAGTTCCGGAGTCAGTCTCGTTAGTATCTTCTCTGAAATTTAGTTTCCATCAATATGACCTTTATGCGTTATGGAATTGTGAATGACCTAGAGTTATAAGATCCAAATGTGTAAAATGTTAAGCCCGAACTGAGAAAGGAGAATAGTCGGTTCAAATTGTTGTTGCCATATCCAAACTAAACCGAAATATGCTTGACGTGATATAAAACTCTCTTAGTCACTTAGCTACAACCGGCATAGATGTTCACCAAATACTTCCGTGAAAAATGAACAACAACACCGATTGTTAAAGTGAGCTACTATAGGAATATGAGGAAATCATAGTTAAGGAAACCTCTCCAACAGCATCTGGATGGTTAGATAGTTGATGGCAGCGATGCACTAAATAGTAAAGGATAGTTCTGTTCGAGAATATAAATAAGCAGCGATTCGAGGTAGCAAATCAACAATTTTCGAAGATCTCAAACCAACAATTCTGCTTAAACTTATCAAATCGTGTTTGTTTTTTTTTTATCTCTACAATCTGTTTCGGGGCTCGAGGCACTTCCAACTCTTTCGCGGTTCGCTTATTTACGTCCTTACCTTACGCCATTACAGCCAAATCGAGGAAGTACAGCTATAGGTCCGATTTACGTAGAACCATCTGCACATTGCATAGCTCCAAGCCAGCCTATAGTACTGACATGGAAGATGGGTTGGCCCATGAATTCTGCACTCCAACAGGGAGTCATAGATGTGTTCATTTACACCACCGATCGAAATCGTATGGTGAAAAATCACTTTTGCATCCTGCCCCTATCGGGATTCGAACCCGATACCTCCCGCTCCAACTGCCGCAGCTTTAACCACTGCGCCATCTGGGCGATTTCTCAAATCTTCTACTCATACAGTTCCGTCGAACGCACAACTCTGTTTAATATCTTCAAACTTCAAAATCAATTGGCAAGTACAAGAATTGCTTGGCCTGAACAAAATCGAGGAACAGTGGTAATAGTGGCGTTTAAGGTACAAGAGGTATAATTAATATTTTGACTATTGCTTGCTTATTACTTAATGAAACTGTAAATGATCGAGCCAACAGTAATGGTATGGTGACTCGATCTCGAGTATCTTATGATAGGAATAGTAACATTAGATAGATGGCTTGTGGTGAAATTGAGTGAACTCCTGGAAAATTAGACCAAAATGCCATCATTTATATTCTGACCACCACCGGACGAGTAAAAGTCAAATTAACAGGTCAAAGATGGTGACAGCTTGACAATTATAGGAGAAGTAGATTATAAATCCATGAGGATATTATAAAAAGCGGGATTAATCAATGGAAATATTCCAATAGCTAATGGCATCCTTAATACGGGTTCCATAATGGGTTTTGCATGAGATTCGCATTGTCTTCTGAACGAGAAAGGTTTGACCTTTGATAATATCGAGATGACACTAAAATGGAATAGCAAAAAATCAATCGTACGGTGGATTATATTGAAACATCGTTCAAGCTGCCTTGACCACTTGTGGTCAAGTTGTAGTTTCCTCAAAAAACCAACATCAGTAAGATGGGCTACATCGACATATGTGAATGAATCGACGTATGTGAATGAATGAAGCAGGACATAAATCCAGATTTGGAGGTTATATTATAGTTTAAAAATAGATCTTCGGTCAGTAACCACAAAGATTGGACTCTTATAAGGAAAATCGCGAAGAAGAGTTAAACATTTAAGACGCAAGGTACACATGGAAATGATAAGTTAGAAGAATACGGATACTTGAAAATAAAATAAAAAGGTTTCGATGACAAGAATAAACAGCCATTGGTAATGTCGTGTACACTGTTGGGATTTTACATGTAAACGTTTTTTACATTTTTTTATGTAAATTATGTAAATTACATGAAACGTAAATTACATGTAAAAAACGAAGTAAACACCTTTCGCAGTGCCATCTATTTTTAAATGTCAAAAATTTACCACGTCCGCTTTGCTCATTATTAATTCACATAGATAAATGCGTATTTGCAAAATCAGTTAGTTTTCAGATCCACGTTGTTAGTTGGAAAGCATTTTTTTCATCTTCACCCGTACCAGTAAAGATGATTTTCAACTTGTCAATAATTTTAATCTTAACCAAAAGTTCATGTGACATTTAGTATGTAGTCGAAAAAATTGCGCACAGTTAATTAGTTGACTAATTATATTCGTAAAATAGTTAGAAGATTTTTTAACAGATGGTGCGATTTAGTTACGATTAGATTTAATAAGAGATGGCGCGTCAGTTTTTTACATAAAATCATATTTTACGTTACATAAAATCATATTTTACTTCATCTAGAAAAGAATGAGGCTCTCTCCAAAATAAAGTAGGTGCCAATGGGGAAAAGTATATACTTGCTCCACTCGAACAATATTCAACTTCCGTTGGTCCAAAATCAACAAGCCAAAACCAAATATCTAATCTTTGGTTTAAGGTACTAATCAGTAGTGATAACCACACGTTTGAAGGTTCAAGTATCTTGAATCTCTCATTACTAATAAATCATGATACTTGGAATCGGGTTTTTATGCTCTACTTCTTTAATCGAAACATATTGCAAAATCGGATAAGCTGGAAATGTATCAGATCGGTTTACGGTATACTGGTTAAGTTTTGCGTGCTGTTTCGGATCAGCAGATGTTGCTTTACTACAAATCGCAATCATTAAACCCGTCTAGTCTATCCAACACATAAATCAATAGATTTTGTCTAATGGTTCGTAAATCATAGCTTTTATAGTATTCAACAAAATTTCGAACGTTTGATAAAATTCAAGTGTAATCTCTCCACCGACTCATAACGTGGCGCTATAAATAACCACAACAAACACTTCATTAGGTACCTTCTGTAGGTAGATAACAAATAAATTCCAGTTTTTTCTTTATATTGATAAAATTATTTGAGTAAAGTTGAAATTAACGATTACAGTCAATTGGGTCAGTTCACAATTCCATCGAGGCTCGCAGTGATATAACTGCGTTAAATTGTTTACGCACAACGAACAACTTATCAAAATTAAGTAAACAAGTAAAGTCTAGTACCTTGACTGATTTCAAGGTAAAGTAAAACTTCTACACTTTTTACCTAGCTAAAATCTATAAATACAATTTGTTTTGATTACACACAAAAAGCAATTACAATTTATAAAGTATTTCTAAAAATAGTATGGTTATCTATCAATAAACCTTATCAACAAAACTTATTGTACATTTTTATTTAATATCAGAGAAAAAAAATAATTAAATTATTATTTAAATAAATAATTATATTTTCCATAACTTGGACATCACAAAATTTGGGGTCCCATCCCAATTATATTCCACCTTCTCAAAATGTGTCAATTAATTAGGTGAAGTGCCAACAAAATACCGCTGACAATCACATATTGTATCCGATATAGGATAACAACAACATGCCAATCATTGTTATTATCCTTTTTCATTTATTTTGGTCGCATCCTTGTGTATTATGTTCAATTTGATTTGAGTTTTCCCTTCGCAAGTTTCCATAATTTTCTTTTTTTCGTATTATTGTGATTTGTATCAAGGTTTTGTGTAGATTTTACACATTCAACATAACAAATCATCTTCAGTTGGGTATATCCGGTGTGTGATAGAATACATCTTCAAATATCCTATAATTCTAATTCAATACATACAACAAATGGATTATAGGGAACCTTGATACGTATTGAGAGAAACGTAGATTGTTGCTAGTTACTATATCAATGATAACCAGTTCCAAATCAGCTTTGATCTAGAATATCTTCAAAACTGATTGACTATCCGATAGAATATAAATCCTTGCACTAGGACCAGTAATTGAGCGTTCACTACAGGGAATCATTTTTATATGGAAGTGCAGAGGAGCTAGCCCTAACAGGGCATCGATAGCTAGTAATTGATCTAATAAAATCAAAGAAAGGTATGTGTTGTACTTTGTATTGAGTTTAGTTTGCGCCATAGATTCATAGATCCTTTAACTGTTATAAACCGTGGTGGTATGTTGATTCCAAGGCAGTTTCTGATCTACGACTAAAATTCATAAATGCTTAATTTGGACAGAAACACGTTTATCACCTAAAACCATAGTGAAAGAGATATAACACAACTTGGGGGCATTCCACCGCACGTCTTTAATGATGACCGAATCATCTTCCTATTTAGCGCTATAATATTCCAGCACCTATAAGCATGGATCAAATCTTTTTGTTGTAGTTTACCGTTTTTTCCACAATGTTACGACTCCATTGGTAGTGCATATCTCGAAGATGTTTTCAAAAACAACCTCAATTCCAATAAGAAGACTCTGCATCCTCAACATTACGAGGTACATAATCCACGCATCTTATTGTCCACTGCTTCATATCACAGAAGAGCCTCAAATTTTAAGAAGTTTCTTAATATTTCCTTTTGACTTTCAATAAAGTGTTGAAACTCTAATAGGAGGCCTATTCCATTCTAGTATCTTATGGACCTGGCTGGTCAAACCAGTTCCTCAGTTTCCTCACAAAATTTTTTTCACCATATTTATATTCACCTTTATATTCACCACATTCAATGATCATTAAGTGTCTCGAGCCCTCCATTCCTCCATTAGCTTTGAGATAATAATATGTATAGTGCTCCTGAATCGTAATTCAATGATACTCTATCAATCGTCATTAAGCTCCTCGAGTGTGGTCTCCAGATCAAACCTGAAATGCATGTGATCACACAGCAGTGCCTCATACTGAGAGTAATCCTGATAACTAGGGTAGTCATATTTAGGTTATGCTATACATACGCCTATGGATCAATTAGTGATATGAACCTCGTCAAAGCCATCCAAACCTCTGACCGCTACCTGAAACATCATCATATCCACAAAATGTGTAACGACTAAACGGAGAGATAATCTTTGAAAACGGTAGCTTTAAATATTCCTCCAAGTAATCTTACAAATAAAACTAACCTATTAGAAGCTTCTCTTTTTCAGTAAATAACAAGGATCACTGAAATTTTCAGTAAATAAATTTCAGTGATCTTTGATAGCTCGAGTCTAAGATTTCACCCTAATTCTCATTGTTTAAATTATCTATACCATCACGTTTTGGCTAGTCGTTTTTCAAATGGATGTTAACCAAATGGATTACTTGGTTCGCCGTAGATGCTGATGTTAAATTCAGAATACCACAGGATCTCCTGGAATGTTGTTTGTTCGGTCATGTCCAATCTTGTAATTTCCGTGTTCCTATAATGTCGAGCAATGATACACCCTTCAATTTCGGTAGTAACCGTCAACAACTCCTGGAACGATAATGTTGTACCAAACCAAGCATTATTGTTCATATCAGAGCTACGTTAACCCTTCTTTATGCCTTCGATAATATAGCTCTAGCGTGTGTCTGATAAATATTAATCCTATCCTTTTTCGAGTTATAAACTCGCTTGGGATTTGTTCCAAAATTTCCAATTACAAGCCCATTAAGGATTCGTGGAGGCACTTAGCTTTTATACATCTTGAACTGCTTCCTCAATGCTTTGGTTTATCTTCGGTTTAACAGGATTATGGCTACTGTTGGATAAGCGCTTTGGTTCCATCTCGTGCTAGTTGAAAACTCCAACGCTAAGAAGCTATCTGACGTTGTTCCATAAGTTGTTCTATCATGTTTTTCAATATTAATATTCATGATAAATTTGTATGCATGGCATGCACAATGGGTCGAAGCACAATGTCCTGCTGCAGTTCAGAGCGATTTCAGTAATTATCAAGAAATCAAGGGGATAGGCTAACTATATTCTAGATGCTTAAATTCGCTTATGTCTATGATGATTTCAGGAATCTGTTGTGCGAGTTGGTCAAATATTACAGAATCGACATTTACGCAAATTACCTGAGAAGTTAACGTATATTTTTGTTCTTTTCACATTCAAAAGATCAGTACATAGATTTTGACGGTATTCCTTTAATGCAATATACTCCTTCTAGCAGTTGTAATAGTTTTTGGTCGGGATGAACAAAATCTAATTGATTTTAGAACAAATTTTTTCTGCTGTTGGTTATATGTACCCAAGAGCAAGAGAAAACATAGAACTGCGCCATATCTTTAGATCTCGGTCAACTGCCATTCGGGACCAGGTTTTCATAGTAATTCGTGATCATACTCTCAACCGCCTTTCCAAGTAAAGTGACGGATAAACTTTTTCTGAATACCCTTTAGTTTATCGATGTTTGTATCATATAATGGACACCAAACAGTAACAGCATATTCCAATTGCGACGACACGTATGCAAAATACAGAATCTTGATTGTCTCCAGGTCATAAATATCTCTCGCCCCACGTTTAATAAATCCCCGCATAGAATAAGATCTAGCAACACATTGCTCTATATGTTTGTTACTGCTCATATTTTCCACGAAAATAACACCGAGGTCTTTAACCTCAGACACTCGCTTTAGTGGCAAATATAAAGTCTTACATTTATTGATGTTCAGGCTAAGAATATTTAACTCACACCATTTCGCAAAATTGTCAATATCCTCTTGAAGTTTCTCGGCATCGCTTAAGTTCTCGACAGTTCTGTATATTTTAAAGTCGTCAGTCTACATTAAAATTTTTGAGTATAGAATGACTTCATTGATTGCGTTGATGAAAATAGTAAAAAACCAAGGGCCAAGATGGGAACCTTATTACAAACCAGATGTAGCTTGAAATGACTTGGAGCTGCTTTTTCCAATATCGATGTATTGGATGAGGTTGCATAAGTAAGATTTAAACCAAGCCACAAAGTTGTTTTCAGAGCCTTGTTTATATCTTCTTTTGTGATATGTGGTACCTCGATGGCCAGATTTCCTACGCTAGCATGGTGAGATTTTCGATAAACTTATTAATGTCTTCTGGTTTAAAGACAGAATGAAAAAGCTCAGCGAACATGTTGGATATGACTTGCACGTCCGTTGATTTCCGTATCATCATTTCTAAAACCGTTGATTTCACGTTTTGTCGCACGTTTTATGCATTTAGTCTCAAAATAGTTCTCGAAATGTTGGTTACATCTTGCATTTAAGCTTAGTAGCCTCGGAATATTGTTTTAATGTTTCTTTATAGGCTTTGTCCTTCAAATTGATTAGTTTATCGTCATACCATGGTGGATATTTATCAAGTTTTCCGCAGTTATAGGGACATATACTTACCTACCTACCCACTCTATATTGCTACTGTGGAGTTTCTTCCCCTAGTCGAACCGTTCAAGGTAATGATGGAGATTAATAGTGTCTGCCTTCCAGATTCGTGGAATATATACAACGTTGATGTATAATGTCGTTTTGTTAATCGATATTTTTACGCATAATTGTTCAATAGACACGCCTTTTTAATTCAAGAAGTGACAATAGCTATTAGTACTCCACCACCAGATTTTATAGTACTGGTTTCTGGCGAACGGTCACCTCTGTAATCTGATGGATGTCACAAAACAAGAGAATTTTATAAACGATCTTTTTTATCCAAAATTTAATTTTGAAATTATATAACAAATGTACTAGAATATAGTTTTTAAAATTTCTGTAAGATGTCACTTTAAATTCTTCAACAGCAAAGAGTAAAAGTTAAATCAACCTTTTTTTTGTTACTTCTAGTCGCGTTGAGTGTAATTGCTTTAGTGCAAGTTCATTTATACTTTAATTTATTTATTTTACTAAGTCACGTCGGTCGCGTCGAGTATATCTCCGGCATTAGTGTTCGAGGCCTTATTACTTGGACATAATGATTTTTCTACGTTTATGAACTTCATTTAGATTCTTTTGATTTGCATTGATAGCTCTATGTAGCAACTTATGAAGTTGGCCACCTAATACTGGAGAAAAGTATTGGAATGGTGTGTGTGTCTGCTTTATGCTACTGGTTCATGTGGTAAGCTGTCGAACAATTTAATTTTTTTATTCGACAATCCAACACAAATTACATTTGAAGATGTTAAACTTTGAATTTTACATGGATTGTTAGTATTTTGAATGACTCCGGCAGTTTACATGTTCCTTAATTGTCTCCTTTCTTTTGAGGGTGATATATTCCCTCGAAACCTTATTAGTTTTAAGTGAATATTTCATGTGACCAGGTTTTTGATGCAACTGGCCTTTGACGACATGCTGTATAAGATAGCAGACAATTTCTAGCAGAAAAATGTTTGTTCCACTCATCACTAGAGGCACTACTATCGCTAAAGAGATTCCTTCTGCTCCTGCTGTCATTTTTGAAACCAGTAGAATTTTTCTGTAAATATTTTAATTTGGATCAAAATTAACAAAAATCACACAAAATCTGTAAATTGTTTTCATACGACTTTAATATACTGTGTTAACGTACACAAATTTTATTCTAGTCTTTCTACTGTGAGCTATGGATGGACTCCCGAGTAACCAATATACCATTATGATTTTCTGATAATCGTCTGAGTCAGAGCACCTACAGAATCTTTTGAATTTTTGGCCCATACATAAAAATCAGTGTTTTCACTGTGAGCTATGGATGGACCCCCGAATTACCAATATGCTTTCACTGTCAATTATCCTCAGACAATTATCTTCAAACTTCATATTCGGATGTATAATGACATAAGCTATCAGAAAATCATAATGGCATATTGGTTACTCGGGAGTCCATCCATAGACAATTTACAGCTTTTATGTGATTTTTTTAAATATTGATGCAAATTAAAATATTCACAGAATAATTCTACTGTGGCCCTATTCTGGTTTTCCCTGGGAATTGGGAATTGGGAAAAATAAATTCCTAATTCCCAACTATAATAATTCCCAATATTTTATTCCCCAATTCCCAAAAGTGTATTCTGGCGTTCTGGGAATTATTTCCCCTCTATGAAACGCATAGTTTTAAATGTTCGCCACTAGGTTACCTTTTTCATGTTTTTTTCATGGTGCGCTGTGTTATTACATTTGAATATGATTTAAATATTGACGGATGAATAACAAATTTAAAAAAATAGGTGTTTTTGCTTTAGATAAATAATCATTTTTTTTAAATTTATACTCTAGTATTATGATTATGAGTATTTTACCATAAGAAATATGAATTCCCAACAATTTTAATAGGGAAAAATAAACGTCAAAACTGTTATAATTGGGAATTATTTTTTCCAAACAAAATATTTTTCCCAATAGCCAGAATACACTTTTGGAAAAAATAATTCCCAACTGTTATAAAAACGTCAAAAATTCCCAATTCCCCGGGAAAACCAGAATAGGGCCACTGGTGGTGAGTGGAAAAAAACATTTTTCTGCTAGAAATTTTCTGCTATCTTATACAGCACAGTGTCTTCCACTGCCTTTTTTGTAATATACTTTTGGCTACTTCCTATGCTCAGTTCTTAGTGTCGTTGATATGTATCAAAGTCTTTTCTTGACCCCTATTCGATGCTGTCAGAACCAAGGGAGGGGTTTATTACTTTTGGGCCATCCATCGTCACGTTATTTTTGAATAATTCCCCCCTCCCTTTCCTCCTTTTCACGACTCGTCACAAAACTGTATATAGCCCATTAAAAATTACGTCACAAATTCAACAAGCCTCCCTCCCTTTTACAATTCCCAAATTAAAAAACAAATATTAAACATGTTGTATAATGAAGAAATAAATAATTTCTTTATTTCTTATTTATATTTTTCCGTATTTAATTTTTTAATGTAAAAAGTATCTGTCAAATACTGAGGTAAAAATAACAACCAAAAAAGATATCGGTTGTCTTTTCCATAATTCGGTTATATTTTCCAATAATTTTTTTGTATATGTGAATTACAAATTGTGTGTCGAGACACAATTTTTTGGGGTATGTGTACTATCCATGTTAGTTTCATTGTAAAAATTACAATGAAGTTTTTGGTGGAAACTAGTACTTAACATTTAAAACCGTTTTAATTATGTGACGTCACATTTTAAAATCCCCCTCACCAACAACATCACACATCATCATGTCAGCATATACCCCCTCCCCTCTTTGGCCAAATTATGGATGACCCCTTTCAATTATGAAAAAAATACAGTATATATTCGTAAATACCAAACTTTTGAATGAAAATGTGTATAGTTATTAAAATATATTTAATATAAATCACAGTAAATAATTTATTTACAGTTTCTTAGTGGAACATACGAGATTATTTGCACAGATTTATAAGATACAAATAAACAGAATCTACACTATTTGAAATACGAAAATCTGGTATGATAGGGGTTAAACACAAAAGATCTCTTCCATTATAAATAAGCTTATTGAATAGACGATTTTTGAATTATATTTTATCAATAACATGAATCAAATATATAATAATTTTATTTTTTTTACATTTAATACTTATGTTATTTATATATTATTTAATTTTATCCAAAAACCTTATTATGAAAATAGATTATAATTAATTAATTAAAAATAATTGTTAGTACTAAAAATATTTTGCTCAATTCAACCATTGTCAATTTATTTAGCTCAATATATCCATTGACATAGTTTTCTTTGTTGAAATACATGGTCGCTTCTCAGCTGTCTCGAATAAACATTTTGTGTTCGTTTATGCACGCACACACATACAAATTTTTGTATCGAACATGTGTAAAAGATGAATTGTTGTTGTGTGTGTGCTCGAGGTTTTTGTGTTTTTTTTTAGTACAAAGAAAGAAATCGCCATATTTGTTGTTATCGTCACTCGGGGAGGCATTAAAATTTGTTTTAATTTAAATTATTTTTAAGTTTTGGTGTTTTTATTTACCGTGAAACGCGAATATAAATTATCATGAATGTGTTTTTTGTGGAAAAACTTGTTAAATAGATAGACTGTGTTTAAAAAAATATTTGATTTTCGAAAAATTAAAAACATTGGTTTTGTGAGAGGAAAATATTTGTAAGAAGAAAGAAAAATGTCTGGATAATTTTTTTTTTGTTGACAAAACATAAGAGAAAAAGAAATTTTATTAGTTTGACTCCGTGTGTACGAAAGAGGGCTAAAATAATAAAGAAAGAAGTGAAAAGAGAAAGAATATTTTGTCAGATTCATTTTCTTTTTTTTTTTGGTGTACGATTGAATTTCCAAATTTTCTTTTGTTTTTTGTGTTGGTTTTAACTGTGAGGATAAATTAAGGTTAACAAATTAAGAAGAAAAAAAAGGTTTTTCCGAATAATATTTGCGAAGTGTAATTGATTTGGAAAATCAAGAGACACTGGCGAACGAAGTAGATGCTGCGGGGGGGCCCCCCGAACAACAGCTACATACACAATCTCAGGCAGCGCAACCCAATCAGTCGCAGCCACAACAGCAGGAGGCCCCCCCGGAATGGAAACTAGAGGAATGTGATAGATTCAGTTTTGACGATTCAAATTGTTTCGAAGAGGATTCACTATGCAGCTGGAGTTCGGAACCCGAAAGCGTTTGCAACAACTGGCGGGGATGGAAGAAACCGAGCGCAAGTGGTGCGTTCGGTGGTACAACCAAAAAAGGTAAGACGTGTATGTGTTCAAGAATTCGATGCGAAAGTTTTAATCTTATAGATCAAGTGGCTACACTAACTGAATTGGCGGCGAGGTGTGTTGCTTCATTCATACCATTCGAATTAGTCGAACATGTATTTCCACCTGTACCCGAACAATTACAATTGCGTATAGCATTCTGGAGTTTCCCCGACAATGAAGAAGATATTCGCTTGTATTCATGTCTCGCGAACAGTTCGGCTGATGAATTTCATCGTGGCGATGCACTATTCAAGAATCGATCAGTTAAAGAACCATTGCAAATTGGTTTTCATTTATCGGCGACCGTGGTCAATATGCAGCCACGTACCCAATTTAATGTTGCCGTCACTTTTGATCGACGTAGAATATCGTCTTGTAATTGTACATGCCCTTCAGCAGCCTATTGGTGTTCTCACGTCGTTGCAGTATGCCTCCATCGTATTCATTGTGTAAGTTATATCGTTATTTCATCGTTTGGATCGTTTTTATATAAATCAAATCATTTTATAGCCGAATGAAGTAACACTTCGAGCACCAGTCTCTGAATCACTAACACGTTTGCAACGGGATCAACTTCAAAAATTTGCACAATATCTCATTAGTGAGCTGCCACAACAAATTTTACCAACAGCCCAACGTTTGTTGGATGAATTGTTGAGTTCACAGCCAACAGCAATTAATACAGTATGCGGGGCACCGGATCCAACAGCTGGTGCATCAGCTAACGATATGACAAATTGGTATTTGGATGAGAAGACACTTCATGATAATATTAAGAAAATTTTAATTAAGTTTTGTTTGCCTGCACCGATGGTTTTTAGGTGACGATTAATGCAATTCTCGCACTCGAATAAGAATTAATTTATGTTATTCCCATTTTAGTGACGTAAACTATTTAACAAATTCCGCTCCACCCGCAGCAGCTGAGTGGAGTTCTCTGCTACGTCCGTTACGAGGTCGTGAACCAGAAGGTATGTGGAATTTACTTTCGATCGTTAGGGAAATGTATCGACGATGCGATCGAAATGCAGTTCGATTATTGGAAATCATAACCGAAGAGTGTATGGCATGTGATCAAATACTTGTGTGGTGGTTTAATACAAAATTATCGCTTCTAATTGGAACCAATGGCCATAATGGCGGTAAACATAGTAATACACACAGTAATTCGAATGCTTCTCAACATGCATGCAGTTCATTGTGTGACGAAATCGTTATACTATGGCGACTTGCTGCATTAAATCCTGGGCTGGCACCCGAAGAGAGAGACATGTTGCATGCACAATTTACAGCATGGCATTTGAAAATACTTGATCGTGTGGCAAAAAGTCGAGTCGGCAATTCGTCGCACAGCAATAAACAGCAGCAAAATTTACGAACCGATGCTGAATTATTTATTGGTTTCAAACCAGCGATAGAAGCTTGTTATTTAGATTGGGAAGATTATCCAATTGCCGGTATAACTCATACTCAAGACACGAATCCTATGTATCACAGTCCATTCACTTGTTTCAAACATACCGATTCGAAATCCGATGTAAATAGTCACGTTAATTCAAGCCAAGCAATTTTAACAAATAACGTTAAGCATTATCAACCGCATAATTCGGGACATCATACAATGAAAAATCGTCGCGATCGACAATATCGCGATCGATGTTATGTATCAAGCAGTAATAACAGCAATAGCAGTAGCGATAGTGTTAATGTTCGTTTAAATAATAGTTCAACTGTAAATAATGATCGTGACGATGGCAATCGATCAAGCACTAGCAGCGAAGGTTTTTGTGAAAACGATGATGAGGGAGTTGATAGTGGCAATAATGCTATCGTCACCAAATCAATTTCATCATCGAATATTAAAACTTTTCATGAACATTGCATTGTTAGTGGTAGTGATGATACATCGAATTCATCAAGTAGTTCAAGCAATGATAGTTTACGTTGCAGTAATAATAATAATAATAGTAATTTTAAAATTATAAATAGTAATAGTAATGCAAATCCAGAAATTGCACAACCATTATCTCCAATTAAGACACAAACTCCTTTGTCATCTTCATCGTCGATGTCCTCATGCTCGAGTAAACAAGAAAAAATAACCACAAAAAGTGCCAATAGCAGTAATTGTATTAATAGTTTAGATAACAAAAAAGCAATTAACGAGGATGTAAGTTATCACAAAGTGGATGATACTGGCGGAGGAGAGCGTAGCGATATTATCGATATTGTTGGTAGCAGTGTAGCCACTCAGACGAACGAAAATTTGACAAAACGTCGTCTATCAAAAGTAGGAAGTGTTTCAAGCTCAGAAAGCCACCAATCGTTGGAAGAATATGAATCGCAAACTTTACATATTGTTCAACCGACACAACCGATTTGCAATATTATATCGCCAGTAATGGCACCGATGATAAGTAACCATCCATCAACATCCGGAGGAGTTTGTGTTATGATGCAAAGTCAACAGTATTTGAATCCCCAGAAAGTGACCGATAACAACTCACCAATATTTTCGAATTTAAAACCAACCGAAGACGCCTGGGATATATTATTTGCAAGGGCTGAAGGTTTACACGCCCATGGTCATGGTCGAGAGGCATGTATTTTGGCTGTCCGCTTGGCTGAAGAATTACTTGCAAATCCACCTAATCTAATGATCGAACTTCCACCGCCACCAAAACGTAAGGGCAAGAAACAAAATATAAATCCACTATCCCATCAATTGACTGTGCTAGCATCTGCGACTCTGGCCAAATGTGCTTTTCTATGTACCGTGCTAGCCGAAAATTCCGAACACTATCATCTTGGATTTAGGATATGTTTGTTCGGTTTGGAATTGCCCCGACCACCGGCAAGTACAAAACCTCTAGAGGTGAAATTAACCAATCAAGAAGCTGATTTGTTAACTCTCCTCAAACGCATACCACTGGGTGTGATGGAATTAAAAGTTATTCGGGATCGTGCCGAGTATCTACGCGATGGTACATTAAAATCTCGTGGCGAAGCGTTGCTACCCATTATGTTGGCTAGTTTTATATTCGACGCACTTGTAATGCCCGGTATTACGGGTAAAGATAATCGATCGAAAATTATGAATATCTCATGTCGATTCCCAACCGATGAGGTACTAGGATTTGAAGCAGCAGTTGCAGCATTAGGTCTTAAAGCTAATGTATCCGAAGCGGAACATCCTCTATTGTGTGAAGGTACAAGACGCCAACGAGGAGAACTTGCATTAACCCTACTCTACTATTACAAAGATGAATCGCGTAAAATAGCCAAAATTATGGAAAAATTATTGGATCGCGAAATTCATATTTTAATCAAATCTCCACTTCATCATGCCTACTATTCAACAAATCCGCCAATTCGTACAGCAAATTCTCATCGTCGTGATGATCACGAGATGACGATACAATATCACAATGATCCACATCAGAATGATTATAATGGCGCAAATAGCCGTCCACATAGTAGCACAAGTGCTGAATTGGAGAACAGCCTAAATACATTAAGTTTGTCGTCACAAACCAATACACCAACGACAACAAATACATCAGGTCAACCGATGCCATCCCAAGTAGCGGTGACATCGACACGAGTTAAAGATCGATTCAAAGGTAAGCGAGCATATCCATCAATACCAAATCAACCGTCCGAAGCAAGTGCTCATTTTATGTTTGAGCTGGCTAAAAATGTTTTAACAAAAGCTGGTGGAACGAGTTCAACGTCCCTGTTTACTCAAGCGTCGACAAATCAAAATCATCATGGTCCGCATCGTGCACTCCACATGTGTGCTTTCCAATTGGGACTATATGCACTGGGACTTCACAATTGTGTTTCGCCTAATTGGTTGTCTCGTACATATTCATCACACGTTTCGTGGATAATTGGACAGGCCATGGAAATTGGTGCACCTGCTATATCATTTTTGATTGATACATGGGAAGGTCATCTAACGCCACCCGAAGCTGCAAGTATGGCTGATCGGGCGTCCCGTGGATGGGACAGTAATATGATTTATCCAGCTGCTGAATTAGCATTGTCAGTATTACCGCATGCCGCGGCATTAAATCCAAACGAAATTCAACGTGCTATACTCCAGTGCAAAGAGCAAAGCGATCAAATGCTTGAAAGAGCATGTATCACAGTTGAGTCCGCTGCCAAAGGTGGTGGTGTGTATCCAGAAGTATTATTTCAGGTTGCTAAATATTGGTATGAATTGTATGTTCGTAACACACCTGGTGGAGAGTTGGAACATGATCCAAATGATATGCATTTGGATCATAATGTAACATTGGCCCCATTAATGGAATCTCCAGATGTTGCACAACCACAAGGACCACCCCCGATGCCGAATCAACAAGTTGTTGTTACAACAGCGCCACCACAACAATTTCAACAAGCGGTCGTTACAGCCCCAATTGGTCTATCGCATTATGGGCCGTATAGTTTTGCGTGTCAAGGAATATATCCACATCATCATAATATACCATTCCCACATAATCAAATGCAAATGTATATATCGACCCCCCAACAATTTCCATATCCACCACCGCACAATGGACAGCAGCCACCACCAGCAAATTATGGTCAACCTGTTAATACTGGTTTTCAACCTATGCCTCATCCACCTGTCGCTCAAGGTTATAGTCAAATGGCTTGTCCTACTGGCCAACAGTATCCTGGTGTCCAAGTGCCGGTACAGGTGAGTGTCTCAAACACAAATAAAATGTGCTGTTACTTTATTGGTTTATATTTCAGGTGCCTGTCCCACCACCAAACAACGGTAATATGCAACCGAACCTGCAATATTATAATGCACCAGTTTCTCTACCACCACCACCACAACCCCTAAATAATATGAGAAACCAACCATCTCATCATGGAGGTATGGTATATCCATTTGTACAGACACCACCGGTTCGACGACACCCCCATCAATTTAGTCCAACCCAGTTGCGTTATTTGCTAGCAGCCTATAATGTTGGTATGCTTGCAATGGAAACCCTAGCACGTCGAGTGCATGATGATCGACCACAAGCCAAGTATGCCCGTAATCCACCATACGGCGAAGATGTAAAATGGTTGCTACGCATTTCTAAAAAATTAGGAACTCAATACTTGCATCAATTTTGTATATGTGCTGTTAATTCAATAGTTAGCCCGTTCGTATTGCACGACGTTGCAATTGAATCGGCACACTATTTGGCACGCAACAATCCCACATTGGTGATGCAACATTTGCGTTCGGCCCTAACACCATTGGTTCAAAAGTGTCAACAAATGTAAGTGTAAATATATGGGTACATTCGGTTTGTGTATGGAAATGGAAAACTTATTTTTCTTTATATTTTCAGGTACATACAATGCATCCATCAGAAATTATATCATCTTACGTCGGCCGATTATGAAGATTTTGCAAATATAATACTTGCAGCGAGGGCCGCATTTCAAATAACTCCCGAGGGGAATGCACAATTTAAGGATTGGTTACAATCGATACGAAGGTAAGAATTGCCATACTTTGAAATGGTTTTGTTAGACGAGCGTTTCCATTGAAGGTATTATGTAACTAGCATCCTCAATTGGTCGTTGGACTTAGCTTTACTCTTGCCAAGGGTTGCATAAACTTTAAAACGATCGTTGTAACAGATGGATGTTGGAGAATTAACTCCCAGTGAAATGTAGCTGGACTAGTTTGGTAGAAACTGTAGATAGGAAGTAAATATCATGAAGATTGAAGACTACTTACAGAACACTATCTTCTTGGGGAAAAGGCAAATAGAGAAAATTTGATATTATGGAAAAGGAAAAGCCTGTTCACATTCACCTAGATGGTTATGCGTTATTGACGTCCTATACGGCACTACACCATCTGCTATTGTATAGTTCTATGCCAGCCTATAATATTGACATGGGTCGGTCGAAGAATTCTGAACTTCGACAGGGAGTCATAAAAGATGTGTTCATTCTCACAATATTTTTTTGTATTCCGCTCCTACTGATATTTGAACCCTGTACCACCGGGGAAAATCCATTTTGCCTACTGAGATTTGAACCATGGCGCTCCGTGGACACGGCTTTTGTCACTGATCCACCTGGTCGGTAACACAGTTTTTATTGAATTCCAATATAGCTAATATTGAGTTACTTAGTTGATAGCATCAGTAATATAAAACTAATCTATGGCTTAGAGGCCGAAAACGGCCCTTACCGCGTCTCAACTGAGACCTTACGAACTAGTGTTAACGAATGGTGCACTTTGTAGGTGGTCAGCCCAACGAATGTTTTTACACACAAACGCGTTTTTTTGTCATCCGGTTGCATGTTAATTTGGTCAACGGCGGGAATCGAACTCGAGACCGCGGCGTGATGAGAAACTCTCTTAACCATTAAGCTACATCCGGCATCAGTAATATAGACACCGACAAAACAGCTTGAAACCGATAAATGATCGGATGTGGTTGTCCTAACTAAGAATGGGGTCCGAATGAATCCTAAGAAACACCTGTGAAGATTTAATTGTCTGGGGGTATTGTCGGAGCTAAGCATGCCAAGTTTACT
This sequence comes from Tipula lateralis, assembly GCA_963932295.1. Lineage (NCBI taxonomy): Eukaryota > Metazoa > Arthropoda > Insecta > Diptera > Tipulidae > Tipula > Tipula lateralis. The sequence goes on along the minus strand of OZ010736.1, from coordinate 60,178,180 downwards.
GCCGGAATCGAGATGGGGATAGGTAGCTGCCGCTTGATTTGAGGATCATAATATGGGCCGCACTAACCGCCTCTCCACTTCAGGATAGAGACAATCGGGACAAAGGACAAGATAGAGAAATCTTTTAAGTAGTTATGGGCACTGCCATATATGAAGAGAGATGGTCGTTTAACTGCCCAAATTCTATCAGTCTTTTTGGAAATAATTTAGTGCATTATCATCGAAATTGGTAAATAGCACCACAATAACCCATCCTACCGATCTGTCGGAAATATAGTGATCTTTAAGCTATCGGCGTCTCTCTGACACCCAAGCTGATTGATTCCAATACTGTTTACTCCAGATTTGTTTCAGAGACAATAACTTCGGTGAATCGACTGGTTATCGGTTTGAAACCCGACTTTACTTAATATCCAGTTACAGGGGTGTCAAAGGAATTATGTTGGCTGGTAAATTAGCCCGACCAGGTGGTTTTCGTCTTCCACTTTTATAGAACCAGCCCTAGGCGTGATGTTGAAAAGGACAATCTAATGATCTTGAAAATACTGGGGGTCTATTATGAAATATATCCGACTCGGATTTATCCGTTAACGGAAAAATCCGATTCGATTGAAGAAAATAAATTCTTAAAATTGCGATAACTTTTTGTTTAATATTATGAAACGTTAAAATGCGATCAATCGAAAAGAAAATACGTCAACTAAATAGCAGTCGGATTTTGTCTTGTGCACTCGGAAAAAATCCGATTCGATTTTGCTTTTTAGTTTCATAATAGCACGGATATATCCGTTAACGGAAAAATCCGACTCGGATTTATTTCATAATAGCCCCCCTGGATATCTTGGCTTCATTTAAAGGAAAACTGATTTCGGGACCGAGAACGTTTGCTTTGGTAGGGTCGCACAACGGTACAATCGATTCTGAGTGACGGGAAAATAGGAAAATCACTATTATTTTGAGATTATGGTAAAGTTTTATCTCTCACATCCATCTTTCTGGAATCCATCTATCTTTCTGGAATCCAACTTGTACAGTTACAAACTTAGCCCTGTCGGTGGGGGCATTCATGTTTCGTAAATATTTAAACCGAAACATGAGACCCATAGAATACCACTACATTATCCAGGGTTTGTCGTAGGAGGCGACTAAATCTGGTTGGATCGCTGGGCTGACGACCCGCATCTGTAAAAAAACCAAAACTGTTAAAAATGTCATCAAACGAAAAAAAACGAATATCGCCAAAACAACAATGACCCTCCGCCTAAGTACCCGGATACGAGATTGAGGATCGGCATGTGGAACTTGCAGTCACTATGAAAACCAGGCGTGTTTGACCGCCTTACCACATGTATGAAAGAGTTTTGGCTGGAACTCGTAACGCTCCAAGAAACTCAATGGCCTAAAAGTGGAGACCATGTGTCACAAGGCTATACTTTATAACACAGTGGAGATGACTTAGGAAATCTTGGAGTTGGATTTCTCATTGGGCCACAGGTAAACAAGGCTGTACTGGATTTTCAGGCAGTCGATAATTGAATTGGTCAGCTTCGCTTGCACATGAGATTAGCCAACAGAACAATTGTCTGGGTACATGTGGCCACTGATGTAAGCTTACCCCAAGATAAAGATTCATTTTACAATAATTTGAATAATCTGATGGGCTCTATACCTGAGCCCGATGTCAGATTGGTGAATGATAACTTTATTGCTAGAGCTATCAGCATTAAATGGTAACTTTACTGCTAGAGCTGGCAGAAATCTGACCGACTTATGTAATAATATAGGTCCGTACTCCCGACACGAAACTGCGACCGAAAATGGGGAAGAATGATGTACTTTGCGATCGCTCATAATCTCAAAGTGACAGATACATTTATTTCCTCAAAAAAATATAGAAACTTGGACACATCTACGTAAAACATCCCGAAGCCAAATAGACTATGTGTTGATTTCTAAAGGGTGGTTGCGGGTTGTCCAAGACGTGGGATCTTATCGGTCATCTACAAAATTAGTAGGCAGTAGACCATTATCTGGGTGGTCATTTTGTGATGCTTTGTCATACTTTTATATCACGGTTGGAGACTTTTTTCCGGATATAGAAAAAATAAAATAAGTCTACAAATACAACCCTGTGCAATAAATTATAAAGGGGAAATAATGAATTTTAAGGAGAAATTAATATTTTAGAGTGATAAATTAACGTTTCGTATAACCCCGAAATTAATTATATCATTTTTTAAATGAAGTGGTTGAATAGGTAGTGAAAAAATTTTTCTAATAAGGAAAGTGTTTGAAGTCAACTTAATTAATTATATTGGAAACCATTTTAATATGACATGAGTGACTAACATTATAAAATATTGATAAGTAAAGCGAGATGGAAGATATTGCCGTCTTTTTTACTCGTTTCAATATACGACTTGAAGTTGTTCATTCATGGTTAACCTGCAGTAAGCTACGACAATTTCATTATATCATAGTTTTTATCACTAAATGTGGTAAAGCACCACAAAATGACCACCCTGGTAAGATACGATGAAAATTTTCGTACAAGTCAGGGAGGAGAATATACAACGCGATTCTTCTATGAAGGTCTGATAAATGAAGAAACGCAACGAAAATATCAATATCTTGTCAGCAATATCATTTTGCGACCTAATTACCAATCTGATGAAGTGAACAGTGTCTGGGAAGTATTGAAAACCTCGGTTGTCGATGTTGCCCAGCAAAAACTATTCCCATAAATGATTGGTTTGATGAGATGTGTCTTCTTGCTGTTGCTCAACGAAATATAGCCCACAATGAAGCGCAGACTCGGTTAACAATAGCAAGAAAAAATAAAGCAGTTCTTGCTAGGAGGACAGCTAAACACATTTGTAGATAGAAGAAGCGTAATTCGCGTGGTTTCTTTAAAGGAATCACCAAATTGTTTTTTACCTTAAAATCTCGGTCAACTGGCATTTGGGCCCAGGAAAGAAACCTCATACATTTTTCTGGTCTACTAAATGTTCCACATGCATCACAAGTCGTGTTTGAATACCCTCAAATACAGACCGCAGGATCCATCCTATGAGGAATTAACCATTACCCTGAAGAGACTTAAGAAAAATCGTTAACCAGGAGTTGATTGCATTAATTCAGAGCACTTAATATTCGGACGGCTACTTTGTGGAACTGTCTTTTCGACCTTGTTCGATTGGTATGGCAAAATGTAGTTATACCTGAAGAATGGAAAGTGGCCGCGTTATGCCCAATATTCAAGAAGGGTGATCAGTTGAAGTGTGAATATTATCGCGGTATAGCTCTCCTTTGCACAGCTTACAAGTTACTGCCACACATTATATTGAGAAGAATTACTCCTCTGGCGGAGAAAATTGTCGGTGACTACCAAATATAGGATTCCGTTCAAATCGGTCAGTCACTGATAATTTTTTTTCGCTACGGATGATTCTTTCCAAGTACATACTACTAAACATCTCGCGATGTACACCAGATGTAAAATGACAGTAACACAGTCACAATGCTGTGTTAAATTGAGAACAGGCTATCAAGAACTTTTGCAATTACTTCTGGTGTTCGACAAGGAGATGCGCTGTCCCCGATACTTTTTAATCTCATGTTGGAACACATCCTTTGTAAAAGTGAAACACCTCAGGACAATATCTTATTCCGACAATCCAATCAACTTCTTGCGTATGCAGATGATATCTGTGTGATTGGATTAAATGGCAACGGAGTGAAAGAGATACTTGATCCACTGAAACAGTTTTCAGCGTTCGTTGGTCTCAAAATCAATGAGTCCAAAACCAAATATCTGATCTCTGGTTTTCGAGACCAAGACGCAATTGATTTCAGTAGTGGTAACCACACGTTTGAAGGAGTAATGAGATTCAAGTATCTTGGATCTCTCATTACTCACGATAATAGTGTGGGAGATGATACCAAGGTGCCTTGCCGCTGGTAATCCGAGCTTTATATCCTCTACGTCCACTTCTGAAATCCAAATATCTTACAAATGCGAATAAGCTGAAACTGTACAGAGTGTTGATCAGACCCGTTGTCATGTATGGATGTGAGAGTTGGACCTTGGCGGATGAGTACGAGAGATGGCTTCTACATTCGAGAGACAAATTATACGTGTGATATATGGTTCAAAATGCGACGTTGATGGCACATACCGAGCTCGTTCGAATGTAACGCGTGCTGATCCGAACCGAATGATTCAGATATCTTTGAAGAGAGAGCCGTCTTTCGGTAGGTGAAGATATCGTTGTCAACGTCGATTGCTTCACTGCGTAGAGAGCGATCTGGCATCTTCTGGTTCAGCAGTATGAAGGGTTTGCTCGTGGTCGAAACCGTTGGCGTCAGATTGTTGACACGATACGGATCAACGCCCAACAAACGGTTGTTTCACCGTTAACGGTTGAGTCAACAAACTCAACCGTTTTAATGAGTCTGTAACATTATGGCTTATAAGACTTAGTAATGCTATAACTTGTGTAAAATATTGATTTCTTATTTAATTAATTAAATTATTTTCTTTCTACTTAGATCAAAATCATGTAAAAAAGATTTATGGGCACAAATAAATGCTGCACTACAAAGCAATTCTAAATGACAAAGACTAGATTCGGTAAATGCCGAACAAATTCCAAATCTTAATCCAATTTCGGCACCATCAAATGAAATTGGAAATATATCGCAATCACAACAACAGCAGCAGCAACAACAAATCCCAACGCTACTTGAAAATATTGTAGCGATACCACCACCACCGTCACAATCTCAACAGGCTATAAATAATCATGTTCATCATCATCAGCAGCAGCAGCATCAATCACAACAAATGCAACAGCAGAGTAATAATTATATAACATCATGTGTATCCTCTACATCCGTTGTCACATCACATCAGAATAATAATAATAATAATAATTCGGTATCGAATACGATTGTGAATCACAATCATCATCCACCGCCTACAGTGCAACAAACGCAACAGCATTCACATTCGCATCATCATCAGGGTTTCCCAACAGCTATGCTTACGTTGGCACCCAATCAAAATCTAAATGTTATTGCCGCGCCGATTGTTGTTGATTTTTCGAATTTTACAGTTAATTGTGTTATCGATAAGCATCGCGAACAGCAAAAACAATAATAACTAGTAACTGTATTTATATAAGATTAAGAAATTCACATTCGATTAAATATATATATATTTTTTTGGTGTTTATTCAAAATACTAATCAAGTTGTGGTAAGGTGATGCTATAAATTATAATATTTTTTCTTTAACTAGAGATCTAGATCTTATTTGTTTCTTTTTCTTTTTCCCTTCTAAAAAAAAAAATAATCATAAATTATAAAAAAGACTGTAAAATTTATTTTATTTACATTTTTAAGAATTTTATTAATTTGTATATATATATTTTTAATTTTATTAGAGTTTCCGTAATTTATAAAAAATGATAAAAATGAAATTGATAAAATCGATAAAGTAAACGATAAGCAACCGATCGAATTCGAATTATTTTAACGTTTCCTTTTTTTTGTTCAATTCGATTTCATTATCATTATTATTTTCTTTAAGTATCTAGTTCCATCTTATATAGATAGTAAATTTTTTTTAATTATAAGTAATTTAAATTAAATATTATTTTGATCAAAATGACAGTTTGCACTTTAATTATAGCGTTGATATATAATTTTTGATCGATAAATTCTAACTCGAGTCCGCAATAACTTACGCTAAGGTTTGAGTTTTCTCGTCTAGTTTCGCGTTCAACATACAGTTAACACTAAGTAAAATACAATTGTTTAGTTTAATTCTTAGATTAAAAGTTTTTTATAGTATTCGTAAAATATTATTAAACGGCATTAGAGGCCATTACGTTAGCTAGATCGTATATCTAGCTGACTGCTTCGATTTGCAATTTTTGCAAATCATATTGTTAAGTAGAATATGCAAAATCGTTCTCCTCTATTTTATATATTGAGGAACTTTCATAGATCACTGGAATATTCTTCAATTAAATTTCATCGTTTTACAATCAGTTTCCATCTATAAACATTCGTATTGTTTTTAGGGTTTTTGTGGTGGGACCTTGTTACAACAATCCCACTATTCTTAGATTGCGTTTTTACCACCGATTTTTTTTCTCGTAATAATGTACTTCAGCCTAACAATTCTATGTTCCATTTATCTATAATAATTAGGTAGTTAAATTGTTCTTCTAGGTATGAAATATTTTGTACGAATAAATCCGAATATTTCATTCGTTTAAAATAAAAAACGAGCGGTAACGAATAAAATGATGTTTCTCCCAATATCTTTATCAACAGCATATTATTTTCTTTCGTCTCAATTAATTAAAAAACAGAGACTTCATTTTATTTTAAATTAATAGACACAAATTTTTAAATCATTATTTATTCAATTACTTTATTATATATTGTTTTTTTTTATATATATGCTTTTATAATTTTATTTTAATTTAAAATTAAATTTACTAATACACAGAAATAGGAAAAAAAATAGTAAAATTTTAACATAAAATATATATTTTTTATTTTATACAAATTTAATTTTTATTAATGAATTTTATTTTTATTTTTTATTGAATAAATTTACAGAGAAAGAAAACCGAAGAATATTTTGTTTATGTTAAATTATATTTACAATATTACATATTTACTTAGATATAACAGTCTCACAAATCGATATCTTCCGATACAAAACGGCTTCCGTGATTTGGATGAACACATTTATAAATCTTTTTATTGGAATTGGTCAACCCATCTCTTATGTGAGTAATGTAGGGAGGAATGCAGCAATATAATTACTAAAGCCATGGCATTTGCATTTTTACGATTTCGTATTTTCCGATCCGCCTCGGATATTCCTTCAATAAAATGTGTGATTACTACACATATCTGTCTTAACCGATTTGATCTTTAAAATTTGGTTTAAAGCCTGATTTCCATTATGAAAAATATACTGACAAAATAGTCGAAGTAGGATAAAAATATAATTTTTCTTAAGGCTCTATTACATGGGAAAAATTGACTGACAGTCAAAAAATAAGAAAAGAGAAAATAATTATAAAATTCCGACTAAAAGACAAAGACAACGTTATTGTTTATTTATTTATTTATAGCAAATTATAGTAAAATTTTGACCGCTATTCAAGAAACCATGACCAAAAAATTCATTAATAATACATTCTTAGAGGTTTTTTTAATTGTGAATGAAAATTTAGTATTAAATATCAGAATGCTAAACAATTATGATTTTTTGTTTCAATTCAATTATAATTTTACCAAAATAATAAATGGAATTGACTATAAAATTGGTTGTGTGTGAAAATAATTTCTTGTCTTACACAAATTTTATGTAGAAGGCCTTTTATGGCAGTCACACTACCACAAATACAGATATTTTTCCAGTCAAGTTTGACTGAGATGGCTTTCTGTTTCACTTACACTACTATAAAATCTATATTATTGTCCCATTTTAATTTTTACTGACAGTCAATTTTTCTTATGAAATAGGGCCTTTAAGGTGCGAGAGAAATAAAAAACATATCCAGTATAAAAAATTTACTCAGTACGGAATAAATTTTTATGGTTACTGAGAAAATTATTATAGCAGTACTGACAAAATATATCAAAAGAAGTATTTTTATTCAGTACTGGAGAAATATTTTATAGGAAAACTGTATATGGAGGAGAAATAGTTTTTTATGACGTCATTATGAAGCATTTTATAGTAGTTATTTTATGGTCAATTGACTATTTTAACATTTTGTTTTGTGTCATTCATCTTAATTCATTGTGAAATAATATAAATAATGAATAATTATGTTAAGTTTGTTTTTCTTAAACTTATTGTTGTAGATTCAAAGTGTTTTTTGTCTTTTTTTTCAAAAACAAAAAAGAATTGAAATTTATTGGTTATGTTACACGCATCTGTCAAAATATATCCACTATAAAAAAAGAAAAAAGTAAAAAACGATCTCTGTCACTCTAATGGTATTTTCGATTTTTTCTCGCTTTGGTTTTTTCAGTAAAAAATACTGACAAAATTTTTTTCATAATGTAAATCAGACTTAAGTCAAATTTTTTTTTTGTTTTTGAAAAAAAAAAGATAAAATACATGATTTAAAGTATAATAATAAATTAAAAAAAAAAATAAACTTAACATAATTATTCATTATTCCAATTATTTTCACAATGAATGACAGAAAACGAAATGTTAAAATTATGAATTGACCATAAAAAAACATCCATCTCTATTTTTCCTATAATTATTTCTCCAGTACTGAATAAAAATACTTCTCTTGATATATTTTGTCAGTACTGCTGTAATAATTTTCTCAGTAACCATAAAATTTTATTAAGTACTGAATAAATTTTTTATACTGGAAATATTTTTTAGTTCTCTCGGAGTTTAAGAAAAATTATATCTTTTATCCCGCCTTGACTATTTTTTCAGTATTTTTTCATAATGGAAATCAGGCTTTAATATATCACCGATACCATTATTTAGATCGCTAAATGGATCCGCATAACTCAAGTTTTGTTATACTATTCGTTTCGATTGACACTTATTTCGTGGTAACAGCCCCAAGTTCAGTTCAATTACATGTTTATTTGCGTAGGTTACCAGGGGGAGGCTATAAAGAAATATGCGAAAACGGATCCGAAAGCGGATTTTGCTATTATAAAAATCCGATATCGAAAAATCCGCTATTATGAAACTAATCAGCGGGCTATTATGAAAAATTCGATATCGGATCCGAAAGCGAATTTTGCTATTATGAAAAAATCCGCTATTATGAAACTAAAAAGACAAAACGAAAGCGGATTTTCCAATAATCGTACGTCAAAATAGTAAACTAATTTAATTTGTTATCGAAATTTAAGAATTTTTAAGAAATTTAAGAAGAAAACTATAAAACGTATAACTGCTAACTTCATCCTGATAATTGACAAAAAAATCATAGAAAAATTCGAAGCGGATCGGATTTTTCGATATCGGGAAAAATCCGAAATCGGATTATTTCATAATAGACTCCCAGTGGCCCTATTCTGATAATTCCCGGGAATAGGGAATTAGGGAATGATTTTATATGAAATTTGAGTTTATATATTTTTTTTTCTGGCATACTGAGGTAAAAAGTTAGTGTTAAATTGAGAATAATTTTCCCTTCCAATTTTGGTATGGAAAAATTATTCCTAATTTAAAAATATTTACTTCGACCGTCCAGGTGGCGCAGTGGTTAAAGCTGCGAATCCCGATAGGGGCAGGATGGTAAAGGGATTTTTCACCATACGATTACGGTCGGTGGTGTAAATAAACACATCTATGACCCCCTGTTGGAGCGCAGAATTCATGGGTCAACCCATCTTCCATGTCAGTACTATAGGCATGGAGCTATGCAATGTGCAGATGGTTCTACGTAAATCGGACCTATAGTCGTACGTCCTCGATTTGGCTGTAATGGCGTAAGGTAAGGACGTAAATAAGCGAACCGCGAAAGAGTTGGAAGTGCCTCGAGCCCCGAAACAGATTGTAGAGATAAAAAACAGTAGACCGGAAAAAATATGTTTGAACAAAAATTACCTATAAAATCTTTCCCCAATTCCTTATTCCCGGGGAATTACCACAGGGGAAATATTATTATGAAATAGTCCGAAATCGATTTTTTTCCGATATCGAAAAAACCGATCTGTCACGAATTATGAAATTACGAAATTGTCAAATGTAAACATGAAGTTAGCAATAATATGTTTTGTAGTTCACTTAATTTTATTTTGTTGTTGTGTTTTAATTGACTTTTCAGATTAAATCTAAATGAAATCTTGCTCCTTAAACTGTGGAATATTCATAACGCACTTATTCGATAACACAAAATGAAGATCGTTTACTATTTACATATCAGTCGGATTTTGATATTCGATTTTTAGATTTCGTTTTGTTGTTTTAGTTTCACAATAGCAATATCCGCTTTCGAATCTGATATCGAATTTTTTATAATAGTCCCTCAGGTTTTAATTATATCAAATTATTTGTGAAGTGGATATCATGATGCAGATATCATAAACTCTAGATAAAATTATTGAGAAGTAGCTTTGTTAGTGTTCGTAAATCCACCCTGGGCCATGTTGTTCATTCAAATTTTGAACTTCACCTCAATAATTCACCAGGTTTGACGAAACTAAAAATGCCTAGAACTAGAGTGTTAACTCTAAAGTAAATTATTAAGAAATCGTTTCTTTGCAAGTGTCTGTAAAATGTATATGAACATTTTTTTCTTGAAAATTATCAAACGAAATTTTGAGGTCACTGATGTTTGATAGTATCATATTTCAGCTACGTATGCTTTGTTTTACTTCTTCCATAAAGTCTCAATTGGATTAATCTTGGACTGAGAGCTGGCTAGTTCGTTGTCTCGAGTACAACCTTATGTACTTTCACTACCATGGAGAATTATTTGGAACTCGTCACTTTATATAACAACCTACATAACTCGATTCTCCATTTGATGTAGTTGCCGTGCAAATTAACTTTCTGCAGTGTGCTGTCAATTTTATTTCTCTAGCGGGTCGTTTGTACTGACACTCGCTTTCGTCAAGCCCGTTTTTACATTCAATTGACTAACAACTACATCTTAAACTTGTTTTAGCTTCTGCTGGCTGTACATCGATGACAATTATGGCAATTTAGCCGTGAAGCTAGGACGATAAACTGTAATGTTCCACTCGGATATGCACCGATACCGTCTAATATGTGCTCTCCGATTAAAGATACTAGTTTTTTTGAAACCTTCTGGAAACTCTTGACAGCGCAGATTGGCTAATGTTAAGCTGACTAGCTACTTCTCGTCAATATACTATACTTTCACAATACTAGACCACGTGCTTTGATTGTGGGCGATAGTTTTCAGTTCTCTCCATGTTTAACAAGTTTTTTCGCTTTGGTTAGCACCCTTCTCTTCTAGATCATTGCTAACCTTCTAACATTCCTCTTTCCCTGTGAATTTTATTCTATTCGTGCTATGTCCTTCGGTTTCTTTCTCGGAGTGTGGCCGATTCATCTCCACTTATACTTTCTGATTTCGGTTTCAATCTCTGTTCGGTTTATTTACCGCAGCAGCTCATCATATTGATCCAGAAGCATTTTACTATTCTTCTCAAGCATTTGTTTACGAGCACCTGTTGTTTATGTGAGACCGTTCGTGTGTTTTTTCTCGTTCCATACCTATATAGCAGAAGAACTGATTTGACACACGAACGATTGTAAAGTTGCCGTATGATGTTATGAAGTGTTATTAGGAATAATAGCGGAGATAATACACATTCTCGCTCCTGGAGACTTGTAGAATTTTGGACTTTGTTTTCCTTCGCATTAAATCTCTTTGATTAGTTCAATTATATTCTTCAGCATGCCCATTTTGCAAAGTGCTTTCCAGAATACATTTCGACTGATAGTGGTTTGAATTCTACGAATATTATATAAAGGTATCAATTAGGTCCCCAGCTCTTTTGTCGCAAAGAATTACAATTTTCTCTAAACATACTCTATAGACTATTAGAGCTCATCAGAGGGGCTATTATGAAAAATTCGATATTGGATCCGAAAGCGGATTTCGCTTCTATGAAAATCCGATATCGAAAAATTCTCTACTATGAAACTATACGACTGCTAATCAGTAGACGAATTTCATTTTGTGTGATCGAATTTGAATGCTCCACAATGTATATTTAACAAATTCCACCAAACAATTTCATAATAGGAAAATTCCCAACCTATCGGAAAAAATCCGAAGTCGAATTATTTCATTATATCCCTCCAGGTGTTTCAAGATTTAAGCTTTCTTTGAAATTTGTTTAGATAGTCAACATTTGCGTTGCAAAACTGAATCTGATGCAGAATGGCTGGATTGTATCTTTTATCTTTTTTCTCTAAACGATTCTCCAGAATTCACTGTCGTAGTCAATAATTCAGATTTTCGAAAGAGTTATATTTTTTTTTGCTTTAGCATTTATATATGTATACTTATTTGGTGAAGCATACATCTGAAACGGTACGTAGTGCCATCCGAAAATTCATACTGAACTTTCCAAACACCAGTGATATCATATCCAATAACTTTAAAAATTCTATTCGAACACGAACGCAATCACATTTAGTTGTGTATGACGGCTTGACTGTCATAAATCCACCGCCCCTGACAAGTAGGAAAGAAAACATATGGTTTCCTAGATACTAAAGAAAGAAGTGCCTTTCAGGCAGTTAGTAACTCTATTTCATGGCTTATTATTTAGAGAAAGCGATCAAATAACAATGGTATGATCACTTTTAGCTCTTGATAATTCATCTGTCCATTGGGCTAAATCTTTGATGAAAATATTTGGCTTTCAACATGCTAATATTTACTGTCCCAAGAATCTTAAACAGGATTGTTGGCCGTACTGTGTCAACAATCTGACTTCATCTCTCTACGCATTAAATTCCTGATCTCGTGATTGAAAAGAACTCGGTATGTGCCATCAACGTCGCGTTTTGGGCCATACATCACACGCAAGCCATCTATCGTACTCATCCATCAAGATTCAACTCTCACATCCATACATGACAACGGGTCTGATCAACACTCGGTACAATTTCGGCTTATTCGTATTTGCAAGATATTTTGATTTTAGAAGTGGACGTAGAGGATATAGAACTCGATTGCCAGTGACAAGATGAACCTTGAAATCCTCTTTCACACTATTATCGTGGGTAATGAGAGATCAAAGATACTTGAATCTCATTACTCCTTCAAACGTGTGGGTACCACAACTGAAATCATTTGCGTCTTGGTAATCGATTTCTAGTTCTCCAAATTGATTAATTGTGACTTAGTCAATTATTCAAGTGATTTATTTCTTTTTTTTTTTTAATTTAATAGTGGCTATAGCTCTTTTGCACCCAACTTAATGGGTGATTTAGTCTGTACAGCTTAAAATTTAAGTTCATCTTTTAAAAGTTTTCATATATTCAAAAGAAAACTTTTATACTATTTCAAAAGCGTACTTTTTTCAGTTTAGTTATATGAACAGGGAGAATTGGAACATCATTAATGTACTGACTCACTTATGATCATTAATCTAAGGGAAGCTATTAAGCGTTTCTCAGATCGCTCAACAATCAGTTTCTCGAGTAAGCCATCTCAGCAGTCAATTCTAGCCTGTGAAGAGATCGAGCTGACTAAGTTTCCTGCCTTATATCTTAAACGACTACATTTATCATATTGAATCAGGTTAGCACAGGTGGACCAACGTCACTATCATTTATGTCCGACACCATAACCGAGCATTCATTGTGGTTTTACTGTTGTATATTTCTTTTTCAACTGGCTTTAACTTCTGCATATAGAATTATACTCATCTCTCAACTAGGATTAGATGTCTCCAAAAGGATCAGCGATTACTATTTTGCATATTCTATCTTTACATTTTGCAGCTTAACTTTTATGAGCAATGCACTTTGTAATCCGTCCTTTCTCATGCAATTCGATTTGCTGAAAGAGACCGAACGCCTGCGCTTTATGAGAGTTAAGCCTTGCTCTCCTGATCAGTAAGAGTACTAATCTTTCCCATTATCCAAACCATCCGACTGACCAGAATCTAGAAAAAAATTTATACTGAAGGCTTTGATTATGTCAGGTTGTTTAAAAGAGAAGCTCCAGCAAAGATCTTTAAGGCAAATCCCCCCAAGCTCAATAGCTACCGCACCCAGGTAAGCTACACACCTTGTGTTCAAGAGGTTTCTCAATATGTTCTTTAACATATAAATATATGATCATAAAAGGTTCTGAAGCAAAGTGCTCATACTTTACGATTTTGAAAAATGCTCTACAATTCTGTTTAGATTTCTTTTAACCATCAGGATGGCCAACGCTTATTGCAACATAGCTTTATTAGTACTAAGTTATCCAAGTCTTATGTGGTCTGATTAATACTTAGAATGAAATAATGGAGCTACTGAGTCCGACTGTTCATAACCAAATTACCAAAATTGTGTTGAGTAAATTTGAGTCACATCCTGGGACGATCCAGGTTTTCTGCTTTTGATAATAATTATTGCGCTTCCTGAAGGAATGGCTTCATCCTCATTCTGTAGCTAAGCTGATATTAACTAGAAAATGTGAGTATTGCTCATAGTGTTAGTGGTCAGTTTTGTCATAATTAAATAAGATTGAATTATTAACATTAGTTTTATCGAGAATAGATAGACTAATCTTACCCTTTTCCCCGTATATAACAGCTTGGGTGTCCTAATGATCATTATTCTGTCATTGTAGACCGAAAGTTTCAACGTTTGTTATCTGTGTATTGACTATTTTATTTAAGCTGTTACCTAACATTTAAGCAGTCCGGCACAAAGTGAATAATGTTCACTTTAGTGGCTATAACAAATTTGTTGGACAGCCGAAATCAAAAATTTTCAATTTATCATTTTTCTATAAAAATATTGTTTAAAAATTATTTTATTTCGCTGTAGTGTCCTCACCGCGAGTTTTGATAAGGTGGCAACTCTGATAAACAGGGTGAATCTTAAGTAAGTGGAATTAATTCGAAAAGTGATGCAACACACTTCTAAACAAACAATTATTGACAACACATACCCAATCTGATCGGTAACCCGATATATAAATAATCGAGGTTCTACTGTAACGTAAGTCATTTTGGATTTTATTTACAACAATTATTATAAAAACTATTACTCACAAATTTCTCAAATAATCGTGTTCTTATCGCAAATTAATTAGTTTATCACACAGGGCTAATAATAAGGTTAAATTGATAATAAATAACTAAATTATAATTTATGCTTGAAGTAATTTAGTTTATTGCATGTGAGTTTTCCATACATCAAATATGAGTGTTGTGACAATTCATATTGGGGCTTTTGAGAAATTTCCCTCAACAAGCATATTACCTATAAATTGCAGATATCCTAAACTTTTTGTGCTCGTCTTAGGTTCTACTGTTTTATGAAGTATAGCCTTCTCTGGAGCAGGCATATAAGTTAGTTATTAGTTAGTTTTAGTTAAAATTCAAAGGGACTTTGATTGTACGGTAGAATAAGTCGGTTACCGATCAGAAAGGATATGTGGTGTCATATAATTTATTGTTCAGATTAGTTTTCTACATCACCTTCCGGATTGATTGTACATATTTAAGAGTCATCCTATATATATATATATATATATATATATATATATATATATATATATATATATATATATATATATATATATATATATATATATATATATACATATATATACATATATATATATATATATATATATATATATATATATATATATATATATATATATATATATATATATATATATATATATATATATATTTATTTATATATATATATATCTATATATATATATATATATATATATATATATATATATATATATATATATATATATATATATATAAATGCACATAATATTTTTAATTAAGAATTAATGATAGAAAAAATTAAAAAATTTAATTATAATTAAACATAATTAAACAAAAAAAAATATTTTTAACGTTTCTAAATGTTGTAGTGATTTCTTGTTATACATATTTACATATATTATACAAAAGATAAAATTTACACAGTTTTATATATATACAAAATATAAAAAATAGATAAAATTATTTATTAAAATAATTTATTTCAATTTTAATAAAGGTTTTGAGTTTTCTTTTATGAAAAAGAAAATTAAAATAATATTTACCTACGTTTAAATTATAAATTAAAATTCTATTTTTAAGTAGAAAATTAATAATTTTCTTATAATACAGAAATGCATATATATATATATATATATATATATATATATATATATATATATATATATATATATATATATATATATATATATATATATATAAATATAATCAATTGCTTTTCAAAAATACTCAGGCTACTCTTGATAACTTAAATACTGATATCAATGGTATTAATATCGTTTGAAAAGAACTAAGTATCAAATAGAGTAGTAGAGTTTATATACATAAAGCAGCAACGCAACGATTTCGGAAATTGGGGTGCGAGTCCAAAAAAAATATTCTTGCGAAAAAACTGCATCATAACCTGAAAATGTCCCCTTATATTCAGTTAGTTCAATATGTCTTACAAACAAATAATGAAAAGAGTCTGGAGGGCGATCTAATCCTAGATTTTGTACTGGTTCTGCGTATGAAAACAAAATTCCACACAAATAAAACATTGTCTGTCGCTATCCACCACTATAATTAATAAGCTTGTTGGCGAACTTTGCCCTGTTCGTTCAATAACTGCTGGAAAAGGGTATTCAGCGTGTATTTCAATGGTTATGTCAACCAGTAAAATTTTTACAGTTAGAGTGAAGAGAATCTATAATCATTTTTTAATGATTGATCTATTATCGGTTTTGCAAATATTTCACTTTAAGAATTTATTGCTGTAATGCATTTTGGTCTCCATATCTAAGCTTAGTTTTCAGAATTTTGTCACTGTTCCTGTTTTCCGATTAAACATATATATATATATATATATATATATATATATATATATATATATATATATATATATATATATATATATATATATATATATATATATATATATATATATATATATATATATATATATATATATATGTATATATAATATATATTATATATATATATATATATATATATATATATATATATATATATATATATATATATATATATATATATATATATATACACATACTCGAAAAAGTCTCCGTACAGTAAATAATTATGTATTCATATTGAAGAAAATCTAAAAATACCGTTACTTTTTCAAATTTTTCTATTTTATTATTATCCATTAGAATGTTATCAACTATTTTTTATACATCTAAATGGTTGTAAAACAAAAACAAAAATAATAACGGAACAAAATATAAAATTCGATTAAAATTTCATCAGAAAAAGTCTCCGTACAGTTTTTAAATAGGGAATCCACCTAGTTTAATAAAGTAAAAACGCAATAATTTTTTACTATAGTAGAGTAATAAAATCTGTGAATAGTTTTGCTATACCTTTGCGAGTTAATAGTAACAATTATTGTGAATGCTTTATATAAGTTATAACAATGTCATCGGCTAACAAAGAAATAAGCATTGGCGAGCGTAAAATTATAATAAAATTGCGGAAAGAAGGCAAAAGTTATGGAGAAATTGCCGAACTGGTTGGAAGACAGCGTTCATCAATCCAATATGTAGTACAAAGTTTTAATAAAAGTGGTATTTTAGAATCAAAGCCACGTTCTGGCCGGCCGTCAAAGATAACTGAACGAGAAACTCGTTTTATAATAAACTGCATTAATAAAACACCACAAGTGACAGCTTTTAAAATTGCACAGACCATTAAGGAACAGTTTGGTAAAGAGATTTGTGAAGATACAATAAGAAGAATCATCAAAAAACATGGGTATCGTAGTCGTGTTGCAAGGAGAAAACCCTTCATTACCAAAATAAATAGAAAGAAGCGTCTTAATTTTGCAAAAGAGCACATAAATAAACCACAGTCGTTTTGGAACAACGTTATATTCTCGGATGAGAGTAAATTCTGCATTTTTGGAATTAAAGGCCGTAAACTCATTTGGAGAAAACCGTGTACAGCTCTCAGTAAAGAAAATTTATTACCTACAGTTAAGCATGGTGGTGGTGGCGTTATGGTTTGGGGGTGTATGGCAAGCAGTGGAGTAGGAAATCTGGTTTTTATCGATTCAACTATGGATCAATATCAATACCTAAACATTTTGAAGGGTAATTTAAAAGACAGTGCGGTAAAATTGGGCTTAAATAATAGTTTTTGGTTCCAACAAGACAACGACCCTAAGCATACCGCCAAGAACGTTAAATTATGGTTGCTATATAATGTGTCAAAACAACTTAATTCACCTCCGCAATCACCTGACCTAAATCCCATCGAGCACTTGTGGAGTTTATTGGAAAAAAAAAATCGTAGTCACGTGATAATTTCGAAAGATATGCTGAAAAGGGTACTTCTAGAAGAGTGGAGTAAAATCAGCCCGGAAGAAACGGCAAACTTAGTGAGATCGATGAATAGGAGGTTGAATGAAGTGGTGAAGCAAAAAGGATATCCAACATCTTACTAATCGAATTGTTAAACTAGGTGGATTCCCTATTTAAAAACTGTACGGAGACTTTTTCTGATGAAATTTTAATCGAATTTTATATTTTGTTCCGTTATTATTTTTGTTTTACAACCATTTAGATGTATAAAAAATAGTTGATAACATTCTAATGGATAATAATAAAATAGAAAAATTTGAAAAAGTAACGGTATTTTTAGATTTTCTTCAATATGAATACATAATTACTTACTGTACGGAGACTTTTTCGAGTATGTGTATATATATATTATATATATAGATATAAGTGTAGAGTGCAAATACCTATATGAAATAGCAGATGTGGTCGTCAATAAGGGTGCAAAATTATAGATTAACTATTTTAGGTGCTCCATCTACCTCTATCACTGCTAGATACACTGAACTGAACACAGTAAATAATGGTGATTAATAAGAGAAATAGCATATTTAAGTATTTCATTGCAACTGACGTCTATTGTTGCAAACGTTCAATAAACTCGACTTTCGTACTTAATTCTGCCGTCTTAACTGACGCGATATTCAGCCTTCTCTGACAGCTGGATACGAATTTTATTATAGATTTCCTTTAACGTTGACAGGTTGCTATCAGCAATAGATGAACCATTTATTTTTGGGAGACTATTCCTTTTAGATGTCACTTCGATGTTCGTTCCACCTACAGATAATATAACACGTTTTTTCGATTTGCGTTCTAGTTTTTTTGTTGTTTCTTTATAACTATCAGATCTACTGACGTGAATAATGTAAACATTGGCAAATTGCAATATCGAACAGATTTCGTTAACCATGTCCTTGAAATTCTTTGATAGGTTTTTAGACATACTGTATTTCTAAACCAACTGTAAAATTTGTTGATCAATTACTTTAAAAGTAATTGGAAATCTAGTCTTTAAAAGTTTGTCGCCTAGTAAACTTTAATTAATTCATAACTAAACTTGTGCAGTTTATAAACATTTTAAGGATGAGGAAGCAGCTGAAGCTATTATTTGATAAGTTTATCTGATCTTATTTTGTACACTTATTAAATATTTAATCACAAAATTTGATGATTCATATATATATATATATATATATATATATATATATATATATATATATATATATATATATATATATATATATATATATACATATTGAATTTTTCAAAACGTGATTAGAACATAATTAATCTTGTCTTTATAGTTAAATAAAATATTTTTGTAATTGAACCTACTTCAAAATAAATTGTTTTTATTATTCAAAATTACTGGTTTGGGAAAATTAGCTTAAAGAAAAGTTAGGACAATCCCATCAAATCGTCATCAAAGTTAAATTTTAAGTAGATTTTCTAATCAGGACCATGTTTTAATTTGGTCGGGTCACCAGTTTCTTCCTTTCAAGTTGATTTCTAAAAATGTGTGGTTCAAATATAGTTAACTCCCCAATTTGAAGCTTGAGATTATATAACGATGGCAGATTTGATTTAGGGTTAAGCAAAATATATTGTGGATCCATCGTAAAGATAAGTTGGTTACATCTGCTAATATGGCCAGATTTATCTTTTATATACATTTTGATGAAGGGTAATCGTCAAATATGTTACTGAAAGCTGTCAATGAATATAATGTTTTCTTTTCGTAACACCAGTTAACTCTTTTTAAATGTCACTTCGGTTCTAATTATAAGGACCAGCAATTCAAGTTCATTAATTTTCTGCTCAGTTATTGATCACTTTCTGCAGCATAACGTCCCATTCATTTTTATTAAGTTCTAATTGTACGTTATTTTCATTTATATTTCCATGGTTGAGAGCGACAGCCGAAGAATTTACCTCAAATCTAAGTTAGCCATTTGGTGACCCTTCGATATATTATACAATTAAAAAAATAGTTAAGATCCAAAATGTGTTAAATGGTAAATTAAGTCCATAATTTATTGTTTAAACTTCAACATATATTACATAATAATACGTACGTGAACACCAGTGATTTTACAAAGTATGCATTTCTCGCCGACGACACACACACACACACATATATATATATATATATATATATATATATATATATATATATATATATACATATCGAAAACGGTGTTAAATTTCAGAGGGAATAATCAAATTATTAGGAGCAAGAGGGACGTCTAGTAGTCATCTTGAATGATCTTGAAAGTCATTAGATTCAGGGATAAAGGCCACGGTAAGGATTTTTAAAATTTCACTCCAAATAGTTTTCTACTCGTATTACAAAAGTTAGATGAAGTCCTGAAAATATCATAATTTCTGAAGTGGTCGGCCGATTAAAATGGGCTCGTCTGCTAAACGTTTAAATTCACTCTTCCAAAGTATCAACGATTTGAATGTCATACATCATGTATAATCGGTCGATACTCGTCGCAGATCATCATGATTTGAACATGTCAAAAATATTGTATTTTTCTCACAGATTTTCTTATCTTATCAGAATTAAAATTCAAGACTAATAGATGCACTTATTGTTTTACTATCATATTAATAAAATAAACAATTCCATAATAAATCAAAAGTATATGTTCTTATACATAACTAACTTTCGCGTATATCTTCGAGATTAATGAGTTTCAAGGTCATCCAAAGTGAGCTCAAAATGTCTTCCTCGACCGTTAATATATTTCAGTAGAAGTAATTTATATATTACTTCTACTCTCGATATAAGCCTGGCATTTTTGAAAACACGCTATATATATATATATATATATATATATATATATATATATATATATATATATATATATATATATATATATATATATATGTATATATATATATATATATATATATATATATATATATATATATATATATATATATATATATATATATCGTCTCAGTTGAAGAACTCTTAGTTTTTTTAAATATCAGATTGATTAATTAAATTCTAATTGTTACATCGAAAGAGAGCCCTGTTTAGAAAACATTCCAGAAGTTACTTGATGGTGCTTTAGAGAACTGCTAGTTTTTTTTTAAATTAAACACGTTGAAAAATCGAATAATTATTTGTCTCACATAAGTCTTCTTTGTATTGAATTGAAAAGTGATCCCAAATAGCTAAGGATTTTCCTTAGTGAATCAGACTGATTTTATGATTAATAAATTCATTAGTCTCGAACTGCCTTCCTCCTTCGTTAAGTTTACGTCATAGCCAACTCCATTTGTTTTCCATCATGTTTAAGTCGGGTGAATAAGGTGGCCAAGGCCATTTGGTACTACATTTTGCTACTGAATCCACACTGATTATCCTGGCAGTATGACTAGCTATTCATTCTAGAGCTCGGAACAGCTCGTTCCAAAACGGTTATACAGGAATTTGTAATTTTTATAGAATGAAAATCCAAATAAATTATTCCAAAAAAAATATTTTTTTGGACCTAAAGTTCATGAAAAGAATAGTTGTATCCATCTGGCTCGTCCAATTTAACATTTTTTCACCGGAAAAGACAACATTATCCAAAGCGCTGTCCTATCCAACATGTTTTTTTTTACAAAGGAAAGAGGTTTTAACATGCGTGCTTCATTTAACAGATGTTTTATCTTAATTTTAAATTAAGATAAAACATCTGTTACGCACTGTGTAATGCGATAGACGGTTGCTCTGCGGGCCATAACACCAGTCTAGCCTTTATTTTATGTAGAATTTGAAGCTTCTCCAATGATTGAAAATCCAAATTTTGGCTTTTTCTTCTATATTCAATAATTGCACTCACATCATTGACTTATCACAAACTGACAATTAATTATTCTTAAACAAGTGACACAAATAAAAATGAAATTCTTATCAGATGCTTTCTTATGAGTCGCATTTCTCTAAAGTACCTGCAAGTTACTGTATGGAATATTTTCTTGCTCTCTTTTGAAGTAACAAGTAGGATTTAACTAGTTACATATCGTATTAGAGAAATAGTCTGATATTTAATTATATATATATATATATATATATATATATATATATATATATATATATATATATAGAGGGTGTTTGATAGATGACCAGACACAATTATTGGGAGATAGAAGGAGTCCTTTGCTACCTTCCACCGATAGGATCTGATGTCCTAGTTGTCATGGTTACTGAGATATGATTTTCTATTTGTTTTAGTTTCAATGATCCAAAACCTCACCTTCAAATCATCTTTTGAGCTTTCGAACTATAAAAACTCTGCAATAGTATCAACTGTGGTCAATTTCAAAACTCATTTTAAAAAACTAACATATATTTTGAAATCAGTTTTGATTTAAAAACTTCTCTAGTTTATACTATTTCCAATGGTCACATGGTATAGAAATCATTCGTTCTGCCTTCAATGTTAGGAAAATTGTGATATCGGTGTAGGGGTAAGAAAAATACCATTTAAATAATTGATAGCTATAAATTCAAAATCAGTTATAAATTTTGTTCAAAATGACCTCTTCGACTTTGTAGGCAGGCACGACATCTTTTTCCTACCTCGACAAATGTTGTGCGAAGTAGCATTTCATTATTCATTAGTTGAAATTCAGCTGTAATCCTTTTCATTTAAACTTCTCTTCTGTTGTATATACAAAGTTCATAGCACGCCCCAGACGTCAAAATGCAGAGATATAAGGTCTAGGAACCTTGTAGGCAATGAATAGAGCCGTCTCTCTATCTGAATCGAAAAGTTTCAAAATATATTATTTAAGTATTCTAGTATGGTTCTAGTTGATAATGTGCCGGACAGTCATTTCAGCGACAACTTGAATGGTAGGAGCTTACTCAAAAGCGTTCAATATCCTTTTATCGACTGCAACATTATGGTGTGAATTATATCTATCGTGCGAACCCCCGTGGTAAATTCTGCAAATAAAATAAAAGAAAAACGTTAATCCATAATCATACATGGGTTACAAAAGAATGGCAACCACATGTATGTGTAAAATTAAAGATAAAAAAAATAATTAAGTCCTCAACTTACCCGAGCTATGGCCTCGATTAATTCCGCAACTTTCTTCGGGAGTCAGGATACATCCAACGTTTGTTTATTTACTGTTCCACAGTTGGATTCTTCTTTTTTGTACGGGTCAGCAACTCGCTTGGGATATTTCCCAAATGGTTAGTGTTCATTTCTTCTTTCTTTTTTTTCACCACTCACGAACACAATTATTCTATAACTTTTTCACTTATTAACCATTCACTTAATCAGTAATTAATATAGGTATACATATATATATATATATATATATATATATATATATATATATATATATATATATATATATATATCTATATATATGTATATATATATATATATATATATATATATATATATATATATATATATATATATATATATATATATATATTATATATATATATATATATATATATATATATATATATATATATATATATATATATATATATACAGTGATGGACATAATATAGTTTACACGTAAACTCGAAAACAAAAAATTAAATTTAAAATTATTGAAATTAAAAAAAAAAATTTTATTTGTTTATAAATTTTCTATGAATCAAAAGAATACAAAAAAAATATTAAGATATTTTTCAAAAGCTTCACTCAAAAAAAAATTAAAATTTCAGTTTAGTGCTTAAAATTAGATGGACAGAATAAAGTTTACATTTGTAGTTTGGATTTAAACTATGAATTTATTTAGTATTAAGATATCCAATTTTTGTTCACTAATAATTAATATGCCCACTTTTATTTCTTATAACTGCTGCAAGTCGTTTAGGCATACTTCGTACCAAGTTATTCAAAGTTTCTTGAGGTATAAGCTCCCAAGACTTTCGCAAGCTTTCAAAAAACGATTGTTTATTTTTTCGAGTATCTATCGAGATTTTTTCGTCCAGTATTGCCCATATATTTTCTATCGGATTTAAATCCGGTGACTGGAGAGGTCAATCTGAAACCTCAACATTGCTGTTCGCCAATTTTGCTTGAATACTTTTGAAGTATGCTTTGGGTCATTGTCTTGCATCAACACAAATTGATCAATCCTAAGTTTCCTGATATATGGTACTAAATTTTCTAGAAGGATATTCACATATCCTGCTCCTGTAAGCTTTTCATTAATTTTTACTAAGTTTCTTACTCCACGCGAACTGAATCCGCCCCATACCATTATGTTTCCACCGCCATGCTTCACGGTCGATTGAATACAATTAATGCGTTGTTGAGGCTTACACCAACACCAATGGAGATGAAATCTCCAAATTTAAACGTTCTTTTATCTCCCGCGAAGATGTCTTTGGATTTCGATTGGTATGTGATGATGTAAGTTGTGGCCGTCCTGACTTTGGCAAATTTTTAACACTTTTAGTTTGATTAAACTTATTTATTATTTTTTCACACCCATATGGCTCAGATGAAAAGTTTTACAATGTCTCTTAGAGATTTTCCAGCTTCTCAATGATTAATAATTTTTTGTCGTCCGAAAGTGTCATTTTTTTCAAAATTTGATAAAATTAAATTTTTATTTAATTTAATAAAACACTAAATATAATTAAAACACTTATGCTCATAATATAATACATAAACTAATTAATTTAGTTTTAGGTAAATTTTAATTGAATAAAATAGCTAAACGGACCGTGTAAACTTTATTTTGTCACGTAAAAATTTCAGCTATATATTTTCAAATATAAAAGAATGTTTTACTAACATGGCCCGATCAAATATTTGAAGTCTTCAATGATTACCCTTTCATCGATTATCGTACTTTGATGTCGATTACCATTACTTTTACTTACAAAAAAAAATTTGGAGTATAACCTGGATTGAAATTTACATTTTATAAAGAAACAAAATAATAGTAAAAGGTTATGAACTCGGCTTACTATTCCGAAATATTTATATCGACAGCTATCGAAAAGAGATTAAAATTTTATTCCCCATTCCACAAACCCGAGATCACACAAAATTGGTATTTATGCTCAAACAATAGAACTATTAGGTAATGGAATAAAAAACCGAGGGAAAATGTACCAAAATTAGAACGTTACACCATGAGGCTCGTGAAAATTTAGGTTGCCGATCTCCCTCAAACTTTGATAAGTAAGAAGTGGAAAGTGTTATGGTGCGGTTTTAAAATTCGGAGAATTAAACTTATGATCCTTCTTATGAGAAATGATCCTTCCTATCTTCCAAAAAGTTGTGTCGGTTCAGCTACCAAACGCATATATATATATATATATATATATATATATATATATATATATATATATATATATATATATATATATATATATATATATATATATATATATATATATATACATATATATAATACAAGAATAATATAATACTCACAGGCCTATTTTCGTGTTATGTAGAATGTTAACTATCAATATGATAATTTCTTTATCATATATACAATATAATTAATGACAAATTTAAAATCGCTTAAATAAAATAAAATTTTTATTTTTCTAAATACTAAATAGTAAAGTTTAAATTAATTTATAAAATAGTAAAAAAAACATTGTGTTTTTTTTACAAACTAATAAATAAAATACACATGTCATTTTATCTGTTGTATTTAAAAAAAAATAAAAAATAAATATATTTTTAAATTTTAGGCAAAAAAAAAAGAAATTTAATTTTAAATAAATTATCAAAAGTGTCCTCAAAACAAAAGAAAAGAAAAAGTATTTTAGCATTTTTCGAATTTAAAGTTAAACAAAAACTAAATTATCGTTTTAAATTTAAATTTTTAAAATCTAAAAAAATAAATAAATAAATAAAGCAATTTTTTATTTTGTGTATTGTACTAAGTTATATATAACACATAGGAGCTTTGTATATCCTGTGCGCAGTTCGATTGTTATGTTCGATGCCAAATCGTTAAAAAGCTTATCTTCACTTGAATTTGACTTTAACACTTAACTCGAACCGAATTACGACGATAGAGTTGGTATCTAGTACGAAAATACACCGCTAAAAGTAATTGTATTAAGTGACATGTGTCTTGTTTGATAACAAAATTTAATTCTTTTTAAGAACAATTATACAACGACCGGAAACCCACGGCCATCGTTTGCACGGTTTGCCAATCGCGTAAAGTTATATGTTCTTAAATCGAATTAAGTATGACTTGTCAATTTTAAATTAAATAATATTTTAAATATTTATATAAATTATAAAATTTTTATTTATTTTGTAAATAATTTTTATTGTAAATAATATTGCATAAACAAAATACTCAATTTTATTTACAAGTAGATCGTAATAAACTATTGCTACGACATAAATAATACCTACTTAATAGTTTTGTCTAATTATATAATTAACAAATAGCTCAATTCAGTGCACTTGTTAGTTTTTATTGTATTATTTATCGTATTTGTGCTATATGATTTAAACTTATTGGTTATTAGAATTGATATACATTTGTTTAATCTTGGATATCCGAGCTTGAGATGGTTATTTTTATAGACTACTGGATGCCGTGAATGTATCGTTGCCGGCAGCGACCTCTTCACCGACCGAAAGGCTTGTTTGGTTTTTTCCTTATATTCTTAATCTGAATGGTTTTGGACCTTGCAAGCCTCACCTCTTCCTTTCAAAATGAGTGTGTGGTCAATTTTTCATACAAGATATCAGGAACTTTCACAAATGATTTAATTGGTTAACTTCACATTGATTTAACTTCACAAGAACTGCATGTTTTTTACAGACATACAGATGTACGTTGAAACTGGAGCTCTTTTTTTTATCAGGAATGTCCTGAGTATTACATTTTTCCCCCGAGAAGAGTAACACTTTCAAAAATATTCTAATTGTCAGAAATTGTCAAGTATGGTGATTATATTTCATTAGATCAACAACAATTCACTTAGACAGACCAGTAACTAGACTTCGTCACTTGTATTGTTCAGTAGCTTCCTAAGTTTCTGGGCCCGGCTACTATTTTGTGTACCACCAATATAACCTATGTTACTCGTTTGAGTCACCTCCTCAGTTCTTCACTCTATTGTGTCTTGGGAGTAACTAGCCTTAAGTCTGGTACTCTTATATAGTTTCGTCCCAGTTCTGTAAATAATGGAACAGAGACCCAGTGATAAAGATAAATTCAAAAAATATAGGAAATAGTGTGGTCACCATTTACTTTAGATTAAGCCTCAATCTCGTCTCAAGCCTCAAAGTATCTGGCAATTTGTAATAAAATACTATAAAAAAATTAGAAACGAATAAAATAAAACATTTTAATTAATAATTATATCAAATTGTATAAAATAAACTTATTTATTCTGATATTATATAATTATTAGCTATATAAACTTATTTAATATTTAAAAATATTAATAAACTTAAGTGAAATAAAAATATTTTATTATAAATATAAGAAACAACGGAAATACTTAAATTATATAAATACATTATTCTTGATTAATTATAATTTTATTAATTAAAATTAATTTTCAAATTAAATGTGGGAAACAAATTTTTTGCAGGTTGTTCTACTTGTCTTAATAATCTAATTTTTAAACATTAAATAAATAAATAAAAGAAAATCAGGAATATAAGTATATTAAAAAGAAATAAATAAAAAGAAATATTTTTTAGACTTTAAGATTATCAGATGATAAAAAAAATAAATACTTAAGAGAAATGGAAGGAGTTGTAGGTCTTTTAAATAAGAATATTAAGAAATTGTACGTATATATAATTCATTAATTAAAATTAAATTAATTAAAAATTTTATTACTAATCTGTACATTTATTTTATTCTTATCATTATTATTACCATTTACATACATATACATATTTACATATATAATGTATCATATACATGCATTCGGTCCTTCACCCACACGTTTTATTATGATTAGATATGAACCTAAAATCGTATATTTAAAAAGATGAAACATTTATTCTTAATAAAGGATCTAGAAATCTTACATTGAATTTTAAAATAGTTGTTTGGTATTTTGGATATTATTGGCCTGGGCAATTCCATTCGGTTCAGCGAATCGTGATACATTTGATTGTCGTCTCGAATTTAAGAAGCTTTCGTTCTCAAGACTCAATTTTACTTTCATATACATCAGACATCGTACGATGAGCATTCAATACGAGCAGACGTATTTCTCGAACACTATAGTTAAATAATTATAATTAAAAGTGTAAAGTTGTCATTCTTACTCGAATAACACAATAATTAAAAAGTGCAGTGTTTTAGATTTAAAAAAACAAAATCGTAGTGCTAATAAAAAAAAAAATTGAAAATGACCTAAATTTGGGGTATGGAAAAAACGGTGGAAGAAGTGCTGCACTTCTTAGAACACCAGCATCAACTCCACCGCCAGAGCGCACCACAATGCAATGTGAATTTAATAAGTCAACTGCTAAAGCCACCTCCAGTGCTCAAACAGATATTACAAACAACGCGATGGAGTTGCCACACTCAAGAAAGAACACTTTGTGCTAAAAGAAATAAAACTAACAAAGCAGGACACACAATATAAGTGAGCAACCAAGTAATCGCATCAGATCAAGACGAATATCACACTGATCAAGACGAGCTTGAAAGAGAACCAACTGGATAATACAGAAATCAAAGATAGCAAATAAGAAACTAAGAAAAGTAACCAACACAAGCAAGAGAAAAGCTGAATCGTCACCAGAAATTGAGCCAATTCAAACCCATATTAAAACTGTCAATGCAATTACTGCACAAAAAGTGCGTGACCCATAAATAAAGAAACAGGTTCCACCCCACGTCAGTATTCAGAAACTAATAAAAGGAGTAGTACGAAATGACACAAAAATAACATCTGGAAAATAAACACAACGGACGCCGAAGACTACAAAGCTTTATCGAACAAATTAAATTTTGATGGATCTTCATCCAACTTATTCAAAAGATGAAATTATTGAGGACCTGCAAAACAAAGGCCTGAAAATAATCGATGCAGTCCAAAATTATCAGAAAAGAGATGAGAAAACAACTCCCACTTTTCATGCTAACCTTCGACAAACAAGAATAAATAAAAAATATTTATAATATTAAGGCTCTCCCCAACCTCAGAGTTAAAATGGAAACACCGAGAAAGGTCACTCGACTTATACCTCAATGTGATAACTGCCAAGATTATAATCATACACAAAAGTACTGTCACCGTGAAGCAAGGGGTGTTAAATGTGCAGGAACACATGCTGGAAACGACTGTACAGTTCCCCGAAATACAGCACCGAAGTGTATCAATTGTAAAGGCCAGCATCCAGCAAGCTACAGAAGGTGTGAAGTTGCAGTAGAACTACAAAAAATGGAAGATAAATCACGCAAACCTGATACAATAAGAAATATACAATCCATAAAAAAAACACGGAACCAAAGCCAACAGCTCGTAACTTGCAAAGAGAGCGAGTAAATGAAAACGTTACTTATGCACAGGTAGTCCAGCAGACAACAGAAACAGTCTAAAGTGGAGCTCGTTCTACAGGATATACTAAAAATCATAGAGAACATCACAGAGATCTTCCGGAGCAATTTTTTCAAATTTTAAAATTATACATATCAAAGAGGCACTTCCGAGTAAGATAAGATAATGAATACTCCCAATTAAAAAGAATAACAGCAGCAGTACCGCAAAGGAGTGTTCTTGGACCAATTCTTTATCTCCTATATACAAGAGATATACCAATTACTGAAGCAACATTGGCCACTTTCACCGATGACACGGCAATACTTGCAACAGCAAATAACATCAATGACTCCATTAGTAAATTACAGACGGCTACTAACCTGATATGTAATTGGACAAAGAAATAATCCTAAATAATGTCCGAGATAATGCTAAATATCTCGGCATGACTTTATATGCTAAACTTAGATGGAAGGAACATATAAAAAAGAAAAGAGATGAACTAAACATAAAATTCAAAAAAATGTATTGGCTTTTAAGGAGACAATCTGAACTAGTGATCCACAACAAATTTCTGTTATACAAACAAATTCTAAAACCTGTATGGACATATGGCAGCCAACTCTAGGGTTGTGCCAAAAAGTCAAATATCAAAATCATACAAACAGCTCAAAATAAGATCCTGCGATGCATCGTTAATGCACCATGGTACACTCGAAAGGACAACCTCCATCGAGATCTAAATATCGAGCTTGTCGTGGATGAGATTAATTATCATGCAACAAAACATCTACAACGTCTGCACCAGCATGAACATCTGGATATATGCTGACTCCAACAAGAAGACTAAAAAAACCAAACCACTGGACTTTCTGGATCAAAATCTCTTCTTGTTAAAAAAATCGCTTTAAGGCACTGTCAATATCAAAATCTAAATGCAAATTAAGAGTGCAATTATTCACTAGCACTGCCCCACTTATCAACACGCTATTTTTATTTGTAATGCCCGAAAAAATCCACCCAAACATTGTGCGTTGCAACACTAAAGTATTGTTAACATTGGATAGTCGCCCATTTCGAATAACGTGGAAGAATCTTTCAGTACCGATTAAGATGTCAACCGCGGTCCAACTAGATTATAATTAGGGTCAGCTATAGTTTCAAATCATTTAGAAAACTAACATCTTTACAGTCAACATCAAAACCTGGCAATCTGTTCGGCAGTTGATTGACTATAGGCGCATCAATCTTAAGTGTGTCCATCGCCGAGTAAATTGACTTTACTGTGATGGAAACATTTACTGTGTCACTTTACTGTGATGGAAATTCCTCTAGTTGTTTACTTTCCCGAAGCTGAACCAGTAATTGCAATGCTTGCTTTGGAGCGAGGCAATTTCAATCGGTGCATGCATGCCTCCGTTATAAAAGAGGCCTGGGATCCGGAATCTAACAATGCTCTGCATTGATGAATAACTCCATCGTTATCAGTTACTTCAACTATTGCCGTGAGAAGTAATGATTTTCAATGAGCTTATGCGTTTCATTGCAGGTGCCTTAGATCTTTGCATTGAGCTTAAACTTTCTAAGGCATCACTTTTTTTATTTAAAAATGCAGTTGACTAAAAGAGGGAAAGTCTACTTCAGTGGTTTATGAGCCCATGCTTCTTTTGATTCGTTGTCCAATTTATATACTAATAAATAAACGAGCCATGGATCTCGACCTTCCACGTGCTTACAGTACCTTCAACCTTTTATGACTTCATCTGATATGTCCAACAGATTTCGAATGGGTTTCGCACAATCTTGTTGATCCATAAATCGTTTTAATAAAGTTTGAACCACGTGTTTGCGTTTATCAAATCTGATTTTAACTTTATCCCAACCTTCGTCATAATAAGCATCGGTTACAGTTAGATGCTTAATTAGATCATACGCATCTTCTTTGAGTAGGCTTTTCAAGTACTGCAGCTTATGTACTTTAGGAATTTTTTCGTTGTTATGAACCGAGTTTTCGAATAGATCACGAAAATGCGGAAAATCCGCGTATAATTGCCACTAAACTCAGGAATGTTGACACGAGGTAAGCGAACTTTACTTTCTCGTTTGAATATTGAAGAAATCTCTTGCAGGAAGTTGCTTTGGTTAAGCATATAAGCTCGTATACCGAATGGTTACTCAGGTTAGAATTGATTTCTTTGTGCTGCCTTTCCAGTATAACCAATCTGTCCTCGATATTTTCAACCAAATCCATATTTGCGTCATCGAATTTACCTTTCATTAGCCTTCCAAGAGCTTGAAATTCCTTTCATTCATCAGCTAAAAGCGTAATTTAAGTTTTATTTCGCGTGAAATAACCATTGTCTAAGAAAATTACCTGATATTCTCTCAAAAAGATGGCACAAGTGAACAACTTAAGCAGAGCAAGTAATAGAAATTATGCTAATGTCGTTTACGTATGTCGTATGATTGTCAAACTTGGACCAAAATTTCGACTGAATGAGACGAATCGAGCTGGCCCAAATGGTATATAAACCATGCTGCTAGCTAATTAACGACTAATGAATGTGAATCGATTCTGGTTTTCGACATGGTTATCAACCAAGACAACATTTGTTGAAAATATATAGGACCAGTGAAATATTAAAATTATTTCTTATGCGCGAGGAGACACGTTCGGAATATGTACAATCAAGCCGATTTCATATCAAAGGTAGCATTATTGAAATGACCATCCCAAATTCTCAAATGATATTTCCTGAATAATGATCACTGACAGTTAGAGTGAGTACCACAAACCACCCAGGTTGCGCAGTGGTTAAAACACTGCGGCGTGGAGCGGGAGGTACCGGAGTCGAATCCCAATAGGAGCAGGATGCATTATCACCAACGATCGTTTGGGTGGTACGATTGGTGGTGCGAATGAACTCATCTGAGATCCAGTTGAGGTTAGAATCCGTGTGCCGTCCCATTTTCCAGGCAAGGAGCTATGCATAGAGCTATGCAATGTGCCGATGGTTTCTACGTAAATCGGACCTATAGCCGTAACGTCACAATGGACCAATATAGCCTGATTGGCAGATAACAGTACAGCAACAAAAAACGATACCACAACAACGCGAGAATTAATGTAACAAAGGCAATTCTGGCCGAACGCGGACTTATCAGGTAAACGAAATCACTACCGAGCACATATTTCGCTTAGAAAACGATTTGACACGTGAGTGAATTGGTTTCGTTATTTTGTGGTTGATTCTGTTCTTACTGTAAAACGACTTAAATCCTTCTGACACAAATAGAAGACCACTGATGTCTTCTTTTTGATTTGGCATTGGCATGACGGCAATATGCAATTGGTTGGTTTTTTCGATTTATTTATTGAATGATATATTCATATATCGTCAAAGTGAATAGACGCATTTTTAATAGCGTCTGCACCAAACCAGTCGGCAGTATTTAAAGTCTGTCCATGCAGGAAAATTCAACCTCATAGAAGTTTGACCCCATGGATTCGGGAGAGAGTCCATCATTGCAACGCACAAATGCTAACTATTCATGAGATCTCCTATAAGA
This sequence comes from Tipula lateralis, assembly GCA_963932295.1. Taxonomy (NCBI): domain Eukaryota; kingdom Metazoa; phylum Arthropoda; class Insecta; order Diptera; family Tipulidae; genus Tipula; species Tipula lateralis. Next base: position 60,145,022 of record OZ010736.1, on the reverse strand, counting down.
CCACGAAGTATCTCTGTAGAAAACTTAGCCAAAATTAAAGAGCCTCAGCAGATGAGTAACATCAGTTCAAAACAAATATCAGGGAATGATTTAAATGATAAAATAATACAATCATTACAAGCTGAATTAAGGGAAGCACGAAATGAAATCCATAAACTAAAACTGATGATAGATCAGAGTCACCCACAAAAAAATAATTTTACTATACCTGATTCGAGCGAAGAAGAGGAAATAGTAACACACGAAACAGCATGGGTACTACCAAAATCCAAAACAAGGAAGCGAACATCAAATGTAATGAAGCAGGTACTTCATCAGACAAAACGGAAAACCATCCAAATCAAACAGAATACCTAAACGGTTTGCAGCAACAGTGGCATTCATATAAAAATAAACATACACGACCGATAAGGGTTATGGTAAGAAATTTGCACCAATCATGCGACTCAGAGGATATTAAAAGAGAACTGAGTTAAAGGGGTTTTATAATCCTTGATGTCGTCAAAAAAATTAAAAAGACTAAGAAAGGGGATGAAGAACTAAGAATTCCTCTTCCGTTATTTATGCTGACTTTCGATAAGAAAGAATAGGTGTAAAAATTGAAGCGGTTAGAAGTAACCGTACAATACCGCAATGTAAACGTTGTCAGCGATATGGCCAAAATCAAAAGTTCTGCCAACACGAGCCTAGATGTGTTAAATGTGCTGAGAAACATTTAACTTATTCTTGTGAGAAACCCAGGAATACTGCAGCAAAGAGGATAATTCACATATGAACTCTGATCACTCTGCAATGATACTTTCCTTAAGCGACAAGATAAGTAGAAAGGAAACGAGACCAACTCTTGCCAGTAAAACAACTGATTGGGCGAGCTTCAGATCTGAAGTAGAAAACCAGATTAACTTACAAACACGACTAAAAACTATTCAGGAACTAGATGTTAACTAGTAGTTTTCTTTGTATCTGGGTATGACCCTGGGTATAACGGAAGAAATTTTAAAGCAACTACCAAAGAAAGCTATCGCTAAACTAACTCACTTGTTTAATGCTGTTATTAGATTACGGCATGTTCCTTCGGCCTGGAAAGTTGTGAAAGTTATTATGTTACCGAAACCAGGTAAACTGTCTAGTGAAGCTAAATCGTATCGTCCGATATCACAGCTCCCTATCATTTAAAAACTAATGGAGAGACTACTCTTGAAGAGAATGAAGCCAATAATAGAAAGTAGAGACCTAATACCGGGTCACCAATTTGGGTTTAGATCGAAACATTCTACAATTGATCAGGTTCACAGAATAATAGACATTATTATCTGAAAGGCTTTTTAGAGTAAGACAAGGAATTGAGTATTCTGGACTGAGAGAGGTAAGGTCAGGAGTCCCACAAGGCAGCATTCTAGGCCCAGTCCTTTACTTACTATATACAAGTGATATACCACAGTCCAACCACGTAAGCATAGCAACGTTTTCTGACGACAACGCGATACTTGCGACAGGGCAAACTGTGGAAGAAGCGGCGAATAAACTTCAATGTGCAAGTGATGAAATTCGCCAGTGGACCAAGCGATGGAAAATCAAACTTAATGAATTAAAACCTGCCCATGTCAACTTTACGAATAAATCATTGGTTAATCCGCCAACAATCAGCTTAAACGATGTGATGGTGCCGAACGTGAACTCTACTAAATACTTGGGTGTAACTCTGGATGTTAAACTTAAATGGGAAGAGCATGTGAATAAGAAAAGAAAAGAGGTTGATCTTAAATATAGACAATTGTACTGGCTAATTGGGCGAAGGTCAAAATTAAGCATATGCAACAAAATACTGATTTACAATCAGGTTCTTAAGCCGATTTGGCTATATGGCATTCAGCTTTGGGGTTGTTCTAAGCCCACTAACATCAAACTTATACAAAACTTCCAGAATAAGGTACTTCGGAGTATAGTCAATGCACGCTGGTACATTCGTATTAGTGATTTGCATCGTGATTTGGAGATTCCAGATATAAAACATGAAATAAAAAGATTTGCAACGAAGCATGAATCAAGGCTAATGGAAATGCCGAAGCCTGCCGAAGCCTTTAAAAAGAACCAAACCCTTCGAGCTCGTTAGTATGTAAGCAGCTACCTACCAACGAACAGGCACTGGTGCATCGCTGGACCAACAGTGACCACATTAAATTTATTTTATAAGAATTCAGATGTAAATTGATGGAGAGTCTGGAAAGACTAGTTAAAAAATTGTTGAATGATACTTCGCAAATTTGAATTTCTTGTGGATGATGTAAAGCACTGAAAGAATTGCGGCAAAGTAGCAATGCCGAATGATTTGCACATACTGGTTCCATTCTGCAGTGGCCTAAATGTTACTAGTAAGTGGAACGAGCACTTTCCAAGCTGTGCACACTACACAGGTTTATGTGTAGGATAATTTTCAACCATCAACTATCTTTCGTTTTAAGACACCAATTCAGTCAGACTTTAGTCAGAACTGAAGACTAATATCATAAAAAATACGGTTATTATAAGTTCGATTTAGCCTAGAACATCTGAACAATGTATTGCTTCTTGCAAGATTATTTATAATACTGACAAGAATGTCGTTCGATGAAAATACCTTTTGTATCCTGAATCAATCGAGATTCAAAACAGATACATTACGTTCCAACTATCGTAGCTTTAAGCAGTTGCTTGGATTAGTGGTGAATTGTGTTTATGGGGGTATTGTATGCGATATTATTTTTCTTCTCCTCTGGGTTCTTCTTCTGCAAAAGACTCCAAGTTTGGAAAAAAATATTGAAGGGGTCGCATTATATTTCCCGAATGTGTATTTAGCGTCGAGGGTGTATCTTTCCAATTTGCCAAAAGAGTCAATCTATTTGCCAATGATAGGAATGGACGCTGTATTGAATTTCTAATAAGAAGGTAATCTTTGAATTACAAATGTAAGGTGGCCAGATAACGTAATGGAAATTTTTTTTCGAATGAGGACAACTGTGATAATTATCTAACCTCGTAGGCTCATTTGACCTTTATAAACATTACCAAGTGTTTGTAGATTTTTTCGTTGCCGAGTCTTATTATATAATAACCTAATCGAGAAGTCCCAGTTTAACAAAAACTCAACCTCAATAAACTGGTTGTGTGACATAGTTAATTGTTTTATTATCTTTAAGATAGATTGAGTACAAATATTAGGGCGATAGGCAAAGAAAGACACATTTATGTCAATTTCCAAATTCATCTAATTTTGCGTTTACAAAAGTTTAGGTAGAAACGTAAATTTACAAGGAAATGGTTATCATCGAGCACACACACACATTCTTACATGCAACGTTTACCTAATTGTTGTTCTTTCGTCTATGCAAAAACGCGGTAGAATACATAATCGTTATCTTTCGAGGTTGAGCAGACATTTATGTATGCATTAAAATAAAAATTCTTATCTCGCACTAATATTCTTATATTTAGAATTAAACGTAACCAGCTGATTTCTTTATGTTTTTCTTTGTAGTTTGTTTTATAGTTTTGTTAGTGCAGATACAGTCTTCAATGATGATAAGTTTTTTAAAAACCAGTTTATTGCCCACACAGTTTGACAGTTCCATCTGCCAGGCAACTATTCATATAAGCCAGGATACGATAAAACCTGTGAAATGAGACCAAGCTTGGCAGGTTCCACCTGCCTCATTTTCGATGCAAAGTCATCCTTACTTTATTGCATATGTCCAGTGAATCATACAAACTGTGCAGTAGATATTCTAAAAGTTATTCTTAATCTTGTGGGTCTCTATCCGTCACAGAAAGAAGTTTGAACCTGTAACAAATGGTACATTTTACCAACTGTGTTTAATATGTAGATGCGTTTCCCTTTGGCAATATAACCAACCGCTTTCTTCCGGTTTAGAACGGTAAATCATGCTGTAAATAAATGACGCCACTGGTCAACTTCTTTGAAATGTGCTATTCAGCTTCAGAGTTGACTTGATTAGTTGCAAACATTTTAACCGAAATCAGTGATTTTGTCGTTAATGGGCGAAATGTGCTTTCCATTCACTCAAACTCGATTGGCTATTCTTAGTGGCAATTCGCATCACACACTCCACTCCCTAGGTATGTTCATGTGTAGTAGTATATAGTTGGAACCGCTGAGTTTAACTGAAATTATATTTAGTTATTTTAAGCTGAAGAGTAGCTGCATCTAACAGTGGTGGAGGTTGGTTTGTAATAAGTGTCGGCTCGAATTTATTTCTTATAGTTATTATTGCCAGTCTGGGTCCTTTTCAAGCCACTTATCGTTTCACTGTGTAGGAAATGATTCTTGCACTTCAAGAAAAGTGGAGACTTCTTGTCCGCATTTCTTCAATTAGCGGATCCTCTTGGACAAAATCAATTAAAGCGATGACTACTCTAGCTGATCCTTGATAAAAGTTTATGATGCTATAAATAGAGCTGTGAACGTGACAACAAGCTGATGAAATTTACCTTTTAATTTCGAAGTGGCATTGATTGACAGCTAAGGGTGCTAAAAGGAATCAGCACAACACATTGTTGTGATCTGTAATGTTGGTTCGCTAGCTTGGTTTCGATCTGATGACGTCATTGATTTGTTGTGTCATCGAAAAGATCGATTCCATCTCATCAGTCATATGCGATCGGACTTGATGTATAGTGCATTTTGTTTCTATATATGTTGTGAGGCTTTGTTGCAACAGTTCCAGCGAATTACAGAATTTTGAATCGAAAACGTTTTTTTTTCGATTTTTTACATCTTTTGGCATCCTTTAAAGGCCATTTTGTTATCTCTGGGTGTACCAGCTTTCAGATTAAACCTCATGATTTTTGTCGTCTGTCAACTCGAACTTTCTCTTCTTAGTGAGATAGATTTTTGGTTCTTCTTTACTTTAATTCCCGAGTTTTTAAGAAAGCTGAACCCTATTTCGTTACTCTATAGTTATGTATGTAGCTATATATCCGTGTAGCACGGTTCGATACTAAGCTTTATTGAATAGTCAACACAGTTCTACTATTCGCATGTGTTATTTAGTTGACGATGCTGATATTAGCCGAAGGTTATGCTTATTAAGCTTATTGTTACCTGACCATAACACAACAATTAGCTGCATGTTACGTATTTACTCAGCCGCTTTCAAAAGAGAGTGAATTAAAAGTGTTTTCTGCAACAATGTGCGCTATATAAACCCAGATGCCAAACGTAACAACAAATTTAGGCAATTTATCCGAACTACATTGGAAATCTTCTGTGAAGGAATAGATAAACCACCTGCAATGGACCAGCCCCAAAAACTACTCTCAAAAGATCTTACAAATGGAAGAGGTCTCATTCAAAAGAAGGAATGCTAAGCTTTAATGAGAGCTGGATAGTAAAATTAAGGGACTTGTTCCTTTAAGGGACCCACTTTTTAGACTCTTGACAAAAACGAACCAATCACAAACTACATTGAGGTAGTTAATTAACTTCATAAAAGGATACAGAGTCTAATTTTTAGTCTAAAGGTGCCGGATGGACATTGATTATTATTCGCATCTTTCTGCCAGAAAGAATTACAGATATGATTCTGCATCTGATTTGTATTTCTAGAGTGTGTTTTAATTACATCTCTTGTAAGGGAAGAAAGATGATTGTATTGATCATACATATAAGCGGGAACGTTCCGATATCGCATATAGCATAATTAGATGTATGTACATTGAAGACTATGGAAAAGATGCTGCATCAATACACATTAAAAGTAACTTCCTGTATACGAATCCATACCATAAAGGGCAGTTCGATTATCAATCGCGGAAAACGAAAGAGTTCTCTGTGTCTTAGTGATATTGATGAAGTTTTCTATAACACCTCTTACGACCATTGGTAGAGCAGAAAAGGGAAAGTTGTGACACGAAATACGACAAAATGGATAAGGTCAATGCTCGTGTGGATGAATATTACAGCTAAAATTGAAGATGCATTGGTGACCGACTAAACCATAAAGACGGCTAAGGAAATGTCCTTATGCACTTTGGAATCAACATATCACCAAATCTTTAAAATTGCGGCAGGGACTTTTTGAGAGTATCAAATGCTTTATGGTAGTACTTCGGAATTGAAACCGAAGATGTTCTACTAATCATATACGTAACTGTTATAAGACCCATGGTGGGCTTTTTCGAATGGTGGCCAAGAACTGAGGTATCAAATGTTCAAACATTAGTCAACAAAGTTCAATTAGTTTGCATTGGTATTAGTGAATCAAAGCGAATATGTCGGACTTCTACTGTGGAGGCACTGTTCGACTGCCACACTGTATCTGCATATAACTAGGACTCCACCTTTATAATATGCAATAAAAATTCCAACTAATGAGAATCTGAAAATCAACAGATTTATTTCCCTCGACTCCAGTAGTTCCTGGTGTCAGGAGTGTTACTCTATTTGTGGTTGTCAGTTGTTTAATTGTATTCACCATTATATACCATTTTGGAATTAATGGTATAGGACCCACGAGCCTTAAGGCCTGAAAGATATAGGCCTTTGTGCTATTGGTCTTTACTAGTATAGAGCTCTATGGTTTGGTTTTCGAAAGTCTGCATGTATAGCATACATTCGACGGCATACTTTTTGACTGGTCTACCTCAAACGGTCTTAGGATTTTCTGTCGCCAAAATTGGTTTGAGTCTGTTAAAACTCGATAAAAAACTGGCAATTACATATAATAAAGATAACTGTTATATGGGTACCGGGCATGCTGGAGTTGAGCTACATGAAGACTGCTTATGAGTTGAGAGAACCGTATAGTGGTGGTGGAGCACTGAGTGCTTTTAATAGGGACCACTTATCAGCAATACGTTCCCAAGTTAAAATAGTCCTTTCCATTGTACGAGAGGAAAGGTTAGGCAAGATTGAGTGGCTGCTACAGCACACTTAGACCGACGACGGTCTGTTGTGATACTACATGATCTTACATGATCTTACCCTATAACCCTTATGAGAACCAGTTTGAGCTACTTATGTAGCGTGATAAGTCTCGCACCTTTCAGTTTTCGAGATCATAGACGCAGTCCAGTAGTCCCACGATCGTTTTTAGTTCACGTCTTCGTAGTGAGATCAGTGTCTTCAAGTACAGCTTTGGCCAAACTTCCGGTAGTAGTTGGAAAGTTGTACCATGACTCGCAAGTTCGTCCACGCTATAGTTCCCCATGACGTTCGAGTGGCCAGGGACCCAGACTATCTGAATGTTGAAAAACCCACTCATCTCATTCAAAGACGAGCGGCAACCTAACGCCACTCTAGACGTCAGAGATACAAAATCCAGGGACTTGATTGCCGCCTAACTGTCCAATAAATTTCGATATCAGTCGAAGATACCATACATTATGTCTCAACCAGTTCAGGACCTCCTCGTTGTACGATAAAATCTAGGAGCCAGCTAGCTCTCAGTAAAACTTAGTTATCTTATCACTGTTGCGATTTTGAAGTGGAATCATGTCAAGAGTCTTTGTGCAACTTTTATCCGCTTATGACTGCACCATCTTGAAGGAAAAAATATAGTTATATTGGATTCATTAAAACTCTGAAGCACTCAGGAGAACCTAGCAAAAAAATATTTTAGGTCACGGTGCTCTGCGGTTTAGCATCGACTTGTTCCCACTTATATAATATCAAGCATCCTATGGTCTATCGATGTATTTCTAAGCTTTAATCTCATTTTGTCCATTTTTCCATCTCATGTCTTGAGCATGGGGGTATATATACATCGTTCGTTAACCCCAAGTTTTTGAAATGATATCTAAAAGTTAGCCAATGTGAGGTTGTCCCAGTGGGAGGCCTTTTTCAGATTCTCTAAGAAAGTTATCGCTGTTCTAAGGTGTTTCATAGTGTCTCTCGAGAAGGGTTCCGGTCGTATGGGAGCAATAGTAGTTACCTCACTCGCCTCGACTTCAGTATGCCCTGGTGACCAGATAAGTTTACATCTGTTGGTGCTTTTTTCAGGTGTTTGACTGTATTTAGACAGTCTCATGCCGTTTAAAATTAATGGCATTTGACCCAAGAGTTTTGAAGGAAGCTTGGCTGTCTGATAAAACATAGAATTTTGTGCTATTTAGGCCTCTGTTTAGGTTTGCAAGAGTAGAGAGCTCTATGGTGTGCATTCCCGCTTATTGGTTTCATAGGTGCCCAGAAACTATTATATTCCTGGAATTCCTATCAGACGGCATATTTATTGACTGGTTCACCTAAATACCTTAGGATTTTCAATATGTAATTCCATATGTAAATTAGTCATTTCTAGGAGCAATTCGGCTTTTGGGCCAGTTTTATTTCACCTACATAGAAGATTCTTTAGATCTATTTTTTCAGACTCTACATTTGTATTTCCACTACTTGAAGACGGCTGCTGAATTACAACGTACTCTGAGCAACACTATTTTTTAAATACAACCAACGTGTGTTTGGTTGAAAGAAAAACGTGTATTGCCACAGAATATGTTTCCCTAATTCCACTTCCATTTCACAGAAGCGGTATACACCTTGATCAAAAAGTTCCCAGAATAACCACCGTGTGGCGCTCCTCTCGTTCCGATTTAAGTTCTGTTTTTTTGTTAAGTTGGTACATCTGATGTTGATATTCCCTCTAATCTAAATCGAAAACCGACGAAAATATTGATAAAGTAAAAGAAATGTTGCTCAATAACCGCAAATTAACCATCAGAGAGATAGCGGAGGACTTGGACATTGCCTGTGAATCCGTCCAAGACATTTTGGTAAATGTTTTGCGTTTCCGTCGTGTAGCGATAAAGTTGGTGCCAAAATACCTCAAAATCATGGAAAAAGGGGCCGTGTTGACGTCGCAAAACACATTATTTGCAAGGCTGAATCCGATCCCACGAAGTGGGTTTGTGAGTACGGTACGCAATTCAGACACGAGGCAGATGAATAGCATTCACCAACTGAGCCGAGACCAAAAAAACCAAGTCGTTTTCAATGAAAAAAGACGGCAATGCTCACGGTTTTCAATGGATTACAACGGTGTAGTGCATCATAAACTTTTGCCAGAAGGCCAGACCGTAAATAAAGAGTATTATTTGGGCGTTATGAGACGTTTACGTGAAGCAATTCGTAGAAAGAGACAAGAATTGTTGGCAGAAAACTCGTGGACCATGATAACGCATCGTCGCACAGTGCCATCGCAATAAATACCACCCAATAGCCACCGAATTTACCTGATTTGGCTCCCTGTGACTTCTTTCTGTTCAATCGGGTTAAAACAACATTACGGGAAACGCGTTTCAGCAGGTGAGAGGATATAATGGAAAAATCGCAGGAAGCACTGATGGACCTGCCGAAAACCGAATATAAAAATGTTTCGAGGATTGGATCAAGCGCTGGCATAAGTGGGTTATAGCCGATGGGGATAATACCATAGACACATATCTGACACATGACACACCACAATTTTCATTTCATTTGACAGTTAATAATAATTAATTAAAATTCTTACTTTAACTGTTTGGTTTAATAATATTGTTTCGCCCTCTGCCTTAAATTTCCTATTTGCTTTAATTTTCTTTTCTTTTTCATTGATTTTCCATTAATTTATTAAATTCTGTATTAATTTTTTTAAACTACAAATTTTATAGAAAAAAATAAACAAATATATAAAAAACAATATTTATAGTTCTCGGTATTCACTAACTGTATAACTGTGGCACTGTCATCACTAAACTGCCGTGGGATGAGAAAAAATGTCACATTCCGAAACCATTTTTAAACCAAGTTCCAAACCATGGTTAGCAGTGACACAATACAACGAAATCATGGTTAACTCGAAACTGTAGTTACGAAACCAGATATGTGTCTATAGTATTACCAAAGAGAATAAATATAAAGAGGAACATCTTATATAAACCGCGGTTGCATATAAACTATAAATTTTAAAATATTTCTGAGTTATTTGGTGATGGCAAACGAAATAGAATAAACATATATTTTTTGTTTGTTTTCTCTTTCGAACGACAACAAAAAAAAATATTTGTTTGACTATTTCCAAACTTCGCTTACTACTTCATATTATAATTCGATTGTTTGTTTTGCTGTCGTTCGAAAGAGAAAACGAAATAAAAAATATATGTTTATCCTATTTCGTTTGCCATTACCAAATAACTCAGAAATATTTTTAGTTTATGTGCAACCCGGTTCATATAAGATGTTCCTCTTTATATTTATTCTCTTTGGTATTACTTTCGATGGGACAATATAGATTTAGATTAATAAACTTGTATTTCTAATTTTCTGAATGAATTCTGGGCCCTTTTAAATCAAGGTTTATCCATCGTCCACGCAGCCTCATGATTTTAAGATGATATCCTAAAGGAACATGACTTGTGAAGCTGGTTAAAAGGCTCAAGTCAGGTTAACCAAGTAAGACAAGGTCTTAAACACGGTTTGTCGAAGGTGAAATAAATATTATTGACTGTCGCAGACCTGGAACTCTAAGCCAGTGGAAGGTCTTGATCGGAATTAGCACACAATCAATTCTCCTCGACTCCGTTGTGCCCTAGTCATCATATGAGTGTTCCTTTGTTCATAGTCTTGTCAGGTATTTAACTGTATTTAGATAGTCTCATACTCTTTAAACTTAATGATCCTTGAAGGATGCTTGACTCTATGGCGTGCATTCCCGCTTATAATATGGTTGCATAGGTGTGTAGAAACTATTTTATTCCTGGAAATTCCTATCAAACGGTTTACTCATTCACTAGCCCACCTAAATCTCTTATGAATTAGGTAGCCGAACAAATTTTTCTTCATCTTTTAGGTCAGTTCTCATCTTTTTTTTCAGACTCTAAGTTTGTATTGAAGACGGCTTTTGAATTTCAATATATTCTTGACAACATCGGTTTTTGTTGAACTACCGACCAAATGTACTAAAATTACAACCAGCGTGTGTTTGGTGGAAGGAAAAAGGTATATTGGCACAGAATATGTACGCAGCCTCATGCTTTTAACATGATATCTTAAGTGAACATGACTTGTTAAGCTGGTTAAAAGGCTCAACTCAGGTTAGCCAAGTAAAACAAGGTTTTTGACACGGTTTGACGAAGGTGAAATAAATATTATTGACTCTATACCAGCGGAAAATTTTATGTAAATTCTCTCAAAGTTTTATCGCTATTCTAAGATGTTTGTTAGTGACCTCACAGAAGAATTCCGGTCGTATGGAAGCAATAGTAGCACCTCCACGATTTCCGGCACAAAGTACAACTTATAATATGGTTGCATTGGTGCCCAGAAATTATTCTATTCATGAAAATTCCTATCAGATGGTCTATCAGAATCTCTTATGAATAGCAGGTGGCCGACCATATTTCCAGACGACTGAGACATGCACATTTAAATGAGTCAGTTCTAGGAGCCCTTTGGCTTTTGGGCCAGTTCTCATACACCATGACGACGTATGTTGAATTTGAACATCGTTTTTTGATGAACCGTCGACCAAATGTACTAAAATTACAACCATCGTGTGTTTACACTGACGACTATTTTGCTTAATATAATAAGAAGCGAGAAGAAAATTTTTAGAATTATTTTGTCTTTCGATAAGTGTGCACATCGGCGACACACAGTAGATACAATAACAAGTGTTTTACTGATTTTCTTCTTTTATTTTCTTTTGTAAATCTGTTTGACTTTCATTTGCCATATCATTTCTTGGTTTGATGTTGTTGTTGTTGTTTTTGATTAGTTCAACGATACTTATATAAAACTGTGATTACGATTAATTGAATCTAAATAATTAAGAAAGGCAAAATGAGTTCAAATATTGAAATTAAAGAGCAGATGAGTAAGATCGATACGATTAAACTAAGAAATCGTCACATTGGGTAAGGTTCGACCATTCGATTTGTTTATATAAGATTTGATTTAATCGAACATTTTTTGTTTTTGGTTTAATTACAAGAAAATCGTGTAAATTGTTCTACGGGGCTGATCCATTGAAAATTATTCGAGGTCAAGGGCAGTACATGTTCGACGAGGAAGGGAATCGATATTTGGACTGCATAAATAATGTTGCTCACGGTAAGTACTAGGTTATATCGTATAATTTGGTGTGTCGTGACAGGTTTTTGAACTTACAATTTTCGCGATAAACATCTTCTTATCACTTTTCTTTTGTTTGTCTTAATCTTAATGCCTTTAAGATATTTCATATAATTACTTTGTATACATATGTCCGGGTGAAAATCCTTTCTTTTACTCTTCAACATGTATATATATGATCAATCAAAATATTTGTACTGATAACAGTTTGTTGTCTCAGCTCGTACAATATAAATAAGCTGTATGTATACAGTGTCTCGCGATGTAAATAAACACTTCCACACATGTATATCGGGTAAACACGACCGGCACTAATTATGCGCGATAACGATCGCGTTGCGATAAGAACGGGTTAACGTCGCACAAATAATCGGTTATATTTATATTAGCTGGATATCTGATATGTGAGCATTCGATTATGTTACGAACTAAACAATGCTGTGCCTATTCACAATCTTAAATTGTGGCCTGTGTGTGATATAAAATGTCATCAAGCCCATTTCAAGGTTATTTCGTTATTTAATAAAATTAATTTCGCGACTTTATTCAGCGTCCGTTCGAACAATTAAGTTAATTTGTTCGACGATATAAATCAGCGCTCAATGCAGTACAAAGGTCAAATTTAATTGTTTGGCTTTAGTACGTTGTCTTGATGTAATTACTATTTTTATCATTAGCGTCACTGTGTATGTAGCTCCATCCGTAATGGTCTGGTTGGTTTCTACCGCTAATGGAACTTTTCGAAATTTTTGAAATTTCCCACTATCGGAGAATGCGAGCTTTAAAAACTATAGGCCCTCACAACTTTCACAGAATTCATTATATTCCATACCCATTCGTGGTCACCCAATTTATTTGATATCAATGACTGATGTGACCTTTGTGGGGTGGTATAATAATTTTTTATTTGTATTTTAATATTTTATACTATGCAATCTGTTTTGGGGCTCAAGGCTCTCCCAGCTTTTTCACGGTTTGCTTAATCACGTTCTACCATACGGTTTGTTGGCCAAATCGAGGGCAAACGGCTATAGGTTCGATTTTCGTAGAACCATCTGCGCTTTGCATAGCTCCATGCCAGTCTATAGTACTGACATGGAAGATGGGTCGGCCCATGAGTTCTGCACTCCGATAGAGGGTCATAGATGTGTTCATTCACACCACTGTTCGTAATCGGATGGTGAAAAATCCCTTTTGCATCTTGTTCCTATCGGGATACGAAGAAGCTATTTCCCGCTCCAACTCCCACAGCTTTAACCACAGAGCCACCTGGGCGGTGTGCAGCATCTTTTGGGATGAGAAAAAACGCTTCGGCCCAGTTCGTCCAGTCCTTTGATTTCTGTAGTTTATGGAACCACTAATTCAAAGGACTTTATTCTTTTTAGACGCTTTGGTCTATTGTTGTGATCCAGTAGGCTCCGCAGCTCCTCGCTGCTGCAGTCGCATGACTCCTTGCAAATTTAAATATTTCAACTCTGCCGTATTTCATGTTAAGGTGTCGATGGAGGTTGTCATTTCTAATAAACCATGGAGCATTCACAATGCTACGTAGTACTTTGTTTTGAAATATTTGTATGATCTTAACTGTAGTTTTCTTTCCGCAGCCCCAAAGTTGAGTGCCAGATAGGATAAAGGATTGGTATGTCCAGATAGGTTAAAGAATTGGTTTATATACCAGAAGTTTGTTGTGCGTTGTCAGCTCAGAGTTTCTTCCAATAAGCCACTGCATTTTTGTGAATTAAAAATTCAATTTTCGCCCTTACTTTCCACCTGATCTTAGTGTCTAGTGTCATACCAAGGTATTTCGCATTGTCAGAGTACGGAATTTTTTGGGAATTCATTCCAATGGGAATGTATTCTACTTTCTTGTTGGTGAAGTTCATGTGTGTTGATTTTGATTCGTTATTCTCCAAGTTTTTGTCCAAGTGTTCACTATATTAATAGCGTTTTGTAGTGGTCATAACTGCAGTGTCATCAGCTAAAGTCTCGATTCTGGCTTCTACTATATTTGGTAGATCATTTGTATACAGACGGTATAACACAGGGCCAAGCACACTATCTTGTGGGACTCCTGCCAATATTTTCTTTAGTTTTGAGTACTCCTCTTCCTGTTTCACCCGTAAGTACGGTGATTGATGTAAGACCTAAGCAATTCAAAATATTGTTTTGGTACATCCCGTTGGAGCATTCCAGACTGTGGTGCCAAACATTATCAAATACTTGGGCTACGTCTAGGAATACTACTGAACATACCTTCTCCTCCAGTCTCTTTACTCGTATCCGTGATCTTATGTACCTGTTCTACCAGTGGTAGTTCGCGCTTTGATTATTTTCGCTGTTATCAGGTCGTATCCAGGAGCTATTTTATCTTTAAGATATTTTATTTCTTGATTTCTTTCACAGTGACTGGTAGAACAAGTACCTCGTCTATTTTGATTACCGGTGTTAAATATTCATTTCCTGTCTGCCCAATTGGTCGTTTAAAGGTAATTTCTAGGTGTTCGGCAAACAGATCAGCATTTTGTTTATCGTTGCGAGCCCAGGTTTCATCAACCATGTTTATGGGTGGCACTTGCATTTTAGGTCTTTTCAGATCTTTAGTGGCCTTCCACAACGAATAATTTGTGTCAGGTTACTTAAAAAGCTAGCTACTGACTCATTCTTGATCTCTTTTATGAGCAGTTAAAGTTTGTTGCACAAATTGTTTAGGATTGTTTTATATTCAGGGGCTCTAGTTGCAGGCTCGTATTTTTTCGTTAACCAAGTCTCTCACTTCAAATGGGTAGCTTATACTTTTCTGTAATATACCTTGCTGGATGGGGGTTCTTTCCCATGCTGGTTTTTGTATACTTTCAATGAGATTTTACAGCTATTCTTCTATCATATAAGCGTTCGAGATTGGCACCTGTAGATTGACGCTTTCTACGACTATAGCTGTCGAAAGTATTCCCAGTTTGCTTTGTTATTTGTAAGTGTTGAAGGGCTTGCTTTCCTTATTGCCGTGGAATTTATTGTCATTTTTTCATTTTCGTCTGCTACCCCTTGATATATAGAAGTCTAGAAGGAGTGGAAACTGGAGTGGAACTCACATTTTAATCTTCTGCCTGCTTCAAATAGCTCCCTCCCTTTGGGAGTAGTTCGCTTTGATCCCCAAAATATGTTTTTTTGCATTAGAGTTGCCTCCAATAGTGAATTGTTATTAAACGATTTAAAAAAATTGATGGTCTTCCTTTTCTGGGTTATATCTTGGTGGACAGTAGATTGCTAATATAGTGTACCTCTTTTTGTTTTTGGTTTCAATAGCAACAGT
This sequence comes from Tipula lateralis, assembly GCA_963932295.1. Taxonomy (NCBI): domain Eukaryota; kingdom Metazoa; phylum Arthropoda; class Insecta; order Diptera; family Tipulidae; genus Tipula; species Tipula lateralis. Next base: position 60,129,609 of record OZ010736.1, on the reverse strand, counting down.
TGTTACTTTCTGCTGGGTGAAGAGCTTGATAGCACTGGTATCCACGAATTTTGAAATGCGAGATTCTAGTAGAGTGACTTGCTGAGATCAGGCATATCTTCCAGATGAGAATTTATAGTGGTTAACTTCTGCAGTATTTCTTGCAGGACATGATTTTTCTGACTGGGTGCTTTCTTGGTATTTTCCTTTTGGCTAGCCATTTGGGCATATGTCGTGCCTTCACTTAGTTTCGCGCTATTGAGAATGATTCGGTTTGGATAGGATGGCGTTCTAGATTGAGAGAGATGTTCTTTGTTGGATTTCTTTGATTTTGCAGTGTATACAAGCTGGTTCGCTTCTACTTTTGTAGCATTCTTTTGATGGATGTTTCCCAGCGTATCTAGGCTTCCCCTTATGTATCTAGGCTCCCTATAGCAGTATTTTCGTGTGTAGTTATATGCCTGTCAGTTGTGACATATTAAGGATTCTTTTGATTCCATATACCTTATCAATGCTCTCAGTGTTGTTTAATGTTAACATAAAAAGAGTGGAACCGTTTTTGGTTGTTACTCTTTCATCGTTTGAGTTTTTAGTAACGTTTTTCTTTAGAATGTTCACAGCATTTATAATTTTGAATCCTTTATGACTAAGTTCCTCCATTATTTCTTCAGTTGGGCATGTATGATGTAGCCTTTGGGCCATGACTTTAATTTTGTTGATCTGCTTTGTTTTCATACGTGAACCATTCGATGTTTTGAGCAGTAATTGGATTTGCTGACACTCTGTAAGTTTCTGGATCAATTGCATTCACATTCCAAACATTATTATTCAGTGCAGTGTGCTTATATTTGACGTTTGGAACTATTTTCATTATGTTTTTAATTGTTTCGTATTCACTAACATTAAGTATTCATGGGTGGAGGTGGTATATGTTAGCGGTTTGGAGTTGTACATTCTTCTGTAATTTAACTAGGTCCTTGCTATGACTGACCGAGTTAGTTTATTGGTGGTTTTCTTACGCCCTATATTGATTGTTCCACCTCTGGCGAGGATTCTGCTTTCGTTTAGTTTTAACAAGTCTTCCTCTTTTCATAGACGGCTATAGCATTTGGGTTTCAAATCCATATCGGTATGAGATATCAGTGTTAGAGATATCGATTTTGTTGTTGGTTTGAGTTTGCGTCATCCCCATAAGAATCAATCCTAACTCTGTTCTTTGAGCTCCGACTCGGCCATCCATCCAAACTCGGTTATTATTAGTATCGTATTGTTGGTTTGGGAAATACGGAATAAAAAAATGTTATTCTTCTGGAAAGTCAAGAAGCAGTTCTTTATGTTCCGAAAAATTGAAACTTTTAGACATTTACCTGAGATTCAATTGTCACCGTGGGTCTTGTTGGGGCTCCATTTAAGTATATATGTGACGGCTCTAAAGTAGCACCGGCCACAAGAATAACACGAGTACAGAGTGAGAATTCTGGTAAAAATGAAACAAAGAATAATTTTTTCGGCCAATAACAAATTTGTTGTTCAAGGAAGTCGTCTTTTAGCTCGTTTACTTAGTCCAACATTTCAATCCAATTATTCGACCGCTTCCGGAAAATAAGATTTCACCAACCCTTCAAAATAGGCTTTTGTTGCATCGATGATCTCCTCATTAGAGCCGAATAGCTATACGAATACCTAATCCTACCTATACCAATAGTGTACAAGTGTCGTACAGAAGGAGTTTGTCGTCATTTTCTCTTGCAAGAGGGTCATACTGACATTTGTCTAGCTAAGACGCCCGGATTATTTTGAGGTTGGTATTCTCACTTCAAAGCTTATAACAACAGTGTCTTCTGACAGTAAGTTCACTACCCCTTACTCGCTATAATCTTATAGCTTAGTGTTATACTTGAAGTGTTTATGTAATGTTGTCCTTCCAACCTAGTTAATCAACTATTGCAATTGTGAGTATACATGCCTAATGTTTTTGATCAAAATCCGATCCATACTCCCGCTTTCAAGAGGCTTAGCCCTGTTTTATTTATTGACCCGCAATCCGTTCTTGCTGGTCTACTTTATGACAATTGAATGATAATATTTTATCACCTCTTTGCCTGTATTTGACCATACTAATGAGGGAAACTTCAAATGATGCTCACATACTGTTTTCTAGATTTGAGATATGTGCCAGTGTTGCATAGAAGGAGGGACAGTCCTGATCCTCCCAACTTCTTCAAAAGGTATTATATACCATACCCATCGAGATTTCCCATGCGTCTAACTAAGTCGTTTAAATAATTGATTGTTGAAATCCTCACCGTAGCCGTCAGTCAAACTGATACAATGACTTATGAGTAAATCCTGCTTGACAGTTCAGTCATTGATCGCTGTAATCTCATCTTAATATAACACTGTAGTAATCAAAAGGACAATATCCAAATATTACCAATTAGCCACTGTTAATACCTAATATATAAAAATGTCGACCGACCAAATAGAACCCGGGTGAGTGGGAGGAACCGGGTTCTCGAATCGAAATAGGGGCAGGATGTAAAAGGGATTATCTATGACTACATCTAAATGACCTCCTGTTGGATTGCAGAATTTATGAGCCAACCCATCTTCTTTCTATGTCAATTTTATAGGTTGGAGCTTTACAGTTAAACAAATTGGATGAAGTCCACAAATATATCATAACCTTTCTGGCGTGTCGTTATAATCATACAAGCGATTCTTTTCATCTTCTTCATACCTGTTGTTTTCTTAATCATGACTTGAGCACATACACACTAAGTCCAAATATATAATACAAGAGGACTAGACCTCTGTTTTAGATTTATTGACCTCCAATCTCCACTTGCTGGTCTACTTTATGATAATTGCTAGGTAATATTGTACTAAATTTTGGATTGTGCTAGTCCGTACATTTAAGCAATTTTTCGTAACGTCTTTTGTCGAATAAACGTTTTTAAGTTACCTTCCTTAACTCAATCATGACCCGACCAGTACACACTAAGTCCAGGCATAAGTTCAAATGCCTAATTCTTTTTTAACCGTTAATGTTTGTTTTGGGCCAGGGAATATATATCCACAAATATCTTGCTTGTTCGATCTACTTTCTTCTTGCCTCATGAGGGATAAAATAAACACCACATTGACTCCCTTATATCCGCGCGAAGTACTGAATTTTGATGGTCAGGGGTCAGGTCGGTCGTGGATGTAAGATTTATGTAATTTTGAGACTGCTTGGACGAGTTTGTTGCTTGTATATTATATTAATCCAACTAGGTAGGTTTCGATCCGATGATGACGTCATTGAATTACTCATCCGATGATGACGTCATTCAATGAAAATCCATCTCATCAGGCACGCGATAGTACTAGTGAATTACAAGAACTTTAACTCGAAATATCGATTTTTATTAATTCTGTCGTGAGATAATTTGCGATTTCCTTGAATGCTCTGAACCCAACATTACTCCCTTCGAAAGTGAATTCCCCCTCCGAAAGTGAATTTTGGCCCACTTAGTGATAGTGATTAGGGCTTGTTGTGACATGAAACGAACCTGAGACTGCACTCTGTATTTGTGGGTGCACGCGTTCGCCCACCTTATTTGTGTTTTGGATTTTTTGCAGCATAAAACGAACTTCCTGGATTTATATCTATTCCTTGACTTGAGAGCGCGACTCGAAAGCCATTGAAAGAAGACTATCCTTAATTCCATTATGGGAAGTTAAATTTGTGCCGTTTAGGTTAGGCAGGAGGTGGAATGAAATTATCGGGTGGTTGTGTTAAGAGATAATGACGCCTATTTTAATGTTCCTTAAACAACATGGCCGTGGTCATGGCGTGTAGCTTAAGTAATTTGAATGTAATGTGAGTTGGTACTTCGAGGAGTTGTTGTTTGTATCTTGTAATTCACTATTGGCTGGAAAAACCTCCTTAATTCTGTCTGTCTTTAGTTTAAGGCCTTTAGCGCGTTTATCTCTAATAGACCTCTTACCTGATTTGGATTCAGTTCTTAAATCCTCCACTAGGTAAATTTTTCAAGGTTAATCAAACACGTTAAATTGCTCGAATGTTGTGGAATTGTTCCATTCTGTTAGAACCTATATAAACTAAGACCAACGCCCTTGTTGCTCCTTAATTTTATCCACGGCATCAAGTAATTGCACTGTGGCCATTAGCATACTATTTCGAGTTCGAAAGTGGGTCGTGGAGTATAAAGTGGTTATCTGCTGTTTATTAATTGAACTTTGAGACGCGTTCCATAATTAAGAACGACTCAAGTATAGACGCCAAAAAAAAAAGAATTGTTGTTTGCATTATAAACAAAGGTTATTGTTGATTCTTTCAACATATAAATTCAACTGAGATAAGTGATAAGCGGAGAGGCACATGTCACTCGAGATCATGCAATTAAATATATTTTCTTAATCTGATCAAATTTACACTCGAAATATTCTAAATTAGCGCGTAAACACATCTATTTGTGTCGTGCCTTTCTAAGATTCACTTGCATATATTTACATAAGCGCGGCTGATAAGCACGTGATAAACATATGGAAGTCTACTATCAATCAAAACGTGATAAGCGCATAAAAGTCGACAACCAGATTAGAAATGTATTGTTGTTGGTACTTTGTTGACCTGTAAATTGATTATTTTGATCTTAAGTATTTTAATTAAGAATTCAAGATCTTAATATGTTTACTTGAGGTTGCTACATTCAGTACCCACGAGTGTGCAATCTGATTCGCGCTCGTTCACGTGATTTGCGATAGTAGTTTTCGACACAAATAACAAGCCTCCAAAATGATAAGTTAAAGTAGTTTTTAGTTCGGGATGACGATATGAATTGATAAGAGTGGTCAAATGTATGCATTGATTATAGGGATGCTGGTAACTTGGTAACTTATATATGTTTACAACTTGGCTCCTGTTATGTTTCTGTTTATACTTGACACTAGCATTTTTTCTCTCTATATCCGATTTTAGTATCATAGGGCTGCTACAGCACACTTTGATCGCACCTTACAGTTTTCTAGACCAAAGAGACAATCCATTAAGAATTTACCCAAATGTTCATTACTTTTGTGTGCCAAAGTTGGGCATGAACATTTTAGGTGGACTACCGTCTCTTCTTCCTCCTCGTCCATATAGCTTCTGCAAAAGTCATTAGCTTCTAGTCCTAGATCAATGTCTTTGAGCGTTTCAAGTCCAGTTTTGACCAGACTTGCTTTGCTACCCTACATGAGAGGGTGTTCGCCCACCTTTCATTCGCTGTGGCTACTGCCTCCTTCTTTAGCACAGTCTTGATTTTCTTAATGGGCCTCTCCAACTTTGCTCTTTCCGGTAGCAGTTCGAGAGATGTACCATGCCTCGCTAGCTCGTACGCCCTGCAGTTCCCCATGACGTCCGAGTGGCCGGGAACCCAAACTATCTGAATGTTGAAATGCTCACTTATCTCATTCAGGCAACCCAACGCCACTCCAAACGTCAGAGTAACTGAGTCACGCAGCTTGATTGTCGCCTGACTGTCCAGTTTGAACCAATTCAAGACCTTGTGATCAGGGAGACAAACTGATATATTTACTTTCAATTTATCACAGACGACTCCAGCTCCTACATTAACGTATAGCCTGACGCTATCTGTGAAGAACTGCAGTGCTTCCGTTTCCGCAAGCGACCAAGATTTTTTTGAGGTCACACATAATCGTCGAGTGTCCTGTTTGAAAACATTTCCACTGAGATATAGCTGATAGTTGGGCGGTCGTAATCGCCACCATCTGCTTACCATAAATATCGACGGGTGGAATGTGAAACATGACCTCCAAGGCACGTGTTGCACCCACTTATAAGCATGTAGGTCTCGTTCTTTTGGCATCGTTCTTCTCTAGGTCATTGCTGGCCTTGCCACTTGTCCTTGCCATTTTCTTTTGTGTGTGTCTTATCCATATCCATTTTCGCTTCTTAATTTCGCGTACTATCTCAAATTTGTCACGTCTGCCGCAGAACTTCTTCATTTGTGATGGTGTTTGGTCAGAAGCATTAGATAAGTCGTCTCAGGCGCTTACTCAGAAATACCGGAAGTCTTCTGATGATCTTCTGCGTGTGGTTCCATGTTTCATAGCCATACAGCAGTAAACAGATTTTACACAGGCACTGAACTTCGTAGCGTTGTATTTCGTGACAGGGTGGACGCACTACAAGTCTTATGAAGCATATTGTATATGTATTTCTTGCTTTGTTCATGCGTTGGGTGAAGTCCTCTTCGGTCCCACCTGTTTCCGCACTGTTCCGGCTGTACTACGTATAGGAGCCTATCAACATCATCGATGGTTAATTTTGAGACCAACTTCAAGTGCCAGCTTAGGGGCTTTCTGTTGCATGTCAGAGTATTTATGCATTAAGAGACATGTATCGTACGAGTAATCCAGATCGATGAGTAGGTTGATTGGCTTCCACGGGATGCCATTTGGTGATCGCTGTCTAATTTGCGTATCACATTATCCAGTAAAGTTAAGAACAGTAGTGGAGAGAGTACACATCCTTGTCTAGCTGCTCAGGGTATTTATCACCTAATTAGCCCTTGTATTGAACTCTATTTGTGGCATCTCTGAACATTTCCTTAATGAGTTCTTCATTTTCTTCGGAATATCCATTTTGTAGAGTGCTGTCAAAGTTCATGAAGAGTAGATATAGTGATGAGCTTCATTCGTTTGATTGTTCGATGATGATACGAACTGAGTTGATGTGATCTGTACAGCTTTTTCCAAGTCTAAAGCCAGCCAGCTTTTTTCTTATGTGCTGGTTGACCGTTGGTGGTATTCGTTCAAGAATAATGGAACTTTTAACTACCCGTTCCACCATCATAAAGCTCTTCGTTTTGTTTGCAATTTGTACCGTTGCCTTTGAAGAACTCTTTTGGCTGTTGCCTTTTAGTGGGTATAGGACTTGATCAGAACAATCCTCTATTGGTGGTAATGTGATGAAATATCGAAAAATCCAACTCAGAAAATTTACACGTCGAATGCTATAAACTTTTCAGTATGATGGAATCTGTGTACGAAAGTACGAAGTCTGATTAGATGATTGGGAACTTTACAACAATTATCGTAACTTTCAAACATGGAAATGAAGTCAAATCATCCAAATGCAATTCCGTTCTAGTTATTTCAAAGTAGGACTAAGCTGAGCCTTACTGAAACGTGATCTAAACCGATGGAACCAGAAAGTCGCGGTACGGGCCAATATCGGTCTATATAGAATACAAAACGTTAAATCTGCCGTTGACTATCAGCAGCCAAAATAATTTATTGAGTCTACTACCGTGAGTTCGATACACACTCGAGTAGTAGTAGGACTCGGGGAAAACGTTCGGTATATCATGTGACTTGGTTTCACACTGTTTTCGGAAGGTACTAATCTCAGAGCCACCAGCACCGACTATTTTTTGCCTGACCATTGTAGGAGCTATATGAATACTACACCCACTTTATACAGCACTCGAGATGGTGGTTGATCTACCAATCATTCCAGTACTCTTTGGAACTGTCAAATATAGAAGGCGATTGCATAATCGATCCCAGCTCTCCATTGGTGATATTGTAATCGTTATTAATCGATCAATACGCTGTTATGTTGCTGGTGTCGGACTACGGGCAAAATCCGGAGGTGATGGTGGATATGGAAAAATTCTTGACTTCGTCCTGTCAACAACTTATTGACTTAAAATAGTGAAGATATTGTTTATTCGTTCCGTTTGAAACGGGTTAACCTGTGCTTACCCGGTTTCAATGCATGGCATACCCGGTTTCAACAAATTGCCTCTAGAGTCGTTGAATCTCGTGCGGCATAGATTTTCGCAATTTTCCAAACACCGCACTTTCAATTCCTCATCTATTGGATCTATTGTTCGCTCCGAATATCTTTGGCGTGATCAACACCGAGGATTTTTCCTTGCCCATATACTAGCTCGTAAGCTACATTACCAACTTTCCGGTGTATCTTCGTGGGCACAAACTTTTTATCAATCTTAGTGAATAGCCCTTTGTGGAACTACTTTGGGAAACATTTCGAACGTACAAATTTTTTTCCCAACCGAAAGCTCTCGCTTGGCGATCGTCCTTGCTCTGCACCGTGAAGGTGCTCAAGAGTACTGAGAACCGTGATTGATTGTGTGCTGTCCAAAAACAAGGTAGGATGGTGCATACTCCGTGAAAGAATGTGACGTGTCCGTACGCGCTTGCTATTTGAGCTAGATACTCTTCCCATGTTCGCTGGTCTCCCTTCACATACTCTCGTATGGCCGCTAACACTGATCTATTCAAGCGCTCAGACGCATATCCCTGTGGTGACTACACTGGAGTGAACATGTGTTTGACACCTAATTTGGTTAAGTAATCCCATACAAGTTAGATTTGAATTGCTTGCTATTGTCGGTAAGGATGATTTGGGAATACTCCTTTCTCCAGATAGTCCACTACCGTACAAGCAGTTGCTTCCCGCAGTGGTTTGAGTAACACGAACCTGGAATAATGATCCAAAACAATAAGAATATGAGTGTTTCCACTCTTAGACCTAGGGTATGGACCCAAGAAATCAAGGTACATTTTCTGGAATGATCTTTCAAATTCCCGATACTCTCCCATCCTTGGTCTTAGCTTAGTATTCACGGCTTTAGTTAGCTTACATGTTTGGCATTGTCGCACATATTCTTTGGTGTCTTGAACTAGTGTTGGCCAGAAAAAATTTCTACGAATGAACTCGATAATCTTGCCAGTACCCATGTGGGCTGCTGTTGGAGGTTCGTGGGCCTGAGCTAGTACCTCGGTATTCGGAACTGGTGAACTCAGATGACTGTAAGTCCACTGATGATTGAGTTAAAGGCATATCTAGTGCTGTCACTTCCTCTGAGAATACCCGAGATGACGCATTAGGCACCACATTTTGTGTCCCTTTATGATATTTGATCTGGAATCTGTACCCCAGGAGTTTCAAACTCTACCGCGCTAGTCGTTCGGAGAGGTCTGTTTGGTTCATTAACCACTGTAAACTGGAATGGTCTGTGATGATGACTCCGTGGTACTATAATTCTTCTGTGCAGAATTTAGTTTATCGCGATCGGGTGCTCACCCTCGTTATCGTCTCTCTGGAATAGTATCCCACCTACTCCTATTTTTGAGGCATCTACTTGGTTGTAATCAGGGTGGTACGGTTGTAATCAGGGTGGTTTAGGACTGGTGCCGATGTCAGTTGTTCCTTTAATTGCAAGAATGACTCTTATGCCTGCTCACTCTACTTGATTGCACCCTTAGTCTTTAGTTGATCTGTTAGTGGAGATGCAATCTAAGAAAAATTTGGAATGAATTTGTGGTACCAACCGCTCATTCCAAGGAACTAGCGCACCTGCTTAATGGTTTTGGGAATCGGGAACTTCTCGATAGCTTTGACTTTGTCCGGATCCACTTTGAGGCAACCCTCGCAGCCTAAGCATGAACTTTGATTTTTCCACGTTTATGGTGAGGTTTGCTTCTCGCAACTTATTTGCTACTGTTTCTAGTAATTGAATGTGTTGTTCGAAGGTGGCCGAGGTTAGTAACAGGTCATCTAAATAGACAAATATTTGATCATGTCTGCGCGGAATTGCAAAGTCTGAATGGCATTACTTTGAACTGATACAATGGTCTTCCTGGGACTGTGAATGCAGTTTAATGCCTGGATGGGTTAAGAGGAATTTGCCAAAAAGCATCTTTCAAATCAATACTGGATATATCTTGTACTATCAAATCGACTGAGTAATCCATCAATTATATAGAAAGGGGATAGGCATCTTTGATTGTGACTGCGTTAATATTGCGGGCATCAGGACAAATCCTGATTTTTTCGTTAGTTACTTTTACGTACCACTGCCATCGGAGAACTCCATGGACTAGAACTTTCTTCTATAATTCCAAGTTCAATCATTTGATTTCCTGATCCATGTCTGTCTGAACGGCAGATGATATGCCATAGTAACGTTGCTTAGTTGGTTTCGCGTCACCCGTGGCTATCGCGTGCTCGACCAAGTGCGTCTTGCCTAAACCCAATACTGCAGATGATGGAAATTTGGCCTTGACCTTCTCCAACTCATGCCTCTGTTAAAAGATGCTCGCTTGTTTCCTCAAGTCCTTGGTGTGTTGCACCACTGTTTATATTTATTTCAGAAACCGTGATTTGTAGGTCGAATGTAGTCCAGAAATCGGTTCCTAAGCGTTGCGACAGAGATGGTGCAACATACAGACGCATGTCCTTGGTCTGTTCGTTAAATGTAATTGCCAAAAGTATGTATGCACTCGAGTCTTGAATGGGTGGTATATTACTCCATGACCCTGCAAAAACTGCTCGATTCCTTGACCAAGAACACTGATGTTGGCTTCAGAATCAAGTAGTCCCTGATTGGCTTAGCCACCATTTTCTGCGCAACCGAAAGTACCTTAATCTTCGAATAACTTGCCTGTCATCTGTTTGGCAAGAAATCGAACGCAAAGGTATTTTGCTCCTTGGCGCGCTCACCTCCACCACCGCCGGTATAACTCCGGATCGGTGTTGGATGCTGCCTCATCTGACGTTGTCTCCGACCTCGGGTACTCGCGTCCAAGATGAGGCTTCCGAGGGCTCCTCATCTCCGCCCGCCAATTTTCTGATGGACTACAAACTGTACAGTCTGCCTTGAAAATACTTTTCGCCCCACATCCAAAACAGAAAACAAAGGTTATAGGTTCTGTAGTCCATGGATGAGTGCGTATTGTCCCCACAGTTCCAACATGTTCCAAAGGCTGACCTACTAACTGTTGGTCTTGTAGGATTACCTACAGGGTCCCTAGGTGGTCTTGCAGGGGTATTCTCGGTCGTCTGCTTGTAAGAGATTGCTGATATTTGAGGATGTGAATGGTAACAATCTTCGGCCACTGATGTTTGTAGCAACTCAGCTTCTGTCTCTGCGTACATGGGCTCGTCACAGTCTAACTCATGCAACTTTGAGGCCCGTGGTTCAAAAGTCACCTACCTTTTTAGGTAAGGCTTGCGATACTCGTAATTTATAGGTTTTCAGTTGGGGAGCTGAGATGCACTTCTGCTGTTGAGGTTGGAAATTTCAAATCTTGATGCAACGTCATCTGCAACCCTGGTCTGATATTCCTCCTAATTATGCTATAGAGAACACCATCTGAGACTGACCTGGTAGCTTGAAGTGCCAGTTTCTGTATGGCCTGGTAGAACTCTTGAATCATCTTCCGCGGATATCTTTGCTTCCGGTTATTAAGCATGCGTCGTACGTCTTCGTCGTTGACGCTCGGGGCAAATCGCAACATCATTTCTTGCGCTAACTGTTCCCATGTGGTTGCAGAGTTGCGATCCACTGAATTCCAGAACCATTCTAGCGCCTCGTCCTCTAGACACAAATTTAAGTCTCCAACTATATAGATGAGGTCGAGTGGAATCTGCGCTCTGAAAGTATGCCACTCCACCCATGCAAGAAACCGCTGCACCGTTAACTCTCTACAACATCCTTGGAATCGAACCTTCCACGTCTTAATTTCCTGCCTGAGCGACGTGTCCCTCATTGTACGCAACCTGGAAAATTTAGTAGAGTTATGTGACATGTATTTTTTAGTATCATGCCCATCGCTCTACTCCAAGTGTTCATCAGTATCCAACCTCAGTCGGTTTAATCGGTCGTAGAAACAGTCATCCTGATCTAGTTCTTCCGGTTTAGTATCTGGTCTATTGGGATGAGCAATCCCGCTAGGTCCTGCCTTATCCTTTAGTATCTGGCCTATTGGGATGAGCAATCCCGCTAGGCCCTGCCTTATCATTTAGTATCTGGTGTATAGGGATGAGCAATCTCGCTAGGCCTTTGATTGGCTCTTTTGACATGTCTTCCTACCTATATTATATGTAATACTCTATCTGCACCTTGCACAGCTCCACACATAATATATGGTGGGTGGACGATGCATCGGTTCATTTTGTTCTGAACGCCATCAATGGCCGTATTTCATTTGCCCTTTTGTCATGGGATTATTGTGTTTCTGTTAAAATAAAGAGGATAAGAGGCGCTTCGTTTTCCCCCTCTTTCAAGACAAGCTTCCTCTTGTACTGAAATCCGTCAGTATAACGCTTCCACCATAATAATTAATACATTTATTTTTCTTTAAGTTGGCCATTGTCATCCTCGTGTCGTAAAAGCTGGTTCAGACCAAATGGCAACCCTATCAACAAATAATCGATTTTTGCACGACGAGCTTGTTAAATGCGCCCAAAATTTGGCCGAACGAATGCCTGGCGATTTGTCCGTCTGCTTTTTTGTTAATTCCGGTTCGGAGGCGAACGATTTTGCGCTACGATTGGCACGCCACTATACACAGCAACAAGATGTTATCACACTCGACCAGTAAGTATACGACTATCATATATTATATGTAATGACACAGTTGACTGGTATAAATGTGCTATCAAACATGGCGCACACAGTTTTGTGATCGATTTTAAGCAAAAGTTTATTATAGTGCTTATCATGGACATTTACAGTCTGTTATGGAAATATCACCATACAAATTTAATCAACCGAATGGCGATGTGAAACCAGATTTTGTTCATGTTGTAAGCCTTACACGAACCCGTTGGTTTCGAGAATTTTTATGCTTATATATTTATTGTATCGTTCGAAGGCCCCCTGTCCCGACACGTATCGTGGTAAATACAACGATGCGGCTAATCCAAATGCCGATTTGGCAATGCTGTACGCCTCGGAGGTGCGCAGTATTGTAAAGAATATTGAAGCCCAAGGTAAGGGTGTGGCTGCATTCATCGCGGAAAGTTTACAAAGTTGTGGAGGGCAAATTATCCCGCCAAAAGGATATTTCGAGACAGTCTACCAGTAACTATATATATATACAGTCAATAATAGTTTTAGAATGTAGGACACTAATCGATGTTCTAAATATTGTAGAATAATTCGGGAGGCGAACGGGTTGACGATCGCCGATGAAGTGCAAGTCGGATTTGGACGAGCCGGGAGTCATTATTGGGCGTTCGAACAGCAAAATGTTATTCCCGACATTGTAACGATTGCCAAGCCAATGGGCAATGGACATCCGGTGGGTGCGGTTGTCACAACACCGAAAATAGCCGAAAAATTCGCCTCGACCGGAATCACCTATTTCAACACAGTATATACACGATTCGAATATTAGACCCCCCTAAATTTTATATTAAATATACGAAATGTGTTTTTATCGTTTTAGTACGGTGGGAATCCCGTGTCGTGCGCCATCGCAAATGCTGTCATGGAGATAATCGACGACGAAAAACTACAGGCTAATGCACAAACGGTTGGAACATATATTTTGGAGCAGTGTATCGAATTACAGAAAGAGTTCGAATTGATCGGTGATGTGCGTGGACTTGGACTGTTCGTCGGTATTGAACTCATCGATAATAATGATCGGAATAAACCGGCGACCCAAAAGGCAAAATTCATTGTTGATCGCATGAAGAATGTACATCGTATTTTGGTGAGTTCCGATGGTCCCGACGAGAGTGTCATCAAACTTAAGCCGCCGATGGTGTTTAATCGTGAAAATGCTGATCAATTTTTGGCCGGCATTCGGGAATGTTTAGCGACACTTCAATCGCCAAATGATGAGGTATGTATTGAGGTATCGCATGTCTTTCGGAGCACGATCGGGATATAAACGATTTCTTTGGTAATTTCAGAAAAGGCCAACGACCACTCAACTGGGTTGCTCAATCTCAACGCCAAAAATCTCGGAAAATTCGGAAGAATTGATTAAATCGATTTAAAGAGTATTAGTAGCTGCGACACTGTCCAGATGCTGCAAATTATATTTTCTTCGAATTGAGTGCTGTTGTTGAATCGCATACTTATAATAAATATTGTTTTAGGTTAGGTTGTTAATTTTTTTAATTAATTGTACAAAAAAATTATTTAATTGTTTATTTACAAAACAATAAATTGAATTTTTTCAAAAAACGTAAGTACTCGGCCTTTAATACTTGTTTGATCCCACCCTGCGCGCAAAATGTATACTAAGCAATTAGGACAATCGTTGTACAGTGAGAGAGGGGCTCAACAAACCGTCGACCTTAAATCACTTATGTGCTATGCTCCCCTCAACCATAACCTTCTAGTGTATTTTTAGACTCTTAGTGAATCCCAGCAATAATACTAGCCGGTGTAGAAAAGCCTTATTTGTTAAGGAAGTATCTTAAATGAGACCTGAGGGATGAGAAAGCAACCAAGGGAGAGATCAGTCTTATAACCTGAAACGTTGTGCCGAGATGATCGTTTCCGGTCCAATAAACAGTTGTACTGCATCAACAGAAGCCAGACCATCAGTGGACTCATTTTCTTCCATTGTAGTATGGGCCAACCTCTTATTCCTGACTGCAAGTTGCCTTATTGATTTTAAACAGTCTCAATCAGGAGCTGACCCGCAGGATATTGACAGGTCATGTCGAAACATTTCTAGTCTGGGCCCTGATCCGTTCGTAAACCACTACATACGAATTGGGTTTTTTTTCGACACCTTTCAACCCGATCAAATATATGTAAAAGGCAGCATCCTTTCTGATATACGGGTGCAGTGAGGGCAGTCCTAACAGTGCCATAACTGTTTGCATTGAACCAGTAGTAATACCAATAAAGCTGTACGTTGTATTTTACTGTCAAGAGCCACCATACTATAGATCATCCACATAACCATGGACATCCAATTTACCGTTGTATCTCTCATCTCTTTCTCCTCTAATTAAGAAATCATAAGAGGTGTCGAAAGCTCCCTCATTATCAATAGACCCACAGACAGCGATACAATCACCTTTCTCCAGTTACAAAGGATGAAATTACAGACGAACCAAACGAGGAAAAATTTCGTCTATTTAATCTAATTGGCTCGAAGTCATCGGAGGGCCAAGATGTTCCATGTTGAGAGTAATTCTTCATATAGGTTTTATTCCGTAAGTGCCCTTGTGTAAACACCATACCGTCCGGTACGTTTAACTTTATTGAAAAGTTGTTTAGAGTATCAGGGAACCCTTTTGAATGACCTGCTTTATTTCTTAAAGTACCCAATTTCTTGTGTAAGTTACACAATTTCTAACGATATTTTAGATCCAAGTAGAGCCTCATTAGATACATGCAAGTTACGAGGTACATAAATTAGTGCTAGGTCTAAGACTTCTTCTCTAATAGCAATAAAACCTGATGGTTTACTCCCTCTGTTAGCCACTTGATAGTTTATTTATGCAGTAGAGTCTATAAGGCATATATAACTGATTAACCCCGCTTCCCTGACAGTAAGGAGAGATCACCACTGTGATCCATAAATCAATTTTCCTACTGGTTTTGGTAACCCTTTAACTATATTCCTAGTTATCTACACTCGCGGACAAAATTAACGCATATTTTTTTTTTGTAATAAAATAAAATCCGCTGGTCAATTTTAATACTACTAGTGTCAAATGATAGCACATTTATATTTTTATCAGAAACCACCTTGAATAAAGTTTACTGCAAGCCAAATAGCCAATCAATTAAATTTTTCAAAAATGCTTAATCAAAAGTGCAAATCCAACGCAACGATCGGCTTTTGTTCCATTGCATATCAATTATTTTTAAATGCAGAACCACTAGTTCTTGTAAATGTGCTCTAAAGCAAACACCTAATATAAAATCCATTGTAATATGGCACCCGTTCAAGAGCTGGAGGTCACATTGTATCAGGAAGATTATACACAAGTACAAATCGCACGAAAATTAGGAATTAATCAGTCTTCGGTTTCACGAATACTTAAGCGGTATCGTGAATATAAAAGAAAGCCCGGACAAGGACGTAAAAGGTGCACAACCGAGCATGACGATCGATTTTTAAAAATGAATTCGTTACGAGATCGAAAGCGAACTGCTACTCAACTCAAAAATGAGTTACTAAGTGCGCGTCAAGTGAATATTAGTGTCAAAACAGTTAGCCGACCAGATGGACGTAATCTTGTATACAGAAAAGTTGGAGAACGCTACGCACCGTGTAACATGGTGCAAACTGTAAGCTTTGGTGGATGTTCAATAATGTTTTGGGGTGGAATAAGTTGGGAGGGCCGTACGGAGCTGGTGGAGATTGGTTTGAGGATGAATGCAGACTAATGCTCGGAACATTCTTGGCGATCACGTTTTGCCATATGTGGGCTTCATAGGTTATGACAGTTTTGTGTTAATGCATGATAACGCTTCAGTCCACGTTGCTGCAACGGTACGACAAAATCTCCAAGATATTGGCATTCGTGCACTTAAGTAGCCACCAATGAGTCCTGATCTTAATCCGATTGAACACGTGTGTGACATTCTAAAACGCCATATTAGAGCTAGAAATCCTGCACCAGATTCGACAGCAGAGCTGAGAGTTGCAGCGCAAGAAGAAAGGGAATCTCATTCCGCAAGAAATGATACAAAGCATTCTATACTTAGTATGCCGAGAAGGATGGAAGCTGTAATAAGGGCACGGGAGGGGGGGGGGGGAATACTTATTATTTAATTAATCAAATTAAATTGTGATAAAGCTAGTTTTAATGTTTATAAACCGCTTTTAAAAATTTAAAAAAAAAATAGTTTAACACATTTTAACATTTTGCAATGAAAAATAGCCGCTATAATTCCATAACGCCACAATTTGGGATCATTCGATACCAGTTCCACTGAAATTGTCCAGCGGGATTTATTTTTATTACAAAAAAAATATGCGTTAATTTTGTTCAGAAGTGTATCACTCCCATATGAAGGCCTATACTATAAAGCTGTAATCTTCTTAGCGCAGTACAGATTTCTTGTATACAATTAATTTAGTTCCAATTAACTCGAGCTCTTATCTCTTAGTTGTGCCGAGCCTCCTCCTCACGGGTGGTTCCAGGTGCCTTAGAGATTTTAAATTGACGTTGTGATTGCATTTCTTTACTATCTCTTCAAACCCATACTTATTTCTTCAAACCCTCTACTTCGATACCTCCTCCAATCATTTGATTTTGGCTTTTGACAAACCTTAATCGACTGCAAGGTCTTATCCTCCTGTTCCAATACTTTCTTCAGAATGATTTCCAACTCTCACATCCATACATGACAACGGGTCTGATCAACACTCTGTACAGTTTCAGCTTATACGTATTTGCAAGATATTTTGATTTTAGCAGTGGACGTAGAGGATACAAAGCCCGATTGCCAGCGGCAAGGCGGACCCTGATATCCTCGCCCACACTATTATCGTGAGTGATGAGAGATCCAAGATACTTGAATCTCATCACTCCTTCAAACGTGTGGTTACCACTACTGAAATCAATTGCGTCTTGGTCTCTAAAACCCGAGATTAGATATTTGGTTTTGACTCGTTGATTTTGAGACCAACGGAAGCTGAAAACTGTTCCAGTGGATCAAGTATCTCTTTCACTCCGTTGCCATTTAATCCAATCACACAGATATCATCTGCATATATGCCAGAAGTTGATTGGATTGTCGGAATAAGATGTTGTCCTGAGGTGTTTCACTTTTACGAAGGATGTATTCCATCATGAGATTAAAAAGTATCGGGGACAGCGCATCTCCTTATCGAACACCAGAAGTGATTGCAAAAATTCTCGACAGGTATTCCTAGATTTCAATTCTTGCTTGAAATCTAGGAATACCTGGTGTACATCGCGAGATGTTTCATAGTACTTGGAAAGAATCATCCGTATCGAAAAAACTTGATCAGTGACTGACCGATTTGGACGGAATCCTCCTTGGTAGTCACCGACAATTTCCTCCGCTAGAGGAGTAATTCTTCCCAAGATAATGTATGACAGTAACTTGTATGCCGTGCAAAGGAGTGCTATACCGCGATAGTTCTCACATTTCATGCGATCACCTTTTTTGAATATTGGGCATAACGCGGCCACTTTCCATTCGTCAGGCATAACTTCATTTCGCCATACCAATCGAACATGGTCGAAAAGACAGTTCCACAAAGTTAGCCCTCCGAATATCAAGAGCTCTGAATTAATGCAATCAACCCTTGGTGAACGATTTTTCTTTAATTTCTGCATGGCCATTGTGAATTCCTCAAAGATGGATCCTCAATGAACTCTCCGCGGTCTGTATTTGAGGGTATTCAAACACAGCTTGTGATACATGTGGAACATTACGTAGGTCAGAAAAATGTTCACGCCATGTATCGAGTACCGTATCGACGTAACACAGAGGTTTCCATCCTGACCCCGAAGATCTTAAGGAATGGTGCAGTTTGGTGATTTCTTTAAAGAAACCTCGTGAATTGTGCTCATTGCTGAGTTGTTGTACTGTTAAGACCTTGACCTTCCACCATTCCCACTTCTTCTGTCTACAAATGCGTTTAGCTGTCCTTCTAGCAAGAACCACCTTGTTTTTCCTTGCAATTGTAAACCGAGTCTGCGCTTCATTGTGGGCTATATTGCGTTGCTCAACAGCAAGACGACACTCCTCATCAAACCAATCATTTTTGGGTTTAGTTTTCACTATACCGAGTGTGTGCTGGGCAGCATCGACAAACGAGGTTTTCAATACTTCCCAGACACTGTACACATCAGATTGGTAATTGGATCATAAAATGGTCACTGCCTACGAATTTGGTTGACGACCGATACGATCTCACGTCTTGGACAACCCGAGCCCGCCAATTTGAAATCAACACATGATCAATTTGGCTTCGGAATGTTTTACGTGGATGTGTCCATGTTTCCAAGTGGATGTTTTTATGAGGAAAGAATGTACTTGCTACTTTGAGATCATGAGCGATCGCAAAGTACATCATTCTTTCCCCATTCTCGGTCGCAGTTTCGTGTTGGGAGTACGGACCTATGTTATTACATAAGTCGGTCTGATTTCTGCCAGCGCTAGCATTAAAGTCACCAATCACCAATCTGACATCGTGCTCAGGTATAGAGCCCATCAGATTATCCAAATTATTGTAAAATGAGTCTTTATCTTGGGGTTGGCTTACATCAGTGGGCGCATGGACACAAACAATTGACAGGTTGGCTAATCTCATGTGCAAGCGAAGCTTACACATTCGATTATCGACTGCCTGGAAGTCCAACACAGCCTTTTTTACCTGTGGCCCAATGAGAAAGCCAATTCCAAGATTTCCGAGGTCATCTCCACTGTGTAGCAACGTATAGTCTTGGGACACATGGACTCCACTTTTAGGCCATCGAGTTTTTTGGAGCGCTACGAGTTCCAGCCGCTACTCCTTCATACATGTGATAAGGCCGTCCAACGCGCCAGGTTTTCTTAGTGACTGCACGTTCCACGTGCTGATCCTCAATCTCGTATCCGGGTACTTAAACGGGGGGTCATTGTTATTTAGGTGGTATCCGATTTTTTTGATTTTGTTGACTTTTTAACTGTAATTGTTTTTTACGGATACGTGTCGTCAGCCCAGCGATCCAACCAGATTTAGTCGCCTCCTACGACAAGCTCTAGATACTGTGGTGGCTATGGATCTCATGTTTCGTTCGAAATATTTACGAAACATGGTTGCCCCCACCCACAGGACCGATTTTAATCACTAGTGTTGCGAAAAGTCTTAGATATATTATTAAGAAGAATCTTACTGACTGCTTCCAAGGTCCTCATCCGACCACTTCTTAGAATTTAATGACTTTTTAACGTAAGTAGTACTATTGTGGTTGCCTTGTTGTATCCAGTATGGAAGTAGAGACTATGGAGAATATATGTATATACTTGATGGAGGATTGGCGGTGTTTTTTGCTTGTCCTATGATGCTTTGCTGCTTACTTTTTGAATGCCTTGAGGAAAACATCTCCTTGATTGAAGACACCAGTTAAACTTATTTTGAAGTATTTCAGGGTAGGCTCTAGTTACTACTTTTAACACTTCCATAGAAATGCGATTCCTATACATCTGAGTTGTAACTCTACATACGACAACTCTATGTACAACTCTCTCTCTGGTGGTCTCGCTCCATTTGAGATTTTTCTGGTCATCTATATGCTTCACGGTTATTTTCTGCAGTATATCTGTTGCTTGCTCTTATTACCCTAGATTGTTTGAGTTTCATTCAGCTTTTTCTGATACTCAGTATTGTATCTGACGACACGACCTCTACCTCCTCTTTCTGTTAGGTTTTCGTATTTTCCTCCATATATGTACATCGATCAATATGTATTGATGGTCGCTTCCAATGTAGTTCTTTCATAACCGTTCAGTTCAGTTCAGTTCGTAACGTGTGTGTTGTGCAACTCCACAGATTCCAAAGTGATATCAGGAATAGTCTTGACAGCCTGGTTATCTGAAAGTAGATTTTTATTTATCACTACGCTGCCTACCTAGTTTCGACAACCGAAACTAGGATAAAAGCCTGTTACGCCGCGTTGTTGGAAGTTATTCGAAGTTGTTATGTTAGTGTTGATGATGACGTTATTGAATGACAGTGTGATCGAAAAGATCATATCCATCTCATCAGGCAAATGCTACCGAACTTGATGTTTGTACTGTGCGATTCGTATATGTAAGTTTAGTCGTGATGCGACAGTTTGATTGTGGCGTTTGCTAAGAATGCCGCAGGTCCTCTATTACATGTAGCGTTCATGATCCTTTTCCATTAAAACAGCATTGAGGAGAGCACATTCCATTTCTTAAATCTTGTCTTCTAGGGTGTCAATTCTAGATCGGAACCGCACAAAAATACAAATACAAAAATTGAACAATACAAAACCCTCCTCATCTCTCAATTTCTCGTTTGTGATATCTAAATGTTGTGGAACGTATCTGATCCTGGTATACGAGCTTAGTTTGAGCGACTCCAATTTTACGCTCAGCACTAACATGCCTTCCGGATCTGCTTAATATTGAAATGTCCGTCTCCGGACATAGACATAACCTCTTAACACACTTTCTATCGTTCTCTTCCAGCACTTTATATTCTGTCGATAAGGTCTCTAACTTAGCTGAACCATAAATGCGCCTCTTTCCATGCTTCGGTTGGATCTTGAACTTACGAGATAACTTTAAGTTTGAAACGGATCTCTAAGCGTGTTCTATTTTGCTACTTGTCTGTTGGAGTGGCCGCAATCTGCTGTTAGAGGTTTTAATATTCATTACCTCCTCCAGTCTTCTCAGCCCAGTTGCGCCTTTCATTTCTAGCACGATTTAGTCCACGCGAGAATTTGAGCCTCGCGGTATCTGACTTTCTGTAATTTCAATGATGAGAAGGAGAAAGAATCAATACTCCAATGTTGAGCCGTTCAGTCAATTCTGATATGGACCACTTGGTTTATGAACCATTACATATCTATCCGAGTTCTCGCGACAATCACCCTATAACCTAGCTTACCTTATGCCAAAGAGTTTATTTCAAAATTCAACGCTCGCTCATCACCGGGTGAACAGCCCTGCTTTAATCCATATAGTCTTGTCTTAACGATTACCCCTCTTCGTAATTGGTTATTTTACCGTTCCGTTGTGTAGCATAAACGGTAATTTTGTTGCCGTCTACATTGCCAAACTGAAATCGAATTAAATTATTTCGTTCATTGCATGACTTGCATTCAGACAGTCCGGTCTAAACGTCTTATCAATTTGGTGTGTTGTGTTTTATAATTTCCTAAACGTGATTGTTGTTGTTGGTTTAATTGGTACACTTATCAAAGGTAATCGTAGACCTTTTAAAATAAATTAATACTCTAATGGTTTTCTATTGCCTATATATAGGTGAATATACAGTGCGTCTGCTACAGACACCACCATGTGGTTGCTTAACCCAATCCCGCTTTGTATGCTGAGCGTTTTGATTTTACAATGTGATTGTATGGATAGCAGTGGCGATTCTGAAGAGTCGCACGGTATGGGATGCGGCACGCCAACCGATTTTCAATGTTCCAGTGGCCTATGCATCGATAAAAAACTGCGATGCGATGGCCGTAACGATTGTAGTGATAAGAGTGATGAGCTCGATTGTGATAAATATTTGTGTCGCGGTCCTCACTACTATAAATGTGAAATGTCGACAATGTGCTTGGATATTGGGTTGCGATGCAATGGCGTACTTAACTGTCCCGATGGTGATGATGAGTTACACTGTAAAGATTTCGATGTGTCGGATACAGTTATGCGAGAATGTGATCCTAAATCAGAATTTCAGTGTAAAAACGGGCAGTGTATACCAATCGAAATGGTCTGCGATGGTCACGAACATTGTGCTGATGGGACCGATGAGACGTCCGGTTGTACGGAACACATTGATTATGACTGTATAGGATTTAGATGTGACAACGGGATTTGTTTGGAAAGTATCGAATGGATGTGCGATGGCCATAACGATTGTGGAGATAATTCGGATGAGCGGGGCGGCGATTGTGTACAGGACTGTAGTTTGGAACACGAACGATTTTTATGCCGTGATAATACCACGTGCTTATTTCTCGACAAAGTGTGTGATGGCCATTTCGATTGTCATGATGGAAGCGATGAAGGTGGCAAGTGTAAAACGGCAAATTGTTCCGAGATCAATTGTTTGGGCACATGCCATAAACTCCCATCCGGCGCCATTTGTAATTGCTCCGAAGGTTATAAATTTGATGAAAGAACGCGACAGTGTGAAGATATCAACGAGTGCGAAATTTACGGTATCTGTTCACAAGGATGCGAGAACACCGTTGGATCGTATAAATGCACGTGTGTTGATAAATTTAAATTGAATGTGGATCGACATTCGTGTACGGGGTACGGTGAGGCGGAACTGATTTTCTCGACGCTTCATACAATTAATTCGATAACCTTAGACACTCATTACGAGACTCTGATAAAAAAATCGTTGAGCGGTGTTGTCGGTGTCGACTACGACGGCTATCAAGTGTATTGGACCGATATATCGCCAAAAATTTCGGCCATTTTACGATCATTTCCGAATGGGTCGAACACCGAAATAATATTGTCGTCTGGTCTTGCGAAGCCCGAAGATTTATGTGTCGATTGGTTGACGGGGAACATCTACTTTACCGATTCGGAGTATTCCCATATTGGGGTGTGCTCGTCAGATGGATATCATTGTACCGCCATTGTCACAAAAAATATTACTCGCCCTCGAGGACTGGTGTTGAATCCGAACGAGGGACTTATGTACTGGTCGGATTGGGAGGAAAATCCGATGATTGGAAAAGCTGCTATGGATGGAAGTTTTAATATGCCGTTAGTGGATCACGATATATACTGGCCGAATAGTTTGTGCCTCGATTGGCCGAACAATCGAATTTATTGGGTCGATGCAAAGAAGCGGACCATCGAAAGTGTTGACCTACTGGGACAAAATCGTAAAGTGATTCTCGATAAAATTCCTAAACATCCGTATGGTATTGCCGTATTCGATAATAGTCTGTACTGGTCCGATTGGAATACAAAAAATATTCAATGGTGCAATAAGTTTACGGGAAAGAGTCGCGAGATGTTGGTATTCAACCAGAAAATATACGATATTCATGTCTATCATGCTGGTTTGCAGCCACGCAAATCTTTCCCATGCGATGGCCATCACTGTTCCCATCTGTGTTTGACCAACAACCATAAAAACTACACGTGCGCTTGTCCACGCGGGATGGCATTAAAATCAGATCTGAGCACATGTCGCCAAATCGAGAAACCTTTAAAACTAATCGTCGGCTTCAACAATCATCTCATCGATTTTCGACCAACTCTATTCGGAAAACACGAAGGAGGAGTGCCGCGAAGCTTTAAATTCACAGTCTCGAAAATTGTGTATAATTCGATAAACGGTGACGTCATTATAGCCGATAACGTAGACAGTGTTATATACGCCGTCAATTTGGATATGAACGAAGTGAAACCACTCGTAACACATGGCATTGGGACAGTATCGGGAATGGCATTTGACTATTTGGGCAACAATTTATATTGGACCGATTCGAAGCGGCGAACAATCGAAATATTCTCGCTGTCCAATGAGCATCATGCGATAATCGAAACATTTGTTGGCCGAGTGTCGCCGATTGGAATTGCGGTGTTGCCCGAAATCGGTATTATGTTTGTGGCGATGCGATCAGACGAAAAAAATTATATCGACAAAATATCGCTCTCCGATCATCGTGTCCACTACAAACTGTTTGAGTCGAATATTGGGATGCAAGACATATCGTTTGCGGTTGATAGTGAACTGCAGACAGTATTTTGGGGTGATCGCGATATGAAACGTATCGATTCGACCAGTTTCGATGGAGACATTCGTCATATATATTATAAAAGTAGAGATACGCTTCCCGTTTCGCTGGCAATAGTCGCCGATCATATATTTTGGACGACATACAAAACGAATCAGGTGTTCTACGGGAGTAAGTTGGATGCGAAAATTATAAAATTTGCCACAATCGATATCGAGAATGAGGTCCTGCCCGATGAAATCCCAATGACAACGATTGCACCTCTCAAAGTGATCGATCACAGGTGCCAAAAGCAAAATGGCAAGTGTTCACATATTTGTGTGCCAACGGATCGTTACAATGCAATATGTCTATGTCCCGTTGGAATGGTCTTCCGCGACTATAAAAACCAGACTTGTATAATTGCGGGTAATTGTGATTTTCGATGTAGATCTGGTGAGTGCTTGGAACACGATAAATTGTGTAATCATCAGTACGATTGTGCCGATAAATCGGATGAAGAGGATTGCGCGGAGAACGGTGCCAGAAATCCGACTGTTGTCTGTAGTCGCGACGAATTCGAGTGTAGCGATAACAAGAAGTGCATCCCAATGAATTTGTATTGTGATCGACAGTTCGATTGTGATGATCGGTCGGACGAGCCGGCACATTGTTTACCACCGGTCAAGGGGAAAAAATGTCACGAATCTCAATTTATGTGTCCGAACGGGAATTGTTTCGATGAAACGTCGCGTTGCGATGGCTATGACGATTGTGGTGATCGGTACGATGAGGCGAATTGTCCCAAATGTGGAAGTAAAATGTTTCGATGTTTTTCGGGACAGTGTATCCGAAAGGAATGGGAATGTGATACGTTCGCTGATTGTACTGACGGTACAGATGAACATAATTTGTGTAACTACTCGTGTCCAACATCTTTCTTTAAATGTGCCAATGGAATTTGCGTCACCGATAAAATGGTTTGCGATGGACATGACGACTGTGGTGATGGTTCGGACGAGAAATGTATTCGGGCCGTAAGTAATTGTACGGCGCACCAGTTCCAATGCACATCAAACAATACGATGTGTATCGATATGGCGAAACTTTGCGATGACGTGGCCGATTGCCCTCGAGGTGAGGACGAACGAAACTGTACCAAATGTCGCTACGACGAATTTCAATGTGCTAACGGTGAATGTATTCCATTCGAACACCGATGTGACAATGATGCCGATTGTGCTGATCACTCGGATGAATTACACTGTCCCGATCATGGAGTGGTCCATCATCATGTTTCGGAATCGTGCACATCTGAAGAGTTCGACTGTGGAGATGGTACTTGTATCGAAATGCAATTACTGTGTAACAACGTGAATGATTGTCCGAACGGCTTAGACGAGTCTGGTATGTGTAATTCGTCATGTGTCAACGATTCGTGCCAACATTTATGCCAGAAAACGCCAAAAGGTTCGGTGTGTAAATGCAAGCCGGGATTTAAACTGACCAGTAACCATCAAACGTGCGAAGACATCAACGAGTGTGCGGCCAAAACTAGTCCATGTGCCCAAATTTGTGTTAACACTATCGCTAGCTATCGGTGTGAGTGTTATCTCGGCTACATGTTGCGAAACGATAAAACCACTTGCAAATCGTACGGGGACATGCAACACATGATATATTCAACATCGAACCAAATTCGAAAGATAACTCAAAATCCACCAACAATGTCGATACTATACACACTCGATGATGCGATGGTCAAAGGTTTGGATGTCAATGTGGCGAAGAATTTAGTTTACTTCACGGTGGAGAACTACAATAGTATATTCGAGCTGAATGGTACATCTAACTCGATTCGTTTTGTGTCGAATATTGGCAACCCAACCAAATTAGCGGTCGACTGGATCACCAACAATGTCTACTTCATCGATACTGTAGGTACTCAACCATCCATCCGAGTATGTCACTTGGGGCACAAACAGTGCGCGACCCTCATTAAGTTCCGATATCGTGATGTACTGACGGCAATTGCAGTCGATCCCGTCAATCGCTTCATATTTTATTCAATCGCTCATATGTGGCTGTTCGATAAATCCGAATCGATTTTGTATCGGGCCTATATGGATGGGTCGCGACCAACACTACTTACCAAATCGCCAAAACATATTTCTGCGGTCACCTACGATTCGAACAAAAAACTCGTCTACTACACAGATCAAAAAGTACGAGCATTGTATTCCGTTTCGTACGACGGTAAGTCGCACAAACCGCTTATAACATCTTATCCCGCCATCACCAAACCAACGTCGTTGAATATATTCGAGGATCACGCCTACATCATGAATTCAGGTTCATCGGATATTGCGATTTGTGCGTTATATGGAGAGATGCGATGTTCCGAATTCGATATGCGTATATTTAACGTCGACGACATAGTTGTCGTACAACAATCGAGACAAAAAATGATTCCGAACGCATGCCACAATAATAATTGCACTGTGATATGTGTCCCAGCCGATTTAGGGCCAAAGTGTCTATGCCACAATGGTGAACAAGTTGAGCCACACGCTGCATGTAGTGAATCGGTTGATGAGCTCGGAAAACCGATTTATAGTCCGAATCCAGATTCTGGACATCAAGGTAGTCCGGCACCGGAGGCGTCATCATCCAAAGCTGGGACAATATTTTTTGTGTTGACCGTATTGACTGCGGTCTCGGGATGCCTATTCTACGTATTCTACAGAAAGAAAATCCGCCAGGGGAAGTTCAATATAAGGTAAACGCATATATAATCCAACCGATTTCCAGATTAACAATTTATTTATTTGCAGTATGCACTTTCAAAACACAACGCTAACCAGTACCGATCCTGAAGTCAAGATGGTCAATCCACCCGAGATAATATGTTCAAAACATCGGACCGAATTAAATCTTCAAACGGACTACGATCCAAATAATAATAAACCAGGATGTCGGAAAAGTGTATACGAATCGTGCAGCACAACGCCTAAACCTCAGCCAACCGAACGGAAAACTCTTATAAAATTTGGCGAACGTTTGACACAGTTGGCAACGAGGAATAAATCGACCGCATTGCTAGACGACGTGGATGATGATGATGATGATCTAACGCTGGTTGGTAGTGATCCGTTGGATGATAGTAGAAATTCCAGATTAATTATGTAATTATGTATCTTAATTACGAATAAAATGTTTATTTGTACTAAAACGTGTCTTCGCTTATTGATTTATTTAGCGGAGACACATTATTTAGTATTGATCCAAATTGGTTGGTTTGTATTTTCAATAGGTGGCAGTGTTATAAAAGTTAGAATCTTTGGTGATTTTGATGATATCGATATTCATGACTTATTAGTACATAATCTAATTTTTTAAGCAGTTTGGAAGTATCAATTTAGGATCTGATGAGTTATAATTGGACCACCTGTTCCTTGTATAGTTGTCGAACGTGAATCCCCTGTGGTTCTACCCGAACACGATCTCGTCAAAATACGCTTATGCCGGTGACCAAGTTGGAAGGTCTTAGCCTAATATGATGACAAGGTGGATTCCGTTATACGTCTCTCGGTATTAGATTCCACCGTAACCTCTCAAAAATTAGAAAGAGTGTACTAGTGAATATAGACGAATTGCCCAACCCTCTTTTGCCTTTTAAGTACACTCTGAAAATAAAGCATCCTAATCATAGGATTATGGGCCTACTGGTAGCCTCGGTTAACTGGGTGTGTTTGACTACTTCATAAAAAATGGTTGTTTAAGTCTTTTTACAGCAGAAATCGGAGTTATACCCTCATTCCAAGGTGGCTTCGGTCTGTTTGCTAAGATCACACTAAGGTTTAACATTATTGAGGGCTTTTTGTACTATGATTCGAGCGTGAACATTAGGTTGGAGACCAGACCTTCAGCGTGTTCTCTAGGTGTGCAGTGTCCAAACGATATTGCAACAAATTTTCTACAATAAAGTTTCAAGGTCTAGCTCAAATTATCTCACAAGACTTTACGTTACAGTATTTGTTCATCAAGACCTTATCTGTCTTCCTTAAAGGTGTCCTTAACATTGCAATTGGCCTCTTCTCCATGTCGACTGACTGCCAAAATATATTCGATAATAAGTGCCTTTGCTTGATATACACTGTATTCAGGAGACGATAAAACATTCTCATCCCGCCCATTTCGCAGACAATTCAGCCCTCACTCCATCATCCAAATTAGACCCCTTATACATGAAACATTTCAAAGCTTAAATTTTCGGTGTCTTTCCGCCCTTCCAGGATTTGCTATAGAAGGGCACACGGTTCAAAACACTTATCTTATCTCTTAGCGACTCATTTTGTTCGAATGTCTGACGACGTTGTTACTGTGCTGTAGCAGACAGACATGTTGGTTACCTTTTGTATGTTTAAAATGTTCGTAAGCTAAAGGAAGAATATTATTTCTAAAGCTTCATGAGAAAGCACCAGTAAGTATTTTCCTGAATTTTCCTGACGCTTACTCCATTTAAGATTTTCTATCAACGCTCATATTCCAATAACAATCTATCATATTCTTCTGCAGTCCAAGATGTCAAAAATGATGTGCTGAAAGTTATAAGTTCTATCATTTCCCTCTGCAGTTCCAATCGCAATCGTTTGATGACTATATATTCAAGAGCAGAGGTGATACCCGCCAGTCAATGAAGGATAGACCACTTCTACAAGAGCGTATTACGTCATTTTTCATTATTCACGATCATGCACTGTAAAGTATCGAGGGCAGTATGTAGATCGTTTGAAGACTCGACCAGCCTTTCAATACCTTAACAATTTGGTGTAACCAGTTGAGCTGTTCCCAGTTTTCGGTGTAACTTCCTTCGATTTCCAAAGATATTTCCACCCTGTTATGTTACAGCTTTATAGATAGCCTATGAACATGCTAGTAAGATCCGGTTAGGGCCTCCCGATTTATACTTTGCTCTCAGGATCTATTCTTTGCCTATTAGGTCCCATATTTATCTCGGGTTGATGTGGTTGGTGGATGCTGAGTCTTTCGTAAACCTCCGAGAAACGAGTCAATGAAAAGTTCTGGAGGGTTCCCACTTGATGTTGTGTTTGAGCCATTCGGTGTGGTTGGATTTTGCTGAAGCGTTTAAGCTTGTCACTTGTTTTTACCACAATACGGGTCAATTCTTGCGAGCTATTGCACGCATGAGGCTTAGCTAAGTTTACCGTTCCATCCTGAGGGTGCAGATCTGGTTATTATTTATCACACCGGTCTTGAATAAGAACTTTATCTTAACTCTACAGAAGTTTTCCAATCTACTACTTCTCTCATTCGAGCTATGTAGTCTAGTAGAAACATCCGACATCTAAAAGAAAATGCTGCCCATCTCTTCTACGAGACCAAACTCATCGTTGTCTTCTGTTTTTCCTGACATAACCAATTTAAGGTTTCTCTTGACCTCCTGCTTTAATGGATTCCAATTTTCCATCAGAAAATAGTTAGGATATTCTCATAATTTATGGAGGGAAGCTAGACGCGTGGCTTCGGTCTTTAGGGATTTTTCCTCAGTTGACAATTACCAAGTTCGTTCTTGGCTAGACATTACTTACTGGATTATATCTA
This sequence comes from Tipula lateralis, assembly GCA_963932295.1. NCBI lineage: Eukaryota > Metazoa > Arthropoda > Insecta > Diptera > Tipulidae > Tipula > Tipula lateralis. The sequence goes on along the minus strand of OZ010736.1, from coordinate 60,099,782 downwards.
ACGGTTCTATGCATCATTCGTTCTTAGGGATTAAACAAAAGATTTACCTATTCTTTAGGTTTAACTCCTGCGGTTAAGCAATCTATTGTGAACTATTTCTATGTTTCGATATCTTTTAAGTACATACTACTGCCACCTATTGTAATTACATACGGAACTAACTGATTTAGTACTAAATAGTGTGTCCGAGATCATTTTTCCCCACCCAAAATTTAGTACAAATTTAGATTTTATTCGTAAATTTCTTATTTGATTAATTAAAACATTAAACATTACAAAATTAATAAGTTTTGATTAATTAATCATCGTTGAATCGTAGTGCCGCCTGAATTCATATAAAAGTTGCCACTATTTTGGCTTCAAATGCCTCTTTGTTGGGTAATGTTGCGTCTCAACTTTTTCGGAGAACTTTCAACACTTCCTGATATAACGATTAATATCTTGCACAGATAAGACAAGTTTGTGGCACATCGGGCCCATTCCATTAGCATTCGCTAGACTCACCATTCGCTTTGCAATTTATCATTTAACCATTTGCTTTGAAATGTTGGAGCTAGAGTCTTCTGTGACAAGCTTGAGATTAGTATTTGATTGTCTGCCTGATTATTAAGTCAGTTTGTATCTAGCTGAAGTGAGAGGTTGTGACGATTATAGATTATCTAGATTATCTGAGTCTCTGATCATTTGGACCTTTTTGGCAAACGCCCTCTGCAAGCCACACAAACTAATCAGGTTCGACACTACACCCTGTTATCGTACTGGGCAGGTGTAGAGAGGCCGATTGCAGCGCTAAAATTAGTGAATCCATTTTTAGGGGCATCTTATCCCATTATACCCTGCACAGAATATTTAGATATTTAGACACAAATAATGTGCTTTAAGCACTCTAATTAGTTCAAACTGTAAAGTGTTCTAGACCACCTCTAATGTTTCACCTCTGGTTGACAACTAGAATTACTTGGGCTGGCAAATATCTTATTTGACTGTGAGTGATACAACAATACACTCAGCAGGACTGTGTTGGTTACGGATGTCATAGTTGGTGGCACTATATATGAAAACAGCGCTTGTCATCCCCGGAACACTGAACCAAACCACGATTTGGAAAATCTAATGTAGTTATGGAAAGAAACTTAAAGACAAATGGATCAAATCTGAAGTCCTTACTTATATAGGAACATATGGTTTGAAAACAAAAGAAAAACAAAATCTGATCTAACGAAAGCTTTCTTTGTCATTTGTAGCTTTCAAAAACGGAAAAATTACATTTCTACAGTATGTGTGTGTGTGTGTACCGGGGAAAATTTCCTTTATTCTCGTTGTGTAACAAAATACAATTTTCTTCGTGAATGAAAATAATTTATCAAATGAAAAATATTTCATGAAACATCCAAAGCGAGGATTGTAAAAAAATGAAAAATTCCATCTATGGATTTTCTTTGATTTTCCAATTTTTTGTTTGCGCTCAAACGAACATGCAACTTCATTCATTTCTTTTGTTTTTTTACCTGACTACCAACCAGCTTCTCAGGTAAATGGAAAAGGATATCAACTATCTGGACTCTATATATACAAAATGGGAAACAATAAAGTTCTCGTCCAATTAGACGAGTTCCAATCGGAACCGCCTTGACATAATGATTGTACTTTCTAATTGGATTCTGATATCGTTTTGGTGGGATAGAAAATCCAATTTGAACCCTTAAGTGGAGAACCCTGTATGTCATCTTCGAGATACTACCTCGTGGTGACCATCGTACCTAGCTAGACTCGTATAAACTCTTAAAGACTAGCGCAGTCCTGAGTTCACTGTGTCTCAGAAATCCTAATCGTCCGACTGCAAACTGGAAATAATTGTCAGGTTGGGAGGTGCAAGAACAAATCGCAGATCTCGTATAACAATTCTGAACAAAACTCTTAGGAGATTTAGGTGACAACGAGAGGCGTGATAAGCTTTAGTCTTATCTCGGTTACTCCGAAAAAATGACGACATCCCACCTAGATTTGGTGATTGTATAGCTCTCTTAGAATGAGTACACTGTGACAGGTACGTTATGTAAGGTACTATGGCTCGGTTCAACCATCCTGTGTTGTTATCTCCAACAACCGTAATGAAGCTTTCGAACTACTGCCACAAACCCATTCAGTAGCTGTTGACTGTAGTAAATATAATTTTATTATAGTCCTTATTGCTACATGAGAACCACTTTCGCATCTGGCAATAAATAGTTCACTCGAGAGGTGGATGTATGAACACCGCAAGGTGAAGAGGAAACAGTCTCTTCTCTGGTGTCTGGTGGGCTGCTCTATAAACGTAGTGACCAATCTTAAGGGTAACTGTAATGCTTCTTTCTATATAAGTGGTGCACCTAGGATAGGAGGATAATTACTCAAGTTCCGAAGATTATTCTTCATGTGATAAAGGTCGCGAAATTCCAGCTAGTGCAGCCATAAGGCTTAAAGTCATTCGGTGGTTTATACGGTTGTTAACCAACCATTCGTCGAAGATGGCTCATAATTATCAGATAAATATTCATCTGTTGTGTGTACCAGGGCACTTGAGTGTGTTGGGAAATGGAAAAGCAACGACATGCGTGAACGAAACAGATCGGACCAAAACTGATTCGGTAACGAGCAAGACATAACTAATATTGCCAACAGATAAGTGCGGTGGTGGGTGTTGTTGCGCAATACTGTTACAAACGGACAGACTTAACGTCTTCTCTATATACGAGCAAAATGTAACAAAGGAACCAAAATGCTCCTATTACGGTCCTGCGGGCCAGCCACCCTAACCTAACCTTTTAATCGAGATGTCGCACCTCTGAATGGCTGATGACGTCATTACTTTGTAATCAGCCCAATTTTTTTATATTATGGCTTTCTAAAACCATACAACTGGGTCATAACGTGTTAACAATTTGTTCGAGCCAGCTTATACCCGCTGTCTTTTGATGACAGTATAATTGTTTGGTATTCTCAGATATTTAAGCCACAATGTTAAATTTTCACTATTCCGAGGGTGTATGAGGCGGGATCCTAGACAAAATAGACAAAATCTCTGGGCCCATTTAATCATATCTTATAAGAGAACCTCTTTGCATGGCACTCTATATATAGTGTTATTGTGTGCCTGCCCCGATCTCATATCCTAAACAACGACTAGAGTGGGTTTATGATCGGTCGAGAAAAAAAAATTTTTTTGCTGATCATATCGATATCGACCCAAATATCGCATGGGCGTTCGAATTGACAAACCACACACAAGAACAGAAAGTCAGTAACACGATCGAGGGTGGACAAAGAATTGAAGTAAAGTGAAAGTTTTGTGTATTTAGCGAGATTTTCAACTTTTTGGGGGATCTCTCATTTCTCGCTGTATAAACAACAGAAAAGCAAAACAATTTCTAAGATCGATTCCGCGAGATTATACAATTTCTAAAATGTATTTTATTTATTTATAATATTCCGAATAAATAAATTAGATTATTTTAGTTTTATAAATCAAAACATTCTTTCAATAGTTCACGATTTCGAAACGAAAGAATAAGGAAATTGCGTTGTTCTTCTTTATTCGAGCGCGGTTGTATGCTCTGCTATTTCTTATATATCTGCCTATTTTTGGGATAATTTTCACATTTTAATGATCGCTCAAATTGGCATTCCTCTATAAAGTATAATTCGTGGGAAAGGTAAATTTATGCAATCGCGTCCAGACTTAATCGATTGGGAACTATTTTAGGAGGTAAATGAACCCTATCGATATAAAACTAATTTGCCCTCGGTTGCCCTTGCACTCGGTGTATAGAACGAGAGTATAGTGCAGATGGGGATTTCAGTCGTAAGTTTTCGATTTTGCTCCCACGTATGGTATAGAGCAATAATCGGTTCTATAATAGACATCCCCTCCTAGACGTACACGCTCACTCCCGAAATCTTTTGAGTAATCCTCAAATAGGATCTAGAACAGTGTAGTCTATGGGGAGAGTACGAGGGACAAAAGCACAAGAGGTTCTCAACAGTTTCGTTTTCCCCCTCCTCCACAGTATAATATTCCAAGAAGGATCCAGTCCTGATTTATTAATCCACAGAAAAATAGTCGACAAGAGACAATGACGTCACTCTTAAAGTGGGCTCAGTTCCATTAAATGTGGAAAGTGCACCCAACCGGACTAATTTATCTGTCTTCAGAAATAGTATTGTAGGTCGCCTAAAGCGCAACCTGTCTGCCAGAAAGGATGATACGACGATCTGGCTATTCATCTCCTTTACAAAGAGTACTGTTCATATATTTCGCCAAAGACAGTAGCATAATGGGGATAGATAATTTAACATCTATGTTTTGTGTGTATAACCCAGCAGCAGCCAGATTATAGCCCACTGATCCATCAGTAAAGATCATCATATCGTCATCGGGGAGTAGGATGGGCTGTTGTAGTCCTATATGTGCTTTTAGGTAATAATTACACAAATTATTTCCGGAAGAAGAGCATGTGGGCAGTTATGTGCCGGCCCATCTCCCTCTTTATTTGACATTGCCCAGAATGGCCAATTAATATGTCTTTGCCTTGAAGCCGAGCGGCTGTTTGCGCATTTCCGGTAAATGTTACATGCTTTGTTGCATTTATTTTGTTGCGTTGGAAGATTACCTAGATCTAACCAGTTCCGTAGATGCTTGATTTCCAGAGAATGGTGCTGGGTATGAGTTCAAATTTTTAAAAGACTAAGGTTTCCTTAAATCCTGCGTCTAGTGAAAAGGACTATTTCAGTTTTCCTATAGGGCAACAACAATGTTAATCGCTATTTGCATGTCATCACATAGTACATCCGTATACCTACCAGTATTATGGCGATGTCATCTTCATAACCTTGGCAGTAAAATACGTAGTCACTTAAGTGGACTAGGAGTGAAGTAACCACAACACTCCACAAGAATCCCTTTAGGGCGGTCACCGTTGTCGTATCACTATCTGAGTCCGCAGTAATTGTCCTTGACCTAAGCATCTCACTAATCATACCGAACAAGTGTGGTCTCCATGCCATATCAGCTGCATAGATCATTACACTGAAGAAAGTGTTATTACACACCTTCGATGACTAGAAACGATCCCAAGGTAAATTTCTTGTTGCTCATGGAGTGAAGATTTTTCTTTCTGGTATCCATGTTGTTGGAAATGTATAAAATTTTCCAAAAGTCCAATATCACGAACCAATAGAAAGAACCAATTCTCCATCGGATGATCTTTGCCACCAAGTTCTAATCTCTAAAAATTGATAATTGGTGTGGGAGTTGATTTCCATCTACTATATTAGAGTTCTTACTTCCCGGAAAATGAGTTACTAGTACCTCTAAGGCTTCCTGGTTTGTTTTATAAGTTCCATCAGGTTCTCCACGTTCTCCACTTTAATTCCGTATTCATTTTTTGTGCTCTCTTTGTGAAGATCCTCATCTTCTGTTGTATCGGGTTTCATGGCTTTCTTTAGAAGTTTTCTTGTCTGCCTGCTCAGTCTGCCCAGTTCATAGTCCATCGTGGTATCCCAGTTATTTTAGGCTTAGTTAGAGAACAGCTCTCTCATTAGTGCCTCTCAAGCTTCACAGCTGCACTTTCTGATTTTAATTACTGAAGATAGAAGTGACTTGCTGAGATGGATTCTTAAAAGTTTCCATTCAGTGTTTCTTGGGTTCATGAAATATCGCTTAGAGTCCGTGAGGTAAGAGTAATACAAGTATCAATTACTTGTTGCCTTGAGGATGTCAAAAAGGTAGGTAATTTGTCTACATTCAAGAAGACTATAAGTCAGACTGAAGATAAGTATTTTAAGAGGGAAGTGCCTTTAGGATTTATGTCGGAGCTGCACTATAGCTCTTGAATAGGAGGATGAAGCTCCGAATCATATGGGAAATAAGCAGAGATCACTAAACCTTACATCGAATACCCTGTTCCTTCGCTTCAACGACGGCTGCTGTAAGGTCAATACACTAAGCAGTTACATTTCACTTAGGAGTCTGTAATTCATGTTATTACCAACATGAAGAACTTGAAACCTCTGGATTGAGCTCTTTGATTTTGTCCTCTTGAATCCAAGGTTCTTGAATCATAAAGACAGGTTTGTATATTACAAAAAAAGTTAAAATGTAATGGGACGAAACATATCGCCTGGCTCGCCCTCCTACATGCCACTACGCCTTACACAGCAGCTCTAGAAGCCGGCTCACATTCGCTGGACCAGTCATTAATTAATCCGAAATCACATAGATCACCGAAACGAGTACTAGATACCACCATCACCAATGTACGAGGGTAGATCAGACGAGAAGCAGAATTCAGCTAGATGGCGTTCTCATATCTTTAATCGTTTGACTTACAAGCAGTGGCTTGACAAAAAATTTTTGGCACACAGATCTGAAAGAGAATAGATATACCATATACCGATGTTGTTTACCTAATTCTTGGTAAACCAAATGCTGCACATTTGTAAAGTTTGCTTCTCCACAACATTGTTGGACTAAAGATTCTGCTCGGGACGTTGAAGTTACATCCACGGGTGTGATATCAACCACAGTTTGTTTTTATGGAATTGTTTAAGCCATGCACGTTGGTACTCGGATCTAATGCAAAGGCTATCCATGTACTTTCTTACATGCATCTTCATTTCATTAAAATGTTCTTACGTGTAACGGATATGCAGATAATTAATAAAGGTAAATAAATAAATTTTCTTTGCGAAAACAGAACAGCGACATACTCGTAGATAAAATACTTAAACGAAATCCACCTACAACGTCTTGTTACCTTTTGGTTTCGTTTAACTTTTCTTATTGTTTCTTATATTTTGGATTTGTATTCGGTTACATATGTACATATACGAGTACGTATGCATTTTATGTATTTGGCTTAAAGTTACTTTTTTTTTGTTTAATTTCCTGAGAAATCTTGGTAAGGCACCTCGTTTGATCTTTATTTGATTTCTTTATAATTTTATTATATTTCTTAAGGGTACAAATGCAAATTAGTTAGCCATTGCAGTGTTTGGATTGTTCAGTAAATTTTTCTATTGGTAAACTAACTCATCTGTTTTGGGCCAACACTATTCTACCACCAGACTCTGGTTCAAAAGCATTGGACAATAAGACAGATATCAGCAGAGGTCATGTGAAAATAACTCCAGGTCTACTAATGTGCTCACCAATAGACCCTGTTGCCCATTACCACATTGACCTTCATTTGCCATCAGTCACTTATTAGACGTTGAGCTGCTAAATATCTATCAGTTTGATTCGTCATTTCTTCCATGGATACCGCTCCAGATTGTCGCCCTCGTTGGTAGTTAAACGCTACTTTCAACGCTTGATCTATCACTCGAGGACCCACAGAAATGTCAAAATGAAATCAAAGCAGACTTAAAAAAAATGGGACATGAAGTCGCAGGTATTACCAACATATACAAAATGATCACAATTAATGGTGAAAAAGTGAACAAATACTTTCCATTGTTTTACGTCGACTTAAAACAAAAAGACAACAATAAAGAAGTATACAATATCAAGAAACTTGCGTACTGTATAGTTAAAATTGAGCCACCTAACAAGACAAGGGGCATCCCACAATCTACGAATTGTCAACAACTTGGACATACCAAGAGTTTTTGCTATCGTCAAACCAAATGCGTTAAGTATGCTGGAAATCATCACACGACATAAACAACCAGATATCGCACTTTCATGTGCTCTTTGTCAACAACAAGGACATACTGCAAATTATAAAGGATCCTGTGTATACCAGAACAAAATTAAAAGCCAAAAAATAATAGCACAAGCGTAGTACAGCGATTAGAAACCAAAGCTGCTAAACCACAAAATACAATTACACCAACGAAGTTGGGTTATCCTATGCGCAAGCCACCAAATTATCTGCTGATGATTTAAACCAAAACAACAAACCCATAGAAGGCAATAAAGAGCCTAGTAGCTATGAAATTATCAAAATGCTCAATCATATTCAACAGACACTTGGTCACTTAGCAGAGAGAGTATCAAAGCTGGAAAGCAAAAAAGTCAGCATACACACTAATGATTAACTCGTTCCTACGCATTGTACCTTGGAACGCTAATGGGCTCATCCAACGAGCCCAAGAGCTGGAAATATTCCTCCATACAATCAACATAGATATTGCGCTGGTATCAGAAACACACTTCTCGAACAAAAGCTTTATCAGAATAAAGGGATTTAACTCCTACTGGACAACCCATCCTAGTGAAAGAGCCAGAGGTGGTTTAGCTGTACTATAAAACGGGTATAATAGAAAAGAAAATATATTAGAATCAAACATTAATAAGCAAAATAAAAGCTACATAGTACCTGTGTCCGGTTGGTCGGGGATACCACGGTTCATGTATCCAATCCCGCCCTTTCCTAGGGTGCTAACCTGTAAAATATGAAGAGATATGGCAAGCCACATGCACCTAACATTGAACAAATAGGATTAACACATAGGAGCATTGGCCGGTCGAACACTCATAATATAAGGGACGTTTTACAATAAACAATCACAGAAAACAATAATTACAATGAACGAACACTGATTACATGAACACAAAGTCAGTGTCAAAAAAAAAACACAAATGACAAATGACAAATCACCACACAACACCACAAATAGAACAAAACTTTTCCTATGACAGCGACACTGATACATCAGCCAAATGTCAAACAAGTTGGTTGCGTCTCGATAAGTAACCATAGCTGCATTTTGGTGCTACAACATAGATGGCATGATGAAAACAGAGAAGAAAGTGTATTGCCCGATGAACCGTGTCGAAAGTGAGACAAGGGAAGATAACTGGAGGAAGCAACAGGGATCATTAAAAAAAAAATAAAATAAAAATAAAGTGGAAAGTTAAGTGAAAGAAAAATAGAGGATAACTAAACAAGTTTTGAATCACGTTGTCAATGAAGGTGAAGATGGGTCGTGTGAAGAGCCACGCGGAGAGGATCGACAAGTGAAACGCGAGCGATCGCGGTGCTTGCTCGACAGGGAAAAGCGCTGTGTAACGAGCGATAGAGAGAGACAAGAGGGTGAAATACAGGTTAGTGCCACTTTCATATTTTTCCTTACAAGCTCCCAGTATAACAAGTTTCCCTATCTTCAGCACAATATGAGCAAAATGCCACCACAAAACTGCTTTAATCATATCTTTCTGATCGTCAGTTCAGAGTCATCCATGAAGAAACATGTTCTGACTTTTATCCAACGTTAGCGGGAGTTCCGCAGGGAAGTGTTTTGGGTCCTGTCCTCTTCCTTTTCTACATTGCGGACATACCTACAACGAGTAAAACATTCATCGGTACGTTTGCCGATGACACTGTAATTATGTCAGTAGACGAATCACAATCAAAGGCAGTGAAAAATCTGCAACGAACAATGAACAACGTTACTAAATGGACAATTGACTGGAAAATCGTGCTTAATGAGTTTAAATCAACCCATGTGCCGCAGGCTGATTCGGCAAAATACCCTGGTCTGCATTTAGATTCAAGACTCAACTGGAAGCATCACGTTAGACAAAAAGCTGAACAGATACGATTAAAACAACGTCAAAGGTACTGGTTGATTGGACATCATTCCAAAACGAACCTGTACTGCAAAAGACTAGTCTATCAAACTATCTTCAAATCAATATGTATGTGTGGCGCGCAGCTATGGGGTTGTGCTCATAAGTCTAATAGAGACATTATACAACTTTGTCAAAATAAATTTCTTCGAATGATCACCAACGCTTACCGATTCGTGACTAACCGGGAAATACACAATAATCTAGAAATTCAATTGATAGACGACGTCATCCGAGAATGTGCCATAAAACATGAGAAGAGACTTGTTATCCACACCAACGATAATATTTAAGATTGTAGTAGTCATACCAATAAAGGTGTTAAATGATTATCCAACCTCACTCTTTTAATAATACAAACGCTGACATCTACGTCACTCTGCCGGTTAGTAGCGATCAGCAGAATCATAATTGGTTCCTTCATGAAAACAATCGAGTCTACTTGTCGATATTTAATGCTGGCTAGCACGAAGACACACTTTCCCTCCTGGCTGGCAGAAACAAAACGACAATCCCTTACATCATGATTCGCGAACCTCCACTATTTGCGAAACCTACCAGGTTATCCACCGAAAAACTTTCGATCGCTGAAAAGCAGTCCATAATTTTGCATGGTATTTATATGCGTTTGGACATTCCATGGGCAATCCGATTAAATTTTTAGTACCATCGAAAAATTAGGGTTGGAAGCAATATGGCTTCCAGGCCATGTTTTTCTTTGGTACTATAAATGTTATAGGAGCACGCATGGATGCAATGTCAGCAAGTGCCATCCTGAACAATTTTTGGATCATCACTCAATGAGGCAGCAACTGCAAAACGTGTCTAGCCATTATGTGCTATACCAAGAGAGATAAGTCTAACAAAACCCATTAAGTAATTACATGGATTACACTTGAGGTGCATTCAATCAATCGAATTCTCAACTCTGCGATGCTACGGCCGCACACACAGTGATTGGTGTAGTACTTTAGCAATAACAAATCGATCATATGTTACGTCACAGTATTACTGGTTAGATAAATCATGAAGGAATTATCAATGCCCAAAAGACCAAAGATGAGATGAATAAATTCTGAGAAACAATTTCTTACCACTAAGACATTATCCTGTATATATTTTGACGAAATCCATCTCGATATGAACGGGCTTAAATGTTGCGTTAACCTCATAGCTTGATGTAACAGATGAGCCGAAATCCAGTTCCTGTCAATTAGCCTTGAACCATTTCCAATGCACTGAGTTTCTTTCACGATTTCATCACCGATGAAGGTTTATAGTTGGTTGGTTTTAGAATCACAACCTTCCACTAGCATGCAGCTGTTTGTCCTGGTATAAGGTCATAGTAACCATTGGATTTTGTCATTGCAGTTTTAGTCCGTGTAATCAGTGCACAATTTATCACATCCAGGAGTGAGATTTCGAATGACATCAGACGAATGGGACTGTCAGCGTTTTAACGAAAAACATCTCGTCATAATATAGGAAATTTCCATCGTAACTTTGCAAAAACCAGGTAATGGTCACTGCCTACTAATTTGGTTGAAGATCGAAACGATCTCATGAATTGGTTGACAACCCGATTCGAAATCATTTTATGGTCAATTTGGATTATGGATGTGCTTCGCAGTTCTAGCATAAGTCACCAATCATTCATCAGAGAACGTCCTTAGGTGTAGAGCCCATTAGTAGGCACACGCGTACACATGCAATTGACAGATTTCCTAATCGCATCCGTAAGCGAATGTGTTAGCTCGATTATCGACTGCTTGGAAGTCAAACACAACGTAATTCCCTGTGGTCCAATGAGAATTCCAACTCCAAGAATTCCGGGGTCGCCTCTACTGTGTATAACAATGTATAGCCTTGGGACACATTGTGTCCACTTAAAGTTTGCCAGGTTTTGTAGGTGTCCAGGTACTTAAGTATGCCTTGGGTTTGTTGCTACCTTGGTGGTATCCGATTTTTGTAGATTTTATTGAGATTTTTAACAATCTTGGTTTTTACTGATCCGTAAAGAACTTCAATGTTTCTGTTTCCACTGCCGACCCACTTCTCCAAGATTCCCTTGAGGAGCAGGTAAAGTTGGTGTAACATAGTCTAGATTCGTCAGTTCTTTCCCCAGCGATTTAACTATCGTCGAGTGTCCTGTCTGAATACATTTCCACTGAGATATGGCTGATAGTCGAGTGGCCGTAATCGCCCCCATCTACTAATAAATGTCCTCGAGGTGAAGGTGAAACACGACCTCCAAGGTACTTGTTGGTGTTGTCCTCAGCGCCTCACTGATAAGCATGCAGACCGTTCTTTGCACCTTCTCTATTCTTTTTCATCCCGCATCTCTGCAAGATGAAGGAGGTCCTGCGGATTTTCTCTCAGGATTCTTAGGAAAACGGAGTTTAGTGCATTGTACATCAAACTCCATTTTTCCATGGTGATGCTCCCATCTTCGTGACTCCTGTCAATGACGGCTAGCACCAACACACACTCCTTCACAATGTCGCTGAAGGATTTTGGTTTAGCCTTATTAGTAGGCAAAACCTTGTGAGGAGTTTCCCTCTCCGCTTGCAAATTGGTCCGTTTTGTATCGATGGGCTCTAACTCATCCATGGTTCCTCTCGACAGGGGATGCAGCCCACCTGTCCAAAATCCTAAACGCCGAGCGTCTATTCCTATAGTGCTGCTTCGATTGGCTGATGTAAGACGAACCTCCTCCAGCAGCACTTGATTTTCCCTGAGTTCCGCTCGTCCTCGGCTTAGATGCCTTGAATTCACTTCCACCTGGTATTTTTGAGGGAGCCCCACCTTTACGGTTTGATCTCTCTCTTTTTGTTTCGGGCCTTTGGAAAGTGCCGGTCTTGGTTTTGTTTTTGTTTTTGTTAGATTCCATGTTGTTCCCACGAGTCGCGGAGAAATATATGGTCCACCTGCGCAGAGATCCGTTTATGCAGGTAAGGTCACTTACAACTGGAGGTCGCCAGGTATCCAGAAGGCTCCGTTTGCGACTGGGGTTTGTTAAATGGGCCCCCAGGCTGGTAGTTTGTTGGCACAGGACACGTAACACATTAAACCGGCCCATTTGCCGTCAGTTAGCGTGACACGCCCCACACCTAGGTCACTTTGCCCACCAGTTCTAACGAGCGACGACCTGGAGGCGACGACAATTCTGAAGCAAAATAAGGTTACTATCATGTGGGTTTCTGCTCATTGTGACACTGACACCAGCTTAATTGCAGACAGTTTGGGTAAAACTAGATCTAGCTTATGTTTTGAAGGCCCTGTTTCGTCATCTTCATAGCATGGAACTTGCCAGTGATGCCGTATGCGACGAATATCTTGAGGATGTTGATAATATCTTACACTTCATCAGTTGTCCGGCTTTCGAAGTGCATGAGATGCCTTGTGTTCAACTCCAGTTATATACCGGTAGATCTTCTGTCTTCTCTGACCTGGTTGAAACTGCTCCAGTTTGCTATGGTTGCAGAACACGACTGTGCGCTTTAATGAAATTTTAGGTTTGTTCCAGCCAACTTAAAGAACAATTATAACCATAAGACGATGTGTCTACAATTTTCCAAGACATGAACTGAAAAACTAAAATCTTCCATTACCTGCATGTTGAACAATTTCACAAAACACGAAACAAAATCTAATAAATCATAAGATTTTATACATTTCTTATCCTTCGAGCACTTTGTTATTGTTTAGAGTTCGGTTCGACCCACGATTTTGCAATTTCTCTGATTTGCGTTCATATATAAATAGTTCACAACCCAACTGATACACATACAAGCATAGACACGAGGAAGTTGTTCAAGAAAATTAAAGTTGACAATAATTTTGTTTCTTTTGTTTTTATCTTAAATCAAAGAATTATAAACAATGATATAGTCGCAACTCGCAATATACGAGTAGAAATTTTTTATTGCACACAACAATTTAGCAATAAAAAACGCATTTTTATGTTCACAGGGAAAAGTCATGTTTAGCTTTCGGCTAAATTTCATCATAATTATTATGACTTATGTTTATGTATGTACGTTTGTGTATTATAGTTGGAGATGCTGCTTTTATGCGTTGTATATGATGTTCAATATCAATTTCACAAGGCAACATCGTTTATCACCGAACATTTAAAATGCACTTTGTGAAGAGCGGTTAAGTGCATTTTATAGGTTAGGCCCGGGGAAAACTTATATAACGCTTTTTAATTTGTCTCTTCCTTATGTACGATCAACGAGCCCAACGGTCCAATTAAATGCATATACAAGATCTAGATAAGAAATAGTTGTGGACACGCGATTTATATGAACTGCAATACAACACTCCAACCCGATTTGGTATTATTTAGACCATACCGATGTTAGCGGCCTACAACCCTAAACACAATTTTTGCACATCTTTATTTTTATTTTATTTTATTTTTAATTTAAAGAAATCAATATGTAGAATCAAATACATTAGGATTTCAGATAAGAAATTTAAATTTTAAGATTTAATGATAGTAAAATGAAAAATTAAGTATATAAAATTATAATTGTCTGAAGTGTTGTTTTAATTTGATGTTAAGCTGTCCTTTAGACAGTCCAAACTCGAATAAGTGCTCAACATCTTTAAAAAATTTGGTCATCATATTGATTGGTTGATTTTCGCCGTAATTAGTACGATGTTTTTCAAGTTTTACCAACTTGTGCAGACAAAGATTTGTACTGGGCACGTTTAGCTTAATGCTCTGAAGAATAAAGGGAGAGTCTACATGACCCAAAAGTATATTTCCCAAAAAACTTGCACAATGTGGTTGCCTGCGATTAACCAAAGTTGCAATATTATATGTTTTACAGCGTACACTGTAAGGTGGTAAGAGGGCCTGGTTCTCATGGAATGGTAAATTGTAGTTGTAGTTCCAGTTTGTTTTTTTCATAATATAGAGTAAGGCTCGCTTTTGTACACCCTCAATTCTATTAATGTGGTCAGAGTTATAGAGGCACCAAACTGCTACTGCATATTCAAGCTGAGATCTTATGTTTGCAGAGTATAGTACAAAAAGTGCATTTTGGTCTTTAATCTCGGTGGTCCAGCGACGAAGGAAACCGAACATGGAATTGGCTTTCCATATACTCTGATCGATGTGTCTGGAGAATGATATATCACTGACAAATGTTACATCTAGATCTTTAATTGGGTGACGCGTTCATTTAATGTTCCATTGATATTATAATTGGCAATTATTGGACATGTTTTCCTATGATATGACATTATCTTGCATTTTTGAATATTGAGTTTTAAGTGGTTCACTTCACATGTATAAATCTTTACCATTAACAAAATTCGCGACCTTAGAATAACACAGTTCTATGTGCACAACCTTACAATTGGAGAAAACTAGAGCCAAAGTTTTCATGTGTGTTTTCATAATTTAAATTTTTCATTATTAGGAAAATAAGCGGTAAAGTAATTGGCCCTGTTGATAGTATTTCTTATTTATAAATAATTTACAAATTATTTTAATTACATTTCCTTTAATTAAATAAATAAGTTTTCAGATACAACCATTTACTGAATTATTGTATACAACCACAAATTTTACAAGGTTCTAAGTGGTCACATACAACTTGGTTATATCATTAATGAGTAAATTTTTAATAATTAGTTTATGTGTGTTACAACTGAGGAAAATAAATTGAAAACCGACTGATTCAAAAATAGCTTAGTTTTATTTCAGTTTTGCATTTTTCAAAGACAAAATAACATAAATAGCTACATTCAAATAAAAACATTAGTAAACACAAATTAATAATTCATTCAATAAAAATAAAATACTTAATATAATAACACACTCTTATTTCATAGTAGTCTTTTGGTTTCGAATGAAATTAAAATTTAAATAAAACGTTTAATTTGTGGTTTTTAGGATTGTTTTATAAAATTCCAAATCCTGGTTGCCCATATACTTAAACATTTTTTGTAAATCCAAAATTTTATTGGCTGGCATTGGCTTTTTAATGGCGTTTGTTGGTGGGTCATGTAAAAGCATCGGATTAGTTTTGTGCTGCTTCTTGTTTAATCTGGAAGGTTTTAAAGATAGTCTAATAGACACTTCTTGCCAACGTGAAGGTAAATATGTTAAGTTAAACTTAATGGTATGAACATTTCTAGAGAATCCAAGCATTTTGATGCTTTGAATTAAAATTTTTTGAGGGTATCTCGAAATTTTTGAAATCATCCGGTTTCATTTGGATAACGATGTATGGTTTTTTACGGTTTATGGTTTTCATCAATCTGATTAAACCAATCGGTGAAAAAAATTCAGTTTTCGATAAAACTTTTTCTATTTGGCTGTGCGCGTGGTCTACTTGTTGTATGCATGAGTGGCCTGGTAAAGAATATCGCATTTCTATTGACAAAATTTGGGGATGTTTTTGTAGGAAGTGCTGGATCGCATACGAAATATACGAATTTTTGTTCTGAGGAACACATGAGTCGCTCCAGGTTATTAAACTTGTGATGTCATTATCATTAAACACCCGCTCTAATATTTTATACAATGCTGAAGCAATGTCATTTCCTGTACGCCCCATTGCTGCCTCATTCCACATTGCACAGTATGTAGTTCTTGTCGTTGATAAATGTGCAGTCAAGTTGTACACGTTCAGTTTTGAAAGGTAATACGAGGAATCGATATTACTCTTCGGACACGTGATTACCTTCTGCATATCAAAGCAGGTAATCCCGATTTTTTATCGGCTTCTTTGATTTCACGCATTGTACTGTTGAATGCAAAATGATCGTCATATTCTCCTTCCTTCAATCGTGATGCATCAATTTTCTGAAGTTCACAGACACTACAACGATCCGACTTAGGTTTATAAAAGTCAAGATTAAACCTAGTATTGAATGTGTTCCTATAGAAGCTTTCTTTAACCGGTAAAACATCTAACTCGTTGCATCTTTGTACGTACATATCATACATCTTCATTATATTTAAATTGCAATCTAAATATTTTTTTTTGGTCTTCTCCCTACAATAATGAGATTCGATACACGGGAAGCTTTTAATATGATCCAGAACGAAATTTAGCCTTTCCGTAGCTATTGTTCTTGAGGTCTTGGTTCCTCTTTCGCTTTTTGGCATCGTGCCGGTTACTAAATTAATTTTTTGATGTACAGTGTATATGGGTATTTGAGAAATCGCAAGTGTGCTCAAATAAAAATTTTTGCACACCCTCACCTTATTATTGTACACATTGAAATAATAGTAAAACGTGTGGCTCCTCCGCGATGCAAGACCTTTATTAGATTTCCGCCTTGTTTCAGTTCGTTCTGTGGTCGACGCTATAAAATTATATTTTCCAGCCTGATCTATTGAGTAGTAACTCTCAAATATTGCCCTTTGTTCAGCATCAGTGACGCGATTAGCACACTGTAGTTTGCATGCCGTCATGCAATTTTTTAAATTAATAATTTCCGTTTTAGGACGAACGTTACCGCGGTGATTAGTAAATTCTAGACCAGCTTGAAAATTTTTCTGTCACTTCGTGATTTGCCAATTGCCCGATTTTCTTAGTCGCTTCCTTGATTTAATCTAATAAAAGAAATGAAATATAATATGTGTATATTTATACACAGTATAAAAATATGATTTCCTACCTGCTCATTACCAGTAAAAGTAGATGATTCCGATTCAACTTCTGAAGATATCATTTCTGATACAGCTAACGGCTTTTCTAATTCAACACTAGATCCATGAAGATAGGACACTTAGAACCGATAATTTATCACTTTGAACTGTTCTAAACATAGAAACAATTTGAGGATCGTCAATAATAAAACATCCTTCCGAAAAGTTTGGTTGTTCAAATTCTACAATTTGGGATTCAAACGACATGTTAACTGAAATATAGATGTTTTTATTTGACTATAATTAAGATGGCATTTATGTATACATATATGAGATTTTCTTACCTCTAAACTATTTAAAGTAACTTACATAAATTCTACAAGGAGTAATTAAATTTTTTAAATTTATCACATTCCAGATATAACGACGTTACAATACGAATTGTACTAAAAAAGGCGCCAAATTTTGACGTTTTGTATTTATTTTTTTTTGTTTCTTGGAATAAAAGGGTTGCACCTGCACAAAAATTTAAACAAAGTTGTATCGAAAGAAAATTTTTAAAATATTTGTGAAAAAGAGTTGTATCAAGCATTATCTATGTAGATAGAACCTTGTATCATCAATTACAAGTAATACCGTCTTCACTTAGTACTTTGTTATGCAGTTATCTCGGTTAACATTGATAATTTTTGAAATCTGACAACACCATCGAATAGAATGACCTCAAATTAGTGGTTATACATGTATAACTCATTTTTATAAAAAATGTCACATAGAACTTTGTTATTCTGAGCTCGCGAAATCTTGCCAATATCCTCTTGAAGCTTGTAAGAGTCACTTCTATCGTTAATTGTACGGAATATTTTAAGATCATCAGCAAATAAAAGCACGGAAGAGTGTTGAATTATTATAGTGATGTCGTCAATAAATATCAGGAAGAGATAGGGACCAATATTTGGACCCTGGGAACTCCAGATTTTGCCAAAACAGGATTGGACTTTTCACCAGCTATTTCGATAAATAGATATCTCTTCGTTAAGTAAGATTTAAACCATTTACCAAACATTGACGAAAAACCAAACTTGTCAAGTTTAATCAATATCTGGCGATGTTGAATGGAGTCAAAAGCTTTACTGAAGTCAGTGTATATGGTGTCGATTTGCTGATGATTTTCTAAAGCTTTAGTAGTAATGCTAGTAAACTCAACTAGGTTGGTGGTAGTTGATCTGCCAGGCATAAATCCCTGTTGATGAAATGATAGATGGCTTAAAACTGTTGAATTCTTGAAGGAATTGCAGACTTATATTTCAAATAATTTAGGTAAAATTGAAGTGGTTGCAAAAAATGCATAGTGTCCGGATATCCTGTACTTTTCCACTTGTCACTGAAAAAAATCCAGAAATATTTGGGGTTATACTTTTAATATTATTTTCAACTTTGATGTGTTTCTTGAAACAATCATCATAGTACGCATTGAATTGTTCCTTAGTTGCAATAAATTTTTGTTACGTCTCATTTTTTATACGCGTGGTCTTTTCTATTTTTAAAATTGATTAATTTATCATCGAACCATGGCTGATGGATGATTGATGTAGTTTTTGTTAGGTACAAACTGATCGATAATAGGTCATAAAAATTGTTAATACACTCAGGCCCTGTCCGATTTCTGTAATAATGAAATAATTTTGACATAAGCGAAATAATTTGCTCTTCCATATTTTGATGTAAGTTCGTTTGCTGTCCGAATTCTGGGATAATATTGACTTGTTAATTTTGAAATTTCAAACTACAAAACGTTTTAAAAAGTGTGTACAAATTAATATTAAAGTGAATATTAAAATAGTTTATAACTAATAAGTCATAATTATGATTGAAGTAGAGTTTGACCCTAATATTGTGTTATTTATCTTAATAACATACTATATGCTCATACAAATTATTGCATATAAAAATTATTAACATACATGCGAGTATGTAATATATAAAATTACTTTCAAGAATTTAAAATATTCTTATTGCCCGACATTGTTGTGTTAAAATTATTACAGAGATGTCAAAATTATAACACGCAGTTGCTGTAATAATTTGGTTGCATACATATATTATTTCGCTTATGTCAAAATTATTTCATTATTACAGAAATCGGACAGGGCCTCAGAAAAAAGACACAATTTATAATTAAAGTGAATCGTACTCTTTTTTATATTTTTCAGAAGACTTTTGAATTAACAAGTAATACCATAGAAACAATATTGAAAATAGTAGATCTAACAAAAAAAAAAAACAACGCAACATTATTATAACTTCAATTATTTTTGAAATCATATTGAAAAATTTTAAAATAAAAATGCATTTTTTAAGTTTGTAACAACCGATATGTAACTATTGGTTGTTACCGAAAATTTGGTACACACGCAGAGGTTTCGATGCGATCATCTTCGGCCGGCTAAGGCTCAGGGTTAGGTGTGGGGTTTTCGAAACGTGAATGTGTCTTGCTGGACCGCAGGAAAAGGAAAAGGAAATGGAATAAAATGAGGAGAAGGATCAAAGCTTAGATAAACCTACCATTATAAACTGGTCCGTACCTACCTACTCATCCCGTTGAATTCAATTAGGTTGTCATCCTACCAAACAGAAACATTGTGAACAAATGAAAAATAAAATTTGTACCCAAAAATTAAATAAATTAATAAGAAAAAAAACACGAGAAGTTAAGTTATAATCAACACACAAAAAAAAAAATTAAAATTATAATTTTATTATTATACGATTTTGAACAAAATTCAATGTAAAATTTGAATAATCAATCACAAAATTTCTTAAACTACCTATGTGACGTCATTCTATCAAAAAAAAATATTCACTTAAATATAATTTGGTAATTAATGAAAATGTAAATGAAAGTATAATAATAAACTATAAATAATAAATATATAAAGAAAATAATAATAATATTTGATTAAATATTGAAGAAAAATAATTATAAAATTCTTAACTTAATAAATCATGATGGCTGCCGTAGTATCCATTCAATCCAAACATGAGGTTGCCCTTATACGGTGCTATTCGTAGTATATACCGTTCTTGTTCGGTATTAAGATATAGATCTTGTCTTCAATATATATACTTATATTATTTTTTTTTAATTTAAGTTAAATTATGTTTGATAATTATTATATATATGCATATTGGTACAAAACTTCACTCTTAGTCTATATATATATATATATTGAACATTGAAAGTGCAATACCAGACATAGGACCTAGAGCAATATTTAGGGAAAAAATATTTGCCTGGCGCAAGACTGAGGTAATTTAAATTAGATTTTCTGAAACAATGAATAAGATTAAAAGCCTAAAGTCTCATTTCATTACTTAACTTGTAACACTATTTAAACATACAAGGAAACAAAAAAATATGAGAAAACGAGTTTGATACGAAATGACATTTTAGGTTTGTAAAGGAATCCCCTTACAAACCAAAAGTGATTTTTATCCTTGTATTTAACCCTGTTTTTATATTGTTAAAGTACGGGGTAGATGATGAAACTCTACCAACTCATAGCAAAATTATAAACCTATGGATGAAGGATCATGATTCGAGTATTTCAATCCCATCACCTTCCAGGTCATTTGCAACCATGAAAGTATGACACATATTACTTTATTTTTATTATTTTGAAATGTTTTGCTTTTTTGAAAGACCCTTTCAGAAATATTAAATGAAATCTTCAACAGTATAAACTATTGCTGGAGTTTTTGGAAAAAAATCCACATATAGCTACTGCATCCCCTTTATCAGCAGAAGGTCGAGTTACGGTACAAAATTTGTGGGAAAATCAAGCCACTATCTTAAACGCAGCCGGTCCACCAGTAAATAGCGCTGACAAATGGAAAAAAGTAAGTTACAATTTTTTGAAACAACGAGACCAATGAACTCTATCTTTAATCTATACTACTTTTAGGTTTGGAAAGATTGGAAGTATAAGTTGCGTAGCAAAGTCGCTGGTAATAAAATAATTAGAACAGGAACAGGTGGCGGGTCTAGTAATGAATACTATTTCACCGATTTGGAAGAGAGGGTTCTTGAACTTATAAATGTGCGGGAAACAATGAACGGGACTGGATTAAGTTTTGGAGCACCAACTGAGTTTCAAATTGTACAAGAAAACCCATCAGAACCAAATTTATCAAGTATGATAAATGAGGAACCACGATCGTCAAATACTTTAAATATATTCACCACAGAAGTGGTTCAACCACAACCAACATCATCCATTCGACGCAAGCCGATGTCAAAAAAGTCATTGCTTGAGAAGCAAGTCAACATGCAAGAAAAATGGATGAAAAGTATAAATTTTAAACTCAAACGAATATACGATCAGAATCGGGAACAAAACATATATTTAAAAAAAATTTATCTTTTAAAATTAAAAAAATTTAATTACCAGAAGGAACTCGATGTAAAATGTTTACTAAGTAATTCGAATTAAAAATTTGCTATAAATTAATTTAAATGAATAACATAAACGAATATTTAATAATGTTACAAATGAAATTTCTATATTTTATTTAGATTAACTACTGTGTAGTGTAGTAAGAATTGGAAAATAAGACTGAAATAAAAATAAAACAAAGATTTTTTCATATTTAATCAAATGTTGTTTTATTAATCAAACCTTTCAACAGTAAATCAACATGCTATAAAAACGATGTAGTTATTTGACGGCGAATTCTTGTAGCCTCATTTTGGTAAGAAATATTTAAAAGTGAAGGTATTTCATCTGGAGGATCAATTTCATTTTCTTCAACAGGAAGTTCGGATTCATCATAATCAATAGCATAGTGAATTAATACATTATGCAACATGCTACACACATTTATAATTTGACAGACTTTTGTTGGAGTATAATGCAGTTCCCGAGCAGCTATGAGACAGCGAAACCTTGCTTTGAGCACGCCAATGCATCTTTCGATTGCATTTCTAGTTTTTGAATGAGCCGAATTAAATCTAGATTCGGAACTGTTTTCACTCGCAGCCCGATATGGTGTTATGATCCACGGCTCCAATGGATACCCTGAATCTCCAAAAAATTGAAGTATATCATTGGTTTGTTTTATAGAAATTTTTGATATTGTTGATTACCTAATAACCAAGAGTGTTTGTAAAAACTCCATTGCCGGGATAAATAATTTCGTTCATTTGATAAATTCCAGATAAGTGAACCATGACAGGAACCCCCATGAGTAGCATTGACAGCTCGAATTCGTAGTTTGTGGTCACAAATCTAAAAAATATCAGCAATGAGAAACCATGGATTTCATTTCAGCAAATATACTTACAAACATAGCATTGACAGCATGGTAGCCTTTCCTGCAGTAATAAATGTGCTCTAGTTGTGCGGGTCTAATGATTTTAATTTGCGATCCATCAACACAACCGATTACTCCTGGAATTCCACTTTTTTTAAAGAATTCAGATTGAATTTCGATCTTTTCAGCTTCGGTCATTTTTAAGGAAATTCATTTATAGCAAAGGTTTGTTTCTAATAAACCTAAGGTTTCAGCTAAGGCATTACTAGTGCTTTGCTGCGATAAGCCTAAGTGTAAATCTTGCCCTACACTTTTCTGGTAGCTTCCCTGTGCTAGAAATCGCATCGTCGCGGCAAATTTTATGAGTGGTGGTATTCCAGCCGAAGTTGTTATCTTATATTTACTCTCAATTTGACTAAATACATATCTGAATGCCTCTTTATTAAGATGAAATAATTTTTTAAATCTAAAAGTAAATTTATTATAGTTTATGGTGTCAATATTTATAATCGTAATAAACAAGTATTTCGTATTCTGTTTCATTTAATGCAAATATATTAGAAGTTGCTCTAATATTCCTTCTTTTGAAATTTAAATCAACATCGTCATCACTACTCTCACTATCAAACAAATAATGACCTATAGAATCCATTTTATTAAACTTTATATGATGGATATATTAATTTCAATTTTATAAAGTTAAAAAATTTAATTTATCTATTTATTAAATGAAACTACACATCAATGAATATTTTGACAATTTGACACAATAATAGTACTAAAAAATTATAGTTAAGTTGTTAGCACTGGAAAGAATTTGTACTAATTTGTTACCTCTTGATCGAAAGCAATAGTACGAATATTTTCGACAGTCGTTCAGATAGAAGCGATAATAAACGAAGACGAAATAGAAACTGTCGAAAGCAATTGTAAGGCCCCTGATTCGAATTATCATCGAAGATATTAATATTAATGAAATTCGACTTAAACCTTCTGATTTTCCATATTTAGTCGACCAAATAATTTCAATCGGAAAAACAATTAAAGGTAAATTAAGAGTATTTTTTGGAATGAAATGTTATCTATAATAAGTCATCCTTTTGCTTGTATCTACATTAATTTTCCAAAATTTAAGGATTATTACTACATACCCAGACAGGGTAAAAAAATCCCAGCGGTAAATTATACTGGAAATATGCCAACAGTCGGTCCAAAAGGATGCAAATAGAAGTTTCATCAAATATATCTTTTGAAAACAATTCCACTCAAAGCATAGTTTCAGAGCAAACAACTGAATTCGACGAATCTATTTCAAATGCTATTAATGATTGGAACGAAGTCAAAGATAAATGGTACAAAAC
This sequence comes from Tipula lateralis, assembly GCA_963932295.1. Taxonomy (NCBI): domain Eukaryota; kingdom Metazoa; phylum Arthropoda; class Insecta; order Diptera; family Tipulidae; genus Tipula; species Tipula lateralis. The sequence goes on along the minus strand of OZ010736.1, from coordinate 60,075,877 downwards.
CTTTCACATTCGGCAACGAGATTTTCATAATATAACAGGTGTGGAATTTTTGAAAAAGTGGCCTAAATTTAATCATAGTCAAGCCTCTGACTTGGTAAAAAAACTAAACGTGTCTGAATTCAACCAGAAACTAAATGTATGCTTTTTATTTTTCAGATTGAAATAGATTTTGATTTAAAGTTCCCGGGAAAAAAACTATTGCTGTTTTCGAAATGGGATATGTTTAAAATTAAAATTAAAAAATACTACGCAAATAATATTAATAATAACGCCTGTAAAGAATTATTCACAAAATTGCGGCAAGATTAAATTTAGAATAATTTCCAAATTAAATATTAATATATTTTTTGTTAATTTCATTTATAGATACTGAAGACTACGTTTTAACAACATTACTTAATGCAATATTACTTCCAACAGCCAGATTCAAAGATAACGATTGCGGTAATAAAAGAAAAGCAACCATAGCCGATGTTCAAGAATCATTTATTCTCCTATTAGAGTGTATTAACGACTATCAACGAAGGATTTCCGAAATCACAAGCAAACATTATTATAGTGGTTTGACATTGCAGCCCTTTTTAATAGTTGAGGGTTCAATCAACTCTCATTTGAAAGTTTTTTATGTATATTTTGATGGTACATTGTATAAGTTTCCATCGTTTATTGCTTGCTTAGACTTATGTTTTAAACTATTTCAAATTTTTGAGTTGAAGTACCCAAAATCATGTGAAATTCCATGGAATTTCATACAAAAATATTTTTTTGAAATTAACACAAGTTTTGATGTTAAATCGTTAAATTTAACTTCTGTGATTAATCATATGAACATCATAAACTCTTGATTTTTTTCATTAAAATAAGTTACAAGTGAATTTGAATTACAATATATATAAACACATGTTTACTTAACTTTTCATTTTATTAATTAAGTTATTTCAATATGTATGTCTGTTGTAAATTTTTCAACATTTCGCGCCCACTTAGATAGACTTCATAAATTCCAAAATAATGATTTTATTGAATCAAATGATCTTGAAGCTCCGCAAATTTTTAATTTTGATATGAATAGTAGCATACTATTCATATCAAAATTAAACCTCACTGGAAATTGAAGCGTTCACGGCAATTAGTACCCCCCGCCCGTTAATTTTTTGCTCGTTGATGAGGAACGGTCACATCTGTAGACGACATAATCACTAGGGGAGAATTTCGTGCTCTGGATCCCAATCGATGTCGTTCGTCAAATATTGAAAGTTAAAGTATGAAAGAAAACGCCAACCATAAAAGCTCAAGTGAACCGCCAGATGAAATAAAGCTACAAAACTGGTTGCACAGTGCTTATTTTATGTGTTATAGCATGTTTTAAAAAAACTACTTGTTTTTTCAATAAATATTATATAAAGGCACGCTTAGATAAAGTGAGTGACTTGTGGACGAAATTCGTTAAAGTTGAAGATAAAATGTTTGGTATATAGCTTGAAGCTGTGCCAATATCCGAAAAATCGGACGAAAGCTATGCCAATACCATGTCAATGCAACTGAAATCAGATTACCGATTTGGAACATTCCAATTGTTTCAATGGGCAACTTCAAGTTTTTGGGACTTATTTAGCAGTTGCGTGCATAAAAAACTTTCATTATCCGTGCTTCAAAAACACCAATATTTAAAAGGGTTAATTAAAAGGAAACCACTGGGTCTGATCAAGCATTTAGGGGTGACGGATGCAAACTACTAAAAAGGGATGCTAAAAGGGCAGATTGGGCAGTAGGACGATTGGGTGCTACATGAGACCCATGTCTAATTTACATAATTGTAACTAGGTGGCGACAGTTGACAATTTTTGGCAAAATACGTCTTCCAAAATCGAACACCCAACCCTTCAAAATTTAATTGAGAGGACAAGAACTTTCAATACTAAATATCTTGGTTTGGGCTCATCTGAATAAAATATTGGTGGAATATCGGTAATAACAAGGCGATGCTATGGAGATATGAACTTTCATTAAAGAACCCTGCCGATGTTGCAATTGCCTGAATGATAATCATACCGTTCGAACAGAAGCAGAAACCGGCATAATAGTTTGCTACACACTCAAAATCAACCATTGCGGCCAACACCAACTTTTTTTCATCCAACGCTTAATCAGAATCAACAAATTTACCAACATCAACTGTTGATCAACCAAACCTGCTACTTTTAACATCCAACGAAACGTCAACACATTCAATCAGCCGGAGCGAAATTCTCAAGGTACAAAAACCAGCAATAAGGCAGTATTACCAAACCATTTTTCTACGAACACCACTACCATCTATACGAGGAGAGACTACTGTAGAAATAACCTCTAGAGACTTAAAATACAAACTAAGAACGCGCTGATTTTACCAAAGGTAACTGCAGCAATACCATCATCCAACCTTAATCCAAAAATATGGAGCCACTTAAGCTCATTACCGTTAGCTGACCCTACCTTTCACCAAACCAGCAACATTGATATTTTGATTGGAGCGGAGTACTTCTTGGACATCTTAACAGAAAGAAAATTAATGCACAAACTTGAAAACCCAACCCCACAATACCGTTTTCGGGTGGGTCCGATTGCAGGAAATACCGATACTGGCGACGCCTATTGTTTAGCACAAGACAAATCATCAATCGAAGTTGAAATTAACAAGGTCATGCAGAGTTTCTGGAAAGCTGAAGAACTACCAGATCGGCTGCACTAATGACCGGAATAAAGTTTGAACAATAAACAGGTGACCGGAATAAACATACTCCTTCTATAGGCGATTTATGGTAGACCTTCCGTTCAATCCGTTTAGAAAACAATTACGGAATTCAAGAGACCGAGCTTTACAGTTGGGTCATATAGAACGTGTTTCTCCAACCAGATCAATCAGAAAACCAAACCATCCCTATTATATGCCGCACTAAGCGGTAGTGAAAAAATCGAATAGTACAACTAGGCTTAGGGTCGTCTTTGATGTCTAAGCCAAAATGATCGCAGTAATATCTCGCTCAACGACAACTTAATCATAGGACCTACGGTTCAGGACATAGTTTGTTTAATATCCTCGTACGTTTAAGAAGATACAGGTAAGTCTTCACGAGTAACATAAACAAATGTATCGCCAAATACTAATAAAACCCGACGATGCGAACTTTCAACAAACATGAAGCGCTTTTATTGCAACGCCAAATTATCCAAATCTTAAAATCATCTGGTTTTCACTTGCTTAAATGGACCCCAAAACGAGCAGCATTACTAAAATCAATACCCCTCAGCAAACCAAGAACTATCACCAGTCGAAATTACAGAAAAAAAACCGTTCGGAAAAGTAACTATACGTCTAACTTGGTGCCCGACTCAGGATGCTGTTCATTTTGTTTGGTTTCTTCTTTCAATCTGTTTTGGGGGTCAAGGCACTCCCAACTTTTTCACGGTTCGCTTATTTACGTCTTACCTTACGCCATTACAGCCAAATCGACGGCTCTGATTTACGTAGAACCATCATAGATCCATGCCAGCGTATAGTACTGACATGGAAGATGGGTTGGCTCATGAGTTCTGCACTCCCAGGGGGTTATAAATGTGTTCATATACACCATTCATCAGATGGTGAAAAGTCCTTTTTGCATCCCGTCCCTATCAGGGTTCGAACCCGGTACCTCCCGCTCCAATTGCTACAGCTTTAACCACTGTGCTATTTGGTCGGTCACCTTAAATTTAAAGTTGTACTTAATTCCACAACGACTAGAACCAAACGCGATATTTTATCAGAAGCTGCCAAGATATTTGACCCGCTAGTGTCGTTATCATCAACTACAATCAGTAGGACGATCCATTGGAAAAAAATGGAATGAACTTTGAAGTGGTTTAACCACCATTAATGAAGTATCCATACCACGTTGGCTGTACACCAATAATGAAACTCACCAGCTTCATCGGTTCTCAGACTCATCCGAGCCTCCGTATGCAGCCGTTGTCTTCTGTCTTTTTTCCACGATTAAAATTATGCAGTACCTCTCACCCGATTAATGAAAGCAATTATCGAGGCGTTATAACCTTAAAATTAAAAGGTATTTTATTGGGCAAATTCGACAAAAGTTTTATGTTAGTTGTCGTTGCACCCCATCGAATTGCTCCAATAAAATCAAGAATATTGACCTAATCAGAAATTGGATGTCATCCGTTAGAAACAAATCCCCGGGTATGATACGATCGCCTTGTGATTTCCGACATTCGACCAATATTTTATTCAAATGGGCGCAAATAAAAAGTTTTAGTACTGAGATCTCCTGTGTCCAAAATGACTCAGCTTTACCAAAAGGCAGCAAACTGATGTCATTAAATCCGTTTATAGACGATCAAGGTGTGCTAAGAGTTGGAAGTCGAATTCAGCAGAGGAATATCGAGTGTCAAATTAAATTTTGCCTGCATATCATAAAATCACCAACCTCATTATTGCTGAAGTTCATACAAAATATTTCCATCCAGCACAGTCTCTTATAGTATCCATCCTACGTCAAAAATTTGGTGCGACAAACAGTACATCGATGCGTTACCTGCACAAGACATAAACTACAAAGAATTAACCAATTGATGAAAGACTAACCACCGGCTCGAGTAAAATTAAAATATGCATTCAACAAGACCGCGGAGTCGATTATGCCGGACCTACTACGATTGGTGCCATGGTTGGTAGACGACCACAGTTTCACAAGGCTTATACCAACCACGTTAACTTGCTGGCATCATGTACAACACATGATGAAACACTCTTCATAACCGTTCGAAAACCGTTCAACACAAACACAAAAATCATAAAGTTGGCGACATAGTCCTAATCCTAATCCACCCTGTTCATAAAACTATACTGCTCTAAGCCGAGACATTTTTAGTTTCTTCATGAACAACTTAGCCTAGGGTGGATTTTCGGACAGTTGCAATATATGATACTTATTTTATTTTCTAGGATAACTTCACATGCATATCTTGGACTTCATTTGCATAGAAGACTTGGAAAAAAACACTTTGAAGCTAAGCGTATGGTAAATTATGGAAAACACTCAAAGTTAAGCTTAGACTGTAAGGGGTTGCTTTACAAACCTATGAACTTATGGTACTTACCCATGGACATATGGTATACAGGTTTGGGCTCCGCGTGTGATTCCAACATAATAAAACTGGAAAGTCTGCAATCACGGCAATGGTAAAAACGTGGTAAGGAAGCAATGCAAACGTATACGTCGGGATTTACCCATCAAAACTGTTTATTGGTACAGCAAAAAATGCCAGTTAAAATTAGATGATAGGCGAGATTACCGAGTGCATTATCGAAAGACTTTTATGGTAGTATGTCTATAAAACATACAAGAAAACTATTTCGGTATAGCTCGGCGACGTCTCTACGGAACTCCTGTTACCACGATATCGATTCATGTTAACATGGTGACCGTGTTGCCCTTCGCTCTGAATGAAAGCTTTCGCATAGAGCTTAGAGCCGACTAGCTCGCGAACAATCAGTGTTTAAACGAAACCTTTCTCCACATCAGTCCTTCAAAAGCTCACTCAAAGCTCAAAAAATAATCCCCAAAAAAGTTAACCTAAGAGAATGCAAAAATTGATTAACTCAATCCGTATCACCTCTGAACAATCCAGTGAATGGAATTCAACACTGTATCTACTCTCTTCGTCGATTTCGCGCTCAAAATACAAGAGACGACCCAGTATAGAGAGATTTTCACCTGAAACCTTTTGCATAAGATTGGCCAACAGACGTTGAGCAGCACAGAATTTAATACGTTGCTTCAAAACTAGTTTTTTGAAGCATAGTAAATTGGAAGCAGCGTAGCTGGATTGTGTTGTTTTCAGATCCATTGAACAAATGACATGGAACATTTAATTTGGATAATTTTAATTGGAAGTCTTTCAGTTCACCGCCCAGTTGGCTCAGTGGTTAAGGCTGTGGCAGTTGGAGCGGGAGGTACCGGGTTCGAATCCCGATAGGGGCAGGATGCAAAAGGGATTTTTCACCATCTGATTACGATCGGTGGTGATAATGAACACATCTATGACCCCCTGTTGGAGTGCAGAACTCATGGGCCGACCCATCTTCCATGTCAGTACTATAGGCTGGCATGGAGCTATGCAATGCGCAGATGGTTCTACGAAAATCGGACCTATAGCCGTACGTCCTCGATTTGGCCGTTAAGGCGTAAAGTAGGACGTAAATAAGCGAACCGCGAAAGAGCTGGGAGAGCCTTGAGCCCCAAAAAAAAAAGATAGCATAGTCTTTCAGTTCAATCTACCGAGAGTCGATAACTTTTATTGACCGCCTTCTCAATAAGAATTGTTGCAGCCACTAAGCCAAGACGATGGAATATTTTAGCCCCTTCAAATTGTAGCATTACGGAGTGGACTCGGTCGAGCAAACTCAGTCACCACGCAGAATCGATTGCTGACACCCGATGTTGTTATCCGCCTTCTAAATCTTACCTTTCTCAAATACGAAGCTCACCTGTATCACAGCTAAAAATAAAAATAGAACCTTACAAATGTTGTCGATTGTCATTTGATCAATTTGTTATTTATTTGTTTCATGTGATATATGCTGTGAGAGACTATGAGAGGTGCCCATAGCAGAGAAACGAATCAATTGTCACGATTAAGGCAGAGTCGTTCAGCTAGTGAAAGCTAGATGGCGGAGGTGATGTACGAAAGAAAAGCGTTCGAGAGTTTCGAAATGTCGCGAAAGCTCGAGCCGCTGAGTTGGATAGTTTTCGGTTCGCCAACCAGGAACAACAGAAAGAAAAAAAAGAAGAAAACGTGTAAGGTGACGACGCGGGACAGGTGAGTTATCCTTGTCATCCCTCTTCCCGCTTTTCTCTTTTTTTTCCCTATTTGCCGACCCTTCACTTTCCCTTCATTCCAAGGCATCGGATTGATTTGCTTCGAGTTGCGTGATGGTTTTTTGTGGTATCCGTAGGTACCCCGCCCGAGCCCACTCGCTCATATACAGAGCAAAGCTGGACACACGTGCTGGTAGACTGGCGCCTAACGGAATTGTATGTTTTTGTTGTCTACCCAAGCCACAACCAACAGGAGAGCACGTTACAAAATGTAACTTTTCGATCTATACATTTATTACGTCATGTACCAATTCTGATTGATATTGATATTAAAATGATCATGTTCAAGATTAACGACTAGTTCAAAATACTGGTATAGCCGTATATCTTTCTTAATTGGTCTGGTGACTGAATGCATGTGAAGTTATCCCAGAATTCTATCACAGAAAGTAAAATAAGTATCATATGGCAACACTAATAAAATAAAAACTCTCTTACACAAATGTGAAGTTAGCCCAGCTCAGCAGGTCTATTTGGGGATTCGATTCGAATCTCCACTTCTCCTGCTTTAAAGCATTGCACACCCAACAAACACTGAGGTCCGGAAACCTACTCTAAATCTTGGTTGGATGAACAGCGTGGGTCTATAAAATTTCCCCGTACTAACTACTAAGGTGCTGGATCGCAAAAAGCTGATGCGGCTCAGTACAGTCCCCCAATATACATTTTGTGTTTATTTATTGCAACAATTTCCTTGATTTCGTTCGACGTCATCAATTTTTTACTTTTGTATCCTCTTTATATGGGTCCAATGCTCGGATTCTTAAGCGTTCCCCATACAATATGCTTGATGTGACTACCGAGGAGAGCAATTTTCTCTTACTAGCGCTCGGACCGCCAGTGCTGGCCATTAATCGAATACGGCCAGTTGTTGTTCTATTCACCTTTACCACCGTTTGTCTAATGTGCTCTTGAAACCTTCTTCGATGGTCCAGTCATACCTCCTTAATTTTTGCTGTAGGTACTATTATTATTTCATAGTTGAAAGCATCCGCCTATACCTGCCATTAAAACACCCGCCTATACCTGTCATTTGGAAATGGCTTCAACTGCGACTTCATTTCGCTCTACAAGTTGTTGTTCATATCTCGCCGATACAATAAGTGTCAGGTTATTGGCATATCCCACTAGTTGCAGTCCTCGGGTAAGGTATTTCTGAGAACACCGTCATAAAGAATATTCCAGAGCAGTAGTCCTAAAATCGAGCCTTGTGGTACACTACTAGTGACCTCCATCCGAGTAGCTATACGCCCGCTGATTCTACAATGATTCCTTGTTCACTGAGATATCTCTGAAAAACCTTCCTACGATTCAGGCTCACTCGACGTCTCTCAAGCTGCGCTATTGAATGCATTCCGTACGACTATGATAATTACTACTGGGTTACACCGTGTGTGTTTAGATCCGTCAGCTGCTTTATCCACAAACCTCATGACTTCCGCTATAGCATCTACTGTAGAATACCCCGCTCGAAAACCGAACTGGTTCTCTGCAAGTCCGCCAGTTCTGTTGACTTCGTCTATTAATCTGTGATGCAGTAGGTGCTCATATAGTTTCCCGAAGGTGTCCAACAGGCAAAGTGGTCTATATGACGCAGGCACCCCATACGGTTTCTCCTCCTTTTTATGTAACACAAGTCTAGGTATCTTCCAGATGCGTGGAAATTCTCCGTTCTTAAAAGCTTGATTTATAGCATCCAAAATTAGTTTTGATAGACGTCAGATGCAATTCTGACCGCTTCTGGTGGAATCCCAACCAGTCCTGCACCATAAATAAATAAATAAATATATATATATATATATATATATATATATATATATATATATATATATATATAATATATATATATATATATATATATATATATATATATATATATATATATATATATATATAATAGATATATGTAGCTAGATATATAATAGATATATGTCGCCGGATGTAGCTTAATGGTTAAGAGAGTTTCTCATCACGCCGCGGTCTCGAGTTCGATTTCCGCCGTTGACCAAAAATTAACATGCAACCGGATGACATAAAAATGCGTTAAAAACATTCGTTGGGCTGACCACCTACAATGTGCACCAATCGTTAAAATGGTTCATAAGGTCTCAGTTGAGACGCGGTAACTCTAAGCCATAGATTTATATATATATATATATATATATATATATATATATATATATATATATATATATATATATATATATATATATGCAAACATCATTAGGTATTGCAATACAAGTAGAAGATCAGGCTAGTACATCCGGGCAAAAGTCAGGAATATATATAGCGGAAATAGGAGAGAGCAATGATGAGAGATAGCCAAGTGAGGCGGAAATAAAGGGCGTTTTGAAACAGTGGGGATGGACCAAGCAGGGCTCATAGGAGTTATCGAGCAGATAGAAAAGGAAACCGCTAGTTTAAGTGCGCTAATTAGTTCTACTTCGACGGTCAATAATCAAATAAAAGACTCAGTGTCATGAATGCGGATGGCAGTTTACAATTTAACGAACTATAAGCAGCACGTAATGATGATGAGTAATGTGGTCAGTGGAAGTGAAAAAAAGACGGCACAATAGTGGTGCGGAAACATGATGCCTCTACACAAACAGATATCAATACAGAGCTGGAGGTAAAGGGGCGAACCATACAAACATTATAAAACCGAACGAAATTGAGAACCGTCTACAGGCACTCGTGATACATAGCAAGATGCATTCGACGATGACACCGAACGAAATCAAGGAAAATTGTTGCCGAGAAATGGCCGCGAAAGGTGTATCAAGCGACAGTAATGTGTCGCAATAGCTTTTTGCGGTCTAACACCTTAGTATTATGTAAACTTATAGAGCAGGTTCCGGGAATTCAGTGTTTTCTGGATGACTAATGTTTTAAAGCGGGAGACGTAGCAGTCATACAAAGCGCCAATACGATTGTTTTGGAAGCAGAACCAAAAACATAAAACGAAATCCGAACATTACTCGTTGGATACGTGAATCAACAGAGCGACGGCACTATTGTAGAGAAACAGTGCATCGAAGTGACAAAGAAAATGAGGAACTTCACCTGAGGTGTGTAAGATATCAGCGTTGACCCAATATCTAATAAGATGCCAAAACTGAGAAAAATATTAGAGTGCTGTTTTATCGACAGCGGGACAAATGTAAACTGCTGTATAGGCTGTATAGGAGAGCATCAGTCCATAAAGACTTTGGACGGGGAAAATTGGTGATTACCTCAATACCTATGTTTTTTTTTCGGTTTTAACAGGCCATTGTTGGCCCGTACCGTGTCAACAATCTGACTCCAACGGTTTCGATCATGAGCCAGATCTTCATACTGTTGCAAACAGTTGGAAGATGCCACATCGTTTTCTACGCCGTGGAGCCATTGTCACCGACAGCGACCTGTTCGCCTACCGAAAGGCGGTTCTCCCTTTAAAGATCGCTGTATCATTCGTTTCAGGATCAGCAGGCAGAACGTGACCGAGCCAGCGTATTCGCTGTCCTCTGATTTCATGCACGATATCGGGAATTTGCATTAAATTCCTGATATCGTGATTGAATAGAACTCGGTATGTGCCATCGACGTCGCGTTTTGGGCCATATATCACACGCATGATTCTTCTCTCGAATGTTAGAAGCCATCTTTCGTACTCATCGGTCAAGGTCCAACTCTCACATCCATACATGACCACGGGTCTGATCAACACTCTGTACAGTTTCAGCTTATCCGTATTTGCAAGATATTTTGATTTCAGCAGTGGACGTAGAGGATACAAAGCCCGATTGCCAGCGGCAAGGCGAACTTGGATATCCTCTCCCACACTATTATCGTGAGTAATGAGAGATCCAAGATACTTAAATCTCATCACTCCTTCAAACGTGTGGTTTCCACTACTGAAATCAATTGCGTCTTGGTCTCTAAAACCCGAGATTAGATATTTGGTTTTTGACTCGTTGATTTTGAGACCAACGGAAGCTGAACACTGTTCCAGTGGATCAAGTATCTCTTTCACTCCGTTGCCATTTAATCCAATCACACAGATATCATCTGCATACGCAAGAAGTTGATTGGATTGTCGGAATCAGATATTGTCTTGATTCACTTTTACGAAGGATGTATTCCAACATGAGATTAAAAAGTATCGAGGACAGCGCATCTCCTTGTCGAACACCGGAATTGATTGCAAAAGTTCTCGATAGCCTGTTCTCAACATTGACACAGCATTGTGACTGCGTTACTGTCATTTTACACAGATGTACATATTGGTTTGGTATTCCTAAATATTCAAGCGCATACCATAGCCTCTCTCGATTGATCGAGTCATAGGCTTGCTTGTAATCTAGGAATACCTGGTGTACATCGCGAGATGTTTCGTAGTACTTGGAAAGAATCATCCGCAGCGAAAAAACTTGATCAGTGACTGACCGATTTGGACGGAATCCTTCTTGGTAGGCACCGACAATTTTCTCCGCTAGAGGAGTAATTCTTCCGCAGATAATGTATGACAGTAACTTGTATGCTGTGCAAAGGAGAGCTATGCCGCGATAATTCTCACATTTCAAGCGATCACCTTTCTTGAAAATTGGGCATAACGCGGCCACTTTCCATTCTTCGGGCATAACTTCATTCCGCCATACCAATCGAATAAGGTCGAAAAGACAGTTCCACAAAGTTAGCCCTCCGAATATCAAGAGCTCTGAATTAATGCAATCTACCCCTGGTGAACGATTTTTCTTTAATCTCTGCATGGCCATTGTGAATTCCTCATTGAATGGATCCTCAATGAACATATCTGCGGTCCGTATTTGAGGGTATTCAAATACAGCTTGTGATACATGTGGAACATTAAGTAAATCATAAAAATGTTCACGTCATGTATCGAGTACCGCATCGACGTTATTACAGAGGTTTCCATCCTGGTCCCGAATGGCAGTTGACCGAGATCTTAAGGTATGGTGCAATTCGGTGATTCCTTTAAAGAAACCACGCGAATTGTGCTCATTGCTGAGTTGTACTCTTAAGACCTTGGTATTCCACCATTCGCGCTTCTTCAGTCTACAAATGCGTTTAGCTGTCCTCCTAGCAAGAACTGCCTTGTGTTTCCTTACAATTGTAAACCGAGTCTGCGCTTCATTGTGGGCTATATTGCGTTGCTCAACAGCAAGACGACACTCCTCATCACACCAATCATTTTTTGCTTAGTTTTCACTATACCAAGAGTGTGCTGGGCTTTCAATACTTCCCAGACTCTATTCACATCATCAGATTAGTAATTGGATCGTAAAATGCTATTGCTGACAAGATCTTGATATTTTCGTTGCGTTTCTTCATTTATCAGACCTTCCGCGAATCGCGTTTTATATTCTCCTGTCCTCCTTGACTTGTACGAAAATTTCCATCGCAGCTTTGCAGCAACCATAAAATGGTCACTGCCGACGAATTTTGTTGACGACCGATACGATCTCACGTCTTGGACAACCCGAGCCCGGTCTTTTGAAATCAACACTTGGTCAATTTGGCTTCGGGATGTTTTACGTGGATGTGTCCATGTTTCTAAGTGGATGTTTTTATGAGGAAAGAATGTACTTGCCACTTTGAATCATGAGCGATCGCCAAGTACATCATTCTTTCCCCATTCTCGGTCGCAGTTTCGTGTCGGGAGTACGGACCTATATTGTTACATAAGTCGGTCTGATTTCTGTCAGCTCTAGCATTAAAGTCACCAATCACCAATCTGATATCGTGCTCAGGTATAGAGCCCATCAGATTATCCAGATTATTGTAAAATGAGTCTTTATCTTGGGATTGGCTTACATCAGTGGCCGCATTTATACAGAGAATTGAAAGGTTGGCTAATCTCATGTGCAAGCGAAGCTTACACATTCGATTATCGACTGTTTGAAAGTCCAAGACAGTCTTTTTTACCTGTGGCCCAATGTAAAATCCAACCCCAAGATTTCCGAGGTCATCTCCACTGTGTAGCAACGTATAGCCTTGGGACACATGGTCTCCACTTTTAGGCCATCGAGTTTCTTGGAGAGCTACGAGTTCAAGCCGATACTCTTTCAAGCATGTGATAAGGCCGTCCAACGCGCCAGGTTTTCTTAATGACTGCACGTTTCGTGCTGATCCTCAATCTTGTATCCGGGTACTTAAGCGGGGGGTCATTGTTATTTAGGCGGTATCCGATTTTTTTGATTTTGTTGACATTTTTAACTGTAATTGGTTTTTACGGATGCGGGTCGTCAGCTCAGCGATCCAATCAGATTTAGTCGCCTCCTACGATAAGCTCTGGATACTGTATGTATATATATATATATATATATATATATATATATATATATATATATATATATATATATATATATATATATATATATATATATATATATATATATATATATATATATATATATATATATGTATATATATATATATATATATATATATATATATATATATATATATATATATATATATATATATATATATATATATATATATTAGGAGTACAAATTGAAAATGCGGGATTGATAACAGATGGCGTTACTAACGCTAACATGACAACGCTCGGCCACATGTTGCAGCGCCGGTCAAAACATACCTACAAACGCTGAAATGGGAATTCTTACCCCACCCGCCGTACAGCCATGACATTGCTCCTTCCGATTACCACCTTTTCCGATCGATGACACATGGCCTAGCTGACCAGCGCTTCCATTCTTACGAAGAAGCCCAAAAATGGGTCGATGACTGGATAGCAGCCAAGCCGGCCGAATTTTTTCGCGACGGTATCCGTAAATTGCCAGAAAGATGGGAAAAAGTTGTGACTAGCAATGGACAATACTTTGAATAATTCAGTTGTTACCATTTTTTCAGAATAAACGTTCAAAAATAGAAAAAATCCCGCATTTTCAATTTGTACTCCTTATATATATATATATATATATATATATATATATATATATATATATATATATATATATATATATATATATATATATATATATATATATATATATAAATATATATATATGTATATATATATATATATATATATATATATATATATATATATATATATATATATATATATTTATATATATATATATAATATATATATATATATATATATATATATATATATATATATATATATATATATATATATATATATATATATAAATATATATATATATATATATATATATATATATATATATATATATATATATATATATATATATATATATATATATATATATATATATATATATATATATATATATATATATATATATATATATATGGTATATAAATGCATATATCATTATTATGACAATTACAATTATGATAATTCATTCTATTATCTTGATGCCTCTTCTGTACGACGAAATGGCATTATGAATAAGAATAAATTAAATCAAAATCGAAGAAACCAAATAATAAAATTAAATAAGAATGAACTAAACAAAAGGTATAATGGAACAAATAAAAGCAGTAACCAAAATAATAAGAACGGAGGACACACACACAGGTTTTGTCTGCTGCAAGTATAAATGTTCAATGGTTCCCAAATCAACAGCTTAATCTTACATCACACACACACACACACACATGTGCAGAAACAAAAACATGTTGATTCCAAGAAGTCATTTGGTTACACCTTTCAGCTGAATGTGTATATGTCTTGCAGTTTGAGAAACACTATCCATGCGTGAACAATTCTATATAATATAATTTATTTAGGTTTTCTTATTTAAAATAATTCAAAATCTTAAATTTATTTATTTATTTATTTTTAACGAAAAGCGTGGTTCGTGATGGTCACAGATTTCGATATGAAGACTACATCATCCTCATCTTCTTACATATATGTTGTTATGTTTATATTATTTTTGTATATATCAAAGACGAAGACGCTGAATAGGTAAGAAGAATGTGTTTAAGACGACTGTGTGTGTGTTTGTGCCTGTGTGTGGATAAACCAAATTCCAGTTAATGTTATTTATTTTGAGAATTTGTTTTTTGTGCTTTTATCAGTTTTTCTTCCTCATTTATGACACCCACATCTTCAGAATTCAGGGATTCCGAACAACTACTGCATTATACGTGTAAACTATTGTTGTGTCGTAAATAAGACGATGCTTGACTATGTTTTGGTACACAGAGTCATCTGAAAAGGTTTGCAACAACAGCGCGATTATCAATTATTTCTGAAGTTTTCTTGCGTCGTGTTGTCTGCCATTATCAATAAAAAAAAATCCTCATCTTAAAAATAAGTGTTCTTCATTATTTTTGTCTTCGTTGTGAAAATTCAACCACCAAAAAATGAGTCGTGAAGACAACAAATACAAAATCATTCGCATCAATCGTCGCATCGATTGTTTGAATTAATTGTATTATTTACGTCTTACAGGGTTGCAACTTAAGAAAAATAATATAATGTGTATTGCCTCCAAGAAACACTTTGAGATACGAGTACGGCACCACAGTCACAAGTCTTATGTAAGTGAGTAAAATCAGGATGATGAATGGTGACATTAATTGGTGAATGGTGACAAAATGATACAAATGAGAAAAATCAAGTACCAGCTTTTTGCATTTTGAGTTCCGGTTGTTTGGGAAGAATTGAAAATCTGTAGCATTACAGGGTGAACTCAGTCGAGCAAACTCAGTCACCACGCATTCTCGAGCCGCTGAATTAGAAAGTTCTTGGTTCGCCAACCAGGAGCGAAAAGATATAGAAAACGACTCGGTTTTTATTTTTTTATTTTATTACTATGCAATCTGTTTTGGGGCTCAAGGCACTCCCAACTCTTTCGAGGTTCGCTTATTTACGTCCTTACCTTATGCTTTGCAGCCAAATCGAGGATGTACGGGTATAGATCCGATTTACCAAACCATCTGCACATTGCATAGCTCCATGCCAGCCTATAGTACTGACATGGAGGATGGGCCCATGGATTCTGCACTCCAACAGGGGGTCACAGTTGTGTTCATTCACACCACCGATCGTAGTCAAGTGGTGAAAAATCCTTTTTGCATCCTGTCCCTATTGGGATCCGAACCCGGTACCTCCCGCTTCAACTGCCCAAGCTTTAGCCACATCGTCCCCTGGACGGTAGAGTTGGTTGTTAATGCCGTGGGAAAAACTGTTTTTCGGTATGAATTGTAAATTCAGTTTCACTCAATTTGTTGACAAAGAAAGCATGAATCATGGAGTCCTAAAGTCGCGTGGTTTCTTTAAATGGGTCGCCGGATTGCACCATATATACACTAAAAGCTTATCCAACCAATATTGAGAGCATGTCAAGATAAGTTTAAAAAATTCGACGTGCCAATCGTTGGGTGTAAAACTTTATGTTACGGCACCAAAGTTAATAACTCATTCTGATACCATGAAAGGTGTTGCTTGCCTCAGACAGCAGGACGGTGTACATGTAAGTCATAACCCTCGCAGGAGTGTATGGATAGCTCTTACGTCGTATGCGAGTACATAACTGATTAACTAGTATTTTGAGTTTCAACAAATTACATGCGACTTATAGGGATAACGTTTGGGTTGAACTCACCCGGTTTATACTCTATACATATATCGTAATTCTCCAAATCGACTCGCGATCGAATTAAATGAGAAATTTGTCCCTGAGTTTTGATGAACCAAATCAAAGGAAGGTAGTGATTCACTGAGAAGACATCTGGTTCATTTTACTGATACATTGTTTTAAATTCGTTTAGATAGTTTTCAATTCGTTTTTTTCCCTTGATGACCCGGCCTAAAACACAACAGGCGTTTTGTAAGAGACTGTTGCTAACCGAGTTCTCGGTTTGTTCAACTATATGACATTTCTTCCTCTCGCGCTTTATCCGTTCCTTCCTTGAGTGTTGTGAATCGACAAGCTTTTACTATACAATTGAAATTGAACAATTTAGCCAATCTTGAAATGTGTCGGATTTTAGCTACGTGTACTGGAAGTCGAAGTCACATGTCCATGTGCAAACAACGTAATCATCATTCGATTGGCACTATTATTAAGGACAAACTAGTTTCAACTCAAAATCATAGCGATATATGCAGCCACTGCTCAGGTGGCGCAGTGGTTAAAGCTGCGGCAGTTGGAGCGGGCGGTACCGGGTTCGAATCCATATTCGGGGCAAGATGCAAATCGGTTTTTCACCTTCGATCGTTTGGGTGGTGCGATCGGTGTGAAAATGAACATATATCTGGATCCCCTGTCGTGTTTAGAATCCATGGGCTGACCCATCTTCCATGTCAGTACTATAGGCTGACATGGAGCTATGCAATGCGCAGATGGTACTACGAAAAAAACTTGGACCTATAGCCGTACATAGAGTGGTATCACAACCGACCGACCGCCGGTCTAAGTGTGCGATAGCAGCCACAACAACCCAACCTAACCTATGCAGCTGAGCTACCCAATCCTTAAGAAGCTTTAAGCTTTGAATCAAAAGCCATCTGGCATAAAAATAGAATGACTGGTGGCGATGAATATTATCACCTCTTTGTCTTGCACGGTTTTGAGGTTCTTTGGGAATGGCATTACTTCACAAATTATTTCAATAAGCTAACATTCCCTTTATTGACACTTTAAAGGAGTAACTGAAAGGAGCTTTCTACCTTCTCTAGCTAGATTACATTTGCCAAACAAAATATGTGTATGGCAATTCAGTGGAACCAGTAAATTTATAGGAAAGTGTCCTTTTCAGCAAGTGATGGACGACTATTTTGGTGTTGCCTATCTAGAAAGTGAAATTTCATAGTCTCATTCTCTTGTGGAATCTCCACCGGATTCAATTTTGTGAACAGAGCTTCCGGCGAAGAATCGGATTGGTTTATCTTCTCTGTAGTGCTTGTTGATGAATGTTATCACACTCTCTTTCACTATAAGCCTATTGAGGTTTGGTGTTTGAAATCAACACATCAACACTTCTCTTCTAAAAACCAGCATGTGTCGTGGTGATTTGGACACCAGCAATTCTCCGTATCAAGGTGATAATAAACTGTCACCTTTACTCAATTAGACCAGGGATCAGTGCCTATAAGCACTTTAAGTTCCGTCACCTGTGGATTTTGTGTGTTTTGCCTTTTAAAAATGACCCAATAGGAAGGAAGATGAGTTCCCCGCTAACAGTCCCAGAAACGATAACAAATTATCCAGAACAATTCTTGCCAAGCAATATTCAACTAAAATTTTACGGACAGTGCAATTACTACTCCATGGATAATAGGGTATACCTTCACACCGATGGTCAATACGTTGACCACTGTCCATTTAACGAAAATATTTTTCCACAACCACGTGTCATTGTTACCCGTATGCTTAGGAGGAGAACGCTTCAATTGCCGTTTTTTTACACAAGCCCCACTTTGGGCGCCAAATGTTACGTGCGCGTCAGCAATAAAACAAGAGTGAATTTCTATTTTGACACTATATTTCTAAATTTAATTATAATTATACGATGATACGTTGAATTGGGACGTCGTCTCCCCTTATTCTTCCTCCACCTCTCAATTCAGCAGAGAATTTGATTATTGTTGGGCGCCAGCCTGCGCGCATGAATGTGGCTAGCTCTGTTTGGTTGGCTAGAGACCTTCGGGCTGGGTGTAACAATTGGGGGTGGATTGTACTGCTGATATATGGGAATCTGTGGCAATGGAAATGTAAGGAAAAATGGCACTAATCGTCGGGATGACGGACAAGCACCGCGATTGCTCGCGTTCCACTTGCCGATATGGTCTAGATCCACGTTGTTCTTGTCACGACCCACCTTCACCCTGTGTGGTGCTTCCTTCCGTCTAGACCCACTGATAACCTGGTTCACCACTTGCTGTCCTTTTTTTCTTTATTTGAGCACTCTTCACTTGATTTATTCTATCACTCCACTTGTTTCTTTCTCCATTTATTTTTTAGATCTTTTCTCGTTTTCGATCGTATTTCTCGCAACAACTACACAAAAAACCGTTACGCCATCTATATTGTAGCGCAAAATTCAGCTACGGTTGATTATCGAGATTCAACTAACTTGCAGGTATATTTGACATTTGTCTGACGTATCTCAGTGCCACTGTCATATGGAAAGTTTTGTTCTATTTGTGGTGTTGTGTGGTGATTTTGTGTTTATGTAATCGGTTCTGTTTGTTGAAAAACGTCTTATATGTTATGTGTGGTCGGGCCAATGCACCTATGTGTTTCATCCTATTTGTTCAATGTTACATGTATGTGGCTTGCCATGTCTCGTTCATCTTTGACAGGTAATAGTGCCTAAGGAAAGGACGCGATGGGATACAAGTATACAAGTGGTCAACAGGTATCATTTTTATTTCAGACCCCGTTGCAATCTATGTAATGCGTAAATTGGGCCTGGAACGATACGTTCCTGATTTTACTTTGAGGACTTCTTAAGAGAATTGCGAAGAGTTCGAAGTCCTTCGGCCTCAAAAACAAATGGCAAAATTAGCAGTTCGAATAGTTTGGAAGATGGTTCGAACTTATTAAGAGTTACTTGACCCTACGCAAGTATCACTTAAGGAAAACAACAATTGATGGGATTAAGACGAGCGTGGAAGCTCAAACGCCCACTGTTGAAGTAAAAGTAGTCTGGATTAGGTATCTTAGAATATGAATGATAACTAACGATCTATCCTTTACGTTTATCCCAAGTTGTGTTTGAAAAATGCTTGTAGATCTCAGTTGAAAAATTTATTATCAAATCTATGTTAATTAGATATAAGTGAGTTCTTCTAAAGTTCAAATATCAAAGACAAAGCTTATTTACAAATTAATAATCCATAATAAGAATATTATAGTACCATAATAAATTATTACTGTAATCTATAATATTCAATTGCGACATCTAAATTGTAACATTATTTGTACTTAAACTGGACATGTAATCATAATTTGCTGTAAGTACATGTAACTATGATTTGCAAAATATTGTCACACTGTCAAAATGTGTTGTCCTATTACTCTCTTTAAGTGATATTTGGTTGACTTGATGGCTGCCTCCCAAATGCCTCCAAAATGCGGTGAATTTGGAGGAATAAAATGCCACGTAATGCGGTTCTAGAAATAAAATCAGAGATGTTATTCGATTGCTTCAATAATTTTGAAAATTCTTCTCTCAATTTGGCATCGGCACCAATGAAGTTGGTGCCATTATCACTGTGAAGTTCTTGGCAGGCACCTCGTCGTGCGGTAAAGCGTTTTAGCGCTCCTTAAGAAGGCGTCACTAGTTAAGTCGGTAACCGATTCCAAATGTACCGCTTTGGTTCTTAAACAAATGAATAAACATATATACGCCTTATAGGAGGAATGTTGGCCTCGTCCCTTTCTGAGATGAATTGAGATGGGGCCTGCATAGTCGACTCCTGTTTTTAGAAACGGTCGTATGAACTCAACTCTCGCAGCTGGTAGATTTCCCATTATCTGCTGTTGGCATTGAGCTTTGATTTTGCTGCATACAAAACAGTTTTTTAAAATCTCCTTTGCCTTAACTTTTCCATTAGGTATCCAGAATTCTTGTCTAGCTATTGCTAACAATAATGACGGTCCAGCATGTTTATGGTCCAGATGCATATCGCGTAGTATCAAGTATGTTATTTTAGACTTTGGATGAAGAATTATTGGATGTTTTGTAGAGTGTTGAGCAAGACTATTCTGTAATCGGCCTCCAACTCGGATTATTCTAGTATCATCTACGAAGGGATTAAGTCATTTAAGGCTGCTTTGTTTACTAACTTCTTCGTTGATTTGCAGAGATAATAGATCCTCTCGATAACACTGGTTTTGTTCATTTTTACATATCGTGTATAGTACACGGAAAAGCTCCTCGCGCTGTATATAAGTCCTACTTGTTCTGTATCCTATGATTTTTCTAGTATTGGCAGCGAACCGGAAGATGTAGCAAATTGCTCTTTGTATGGTTTACGAAACGATGAATATTTGGAAATTATTTGATCGTACCAACTATTTTGAATATTTAGGGTGTTTACAAATGTTACAATTTCCTTTGCTTCTTCTTTGCAATCTCGTTGCTCCATGATTTGAAGTGGCCAGAGTTCGGAAGATTAATGGAGCCGCTCAGGACCTTCCCACCATAGATGGTGAGATTTCAGTTCACATGGCGAAAGACCAATCGTAGCACAATCCGCAGCTTGATCACGTTGATTAGATTTGTAAGAAGAACCGTGGCACATAATTCGAGGCGTGGAAGTGTCTGTTGTTTAATTGGAGCGACCTTGGTTTTTGATGAGATCATGTTAACGTGTGAACTACCATTTTGATTTGTAATTTTAAAGAACACAACCGCTGCATATGCCAACTGACTCGCGTCACAGAAACCATGAATGTCGATTTTGCTTGATTTAGATGTATGAATGAACCTAGGAATTGAAAGATCATTAATTAGTTTAAGGTCGCTTCGAATCTTTTCCCATAGAATTCTTTTCTTGGTCGGAAGTGCATCATCCCATTCCAGCTTTCCTCCCCACAGCATTTGCAAGAATATTTTAGTAGTTACAATCACAGGCGATAACCAGCCGAGGGGATCAAATATACGGCTTACTTCGGATAAAATTGTCCTCTTTGTGCATTTAATGGTGTCGGGTAGTTCAGATATAAACACGAAACAATCAGTCTTGGAGTTCCATGCTACACCCAAAACCTTTGTTGATTTTGAAGCCTCTTGCATATGATCTTGAATTTCCTTAACGTGAGATTCTGGGTCTTCACTGTTGGTCTTTGACAGTAATTGACTGGAGTTGGATTTCAACTTTCTCAGCTGAAATCCGTAATTTGATAAGAGAGTTGTGACTTCATCCTGCAATTGTAATAGTTCTTCCACATTGTCTGTCCCGGTTGTTAATATACCAAAAAACATTACAAAGTTATCTTTCAACTCGACAATGTTCAGCCACATGGTGCATAAGTCGCCAAAGAAACTTTTGAGGCACTAACCTAGTCGAAGATCACCCGAAGATTCATATCATGTGAAAAATGCTTTTATGATATTTGGCTTTCAATCTTCTTGTGACAGTAAGTAGTGTAACTAATTTATGCCAGCTGCAGCAACGTGCTCATGTATAGCAACAATCAGACTTCAAGCCTATGTTGAATCTCATTGAGTCAATTTGTCGAAGTGCAGATCTCATGGACGCTTACTTATAAGTACTATAGGTTGGAATAGATCTATGTATTATTAATGAAGATCTACCCAAATTGGGCCTGTATATTTTTTTTATACTATACAATCTGTTTTACGGCTCAAGGCTCTCCCAGCTCTTTCGTGGTTCGCATATTTACGTCCTACTTTACGCCTTAATACCGATCATAGATTAGTTCATTCACACCACCGATCGTAATCAGATGGTGAAAAATCCCCTTTGCATCCTGCCCCTATCGGAATTCCAACCCGGTACCTCCCGCTCCAACTGCCACAGCTTTAACCACTGAACTACTTGGGCGGTAGTTTTGGATAACGGTATAGGACGTCACAAGGAAACTGAGAAAGAGTTCGGTCTCAAAACAAATAGTAAACTTAATAGTTCGAACAGTTAGGTAGATAGTTCGGAGTGATCTACTAAGAGCTAATCCAACCTATGTAACGTG
The DNA here is from genome assembly GCA_963932295.1 of Tipula lateralis. Taxonomy (NCBI): domain Eukaryota; kingdom Metazoa; phylum Arthropoda; class Insecta; order Diptera; family Tipulidae; genus Tipula; species Tipula lateralis. The sequence goes on along the minus strand of OZ010736.1, from coordinate 60,053,319 downwards.
CTCTCCTCAGTATCGCGGTTTTGGCTTGGGTAGCAAATATCAAAATAACTTATGTTGGGCGCCAGTCTACCAGCACGGGTGTCCGGCTTTGCTCTGTATATGAGTGGACTCGGGCGGGGTACCTACTGATACCACAAAAAAACCACCACGCAAACTCGAAGAAAATCAAATCCGTTGTCTTGAAATCAACGGAAAGTGTAGGGTTGGAAAGTAAGGGAAGAGAAGAGAAAATCGGAAAGTTGGAGAGGCAAGAAAAACTCACCTGTTTATTGATGTCGTGTATCCGCTGCAGCTGAGTAATCATCCACGCGTCTCCGATGGCGAACAACTCTACGTCGTAATGACACAATTGATTCAAAATGTTTCTCGTGTTTTTTTTAATTTTCAATTATATGATCACACCAAACAAAACTATTAATCACTGTTTATGAATGATCACACCAACCAACAAAAAGTTATCACCGTTTATGATCGGGCAAAAGCGTTTGCTTTACAAGTTTTTTTAGCTTGAGTTTGGATGCGGTTAACTTCTTTTCTTTATTTCGCAACCGTCACCTTTAATGGTCTAAATACTAATCCCCCTTTTTTGCGTCGTCACCTTACTCGTTTTCTTCTTTTTGTCACGCTCCTTGTTGGCGAACCGAGAACTTTTGAATACAGCAGCTCGAGATTTCTCGAAATTCCGAAACTCTCGAAATACATTATATTTCGCGCGTCATCTCCGCCATCTAGCCTTCAATAGCTCAACGACTCCGCCTTAATCGTGACCATCGATTCTTCTCGCTACTATGGGCATCTCTCGTGGTCTCTTGCAGCATAAGTCACATGAAACAAATAATGAAACTCAAACTCACAATCGACAACATTTATTAGATTCTATTTTTTTTCGTTGTTATACAGGTGAGTTTCGTATTTAGGTAAGGTAAGAACGAGAGCGAGAGTGGTAGCTTAAACGCTCACAATACACCAAAAAACATTACAAAGCTATATTTCAACTCGACAAGGTTCAGCCACAAATTCGATCGGTTCTTGGATGGCCTCAACAGACGAGATCTTTTTTACATATCCTGTCGGAGAGATGCTTATGATGATATAGCCTATTTGGTTTCCAATTAGTCGTTTTAAAGGTTCTTGTGACAGTGAGAAGTATATATGATTTGTGTCAGCTATAGCAACGCTCTCAGGTATATCAATAATGTCAAATTCTCCATAGGTTTTTTTGTGGCCGGATGGCACATCAACCTTGTGATTCAAACAGATCGGTACGAAGTTATTTTGAAAGTCTATTCGAACAATATGGTTGTGAAATTTTTGGCAATCAATTAGCATATAGTAACGATTTTCGTCCAATTTGAATGAAAACAAAAACGGGCAGCACCAACGGAAAATATAAATTTTCTCTAAGCAAAACGGAAATTGAAATAATTTTCGTTTAATTTTTTATTTAAAAATGGTTTTTGTGCTTAGAAAATTTATACCACCATTTCGCTAATAAAACTACCAAAAAAGCACGAATTTGCCCAAAACGGAAAAAAAATTGGCTTTCATTCGACCAAAGAATAATGTTATGCATCCGTCTACTGTAACTACTTAAATATTTTGACTTACAACGTTAATGGACGTACATATACTCGTACATATTATATATCCAACACAATTGTTTGGAATTTAGCATTTTTCCAACCAAATTTAAATTTCCCGATACCATACATAAATCAAATGTCCAATTAGCATATTATAGCTGATGATTGATTACATATATTCAGTCACGTTGGAATATCGCGTCTTTCTCAATTCATCGTGTTTGTTGTTAATCGTTGAGCGCCCCAATCAACTACATATATAGAATTGAATTTAAATTAAATCACCAGCAGGTACCTAGAATCAGGAAAATTTCGAACAAAAAACAAATGAAAATTCAATTTAAAATAAGAAAATGTTGTTTTTCCTCAACGATGGATAATACCGGTGTGGATGATGATGATGAAGATGTCGATTTGAAAAGAAAAAATTAAATGCTGCATCCAACTATGTTATGATGCAACTATATACAGGGTGGATCTTCCACTGCGACTTATTGTATTGGAAATACAAATTGTTCGTCATCCTGTGAATCGATTGGCATTACCTTTCAAATTATACAGGGCACGATTTTTAATACCGGTGGATTTTCTAAACTTCTGGCAGTGTTGATGCAACCCCAGATGATGCTGTACTGAGTCTAATCACATTCAACATTCAAAAGAATTCTTATATTTCCGTTTGCTATGTGTTGCATTGGGTATAGACTAGTCTGTAATCATTCAATTGAAATGTTGCTATTAATGTTGTATTCAGTGATTGTGCAGGATGTATCCTGGCCATCAGGATGTAAAACAGTTTAATACGTATATTACTTTTGATGACAACGAAGTTCGTCACTTTGATAGTGTCTGTGCCTCCTGCGTCATTGCATGTATCGAATAAAGACGATACAGAAAACCCGACCATGAACCCGACCATAAAAATATATATATATATATATATATATATATATATATATATATACATATATATATATATTTTTATATATATATATATATATATATATATATATATATATATATATATATATATATATATATATATATATATATTATATATATATGTATATTTATATATATATATATATATATATATATATATATATATATATATATATATATATATATATATATATATATATATATAATTCTCACGCAAGCGAACCGCTAGAGCCCTCATGTCCTCATTAAAAACGAGCCAGCCGGGATGTGTTGTTCGTCAGGAAAGGTGCAATTGAGACACCACCTGAACCAGTAATTGGTTTACTTATCGGTACGGATCTAGATTCTAATCTGTTCCTAAAGTCAATTCGAACATTTAATTCATGTTTCCAAATGTGGGTTCAGTGCTGCCAATGTCAAACGAATCACCTAAATGTTTACAAATTTACTTCATTGGTATGGTGAGGATGCACGTTGTGGCTTTAATCACCTTAATTTACTTTTTGCCAGGCGTATCATCAGCGACCTGGATGCTCTACTGAATGAGCACAGTGAATCGTATTTAAGGCATCTGTTCTTGATGATGTTGCTGGAATCTGTTAATGTTCTGGAAAGGCCAATATGGGTATTGCGTAAATATTTAACAATGAGATCCCGCAACAGGTGCCGAAACAATCAAGAATGTTAGTTCGAAGGATTGTTATGCGTATCGGTTGGTGATCAGACTTGATCAGGACAACGTTATTCTATACGATGCCGTGAGCTTTGTCAACAATTTATGGTCGACATGTATGTGAAGATAGAGAGCGAACGACTATACGATACTTGCGATTAAATCAACAAATGCTACGTGCGGAAGAGTAAATTCACCTGCGAGACGCTATTGTCAACAACGGTGATGCCATCCAAATTGGTAATTCTGTCATTCTACCATCAATACAAGATGCCTTGACTTACGTGCGAAAATATCGGCGGCCGAGTTTATTTATCACCTTCCCATGTAATCCAAAACGGCCGGAGATCACATCCTAACTATTGCCTGGCCAAAGCGCACGTATTCAGACAAAAATGAAGTCTCTAATTCATTACAATACAAAGTTACATGTATTTGGTCCCACACCTTGCTGGATGTATTCCGTTAAATGGCAAAAGCGCGGGTAACCTCATATGCACACATTTTGGTATGGTTAATCGATAAAGTACGTCCTGATCAAATCGACAGTATAATTTCTACGGCAATTCCAGATTCGTCTACTGATCAAATGCTGTTTGATATTGTTACTGCAAATATGATTCATGGCCTATGTAGCATTCTGAATCGTGCATCTCCTTGCATGGCAGACGGAAACTGTACTAAAAGTTTTTCAAAAAAAATCACTGTCGATACGATCACAAATGTTGATGGATATCCAATATACCGTCGAAGAAATCCCGATAATGGAGGACAATATTTTTTCAAAAAGATCAATAACAGAGACATTGACATTGATAACCGTTGGGTGGTCCCATATTCGCCTTTGCTGAGCCAAACATTCAAAGCTCATATTAATGTTGAGTTCTGCAGTTCAGTGAAGAGCGTCAAAAATAGGTAAGAAATATCCATGCCTGATCAACAGAGTGTTGATCAATTGCTAGGTCACGTGAGCATGAAGAGTGTAGATTAGGGTCCAAAATCCCGTCGATGGCGTATGTTAATCCGGAGCGAATAACTTGTTGATTTTTTTTAAGAAGGATCACCTTTCAGTAGACGAAAAAGTCACTGTCGGTGACGATAGCTTCATGGCAACCTGATAACCGTAAAATATCTGTCAAAACACCACCAGATTTTAGACAGCAGCCAAGGCATCTTTAGCGTTTCAAGGAGGCTGATAATGATGGGTTACGGTCATTTTTTCAACATTTCCCGTGGGAATGTCAGCCATTGTTTTTATAACAATCTAATAGACGATGCCGTTTCCAATTTCACCGAAACCATTCTACATGGAATGAATAAATATATCCCATCATCCTTTTCCAATCCCAATCCTTATTTAAAAATCTTTTCCAAAGCAGCCAGAAAAAATAAATCTGCTCACAAGAAATGTAAGCGGAACGAAATTTCGTTTGAAGAATATAAGACCACACGTAACATCTGTAAAAAAATCTGTGCTATAAGGAAGCGGAAAGAGTCGACATCAATAAAGCCGCTAAGGCTTCCGAGTTGAAAATCTCCGAGCGCAACTTTTCTAGATGTATCGATTACCAATATCTCTGAAACATCCATTTCACCATTGAAGTGTGCAGATGGTGCTTTGGTGGTTGATCATATTTGTAGGCCGAGTTACTGGTGATCGTCTTCACTTCGAGATCGATTTGGATTTCAAGATCGAGTTCTTAGTTGTCCCCGATGGAGTTACGCCTCCGTCAATTCCGTATTGTGGTTCCAAAGGAACCTGAAGGCAATTGACGTAAATAAAGCCACCGGACCTGACAGAATTTCTGTTCGAATATTGAAGAAGTTTGCCAGTGCCAAAGTTTTTGAGTCAGCCGTGGCTAAAGTTTTTGAGAAATGCATTAACCAACAATTAATGAATTATCTCGAGATTAATGAAATAATATCAGATGAACAATATGGCTTCCACGAAAACCGCTCCCCAACCGATCTCTTGACGTATGTTGTAAACAAATGAAATCTTACCCTTGAGTTGGAGAATCGTATGTCTTTTGCCATGAGAAGCTCATTTGTAAAGTTGTCTTGTGGCATACGACTTGGCTTCAATGACTATCAAGTGAATAAAAAGCTTTCTTAAGACCGAAAGATGAACATTGTGCTAAATGGGAGATCATAACGACACACTCCCCAAATGCCGGAGTCCCTCAAGGATCAGTTTTGTCACCAAGTTTGTTTTTGTTATTCATTAATGACTTGTTGGATAGTATTGTAAAACCTATCCACAGTTTCGAGATGAAGCAACATTGCACTCATTAAGGCCACGTTCTCGTGGGTTGTGACTCAGTTCGTCTGCTTGGTGTTCAGATTAGCAACAATTTAAAATGGAATGAACACATTATCGCATTGGCCAAATCAGCTTCACGTAAACTCAGGTTCTCCAGATATGTAAAACCTTTATTAGACCGTGTATAGAGTATTGCAGTCTGGTTTGGGGTGGAGCATATGGCATTGCTCTCCAGTTGCTGGTTAGAGTTCAGCGGCGTGCCATCCGAATAATACGAAACTCCAGATTTACAAGAGATCTAGACAGCCTACAGCACCGCAAAGATCTTGCAGAACTCTGCGTGTTCTATAGATTAATAAATGGTAAATATTCTGCAGAATTAAACGAGAAAATACCACCCTTTGTTACGCCAGGACGGGTAACACGAGGAACGGTTAATGCGCACAATCTAGGAAGTGGAATTCGTTGGCCGGTTTTCAGTTTCCGTTGGAGTATAAAATGCACAAGTTTAAGGCAGTTATCAACCTTTACTTTCGACTGCCCAGGTGGCTCAGTGGTTAAAGCTGTGGCAAAGGGAGTTGGAGGTACTGTGTTCGAATCTCGATAGGGGCAAGATGCAAAAGGGATTTTTCACCATCTGATTACCATCGTTGGTGTGAAAGAACACATCTATGACCCTCTATTGGAGTGCAGAATGCATTGGCCGATCCATCTTGCATGTCAGTACTATAGGCTGGCATGGAGCTTGCCAATGCGCAGATGGTTCTTCGAAAATCGGACGTCCTCGATTTGACCATTTAGGCGTTAAGTAGGACGTAAATAAGCGAACCGCGAAAAAGGTTGGGCATAAAACAAATAGTAAAAGATTGGGTATCTAATAGCTGTTTATAACACTAAAAACTGTTTGGCTTATGATCAAAATCTATGGAGCCAGATCCTTGACACAGGACGATGCAGCAATGAAACTTAGCTTAACCATAACTTATATCTTATATGCTCATAGCTATTATTGGGCGAACGAGTCACACGACTACTTAATGGTTGAACCCAATCAGTTCAAAAGTGTGAGCCACATTCTGTACAGTGAAAGAAATCTGTCAAAAAGGTTTCCTAGGAGAAAGTAATCAAAGTTGTGATGGAAATTTTAAATAGGGGTTGCAGATGGCAGTAGTGAGATAATAAGGTTTCCCGTAATGAGAACTAACTCAAACTATAATGATCTACGAGAGTTGTTAGTTGGCTTTTGTGTGAGAGAATTTGAAGATATCCATGGAAGATTGTTCCATTGTTCAATTGACTCATCGGAGAAGATATTTTCCTTATCCGGTTTGTGCATTTAACCCTAGCTATAAAAAATCTATGGCTTAGAGGCCGTAAACGGCCTTTACCGCGTCTCAACTGAGACCTTACAAACCATTTTAACGATTGGTGCACATTGTAGGTGGTCAGCCCAACGATTGTTTTTTACACACAAACGCGTTTTTTATGTCATCCTGTTGCATGTTTAATTTTTGGTCAACGGCGGGAATCGAACTCGAGACCGCGGCGTGATGAGAAACTCTCTTAACCATTAAGCTACAACCGGTGACAAACCAGGTTAACCCTAGCAATATCTTTGATTATACCTCCTCTGGCTTAATTGGTAGACCAGTGGAGTAGAAAGGATTGGCTTATTATATGACAAAATGGATTCGTCCTCCACACAATGGCGGATTATCACAGTAAAATTCGGAGATGACTTTGTTTTCTTTTGAACTGCTTCCATCGACGGTGTATTATCTACTGTACTGGTAATTGAACCAATCAACCAACTATTGATTTTGTATCCAATTCCATCATATATGGTGCTCATACAATAGCGACGTCAGTTAAGATAAAACTGTAGTAGTGACAAAACACTGGCAGGGCTAAACTATGACCAAAGCCCCATTTTTAAAAGCTCAATTTACCAATCGATTAATATACAATCCCACACGTCTTTTGAGGAATATCATGACACGGAAGAGTAGGGCCGAAGTAAGCACTCATTGCAATAAATTCTAGTATGGTATAAGGGCGGCGCGAAAGTACTTAGAAGTAGGCACTTTAATTTTTCATAAATATCCCTGAGGTACCAATTAATTGGTGCAGGAGTTTGTAACTGGGGCAATTGGAGTGATTTTTCACCATTTGATTACGATCACCATTTGATTACGATCTTTGATTACGAGTATCGAGATAAAAACTAAGCTTTTCGATTAGGTATACCACATATTATATAGGTTTAAGTTCAATCACAAAAAAATACATCGCTTAAATAATCCAATTTCGGATGCTGGCCAAATTCAATCGAAAGAAATACACGAACAACATTGAATACAAATTACATCGAAACGGAAAATCCCAATCGAATAATTTTTTCCAGACATGTTCCATGTAGATAATAAACCAACGATACAAGTAATAACTGAAATAAAAAAAAACTGTCAACATCTGAATGGTAGAGACTGCACCTACCCTGGATACTCGTATACGTATATATGTAGGTATTTCTATTCTGGATCCATATCCACCACTGCCGCTATACATCTACTTCACAACCAGTTTTCTTCTTTCTAATTCAAAACGATCCATCTCATGAATCATATACGTATATACAGCTATGTATGTACACGGTACGCTTTTAGGAAAATTGTGCATGTACCAAGCTGCTGTATATAGCAAAACAATAACAACTCGCAAACAAAAATGAAGTATACCAATAATACAAGACAAGACCAACAATCCCACAAGAATTGATAAAACGAAATACTCGGTGTACACACATGTACATGTATAGAAAATTTGCTAAAAAACTGAAAATAAAATTGGTTGCAGTTTTCCCATTTTCATGGAAATACGTTCTTGCCGTTGTCTTCGTTTTCTCTTCTGGTGCTGTTTTCAATTTAAAATATGAAAATCCCGAGCCAACCGAAAAATAAAAAAAAAAAACAAATAACTACTCGAGAGGACGTATATGATTCGAGATAAAGGGAAAATTGAAATTAAAATGAGGAAATCGATGAAGACTTCTGTTTTGGATTTCCAGAGGATTAAAAATAATTAAGAAGAATTTATTTACTCTGTAGGAGTGTGGTTCTTATGATAGAATACAATGCATGTCTATGCCAAGCCTTCACTTTTCGATCATTGTCTGTGCTCTTCGATTAGTATGTGCTTTGGGCTATAACCACGAATGGTTGTTATCACGCTTTTACACAATCGTAGCTTCCCCGATGAGGTAGAGGAAACCAAGAACGATCTGCTGCTTACAAATCTGGTTGGTTTGACGATGTTATCACACATATGACTCTTCGGTTGATCATGGGGCACAAAGCTATACAGGGCTACACAGTGCAGATGTCCTCGGCAATCTAGGTGTTGGACTTCTCATTGAGCCACAGGTTAATAAAATCTGTGTCGAAAATCCCAACAGTCAGCCAAGCCTTCAATTGAATGTGTTCTTCATACGACGACTGATGTACGCTCATCCCATGAGTCTTTAACATTTTCAAATAATTTGGATAATCTGATAAGCAGTATACTTGAACACGACGACAGAAATGGAGCCTACTAATATAACATCACAAGTCCGTATACTCGCATAACTACAACCGAAAATGATGTTTTTTGGGATCGCTGATGAACCCAAATTGGCAAGTACATTCGTTCCTCCCAAATGAGAATTAAGATACATGGAATCAATTATGACAGTTACGCGACAATCAAATCAGTTTCATTCACGTTTAACGTTGCGTTTGAGTTCACACAAATATCTAAGGTTAGATTAGGTTAGGCTAAGTACAGCACACTAAGTCCAGGGACGGTCCGCGTTGTGATACCACAGGATTTTATTTCCCTATTACAGTTTTCGAGAACAGAGAGGCAGTCCATTAAGAACTTATCCAAATAGTCATTCTTTTTGTGTGCCAAAGCCGGGCATTAGTATAGGAGGTGGATTACCGTCTCTTCCTCCTCTTCATTCATACAACTTCAGCAAAAGTCATAAGCTCTTAGTATGTTCTCTAAGTAGGCAGTGTCTTCTGAGTATCCCCACGATCGTTTTTAGTTCACGTCTTCATAGGAAAATCAGTGTCTTTAAGTGGTTCAATTCCAGGTTTGGCTAGACTTGCCTTGCTACCCTGCATGAGAGGGTATTCGTCCACATTTCGTGCGCTGAGGCTACTGCCTCCTTTTTCAGCACAGTTTTGAGTATCTTAACGGGCATCACCAACTTGCCCTTTCCGATAGCAGTTGGAGAGTTGTACCATGCCTCGCTATAGTTCGTATGCCCCTCAGTTCTTTATGACGTCCGAGGGGCCAACCAACGCCACTCTAGACGTTAGAGTAACAGATTCAAACGACTTGATTGCCGCCTGTGTCCACATGTAACCAATTCAGGACCTTCTCTATCGCTATCTTTTCTGCCTAGTACACGCTGCAGTGATCAGGGAGACGAACTGATATCTTTACTTTCAATTTATCACAGATGACTCCAGTTCCTACATTACCATGTAGCCTGGAGTGATCTGTGAAGAACTGAAGCGTTTCCGTTTCCGCAACCGACCCGCTTCTCCAACCAGCAAACCAGCTCCAGGTTCAGGCACCATCTCTTTCCGATGGCGTTTCTGCTATATTAGCCTTCTTTCCAAAATGTTGGGCTTCCAACTAAGCTTACTATCCAAGTTTACGCCTAGAAATCTTGCCTAGTTAGTAAAAGCTAGCCTCCTGCCATTTAAGATACGTGGACTACTGGGATTTTATATTTCCTAGTAAATAGTACCAGTTCAGTTTTGGACACGCTAATTGCCAGTCCACATCTGATGGCTCAACTCGTAATGATTAGGAGAGCGTGTTGGATTACTTCCTTCACCGTGCTTAAATATTTAGCAGAGATTGCTAAAGCTGCGACATCTGCCTAAGTAATCACTCCGACCACCTTCCTCTTCAGCTCTAACAGCAACTAATTGATTGCTATGTTCCAGAGGTGAGGAGACAGGACACCTCCCACAGAACGACCATCCCTCCAGAAGTGCCTCCGTCTTTACATTGTTAAGGGCTCCCTAAACATCAAGGAATGCCATCATTCAAAACTCTTGCGAGAATATTGATTTATCAATTTTATTTAACAGGGCGTGCAGAGCTGTGTCAACAGATTTCCCTTTACAGTAATCATGTCTAGACGGATAACACTAAAAAAAGAGTATGGGCTCAGTCACTAGGCTTTATTTTTAAGCGTATGTAGATATCAATAAGTCTTTCCTAGGGTTTTAGTAGAAAGTATGATAGAGTTATGGGTCTTAAGGCATTTGGGTAGCCATGTGAGCATTTACCCGCTTTCGGAATAAAGATCACGGAATGACCTCTGCCCACCCTCGCGTAATACAAACCAGTCTTCAACACCCTTTGAAGATTACTTCCAGCCAGGGGAGAGTAATCATCGAGTTGTTCTGAATCCTTGCTGGAATAATTCGATCAGGACCAGCCGATTATTACGGTTTGAACCCTTCAAGTGCTCATAGGATCCGTTCTTTAATTACAATATCTTGTATGCTATACGTGTTTTGGAGAACGACAGGACTTTTCAACTAATTCTGGAAAGATCAGAAAGAGGGTGATCGATTGAAGTGTTAAGTTTAACGCTTTATAGGGAGACGACTGCGTCTTTAACAGATAATACGTGGACAAACACTTTAATTCGTAGAACAGCAAGACAAGTTTAGCCAAAATTCGACTCGGAGCTCTTGAAAATTCGTCAATTAGAAATGGTGGTAGGAATATATAGAGAACACCGCCCTCTTGACAAACAACTCTTAGTTTTGGGACTGGTATCTAATGACTATTTCTGTGTATCTCAGACACCGTAAACTGATGCTTAATATTTTTCACAGATTGTTCTTGGCTGAAAGAATGGTTGCTTTATTCTTCTGTGACGAATCTCGTGGTGTTAGGTTTTGAACTGGTTGAGACATAACATGGTATCCATAGTTCTTGACGAGATGGATAATATTAGGATGTCATCGTCATTTAGCCGTCTTGAGAATCTGCCCAGCAGCCTAGGTTCGGAAGAAGGTTGTTTTTTTAACAGACGATAGGCGGACATACATGGGAGGAGGCTAGGTCTGGATTACAGACAATTAGAGACAGTTCCTATGCGTAGAAAGTCAGCAGATGATGAGTCGCTTGTTCGGTTCATGCCCAGCACTAGCACACAGAAGACAGAGTAATTGGTTTTATTTAGTATAATGCATAAGAAGGAGTGACATTCAACGTATCAATGGTGTGTAGACAGCTATGGTCCTAAAATTTAGTAAAATTGGTCCGTCAAGTGTTGGTTTTATTCAAGTGAGGTCTTTCATTCGTTTGAGTTAAACATTTGAACATTTGATGATCCAACAACGTTTGGACTGGGGTTTTTAAGGGTTTGAATTCAACCAGTTAAATATTATTGATTCAGTATAACACCGGAAGTGGTTGGTTATGAGCGGCAAATTATCTTTACCGCTCACATGTTGAATATCCGTGGCAAATTGACTTATGTAATCCAAATAGCGTGATTGTCTTGGATTTCGTTCAGTTTTAGACAGAATTGCTCTTGTCAGTGGCTTATCGTCTTTGCAAATTGTAAAGTCCCGACCCTCAACAAAATACTTGAAATGCTTGATTGACAGGTAAATTGCGAGTAATTCCGGCCTCTGATAGTTTTTTAGATTAAAATCCCAATGGTTCCCAACGATCGTTATGATACTGTTGCAGAACGGCTCCGATATCCGTGTTCGCATCAGTCGTCACACTAAATTTTGCGTAGTTTAGTATTATGTTAGTCAGTTCATTTTTAAGCTTCGAGAATTCAGTTTGGCATTCTTTGAACCAAGAGAAATCTTGATTGTTTTTGAATTTTTTCAGTAAAGCTACCAAGTGCGAGTGAATTGGGACGAGTATTTCAGCTACTTTCGGAATAAATCGGTGGTGGTAGTAGACCATGCCGATTAATTGTTCAACGCGTTTGATTGGTGTGGTAGCTGGGAATTCCGTAGTGGTATTAATTCTGGTGACGGCAAAATAATATTAGGTGTGATTTTTTGGCTGAGGAAATGCGCCGAAAACGAATTTCGAGCTCTTGATTAGAACATCAAACTCAATAAGTCGAGTATGTGCTGTTCCTCTTAGAATAGAAAGTCTAAACCTCGTACAACTTCGTTAATGAATCACTGAAACGTTTGCGCAGCATTTCGTTTACTCAGTAAATTCAAAATGGCCAAATGGTGTGGTTATTGTCGTCTTATGAACGTCTTTAGTAGCAACGGGAATTAGAAGCCCTGATGAGGTCGATTTTGGAGAGTATTGTATTTCCATGTAAATTTATGGAGAAGTTTTGGATGTGGGGTATTGAATAGCGATCCGGTATCGTAACCACATTTAATCGGTGGTAGTCCCCACACGGTCTCCAATCGTAATATTTTTTTCCTGACCTATGAAGTGGACAAGAAACGGAAGATGCTGATGGTTGACATATTCTCAATTCCACCATGTGTTGGAATTCGATTTTCGCGGCGTTATGGCGTATCGGATCTAGTCTTCGTGGTCGTGACACTGGTGAATGTTCTTCGGTGACGATATGATGAATCACGGAATGCATGCGTGCCATAGCCATTGTCGGGATCGTGTAGTGAATTGGTGTTGGAGCATTGACTCAAACCGTCGGTAGCATTGATTGAAAGCTGATTCGTAGGATCAATCAAGCCAGCATGTTGGTGCTCTATGTTGATCGTTTGTATTATCAATATACTGAGCCTCGATTTGGGGTAAAGAATGATTGGGTGCTTAGATGAATACGATATGTTGGCATTCTCTAACCAACCACCAATGCGGACAAGACCAAATTTATCGATGAACGGATTCATTTGTTTGATGCTGCTAGCTCTTATGGATTTCATTAACGGATCGCCAGAGTTTCACCTCATCAACCTAGAATTTCGACTGCTCATACTTGCAGACGTGGATTAGGGCATCAAACAGCTCCTCGCGACTCGATAGCGAATCTATATGCGAGAGTCGGTTAATGCGTAGACTCGTTTGATGTTTAGTGTGGTTTCCTTCTGAACCAGCTTAAGCCAATTGGATATCATATCTGCCACGCAAAGTTCCAACCGTGGAAGACTGACCTGCTTAATCGGAGCTACTTTAGTTTTTGCAGTGATAAGCAAGGAAGTTTTGCGAAGTCAAATCACTCACGATTTCAATATGCACATCTTTGGTGCTGAGACAGTCAAATATGCATATGTATGCCTTTACTGCCTGATGACTTCGCACGGGAGTCACTCTAAATGGCCCAGCATAATCTACGCCTATATTTACAAATGCGTCCGCAAACGTAACTCTTTGTTCTGGTAGATCTTCCATGAATTGCTCCTGGAGTATGGGAGCTTGCATCATACATTTGAAACATTTTCGAACAATTTGAGGTACGACATCCTTCGCACGTATAATCCAGAATTTATTGCGTAACAAATTGGTGGTTAAGTTAATACCGGCGTGATAAAACTTTTTGTGGTAATGTCGTACGACTGCTTCGGTGATCTCGGATTTACAAGGCAAAATATTGAGGTGTCTTGTATTTTATGGTGCTGCTGATTTACCGAGTCTGCCTCGCACTCGTAGGACCCATATTTCATCAACAAATGGATTGAGCGTTTTCAGCTTGCTGGAACTCTTTATTGGATGGCCTTCTGTTAGGTTCTTTAAGTCTTCATCAAATGAAGCACCTTGTTAATATCGGATTATCATCATAGATGCTTGTTCCACGTCATGTGGTAATAATGAACCATAGCTTCGTTGTAGTTTAGGCACTCGACAATTGCGTGCAAACCGTAGCATATGTGTCAGTGTTTTGGACATTTTGAAGAAACTGGACACCTGGCGATGATATCTTGGATGACATAATTCTCGATAGTTACCTTAAAAGCACGTTTCAATCCTTGCTTCTTCGTTGGTGTCGTGCGATACACGCTGTGCCGGCCAATTTTCATGAGATTTCATCAACCATGGAGGACAGTGCCACCACTGTTTATTCCCATTTAATTCGATTGCGCCTATTCCTCATAGCCCACGACATTATCTGCTGAACTTACGTGCTTCCAATGTTGTCTTCTGAAGTGAGCCAAGATTGCTGATGTGCGGTTGGCGACAAACGTTGGCCATTTTCCCGGATGTGATGCCAACCAATCAAAAACGATTTTTGAGTCAGACCATAGAGTAATACCTTCAATATTTACTTTCAATGAACCTTGCACCACAAACATTAGTTTCGTTAGTAAAAACGCACCATTTAGTTCCAATTTTGGAATGCTCAGTTGGTTGACAGGCGCTACTTTCGTCTAGGCTATATTATAAGATGCGTGACAGTTTGGCCTCCGTTAGTAGTGCGGCAATATACGACTGCAGCATATGCCAATTGACTGGCGTCACACAACTCATGTAGTTCAATGTCTTTATGAGATTCAAGCCACCATGGATTCTTAAAGTGCTTGCATTCCCATATCCCTCACAGTCACAAATAACCCGCCGAATTTCTTCATTATTTGAAGACCACTTCCTCATATTTAACCTGGCGGATTGAAGAATTTTCTCAATATTGGCCTTTAATACATCTCGCGTTGAGTCTACCCCCGTCCACCTCGTGGACAGAAAGGCTGCGGATGGTGTTCCGTACGTTAGAGTCTTCAATCGATAATGTCTAATTGGTTGATTTTTATCACTTCGACAAACAATATTCTGCATTATTGCACTCTCATCATCGACTAACACCTGGCGGTACATTTTTTCGATGTCGCCAATCAAAACAAATTGATGTTGGCAAAATCGCAAGAGTATGTATGTCCATTCAAGATGATTGCACGCTTGGACCGACCCACAGGATATTGTTAAACGATTTTCTAGTATTTGACTTTGCTGAGGCATCAAAGACGACACGCAATTTCGTCGTCGTGCTAGAGGTTTTAATGGCCCCATGGTGTGGGAGATAATACTGTTGTTGAGAAAATTGGTCTCTCGGTATCTCCTCCATATGACCCAATTCTTCGAACTCACTCATTAAATTAATGTATGCTTCTCGGAACGCGCTATTTCGATCAAATTTCTGATCCATAGCTCTTAATCGGTATTCTGCTAGGTTTAATGATGAACCAATCGTATCCGTAGACTCGGAGAATGGAAAACGAACGATGAATTTCCCGTCTGTGCTTCTCTTTGTTGTTGTGCAGTTGAGGTTTAGTTGGCACCGATTCAACTTCCCAAAATGCGCGTAATGACGAATCAAGATTATCAGTACATTGAAGCAAGCTGCAACGCTTTGCTGCGGATCAACGAACCTTCCGACTAACATATTAAACTGTGGGTCAGCAAAGCTTGTGGTCGTTGGTGCTGCATAAAAGGCACGAAAATGAGGTAAAATTACTATTGGTTGTCGTGGCAAATCCAATGGATTTACCAGGCTTTGCTAGTGTAATTAGAGCTGCTTTTTTTGAGGAATAAGCTTAAAGACTCCAGCGCAATTCCAAAAATTCAAACGATTCTGCTAATGTTGGAAAATCCTTCTTTTTTATATGTTGCTTCGACCACAATGTTTGCGTCTCTGCATCCAGTTTATTTAGAAGGATGTAAATAAGCCATGGGTCACGTTGTTCCGCATTTGTACCTAGACACTTAAGCCATCGAAGTGCTTCATCAGACGTATCGAGGAGCGATCGAATGTTTGCAATGCCTCATTGTAATTAGCTTCCATTATTTTTGTGTTTCGTAGGGTTAGGTAACATTTCTTTTATTTCATAACGTTCAAGGGCTGGGCACATCATCAACATTTTGGGGCGCCTTGAATAACTAATTCAACACATTACGATTATCAAGAACCTTCCATAGGTAATCGGCTAAGCTTCGTCACAGCACGCTGGATTATTCCTCCCCTTGTCCTTAAGGTAGCTACCCGAATATCGTGATCAGCTCCGGAATGTAACTTTAATACTCGACCTAAGGGCCAAGTTGATGGTGGCACTTTATCAACATGAATCAATACGAGATCATTGAATTGTAGATCAGGATATGTTTGATTCCATTTAGAACGTTCCAAAAGGACTGATGTTGTTGTTCAATGACCCTCCATTTATTCAAGCGATTGATGGATGTCTTCGATATTGGGACGGTTTATTGCGGTTAATGGGAGACCAACCAAAAAAGTCCCCGGAGTGAGCGCTGACAAATCATCGGGTGACATTGACATTGGGGTGATCGGCCTCGAGTTGAGGCAAGCTTCTATCTTTTTTGACAGTGTGTGCAGGCGCTTGAGTCGTAGGCTTGATTGCGGGTTATTCGTCGAAAATAGTGCTTAAACGACTTGATATCAGCTTTTCATAGTCCACCAAAGCTTGGAGATCGTGGAGGGATAAACTTCCAAATTATTCCTTCGTTGTTACAGTGGTCTTGTAGTTTATTGGTGTTAGCTTGCTCGTTGAAAAAGAATTTAATTTTCTTTAATTCGTTAGATGCTCCAACAAAGTTCAAAGCATTGTCGGTAGGAATCTCACGAGGCTTGCCTCTGACACACATTTCGTTATGCACGGCCTTTGTGCTGAAGCAAACAAACACGGCCACATAAGATTTATATTCAGCCTTGCTATACGTGGATTTTGATTTCTGGTTAAAAATGGTCAACAAATATCGATACCAGTGATAGTAAACGGTGGATTGGGAACGACACGAACAGCTGGTAAATCGGCCATTATTTGCTGTTGCAGTCTTGGTCTTTGACAATGACATTCGATGCAGTTCCGGTAAATCTTGTTAGCACACGATCGCCCATAGCCAAAATGGGCCAAAATTGCTGACGACATTGTGCAAGCAGCATCTGTGGACCACAATGCAATTGCTTAACATGTTCGTGTTGCATCAGAAGTTTTGTGAAACGATGCTTAGCTGGCAACAAGATTTGATTTTTGCTATCGTTTGAAAGAGTACTGTTGGTTAGGCGTCCTCTAACTCGAATGAGTCCATCCGCATCCAGGAAAGCATGCAAGCGGTGTATACATAGCTTGTTTTAGAAATTGTCTTGTTTGACTTTAAAGAGTTGATTTCAGAAGAAAATGTCTCGCTCTGAACTGCTTTTACGAGTTTCTGCAAAGCGATGTGAAGCTCGTCGTAGGTTAATCTCTCCCTAGTTCGATGGATAAACCTTTTATCAGAAATTGTTGCAAAATCGACTACAATATCCAACGACATTTAATAGCTTTCGAAATTTTTGGATCAGTTCATAAAAAATAACATCATTATTTTCCGCTTCCCGGCAATGTAAGATGGTGGAATCGTCTTTGATTTCCGGCAATTCAGACAGCTCCGATTGAACACTGAATTTCGAAGGCCATTCTGCTTCGGTATTTAATAGGAACTCAGGGCCATTCCACCACAACTTGTTTGATTCCAACTCATTAGGCAGTACACTCCGTGAAATGACGTCCGCTGGATTAAACTCCGATGCGTATATGTAACCATTTGACCGGAAATGGGATTTCTTGAATTTCACACACTCGATTGGACACATAAGTCTTCAACCGACGTGGTGATACTTGCAACCAAGATAATACAATTGATGAATCGCTCCACAGTATAATGCTTCTTGGTTGTAACTTCGTGGCCTCAAGTGTTTTTAACAATAATCGACAGAGCAATAGTGCATGCATTTAACTCCAATCGTGAATTGTTTTGTTTTTCAATGGCGCGACACGCTATTTGCTGCACATTAGAATCGCACGACATAAATTTGCACCGATAGTCCGCATATATAAACCTGCAACATAAGCACAGTGGCTGGCGTAATCATGATGGTGATGTATTTTGTTCTTTATGTTTTTTAGGAACTATTTATTACACTGCCTTATTGGACACAATTTTTCGTAACTTCATGCCTCCCTTTTCCAACATCCAACTAATTTCAGATAATAATCGTTTAGCATCAGTTTCATTCGCTACCCCCGTCAAAAAATCGTCCATATACAAATCATCAATATGCTCAGAACCACTCGGAAATTGTGCACCTTCATCCAGGCTGATTTGTTTCAAAGCTCTTGTTGCGAGATGTGAGGCTGATGTGGTACCGTATGTGACCGTAGATAGTGCGAATGTTTTTAAGGGATTATGCTCATTTTCATGCCATACGATTAGATCTGTATAGCTGGACCGGTAAGTAAAATAGAATTTGGGAATAGTTTCATTTTTGTGTTCTTTATATTCGTACATGTGACCCATATCTTCATACTCTTTGATGAAGTCGGTATAGTAGTTTTTTTAACTCTGGATCTCGTTGGCATCGTCTTTCAAGCACTTGAAATCGTTTAATACAGTTCGACTTTATTTCACCAATACATTTGGGTTGGTGCGTAAAAGCAAGCGTATTATATATCTTTCATAATTATCATGCGTCGTCGTTTGTGCGAACAGTTCTTCGCATTGTTTCTCCTCTGATGTTCCAACCTTGGCTTGGATTCGATTTGTTCCTGCTTGAAAAATTCTGCCACCGTTTGTGACCACCTCTACATTAATATACATTTGGAGCAGGCTTATGGAATTCGAGATCTGATATGTATAGTTAGGAAGCGGATAGGGTGGAAATGGAACCTTTTGGGAAGGTAAATTTCATGTAATACTTGGAACGACATGGAATTTAAACGTATCCTTGTAAGGTATTCTACCATTCTTTGCATGAATAGTAGTACTAACACAGTATGAACATGAAGTCCGGTAGCATATGCCGGATGAGATGGATTTGATCTTTTCCTAGTGAAACCGGCCTAGTGGATTACATGATACAAGCAACAACTCCGAAGTACAACACGCATTCAAAAATTGTATAAGGCAACACGCTTCATTGGTGACATTTCTTTTATTTCATAACGTTCAAGGGCTGGACACAGCGTCAACATCCTCTAAGGTAGCTTTTCAGGTATTAAAATTTTTGCGATGATCTTAAATATTTCTTTTCGTGGTCTTTCGTTGGTCACCATAAATCCAAAACGTACACCCCCATTACCATATCAGTTGGATAGAAGATCGGCACTTTTGGCACTTCGACCAATGTCTCGAGTTAGTATTGCATGGTGATCGGAACACAGAAATTTACATTTTCACTGTTACATTTTCTTCTTTAGCTGTTTTCTAAGGACTAAAGCTAATAATATATGAACTTTAATTATTAGATTATTGATACGGAAGATTCAAATATATCCTAGTCTGCCCATGATGGTCCAATAAATCGAAAAATTATTGCCTACATGGTATACGGTATTGCTCATTTCACTTGTTTTATGTATGTCTTTAAGCATTAAAGTTAAGTATCGGCAACATATGTACTACGTTTAGGGAAGCAGCGAAATAAAATTAAAAAATTTAATTCAACAATTTTATTTTTGATTCATTTTTAATAAAACAGCTTGTTTGAAATAATAATATTTAGGATCTAAATAAGGTATTTGAGCTTGTTTGGCGTGAATAATTACATTTAAAAACACCCAACCGTGATTGATGAATCGTCACCACCTCGGGAATCGAACCCGAGACTCCCGAATGACAGAGCAAGTACGCTACCTTCTCTGCCACGAGAGCTACATAGGGATTAAGGTCATCATATTTCTCCCACTTTTCGTTTACTTTTCCGTAACTGATAGAATGTCCTCCCCCCACTTGCTGATAGCTTATTATTGAAACAAGTTGGACAACGTCACTTGGCTTGCGCATTATTAGATTCCGGATCCCAATCGGCGTTTATCAGTGAATGTCTCGATTAAAAATTAAGTCTAACACAATATACTTCTAACATTCAGCATCTCAGAGGCTAAATCATCCAAGGAAATGCTAAATCATCCAAGGGTTTAGTGGAATTGACCAAGTATCCAGTCCAGCTTCTTTCTTATTCGACAAATCTCGTTTAAATAATTAATGTAGCGTATTAAAGAATTGATGTCTTCCCAGCATCTAGATAGATTGTAGTTTTTGATAATTTTCGACCTTGAAGTCATAAGATTGACAGTCCCAGTGTTTTAGAAATATATATCGCCATCTGCCGGCAACAAATTTAGTATAGGTACAGATATAATCGACGAAAAAGCATCTTTAACATTTCGATCAGTATTATAATACTGGCGCTTGCTTTCGCAGGGCAATTTGCTGACCTTAATGGTTTGTTCATTTGATCTCTAACCAAACACGATCGTTTTGCTTGTTTACATATTATTGAACCATAAAAATTTCTTTCACCTAACTTTTTCAAGCTACTGACCAATGTCAAAGACTTTTAACACGTTTGCTCTTGCTAGTCAAATCACCACAACTATCACTGTACAAGTGTTAAATCTATCACTGTTTGTATTTTGTAGGGCTTGACGCGTAATTCATTTAGTAGGACCTCATGCTACGAGTAGACATTGAAATTTTTCATCAATTTAACTGCGCTTTGCCGTAGATTAAGTTGTATTCTTTGGCCTTCACGATATACAAACAATTGTTCGATATACAAACAATTTGCTCAAATTTAAACGTCGTAACTCATTAACAATGACCGGTTGCTATTAATATAACGGGAACATATAATCACCTTTCGTATGTGTAACCGCGTGTTTGATGTCTCTGCTCTTTCGGAACTATCCGGCTCGAAGGACCATAATGTTTAAGCTGGTACTGATAATTTGCTATGTGATAATACGTCAAACTCGACGTGCAAACTCGAACTAAACTCTATTCCCTTTTTTGCCAGCCACCCAAGTGGATCGAACAGACGACTCGCTTCCGATACGACTGATCGCTTGGCGAATGCTTTGCTGTGTTCTAATATTAAGCTGAAATTAAAACGATCTGCGGCTGGGGTCCAATGTATGCCTAACACACCTTATACGATTGGGGATCATCAAACTGGTTTTCACTTATAACCTTTGGACTGGATTTATATAGGCATTTGAATTCAGTATCAGAAGTGACTGGTACGGAAATGCAGCACTGATAAACATTGTTTCGTCATGTATGTGTACCAAAATTGGGGTTTTCCGAGCATCCCATTGTTCGTACGAAACGAACGAGCACCCAAATAAATGAGTAACGAAACAGAAAAATAATTTCCTTTTTTTTGTGTGTACAATTTCCATCGTCATTATTTTATCATCTCATGACGATGATAATCATTAGGAGCATCATCAATTCGAAAGACTTTTGGAATTTTTTTGTTGTTGTCTTTTATGTCATGCAAGTGTATATGTATATACGGTATGCATGTATACATAAAACAACGAAACTCAAACTAAAATACATGTCTGAGTATCTGTCTGACTATTTTCCATTTTCCACTTTTCTTCTTCTTCTTCTTTTTTTTTGTTATTTGCGTCGTTAAACGTAACAAAAACGAAATATAATAAAAAAAAAAAGACTTAAGAGTGTGAGAAGAAAATTTCAGACAAAACTTATCGATCCAAAAATTACAAAAACAATTCGAAAGAAAAACGAAAAATTTTCCTAGACCTATCCCAACGGTTTCGTGTGAGAATTTTTTTTTTGATGGTTGTTATGCTTAAAGTTTATTGTCTGTATGGATGTATGTATATGTGTGTGTGTTGGTACTCAATACCTATACACAGATACATATATAGTATACTATAGTGTTGTGACTGTATTCGATTGCTTATTCTGTCGACTTTGTGTTTCTTTCAATTTTCACGAATATATACATGCACCATCGAGTGATGGTGGGTGGCTGGGGTGTGCGATACACGATGTAAAAGACAATCGACGTATATTTAGGATGAGTTTTACACACATTCTCGGCGAAGTTTTGATAGTTATTGCCAATTCATGTGTGTATATACAGACATGAGACTCTTAATACGAGCAGTGTCGTTGCTTATATAGTGTATGAGGATACACCAGCGTCGCCCGTCTCAAATTTTATTTGCAATTAACGCACATTTGATAAATATTCATTTTTCTCCTCCGGTTTTATGTGCGTGTATGTGTGTAAATAAAGAAAATTGCACTTTTCGTCGCCTGCGTATGTATGTATGTATATGTACGAGGTGTGTGTATACGAGACGAAGCCAGATGAGTTTTTCTTTTCTATCGTGCATACATATTTTTCGAGACATCATCGTCATAATGTGATTTAGTATGAGTATTTCTCGCTTTGGCATATTATTTTGTGGGTCGTTCATTCATTCCACAGCCGCATCAAGCGTATACCGAAAAACTAAACACATATATATATATGAAGAGAATGGAAAACAGAATTTTCATTTAAGTTTTGAGTGCGTGTTTGTGTTCCATATATATGTATGGTTGTTCACAAAAAAAAAATGATTTTTTCGGGGTAGACGACTTTATAATCATAACGATTATGATGAAACCAACAACTATATAGCTATATAGTCGTGTGTTGTGGAACCGTATCCCGGTTCATGAACCTAAATTCTATATATTTTGTCTGAACTAAGAAGAGGCAAGAGAAAATGTATACATGTACAAAAACAAAATATTATTGGAATTTGGAAGCTTTTTATTTGGTTGTTGACTTTTTGGGGAAGAAAGCTGTTTTGTTGGTGTACAATTATATGGCTTTATGTTGATGGTATTTTATGATTTTGAATTTTAATGAGTGATATCCTTTGAACCATTCAGTTTTGTGTTGTATATTTTATTAATGAGATGAGACGTGGATCTAATCATCGTTACACCTGCGATCCATTTTCTTTTTTTTTTATAGCAATGATTGTAAGATTGTGTTCGAATGAAGACATTAAAAATAGATTAGCGGTGGTAGACATAGATCAGACTGTGCGATGGTAATATTTTTAGTTTACATGAAACTCAACACAGTGTTTTTCTATTTAAATTACAATTTAAGAGTTTTGGCATTGATTCTGTTCAATCATGAGTTTTTCCAAGACGTCCTTAAGATTATTTATCAAAACACTTAAAAGCTTCCTCGTTTTAATATGAGTTTTTACCAGATGATAGAAAACAACAAATTTAAGTGTTGATGTCTCGTTGAGTTAGTCCAACGTAACTGGAATTGCTGAAGTGGACATTAGACCATCACAATATCCTTTCTTCTTTAATTGTTATAAGAATCTAGTCCGACCAGAAAGTGTCCAGAAGTTAATACTTCCAGAACATTCGGGACTGAATGACCGCGAATTCAAAAAAGCTTCCTCCTCATTAAATGCTGTAATTTCTTCCTCATATTTTTGAGATGAGCTACAACAAATGCTTCTAAGGAATAAACTGACACGAACTACATTAATAACCGGAGATACAATTATGGCCAAATAGTCTTTTCTTGGAAACCCTGCCTATAATCGTGTAATTCATAAAAGCAAAGTTAATAATTAAGACGTTTGGTTGGAAAAGCTTTCACTTCTGTTGAATTATAAGAAGTCGCGATACGCCCGATTTGCTAATGTTCACGCACTAAGTGGCTAATATTATTAGCAAGCCCGTCAAAAATGGCTAGACTCCTGCGTGAAAGAGCTGTCGTATAACCATTACTAAGTTTTACCTGAAAGTTGTAAATAAAACGATAGACAGTAAGAAAATCCAGAATGGAATCTTTGAGGAACGTCAATATTCTTCGTCTTTCCAATTGTAGATAATCACATGACGGAGGTTTTATCACGTTCGCAGGAATATCATTTAACACACAGTTGACCATTCAACATTTTGCATTCCCGAGCTTTCACCTCATGTGATTTGCCAACAAACGTCATGGTTGTTTGAATATTTGCCATTGTCAAACTGTAAGGTTCTATACCTATAAAGTTCTTAGAATATTTGTGGGTTAGGTTTTATAGTCAAGGCTTCTTCCATAGGATAGCTCCAATAGTAGAAAAGATAAAATAGCATTGCATTAGAAGTAGTGGAACTTGGCTGATAGAAAGCCAATACAACTGATAACTTACCCCATTAAATGTAATCAGTGCAAATGCAAATCTGTTCGATATTGAACAGAGCTTTTAAAAATGTTTACTATATGTAAGCTGGTGACTTTTCTTAAATAATTTCACCCTATATTTGTGCATTTCAGTTGAACGAGTTGTTGAAAAGGACCACTTCTTATTTGTATAAATCTGAACGGGTTGGCTTGGTGATGATGCAACGGCTACAGGTTTCGTTTAAGTTCCCGTCCCAGGATTGATGATGATTATTTACATAAGACTTCATAAATATAAGCGATGTGTATGTATAGACCTTAAATATTTGGCGGTGAAATGGTCACACCATGCCTTCAGGATCTTTTTTTAAAAATTAGACTCAAATTGCTTTGTGTTGCGAATATAAATTTGGATAACTTGTGCTGTACAGCACAACGCACTGCATCTATCATAGTGGTTCATTACGCTGGAAAAACTATAGCTTCCAAGTTAGATTTTGATACTCGTAAGTATACCATCAATCTATACAATTGATACTTGTATTTAGTTCTAGATTCGATTCTTATAATCAGATTCTTCCACCACTGGCGGCTTAAGGTTAATCTGAAGTTTGTCAAAAAAAAATAATGTAGAGTGTGACCCGCAAAAATATGTATCCCGGCCTACCAGATGATAATATTAACAAAATGTGAATATTGCACAAGTCGGTTATGGAGAATTGATTCATAAGATCTAAAACCTCCTTACAGCGATGTAACTGGTTTGATTAGCTTATAATAAATCGGTAACTTAATCCTTTTGAAAATTTTAATAAATAATTATTCTCCCAGCGATTTCCTTTTGCTATTGTGCCCAGTGGGTGCTCTGGATTATATAGCCTGCATTTAAGTTCTCTTATATATGCGGTCGGCATCAGGCAACTACTCCACTATATTAGTAAGGCCTTTCCATATCAATAACTAACAAGGCACTCAGTCTTAAAACAAACCCAACTCTAATGTTTCGGATTCCAGAAGAGAAAGACACGCACTAAACAGACTGGTTTTTATGATAAAACGCTTTCTAGAAGAAGAGGAAATAGGATGGACATATAACCATGAAAATTCATTTTCAATGAAGAATTCAAATTGAAACCCATCACAAAACCCTACTAACAAATGTTAGCGACTAGAACCTGGCAACTAAGGTGAAAAAAGATAGAATTCGATAGAGCATCGGCTAATCTTTGGTTCTCTTAAAGAGGAAATTTGGGACAGAAAATCGTTATCTTTGGAGCCCGTTTGTCTCTGGGCTACAGCCTAAAACTGTAAAGAACGGTCCGAGTAAAGTTCATCCTGAAGAACAAAAAGTCTCGTTATGATCATTCAACAACTTTTTGACTAAAAATCCTATTCCTCTTAAATATTTGAAGTGATTAGATAGACATTTTTAAATATATTTCACTGAACGATAGTACCATTCAGAGCATAAAGTTGGTATGTCCATAAATAGATAGAAACATGCAGTTGGATGGTTTACACTAGAATATATATCCATGTTCAAATAAGAAGGCCCTTAGGATACTAATAAAAATTTAGTTTCCCAAAGGTAAAGATTCACAGGAAATATGTAGCACCCAAGGTGGTGATAGATCACTACAGCACTCGAGATTGTGGTGTGTCTACTGCTGCAGAGTTACAGCAGTTAAACTATTACAGTAGCTGCAATAATCCATCCTCTTTGTCGGCTATATATGTATGTATGGCAATCTTTACATGGATTAGTATGCAGTAATCGGGCTGATGCCGGACTTAATCACATGCTAAATCCTGATGTACAAGTATTCATTCCCGTTGGTTAGGTACGCTACCATCTTTCAGATATAGATACGCTACTGTTTTGCATCCTTACTCCTGAGAGTAGCATATCGCTACTCCTGAGAGTAGCATATAATTGACTTGACAATATGAATAATTCGGAAAAGATCGGCTAGTGTTGAATAAGTGTAGTTCTGATCTAAAAGAGAATTAAGTGTCAAGGAGAATTAAGTGCTATTTAATTGTGGTTACATGTAAAGCTTATTAGTACACTATATATGAAACCTAGGCAGGTTCTTCTCGCTCGACAAAGGATCCGAGATATTAAGGTCTTCAAAAATTGAGTATTAGGTCACAAGAGCATTCGAGATTGTGGTAAATTATTCATTCTTCTTGGTACAGGTGTGCTACCTTCATTCAAATGGATACGATATTGTCTCACATGCCTGAGAGTAGTATATTATTACAGTAAACTGACTTGACAATGGGAATGAAATCAGATTTTGGACAGTCTGAACAATAAATGTGAAATGCACCTAGTTCTTCTTGAATTATGATAGACATTATGTAAGAGTCCTGCAGAGCTTTCAACGGCTTTTTGTAATCATATGTAATCAGGATGTGACCCCGTGGGTGGGAACATTTATGGTTCGTAGATATTACGATCGAAACAAGAGACCCATAGAATACCACTACAGTATCCAGAGCTTGTCGTAGGAGGCGGCCAAATCTGATTGGTCGCTGGGCTGACGACCCGCATCCGTAAAAAACCAAACCTGTTAAAAATGTCAACAAACAAAAAAATCGAATATCGCCAAAAAATATAATGACCCCCCGCTTAAGTACCCGGAAACAAGATTGACGATCGGCTCGTGGAACATCAGTTTGAAAGCCTGAAAGCATGTTTGACGGTCTTATCACATGTATGAAAGAGTATCGACTGGGGCTCGTAGCGTTTCAAGAAAGTCATTGGCAGAAAAGAAGACGTCATGATTTGGTGTGAACTTACGGAAAAAGGAGTCACAATTTCAAAAATAGAAAAATCTTTCAAAGAAATTAGAATCCTAGCTGTAGGTGATGAGGATGATGATACAAATGATCAAGACCATGTTAGTAAGGAAACCGTTCCTATAGTGTGCAAAAATTCCTCCATAGTATTGGAAACCGTACCAATGATAATTCTTCGGATTCTGATAGTTTCAATATGAATGAAGATCAACTTAACTACTTGGCCGCAACTCTATTCAAGAAATTAGGTATCACTGCACCCGAAGTAAATCACCGTAAACCGATGCAACAATTTACTCATTACCAAAAAGTAAGCCTTCTATGGTAGAACCAACACCGCATCCATTTTCAATTCCATGGTACCACCGCCAATTTGAAAATCCGATCAAAACTGCTTGGGATCGACGAATGCCGCTGGCAGTTCTAACCATGCTAATCGATGAGCGATTGTTGTATAGAGTGGAGAGTATGGCTTACTCAAATGGTTTAAATGCAGAGAGTTTTACTTGAATGTTTTATTAAAAAGAAGAGCTACGGAATGGTATTGGTTATTCCAAGAACGAAATCATAATGTTAACCGATGAAAATACAAGACAACCACTAGATCGACGTAAACAGAGACCCAAAGAGCCATTCTTGGATTTCTATAATGACATTCTGTTATTAGCACTACCACTTCAGTATCCGCTTTCCGAGTAAGGCAAATCTTTCCAGATATTGCCACACATTTATTTAAGGATTGTCTTACGCCTATGTTACAAATTTTCTGTTTTGGATGTGGGGAAAAAGACTGTAAGATTTAACTGTAAAATTTGCCAAGCTAAGTTGGCGGGAAACGCCCAGTGGAGTGTCAGAAATCTTGGGGTTCTGAGATCCCAATACGAGAAGTCGGCGATCCCCAAAACCATCATGGAGGAAGCAGCAACGAATACAGACCGAACTTTTACCGAATATTAAAGAGAAATCAACACAACTTTGTTTGATTGTACTAATTGCCTAGAAGCTAAACAATTTTGAAAAATATATACAATGGAAGTAAGGAAGTATGTCAATGAAAATAAGTCTCGTCTACTTTTTCATGTCGCAATTTATATTCGCTTGCGTTATTAATTCTTTGGTAGCCGAACAAAGACAAATGAGGTGTATATCTAGTTGACTCGTGTATCGAGTTACGTAAGGCCGAACTTATTTCAGCCAAATGGACATCCCATGTGCGATGATCTGTTTTAACATATGCTCTTATGGCTGCTATCACCGAACGGTTTACCCTCTCAGAAGCATTTGACTGAGGTGCATAAATTGCTGTTTTCGTATGTGTTATACCATATTGGATCATCACCGTTGAGGACCGTTGTCTGTATGTATAATCTCCGGTACACCATTCATATAAAACACTTCCTTACGCAGGAACTCAATTATTTTATCCGTAGTTCCTTTCCTTAATGGTTTCAACAGAACAAATTTAATTAGTTGGTCTAATACTATTAGAATTACTGTGTGGCCATTTCATGATCGAGGATATGGTCCTAACAGGTCTACATACAGTTTTTGAAAGGTTCTAATCACTATGACAGGCACACTAATTGGGGATTTCATTGGGTGATTTGAGGCTTTGGTAGTTTTGCAAATTTCGCACCTTTCTAAAAAAGTTCGCACTTGTTTTCGCATACCCGGCCAGAAATAATACCGTCTCAATAGCTCTAATGTTTTAATATTGCCTCCGTGAGAAGCAACAACAAACTTAGACGATTTAAGATTTTTTGTTTCCAAAACCGGGAGACAATCTCGAAACTCGAATAGGGTATCACAAAACACTCGCGACAAGGCATCTGGTACTACATTCAAAGACCCGCGTTGATTACTGTAGTATTGGTTGTAAAATTTTTTCACACTTATTAGAGTAGCGAGACGTTCGAGCTCCGTCATACTATAATTTTGCTGAGCTTTTATTTAACTTTTGCGAAACAAATGATATAGATCTTTGACTACCAGCATCATCCGCTTTTCTCGATAATTTTGATTCTCATGTTGGAACTCATCCTTTGTAGAAGTGCAACACCTCAGGACAATATATTATTCCGACAATCCAATCACCTTCTTGCATAGGCAGATGATATCTATCTGATTGGATTAAATGACAACAGAGTGAAAGCTTCCATTGGTCTCAAAATCAATCAGTCCAAAACCAAATATCGGATCTCTGGTTACAGAGATGATTTAAGTAGTGGTATAACCACCCGTTTGAAGGAGTGATGAGATTCAAGTATCTTGGATCTCTCATTACTCACGATTAGTGTGGGAGAGCATATCAAGGTTCGCCTTGCCGCTGGCAATCGCGCTTTATATCCTCTACGCCCACTTCTGAAATCAAAACATCTTGCAAATACGGATAATCTGAAATCCACAGAGGGTTGATAAGACCCGTTGTCGTATATGGATGTGTGAGTTGGACCTTGACGTATGACTGCGAGAGATGGCTTCTAACGTTCGAGAGAAGAATCATGCGTGTGAGATATGGCTCAAAACACGACGTTGATGGCAATTACCAAGTTCGTTTGAATTCCTGATATTTGAAGGGAGAGCGCCTTTCGGTAGGTGAAGAAGTCGTAGAGAGCCATGTGGCATCTTCAGTATGATAGATCTTCGCTCGTGTTCGAAACCGATAGAATCTGATTGTTGACACGTAACGGGCCAACAATGGCCTGTTTAAGATGTTGAACATGAACCTGAAAGCTATATCCCACGACGTCTGATTGAAAAGCCCAAGAGAAACCACAACATATCTTATATGTCTGCGACTGTATATCCAACTGAAAATTTATAACACGAAATCCTTAAAGCATAAACGATGTGCATACATCTGTATACTACATATATAGCTATGTAGGTTCACGTTACATACGCTCGCTAAATATATACTTAAACAAACAGAAAATAAAAATCCAAACCAAATATATAAAATAAAAAAAAAAAAGGTTGTTGTCTTAATGTGAGAATCATTGATTCTATACCACCAGACAGGTAAAACGAAAGAAGAAAATCCAACACAAAAATATTATATCAGATATAAAAATAAAAAGAAAAGCCTCAAAATGTTGAAAAATAGATGTATAAAAATTACAAAACAAAGTCGGTAGCTCCAAGTTCAACGCTCCTTCAACTTTATACGAAAAAAAAAATTATATTCTGGAAAATGTAACAACAAATAAGCTAACGACCGATATGCACATCATGATATAATCTAAAGCTCATCTTGAATAATTTATTGGTTTGTCTGTGTGTGTCGGTCTGTCTATATACCATATATATATATATATATATGTGTGTGTGGTTGCATCTTGATTGTATTGTAATTATCCGTGCAATTAATTATCGATTCATTCGGCTAAAATTTTCACTCTACCCAATATTCCTAATAACGAGCTGACTATTTTCATGCTAAGCACAAAAGTTTTCCACCTATTTTCACTGTATAAATATATATTTATCTCATTCGTAATTTTCTCCATGCTGTGTATGCTTGTGTTGTTGCATCAATATATGTATATATATATATATACGTAACGGTTTTGTGTGCTTTTTATATCTGAACACAAAAAAAGTTCAAATGAATTCATCAATCTAATTCTTGTATATACACACAATACATCGTATCAGAAGCGCAACAACAACCCAAAACGACATCTAAACTTTTCGTATGCATACTGTAAAAAGCGTATACATATATTTTGTTGTTGTTTCTGTGTAGAAAAGTTTAAGAAAGTTCAATATCCATTTTTTTGGGTTAAAACAGAACTTTGACTTTTATATATACTGTGCTTTACTCTCGTTCGTTCTCGAAAGCGATGGAAAATCATAAAATTGAAACGCATAATAAAAATGTTGCATTCGAAACAAAACAAAATAATTCGTTGGAAAAACTTTCGAGCTTTTAAGGTATCTCTCTGTATATGTGTGTGTATATACATGTATTGCATGCCGAGTCGCAGGAAGGTCATTGTATTGTGTCTGAAAATGTGTTCGGCATGGAAAACGCAATTCTGTCATAAATATATTATATATGTAAGAGTTTTGGAAAATGATACGATACACCCACCACCCAACCATGTCTGCGTGTAGTGTGTAAACTATATATACGAGTATATTGTTATACATACGCAATTTTCACACATACACACTAATACAGTAACAAAAGAAAATTTGTCGGTAGTGTTGCGAATTTTCTTAAACTCGTTTACTATAGTGTGTGTGTGTGTGTGTCGATATATATAAGCTTTTTAGAGTTTTCGTTGTCTTTCACATGTATGTATAATGTGTGGAAGGTGGAAAATGGAAAATGAAAAGTCAAAACAAAATTTAGTTGTCGAAAGCAAGAAAGAATGAAAAACGATTGTGTATTGACATTGTGGATAGTGTTTTGATGTATAAAAGAAAACTATTTAGTAGTTGCGTGTGTGTGTCTGTCTATGTGTGCGTCTAGTCGTGTAAAATATAATTTTTTGCATTAGGAATTCGTTTTGGGTATCTCTGTAACTAGACACCGCAGTAAGTATAATGTTACATGTTTTGTTCTAATCTAATTACGCGAATTGACGCGAAAAGGCTGTATACGCAGACATGTGCATAAACCAGACACTATTGATTTTGTTCAACATACACAACGCACTCAATGCCATAATGGGCCCATGGCCCAAACGTAGGATTTCATCAAAGCGCAAAGACTGTTACGTCCATCGACTACAAGTTTATATAACACTGACAAATACATATTTTGTTTATAGACTTCTCAATTACGATCACTTCGAAGTCAATAAACGCATTATTTTAATAATTAAAAATCGTCATGGATCATAACCAGACTGCTCCCATAAACGTTCGTGATCGGTGCATAGTATCCTCAATTCGTCCATACTGTTCTGACAGAAGGGTCACATTTTTTAATGCAGGGTAAATATTCTGGCAAAGGCGGTAAATAATTTGTTTATCTGACAGTCGATATTGTAGTATGCCGTTTTAAAATTTGTTCTTTAAGCTCTTCTTCATAGTTGGAGCTACTGAAGACTGAGAGAATGACTGTTTTCATACTAGTCCAAGAAGTATTTGGATGGTCGGACTTGTACACCCAATATCAATCCTCTGCTTTCTTTGTTAAAAACAGGTACAGTATCTGTTCCAATCTGTAGACAAAATTATGCACATTTAAGGTCTCTGCTTCATCGAATGTCAAGTTCCACCGTCGCCGAATCTTGTAAAAATTCTCAAGCTAAAGCTGATCAGAATGGGGTGGTGTTGGATGTTGCACATTTGATTCTAAATCATGATGATTTGTATACTGTCGTTCCACAGCAGGTCCTGTATGAATTGTTTTTGGTATACTTGTTACTGATGTCTGCCTATTATTTGGAGATTCAACAGTTTTTTGATATCCCACTGGTGAGAAAAAATCTGCAACTGAATTTGTTAGGTTACTAGGCCCTGGTTGTGAAAGTTTGCGATTGTGAGGGTTAATCTGTGTCTTTAGTGAGGTGTCATTTGAAAACGATACTGACGAAACCATTTGTTCTAATTTTTCCGATAGAGAGCTTCTGTACTCTTCTCTTTCATGGGATGAGATATCTCTTATATCTGAATCTTGATAGTCGTTCCACAACTTGTGGTAAATATTAAAAAAGTGTCGCCAGTTACGATGGAGTTTTGCAAAATTTCCTGATTCTCCAAATGTGCCAATAGCTCATGAAATTCTTTCTTTATAGTGCCTCGATTTAACGTAAGCAATCGTTACAAATCGCAGAGATGGTGTATTGCCTTGATCCTCTCCGGCTTTTAATAAATCTGTGTCAATAATGCATAAGGGAATAACTCATTTTATTAACTTTTCAGGAGAACGATTTTAACATTAAAACCCTTGTATGATAAAATTTTATATGCTTAGATTAAAATAAATACCGCATATGACGCAAAATTTTGAACTACATACATCATAATTATTGATCGATTTTTATCTCAGCTTTATATTTAAGGAGATATCATGAGATAATTGTCTTATACCCTTTTATCAAATTTTATTTCCGGCGCTTAGGAAAATAAGTGAGTTATTTCTATTTGTTTCTGACGAAACAAACATTGTTTTATTTTATTAATTTTATTCGTTCATTATAAACTTTTATTTCGACAAAATATATAAAAATAACAGAAAACGTAAAAATTACAAATTTAACTTTAAATTATTATTTCATAAGTATTTAAGGTTAATAAAATATACTTAAATTTGTACTTCTTCATTTGGATCTTCCTCTGTCAATCTGGGTAGAAATCCGGAATAACGACTGTTTCCAATTGTTGGTAAAATGGGTGAAAAATGGGATCTATTAGATCTAGAATGGTCTAATAGATCCCATTTTTCTAGACATCAGGTCCTTTTTCTTTTCACTACTAATTTTTATTGGGCCAGTATAACATTTGGCCAGTTCTGATGGAGAAATCGAATTAATTCCTCTTTTTCTTACATTTAAAATTTGAAATGGCTCTGCTTCATCCAAACTAGTTTTAAATTGAATTTCCCCAAATTCTTTTGTATATCGCAGCCATCGCACGGAAAGCCATGAAAAAGAATTACCTTTTAAATTTGAAAGATATAAGAAATATAGTTGAATTGAAACAAAAAATATCGTTATATATACCTCTTGTCTTTGGTCGAAAAATAAATTTCTTTTTCGCAATTTGGTCGAAACTGAAGAAGTCATCTTGAGTCATATCAACAACTCGCTGCTTTTTTTTAGCCCCAACACCCGCTACAAAGTTGTACCAATCTCGAGGATGGCAAATACGAGCTGATGATAATTTTTTTCTTTTTCAATAGCCGCGTGGTCTGTGTCACATTCCATGTGAGTATGACCGACAACCAGGAATTTGTGATCAATCACCTCAACATTTAGGTTCATTTGAATAAATAGCAAAAACATTGATGCTATATAGCTATTTTTATTTTGTCCTGGACACGAGTCGCTGTAGAAAATAAGCCGTTTCACCGTTGGTGGTACCTGGTTAATGTGCTTATACAAGCATGATGCCATCTCGTTTCCTCCACGTTTACCAATTGCTTCATGCCACATATGGTTAAATGGGATATTGGATACGCATTCATGTATCGTTAAATTAAATGTCCATAGTTAACGTTTCTAAAATGAAATAGATGTCCGAATAAAAGGTGTAGGGAGGCACTGTTGTAAATCGAAAGTATACACTCTTATTAAAGCATCGGTTTTTGCGGTTTCCTTATCCGAACTTTTGCTTTTATATGCGAATTCAGCATTGTCTTGGTGTTGTTTTTGTTGCACAATTAAATCTTCCTTGTCCGTTCCTTCTGCCAACTCTATTTGTAGTTTTATTTTGTCACACGAGCTGCAAGTGTCTAATTTT
Source organism: Tipula lateralis (assembly GCA_963932295.1). Taxonomy (NCBI): domain Eukaryota; kingdom Metazoa; phylum Arthropoda; class Insecta; order Diptera; family Tipulidae; genus Tipula; species Tipula lateralis. The sequence goes on along the minus strand of OZ010736.1, from coordinate 60,018,667 downwards.
GGTTTTTTAAAGGAGAAGTTGGTTTCCTTAAAAATAGTCGTATATGTACTTAATGAAACTGAATTTTCATTGGTGTCACAGTACATTCGGTACATCTTAGTGATATTCAAATCGCCTGGTAAATATTTCTTTGAAGTATCACGGCGTGTGTAGTGTGATTCCTAGGCCGGGAATGAATTGATGTATGATCTTATTTTATCCGCGTTGTCTTGTTGTAATTTGTGAGCTGGTGGATGTTTTCCACGTTGATCCATTAAAATAATGGTGCTAGAAGATTTACGCTTCTTCTCAATTACGGCGTCGATAAATTTTTAGCGACTCGCCAAACGTAGCAACTAGACATCCTTTGCAGACACTTACTTTTTCTCCGTGAATAAAAAACCTATAGAGGCAAGAATGACGACGATTTCTTAAAGGCATTTCATCCTGACATACTTTTTGGTATTTCATTTTGGCTAGCTCGATTAATCCAGAGATAAATGCTACTCTCAAGTCATAGTTTCCTAGTGCCCAATACTGTTGAAAAATGTTCTCCTGGTTTTGGTAACCTAATCGATTTTACATTTTTTTCTGCATTTTGTAAGTTCTTTAAATTTACGCTCAGGAACAATTTTTCCAGTCTCATTGGTATATGATTTACCAGAATTTCGTTTTCGTTTTCTGTTTTGTCTATTTTCTTTTACATTAGGTGGTTGTTCTGGGAAAACTTCCTTCTTACCTTCGACATCATCTGATACACCACTTTCTTTAGGCATTTCTTCGTCAATATTCCTCTCAATCATTCGCGCTATTGTATTTATTTCTACACTAGTCGAACTATCCGATGGTATATAATGAGGATCATCTACAATATCGTCAAAATTATGATCCTCCTCTATACTGTCAAACTGGGCTACGATTTCCTGTCTTCAATCTCGTTCATGTACGTCATTTGGTTTGATTTTCGTTGCGGAATCCATTTCAATTAATCTTACTGAGAATTCTGTTATAAAATTGAAACAATGAGCAATTTCAATAAAACTTATATGAAAAAATATTACCTGATTTTGATGAACCTGGTTTGTTATAACATGCTTCATTGGGTGTTAACACTGCACATGTTTTTGCCATTTCAACCATTTTCATAGCTCTTAACGACATTGTTCGTTTTTTCAATTTTGCAATATTAACATTCACCAAACAAAATTGTTAAATAGTTTGGTCGCACTGACAGTTTGGTCATAATTTAAATTATTGGCGATTTTTCATAAATTTATTTTACACAAAACGATATAAGTTTGCTAGTTTTGTTTCGCAAAACAATTTATTACGACATAAGGAAACATTTATATTTACTTTCTAATTGGCACCAATTATTATTTGACAAAAGGAAATAATTTTTTCTATACTTAACAAATTTTAAATTTCTCGTTTGACAAAAGGCAGTATCTTCAGATATTTATTATTTTTAAATTTATTTTGAACTATTTTTGAAAAATTATGATTTAGTATATCGAATTTTTGAGTTATTCCATTTTGCCAAAAGTAAAATAAAATGTTTATGAATTATTCCCTTTTGCACATTGTTCTAGAATTCACATCAAAAATCGTTGAAAAAAACGGAAAAGAGCAAAATATACTACTAGAACAGGTGAAGACGAAGAGAACTGAATTGCATAATGCTATAACTCGAGTTATTCCCTTATGCAATATTGCCACAGAAATCGTCGAGTTTGTTTTGACATATTTCAATTTCTAATTCAGGATTTGGTGATGCTAAGTCGGCTGGGTTGTCCGCTGATGACACATTATGCCAATCTTCAGGTTTTGTTAAGTCTTGGATGACTGAAATTCTATTTGCGACAAATGTGGAAAATCTAGATAGTACAGATTTTATTCTATACAGAGTAATTTCAGAGTCAGACCAAAGACACCCTACTGAAATTAATATCCATAACCGACTTCACCTTATGAACTAATTGTGCCGCTAAAACAGCCGCACAAAGTTCAAATCTTGGTATAGTTTGTTTACTCAAAGGTGCAATTCGTGATTTTGCACACAACAATTCTACTCGATAATTTTCTGGATGACTACCACTACGTTTATATATATAGAGCAACCATATCCAACTTCTGATGCATCTCCAAATGCATGAAGCTCTATGATTTCAGCGTTTGGAATGGATATACACCGAGGTATATAAATATTAATTCCTGAACTTTCCACCTTAAACTTATTCCAATAATTGGTTTTTTCAATTGATAATTCAGCGTCCCAAGAAATTTCTGAGTCCGCCCATAATGACTGCATGAATATTTTTGCTGACAAAACCATTGGTGCACAGATTCCAAAAGGATCGTAAAGTCGAGCGATTTCTGAAAGTACCGATCGCTTAGTACACTTGTCTAAATTAATGAAATTTTCAAATTTCATAACCAATAGATCCAATTTAAAATTCCAATTTATTCCGAGAATTGAAACTGACTCTACTTCTTCACTGTTATCGTCAGACGAGATTTGCAAGAGATTGGAATGCCACTTTCTTAACTCAAACCCTCCACGTTGAAGTAAATTGATGAGATCATCCTTTATAATCTTAGCTTGCGATTCTGAATTTGTGCCGACACGAGATGATCGACATAAAAATCCGATAAATGAATCTTTGATGAGATTGGATGAGATAAGGTCTCGTCTATACCGAGCTGTTTTAAAGTACGAACTGCTAAGTACGGTGCACTTGCCGTACCATACGTTACCGTGTTCATTCGAATACATTTTACAATCTCGTCTTGAGAGTCCCTCCACCAGATTCTGTGAAAATCACGCTGATTTTCGTGGATCAGTATCTGACGATATATTTTAGCAATATCGGCTGTAAATCCTATTGCGTGTTTCCGGAAACGAATAAGAATCGAAAATAAATCGTTTTGAATAATGGGTCCGGTCATAAGAGTATCGTTCAGCGAGATGTTTGTTGAAATTTTTGCCGATGCATTAAACACCACGCCCAACTTAGTTGTTGTGCTCCTTTCCCGCAATCCTGCATGGTGAGGTAAGTAAAATGTTTTCCCACATTCAGAGTTATGTTTCTCTGGTTCAGTACCAACTCCATTTGGTTTAAATTGAGATATTCATTCATGAGTTGACTATATTGACCGTGAACTTCTGGAGTTTTCTTTAATCTTCGCTCGAGAGATTCAAATTGACTTGTTTGGTTTTCCAATTCCATAAATATGCTGCATATGCTTCCTTTTTATTGAATTCTCATTATTATAGTTATCATAGAATGTCTTCCAAGCAACGTGATAATTATCCCCCGTTATTGGCAGATTCTCTATATAATGATACGCTTGCCCCGCTCTAACACACGAAATTAAATACACATCCCTAAAATACAATCAGTTCATTTGATCCCCATCGAATGAAGGTAACTTAATTTCAGGCAATCTTAATGCTGCCGTACTTTGTGCACTCGATGATATACTTGTATCATCTAACGGACCACTAACATTTACTTCCTGGGTTTTAACTGAAAAGGCAACTTTATTTTGAGCTTCATTTATTAAATCTAAAATTGAAGATTTAACGAACCCGTAATGGTCTTCAAATTTGAACCTGCTCTCGATTTCAACAGACTCTATAGCTTCGATTTCGGTTGTTTGAACTTCATCAAACTTCGAATAAGTTAAACGCATTCTAGTGAGGGTTGACTGTAACTCCCCTAAGGTCTTAATCTTACCACTCGATAATCGGTTTCCAAAATAAGTTATTTGGCTTTTCTGGCCTTTTCGTTTATTTTTCAGTTGCTTGATATCTATATCGTACTTGTCCTCGTGATCAGACACTTTAACTATATTTTTTAATTTTCGCGAGTGCGTAAAGTATAACCGACAAATATTAACTACAACACTTTATGTATGTTTTCCACGTAGCACAATAATTTAACTAATTAAATATAATTAAATATGACATACATTCTTTTGATTATTTACTAAAATTATTACCACTATTTTCTAATGGACATTTGTCACTTTAATATTGGCAATACAATTAATTATTATTCTTAAATAACTCACTTACTATTGCTGAATATGTGTAAATCCTTTGTGAAAAATACGGCTGATGCAATCTTAAAAAACGTGGTTGTAGTATTTTGAAGAAATATCCGGTTGCAGCAACTTCGACGACCTCGAAATATTATGTTTAATTGTTTGTAAGTTAAATTATGCAAACTTTTTGGAAAATGAACTGCCAATATTATTTGAAAATTTGGGCTAAGAAGTGAGACGGAACATGTGGTTTCAACATGATGTTTGTCCTGCACACTATACGGTGGTGGCACGTGAAATACTTGATCGTGATTTCAATGGTCGCTGGATCGGTAGAGCTGGTCCGATAATTTTGCCCGCCAGATCACCAGATCTCTGTTTGTGCTGAAATTCAACAAAACACACTTCTCGGTTGTGTACAATCATTTGAAATGCATATTATTAAGTGCATTGAAGTCGCAGGACATCATTTTCAACACTTATTTTTAGCTAAAATTATTTTTTTCACCTGCCATTTACATTAATAATTGTTTTGATGAGTATTTCCAATGAAAACGTGATGTTTTTTATTTCAAACGTATTGCAGAATCGAATGCGTGTGTTCAAGAAGAAGAAACTGAAATCGCCATCTATCATGCACCGAACAAAATATTTCATTCAAATCATACATACTTTTAGTCCTAGAATCCTTATCTGCAATAAAAAATATGGCTTCCTATCTTAGTTTAAAAGTTACCACCGCCCCATCTACAATGTGGGGGTGGGGGACTATTTTGTTTGCACTAATGTATTTCCCCTGCGGTATGATAAAATTTTGATTATGGACATTTTTCCCGTAGAGTGGCTATTTTTCGAGATATTTGATCCTCTCAGTTTAAAAGAAACACCCGGTACTTATAACCACTATAAAGAAAGTTAAAAAAAGGAAAGTTAAAAAGGAAATATCCGACTTATGGATTTATAATTATTGAAAATTTTACTTAAACGTGGTTATTAACGGCACCATTGTTGAGTGGAGAAGCCACTTGGATGTCTTATTAGGACTACCTTATTAAACAATGGATGACCTTCAAGACACGTTTTCTTTCACTCACAAAAAAACATATGCTTTCTGGTCCCTGTTTCGGCGCCATTTTGTTGCTTATCATCCCAATTTATTTTAAATCGTGTAACGCGTGGCTTTGACGCCAATATATTTCGTGTTAATTTATTGAATTGAGGCTTTGGCGGTGGAATTTTACGTAGTTCCGGATCTGTATAATCGTTATTTATAAAATATCCAACCCGAACAAATTCTCGTTCACGATATGAACATGTTAGTAGCACTATTGTTACGCCAACAGCGTCTTGTTCGGGTATTCGTGTTACATCTGGTGGATCTGCTTGAAAAACAAATATGTGTCGTCCCTCGGGTACGGGTCGTACATATATTGAGTCTAATACATGATCGTGTTCCTCCGATTCGGCCGAACCAACATATATCATTTTCCATTCTAAATCTTCTTTTAGTCCTTCGATGCATTCGAATGTAACCTCAAATTGAAATGAAAAAAAAAAGCTAAACACAAGAGATCTCATGCGGTCGAATTTTCCAGACATTCGTCGCATACGGCATCACTGGCAACAACCATGGCCAGTATGTATAGAGACTAATATTCTCAAGTTGTCCTTTTTCAATGAAAGAACGCAATTTGTCAGGTTAGGGTTAATCCATCTGACAAAGTATTTTGCCTTACGACAAGTAGCGGTAGCTAACCACGTCCGCTTTACATTCGATAGGGTAACTGTTTCAATTGTTTCTTTCACTATATAAGTAGATAAAGGCGCAACTGGTTCAGGACCTACGAAATATAGGTGAGAACCAGTTCTAGCCAAACAGTCTGCAATTTCGTTGCCCACAATGTCACAATGGGCAGGAACCCACATGTCCGTTACCTTGTTGTTACGACCAAGGAGATTCAGAAATTTCTTACAATCCAGTACCAGTTTAGAGATGGTTAGAGGGTTGTCCAAGGAGTTAAGAACACTTTGTCGTCGGCAACGAGATTAAAAGCTGACATCACGAAGTGAGTAATCGCAATTAATTCCGCTTGATGAATAGTACAGTAGATCCCCAGACTTCCAGAGATTCTCAGATCATGCGAAGAACAGTAGTAACCAAAGTCCGTTCCCTGTTCAGTGACAGAGCCATCTGAAAAGAATACAAGCGATTCGGATATCTGTTTGAAAAAATCTGGTGAGAACCACATATCGCTGGATGGATGAAACACCTGGCATAGTCAGCTTAAATTCATTAAGGATAGATCTATGGCCTGAAATAGTGCCGAGAGCATTCCACGCCCCAACACTCTTCAAGCGAAAGGCAGCCGAACAAGCTATACCAAAAGTGAAGGATTGTAGCTGGGGTAGGGAGAGAATGAGCTCCACAGCTAGAAGTGGAGTTGAAGCCATCACTCCAGTTACAACCCGACAAGCGAAGTTTTGCAAACAATTCAGTTTAACAGTTGAAGATTTAACTTTAACACATGTAAACCCTTATCTAAACACCACTGTTCTATAATGAGAAGAGCATGTTGAGTTAAATCTGATATATTGCAATGCGAGATTCAAGCATACATTTGATCCACCTGATAATGTAGGGTTCGAACCAGATTATATCCAGAAAAGTGCCCACAAGAAACTCGTTGTTGTGCATAGATCTCTCAATCCTAGTTACGAGTTCATGTAAGGCAGTCTCACAGGATTTGCCAACTCTGTAATCATGTTGCCTATTACTGAGCGGAGCGGTAACTAAACTCTGGTCTCTAATAAATCTATTAACGATCCTTTCTAAAAATTTCAGAAAGGTTGATGACAGACAAATAGGCCGAAACGAGTTGGGGTCGGTGTAGTCCGACTTGTCAATTTAAGGAATAAAAATTACTTTGTTTCTGCTCCAAGATTGTGGAACAGAACTGAAAGCGATACATGCCTGGAACAAATGTAGTAAATGTTCCTTAATGAGAATCCATGCTGTAATACAGCAAGAAATACACCGTTAGAACCGGGAGATTAGAAGGGTTCGAAAGAGAACACACTCCAACGTAGGACCTCACATTCCGGGAAATGGGTAGAGAGAAGTAAATCACCTACTTCCTTTTTCGAGAAAGTAAGCTTGCCATTAGGTAGACGAAGTGAATCAAGTCTACGGGTATTATTCTTGCTCAGTGACTTGTTAAGTCTAACTACAGCAGGTAAGCTATTAATCTCCTCACAGAAGATTACCCAGGCAGATCTTTGCGATGCTCTTAGTTCTTTTCTGCCAACATTGAGGATATCCAACTCAGATGAACTTAAGTGGTTTAGCAGAGCAGAACCTCTGTTATTAGTGTTGGTACTTCCCCACAGAGAGTGATGTGCATTAGCATCACAACCAGCTATTAGAGGAATGTTTTTAGCCTTACACCAGCTTACTAAGTATGTAAAATCCTCAGAAGGAGGTAGAGTAGCGGAGTAATGCGAGCAGCTGCAATATCAGCCGAACTACACTCTTCAATGAGAGATGCATTTATATTCTTCGAGATGCATATGAACGCTCTAGTTCTCGCGGTAGAACTCTTGTATAGAATTCTGCACCACACTAGGTTCCTCTGGAGGACCAGAGACCCAGGTGTGGATTAGTAGTGGTTTGGAAGGGTCACCCACTGACAGCTGACAACCACTCCAGAGATCTTCTACTTTGGCAATCTCACTAACAAACTAATTGTAGGTTGCATCATCGGCACATTTACAAAGAAAGACGCCATCATTGAGATAACAGCTTGATAAGGCTAAGCTATAGGTTTTGTACCACATTTGTGCTACAAACCCTAGCTTAGCCTCATTCAGCGAATTGGCGCCGTTGTTGGCACGCACGCAGAATTTTTTTTAATTCTGTCCTGTTAATGACTTTCTGTTACAGTGCAGAATTCTTAATTTGGACCTCGATTTGTCTATGTAATGGCGTAAAGTAGGACATAAATAAGCGAAGTGTGAAAGAATTGGGGGTGCCTACCAAAAAATGGCAAAGATACATAAACAGATAGAAAATATGAAACTGCCGTCTATACGTAACCATCCGCAATTCCATCCATAGCATAATTTACGTAAAGACGTTGGAATGCTAGGTCCTGAGTATGGTAGATTACACTTTTCGAATTCATATGAGAGATGATCATTCGATTAGCATACACGCTTGAATGAGCCAGCGTACAATATCAGCAATAAATTTATGATGAGAACTGACACTCACTATCATGGTCGTAGAGTTTTGAGTCATATAATACATGCAACACTTTATACTGGTTACTCGCCCTGTGGAGAGGGGGAATATGATCCATGTTTCATAAATATTTCGAATGAAACATGAGACCCATAGAATAACACTACAGTATACAGAGATTGTCGTAGGAGGCGACTAAATCTGGTTGGATCGCTGGGCTGACGGGCCGCATCCGTAAAAAAACACGAATGTCAACAAACTAATAAAAAATCGGATACTGCCACAAAAATAATCACCCCCTGCTCAAGTACCCGGAAACGAGATCGAGGATCAGCACGTGAAACATACAGTCACTCAGAAAACCTGTAGCGTTTGACGGCGTTATCACATGTATGAAAGAGTATCGGCTGGAACTCATTGCTCCACAGTGGAGATGACCTCGGAAATCATTGAGTTGCATTTCTCATTGGGCCACAGGTAAAAAAGGTTGTACTGGTGTTTCAGGCGGTCACATCCTCGTAACATGGACACATCCACGTAACACATCCCGAAGCCAAATTGACCATGTGTGGATTTCTAAAAGGTGGGCTCGGGTGTTGTAAGATGTTATCTGGTCACTGCAAAGCTACGATGGAAGTTTTCGTACAAGTCTGGGAGGACAGGGGAATATGCAACGCGATAGCATTTTGCGATCCAATTACCAATCTGATGAAGTGAACAGTGTCTGGGAAGTATTATAGTGAAAACTATGAAGAAGTTATGCCTGAAGAATTGAAAGTGGCCGCGTTATGCCCAATATTTAAGAAGGGTGATCGCTTGAAGTGCGATAATTATCGCGGTATAGCTCTCATTTGCACAGCACATGTATTGTCATACATTATCTTGGGGAGAATTACCTCATTGGCGGAACAAATTGTTGATGACTATCAAGGAGGATTCCGTCCAAATTAGTCAGTCACTGATCTAGTGTTTTCGCTACGGATGATCCTATCTAAGTATCTACGAAATGTCTCGCGATGTATACCAGGTATTCCTAGATTTCAAGCAAGCCTATGACGGTGTAGAGAGCGATCTGGCATTTTCTGGTTGGTTGGTATGAAGAGCTGGCTCGTGATCTAGAACTGCGTGTAAAAACCGCGAACGAAATCCAGCATAACAACATTCTCACAGTATCGCTGCCGCAACTCAGTGACAATCTTGATAGAGTTACCAACCTACTCAAAGATGTCACTTATATTTATATATTCTGACATTTGGTCCATAAGTTCTTATATTTGTACCATCAAATCAAATATCGAGAACACAGAACGAGATACCAACATTTGATTAAATTTTGGGCCTGGTTCTAAAATCATCAATGTATAGGCTATGCGGCAAAGCTGTCGTAAAGCTGTCGTTTAAATTGGTCGTGAATCAACGTAGTTCATCATATTGCCAAGCGTTTAGTTGTTTAAACGGCGCGCAGAGTCAAAAAATTGAAAGACACTGTCTCTTAAACCGTCCCGCTGGCATTGCCTTGCCCATCCCTTCTTTACAAAATAGTACGTCGAGTTAAATTCCAATCCCATTCATAATGTTAATAGCGGATCTATTGTGTTTCACTATATTTTCCAACTGAAGAGTGTACAAACAACAAAACAGCCACCCTTTAGACATAAAACCATTTTATAAAGAGAAACGCGAAGATGAAGACAATTCAAGTCGCGCAAAAACATAATCAATATCGATTCGCTTTTGTTTTATAACGATTTTCCATTATAGGTGTCTAATTTGAATAATTTGTGAATCTATTCAACCCGCGATATATACTCAACCGCCGAACAGCATAAAAGCTTTTTATTATAAGCATTCACATGTCACACGCATTTTCTTTTGTTTTATAGACTAGCGTATTCTTGTTGTTGTTGTTGCCAATTTTCCAATTAATTCTGTGCGTGTATGTGTATAAAGTACATACATACATACAACAGACTGTAAATTACAAAAGCACAAACTTAATAGCTAGACATATGTTGTATATATACCGAGTATGATTATTATATGTGCTTCGAAAGTTTTTTGAAAGCTTTTTGTGAGCTGCTTTTAATTTTACTATTTGCTTTTCGTTTTATTGCTTTTTTGTTTGTTTATAAAATAATTATTTGTTGGAAAATATTTTTATACCAAACTGCCTCAATGTATAAGTACACACACACACACACACACACACACACACACACACACACACACACACACACAACGAAAACACACAATTATACGTACTGTAAAAGTTTTAAGGAAAATTACCGAAAATTTTCCATCTGTGTTTCGATTGTTTTCCGTTACGTACTGTACACAAAAACTACTATCCATGTGTAAGAGTGAAAGTTATTTTCATAACTATGTGTATGTGTGTGTGTGTGTGCGAGTAGGAATAAATTGATATAATGTGTGTAAATGTCTAAATAGTATGGGTGTGGAAAGGGTAGGTGTTCGAATGGAAATGGTATGACGATGATGTTAGTAAAATGTCTGGAGTATAGTATATAGTAAATACAAAAAAATATTCGAAATATATAACCTCGAGTGACCTCGTCTCATTTTCGGTGAGTAATTTTTCATGCGCTTTCTTATCGTCGGTCTGATATAGTAAAGTTGTGAGAGTTTTTATAAACGCATTTTCTTGGCTTTTCTTCTGTTGCTTGCGATTACGTAGAGGAAATAAAGATGTAAACTTTTCTAAACGAGAGTAGATATTACGTAAGATGTTTTTGAACTCGTTTACCTCACTCGTCATATGCGAGTGAAAAGGTGAATAAACGAAAATTTAAAATTGATTTTCCTTTTTCTTATATATATATATATATATATATATATATATATATATATATATATATATATATATATATATATATATATATATATATATATATATATATATATATATATATATATTTAATGGTTTAATAACAATTTCACATCATTTATTTACCTCTTTTGACGGAACTAAAAATGTGTCGGAGTGTGAATGGGTGTGACTACCTTTTACTAGATGATCGTGTTGATTTTGAAGGTATCATCGGGCGATATATTATTGTCTCATGAGATGGATGATCATGGTTTATGGAGGGATGGTGACACACAATCTCGTGAATGATGCCTGGGTGTAGTGCATCGTTTTCTTTGCTGTTGAGGGGACCTGGGATATACATATGTTGTATGTATTGTATGACTAACCGTGGACTATAGTTGGTTTGTGTTGCTTGTTTGATTTCCTTGAGCAAACTAAGATGTTTTCTATATGGACCATTTTTTGAATTACAAATTATCAAGAATGCTTACCTTCATTTAGTAGGAGAGATGTCTAAAAAGTAGAAGAAATAACAATTTTTAGTTTTGGGTTTATATGATAGTGAGAATCATTTAAAGTTGAGGTATATTGGTGAATTTGCGGGTTTAAATTAGTTAGAGTTGCTATTCATAGCAAGTTTGATAGAAAGCTAATGCTTGTTGTTTTGATAGAAAGTTCATGCCTCACAGTTGCCGTCGCCTCCAGGTTGTCGTACAATGAACGGGTGTGGTAAACTAACCTAGGTGCGGGGCGGGTCACGTTAAATGGCGGCAGGGGGCTAGATTAAGGTGTAAAGCTATCCCTGCCGACGATCGGCCAGGCTGGGGCCCCCTAACCAAAGGCCAGTTGTGAACGTAGCCCTCTGAATACCTGGCGTCCTTCAGTTGTATATAGCCTTACCTGCACATACGGATCTCTGTGCAGGCGGACTTCTTTTCTCCGACACTCGTGGGAGCAAAAATGGATGAAAAATATCGCTCTTAAAAAACGAACAAAGAAGAGGTAAACCAAAGCCGAGAAGGTGGGTCTACCTCTAAGCAAAGGTATAGACTTCGACGTTCAGCGAAGAGAATACTTGATAGGTGGGCTGCGACCCCTGAGGGGCAGTCCGTTGCTTGGGCCAAAGAAACATTCTGCGGTGGAAGGTCGGAAGGGTATAGCGTGTTTAAACGACAGCGGTCCCAGGACGAACCGGAAGCTAGCAGAAGTAAGCGGGCGAAGTTAGAATTGGATTTGTCGCTGGAGGATCCTCTGTGATTGTTGTTGTTCAGTGACATCGTAAAGGAGCAGGGAATGATGCTAGTCGTCATTGACAAAGGTCAAGAAGATGGGAGCATTACTGTGGAGAAATGGTGGAAGGTGTTCAACGCGATTAGCGACACATTCCTGAATTTTTGTAAAGGAACATCCGGGGCCTCCACCGTCCTGACGAGATGCGGGATGGTATCAGGGTCGCGCAAAACTTATTGCTTGTCTGGATCAGAGATTAGTGGATCTGTGCAGACTAGCGATAGAGGGGATAGGCGAATTGTGGCCAGGCGCGAAGCTTGCGGCTGTACGCAAGGAAGAAACTCCTTGTAAGCCAAAGGCACGCGTCTGACTACCAATCAAGCCAGATAGTAGGAGCGAGGTGCTGGAGACCATTAGGGTCAGCAACCCCTATCTTTCGACGAAGAACTGGAAGGTCGTTAGGCAAGAGAAGGCCAAGGGAAAATTTCGTTTGTCAGTATTGGTGATAAACAGGGAGTCCCTTGCTCCTCTTGCCATTTCAAAGGGGGTTATCGGTTTCGGGTCGGTAACTCTTAACGTTTATATATGGGATGAGGAGGTGGGTACGAGCACCCAATCAGTTGACACGCCCTCGGGATAGTCCAGGGTTGAGCTAGCTGTGGAGGACAAGTCGAGCGACAGTGAAGCTCTGGAGTTGGAAAATCTTCTAACTCTGGGCTGTGAAGAGGATGTCCCAGGTGATGACATGAACAGCATGGTGGTGGCGATGGACAGTGTGACGGTGGATGCCGGCAGCTCCCACAGCACCACCCAGAACTAGGTAAATAAGGGAGTTAGAAGTATGCTTAAGGTGCTTCTTGGATTAACAAAACCAAGATATGTGGTCTTCGAATGAAAGGGTATAGTATTCTATACTCAAGAGGGTCTGAGAGGATCAGATCCTGTATTCTATAGAGAAGGATAACCTAAATCTTTTCTTTCTTTCCCAGCACAGCGATGGGGATAAAACGGCCGCCAGTTTGGAGGCTGGTAACAATAAATCTGGGGATGTTCGGACATTAATGAAAGGGATGAGACACTTTTTAATTATTTGTTGGAAACGAACCTGAGTGGTTAGGGGAACCCCAAAGGGAGCAGTCCTGTCCTCTCTTCTCTGGAACATGGTGATCAATAGATTACTTCTGGAGTTGGAGAGGGAGGGTATAGGAGTGTTTGCCTACGCTGATGACGTGGCGATCATGGTATCAGGTACATTTTTACCGATCATTAAGGAGGTAATGAAGAATGCGCTTCTTATTATTAGAAGATGGGCCAGTAAATATGGACTGGGAGTCAATTCATCTAAGACTGAGCTGGTACTCTTCACTAAGAAATATAAAATTCCGGCAGTTGACCCACCTACCGTAAATGGCACTAAACTGGCCTTTACTGATAAAGCGAGATCTCTGGGTGTAATCTTAGACAGTAAACTAAACTGGCAGCCGAACATCTTGGAGAGAATCAGCAAAGCTACGACAGCAATGTATTCGTGTAGGAGTGCAATAGGTAGACTTTGAGGTCTCAAATCGGTGCTGGCTCTCAAACGGTCTTGGGGGTCTCAAACGGTGTACACTGGCTCTACACTGCCGTAGTAAGTCCCGTTCTTATGTATGGAGTGAGTGTTTGGTGGCCAGCACTGGATAGAGTAACCTATAGAAAGAAGTTAGAGAAGGTGCGAAGGATGGCCTGTATGCTCATAAATGGGGTACTGAGAACAACTCTGAGGCATAACGTGATAAACAACTGGTTGAGGCATAACGTGATAAACAAGAGGGATATCACGATTTATGTGGACAGTCAGGCGACTATCAAGTCGCTGGAAGCAGTGCTGTTGAAGTCTAGGGTGGCATTGGGTTGCCAGTCGTCTCTTAACGAGATGAGTGAGCATTTCAATAGATTATCTGGGTCCCTGGCCACTCTGACGTCGAGGGTAACTGCAGGGCAGACAACTAGCTAGGCGAAGTACAACTCTTCAGCTGAAGCCTGAAAAGGCCAATGTGGGGAGGCCTACAATGGAGCTTAGACTGGCTCTGAGGAAAAGGGCAGAAGCTTTAGCACAGGAGAGGTGGTCTAACACCCTCACATGCGAGAGGGCGATAGAAATGTGCCCGAGGCTGGGTTTGAATCGCTCCAAGACCTTAATCTCTCTGGAGAGGAGAGATCTAAGAAGGATAGTAGGAATATTAACGGGACACTGACTTTTCGGTGAACATGCGAGAAGGCTGGGTCTAGAAACAAATGAATTCTGTAGAAGCTGTATGGACGAGGAGGAGGAAGAGACACTTGTTCACTTTCCTGACGCTTATGTTCACTTCCAAGGAAGAGGAAGAGACGCTTGTTAACAATACTACCAAGAAACCACTGGAACTATGTCAAATCTGAGAGTAATCCCGCAGACTACGCATCACGAGGAATTCTCTCGTCCAAGCTAATTACGTTAGACCAATGGTGCCATGGCCCAGAATGGCTTAGTAAACCCGAAACATCGTGGCCAATAACAAAACAGGATGTTTATTATGACGACACAATCAGCGAATTAAAAAGGACATCAGCGATACCACTGTTTCACGTGCAAGGACGTCCAGACGAACACATTTATAATTTGATGCTTAGCAAGATGTTTTCTTGCGACAAACATCTGCGATATCAACAAAAGATAACAGATAATAGATCTGCGAAAGATGACAAGAAATCAGATGTTGCCTACTCAGAATTATTTTTCATCACTCACACCGTTTTCAGATGCGAGCGGAATTTTACGAGTTGGAGGCAGACTGAAGAACTCCGTTAGTTCATGTTGAGTTCAAGCACCCCATCATTCTACCAGATTATCATGTCCTAAGTAATAAGAGATGCAGTGCGAAAATGTGTCCGGTGCTTCAGAACCAGAGCGACGACAGCCAAACAATCAATGAGCGACCTACCAGCAGTGCGAGTTACACCAGCGAAATCGTTTTGAAACTGTGGGATAGATTATGCTGGGCCGATTGTTTTAGCTAGCAAGAGGGCAGAGGAGTGAAAATGGTCCAAGGTGATATAGCCATAATCGTGTGTATGGTTACTAAGGCGATCCACATTGAAGCCGTTACTGCATTAATGACGGAAGCATTCATGGCAGCTTTAAAAAGATTAATGTCCGATTTAATATATATTCTGGCAACGGCACGAACTTCACCGGAGCTAACAGAAATCCAAAAGAGGTATACCTGTTTCATAAATCTAAAACTAATGATTTAATTATTACTGAATCCGTCAAAAGTCACACCAACCGCGTTACATGGGAATTGCCATCTAATTTTTAGGAAATGTCCACATTACTCTGTCAAATTGAAGCAGTCTTGAATTTACGACCGCTTTATCCAATATCTGAGGATGACGAATCATTTGATGTACTAACACCTGCTCATTTTTAAATGGGTTCGTCTGTAGCGACTGTATCCAGAGCACAAACTAGAAAACCTTTCAACGTCCGGTCTATCGAGATGGCAGCAAGTCGAACAACAATTCTTGAGATTCTTGAACGGCCGGGAATATATTTAAGACGACAACCTAAAAAATACGATTTTATTAATTAAGATTTTATTAATTAAAATTTTATTAATTAGTTTTGTGGTTTCTGGAGGTTACGCAGGCGCGCGTTGTACACAAAAATATGTCGTCTTAAACAGTTGGATGAGAGTGATTATATTTCTGTACCTTGTTCTTCTTACTATATGTGAAATGCCCAGCCATTTGTTTTCTTCATATAGATGTATAATGAATGCATGGCCTTGGAGGTTGTCAGGTGGATGTTTGATCAATCTCAAGATTGTCCATAGCTGGTTAGGAATTAATGACAGGTTACCGTAGATTGTAGATGGTCAACTCGGGTGTCCGTGTTGTCTTGGTCCCATACTTATAAATTGTAGTCTTAATTTAATCATTGACACAAACGTGATCCTTAGATTTCCTCTGGTCAAACCCTCCAAAAATAATCTCGAGAATATTATTTAAATTTGAAAAAACTGGACTCCATTGCATCATTGAAAGGTGTTACCGAACCAAATATAGAGCAGGGATGAGAGTTGTCAAATTGTGTAGCACTGAAGTACAAAGAGCATGACATAATTGGTAAGATTTCATCAACCTGCCTCGCGGTACAGTATTATGAATCGGAAATAGGTATTTTAGGCCATAATAAACTCATTCTAAGGCCCATCGATAATGCGTTGAGTTTGCTTATTATTTATAAACCAACACATTTATAATGGCACTATGACCCTTTATTTCAATAAAAGGACCGGATAGCGAGGTACGAGGAAGAAGAACCGAAATAGGTTGATTGTATGTGAATCGATATTGAAAGAGAGCCAAATTGGTATGAAAAGTGATTCCATCGGGAGTGGGAAGAACTACGAGTTCTTGTGCTGTATCGTAGATAGTTTGGTTCATTAAATTCTTCTAGTCCACATCAACCAACAAAAAGTTATTCCTTGTATTGTAGGATTGGCTCCATGCCAGCCTATAGTACTGGCATGGAAAATGGGCCTCAGATGAGTTCATTCGCACCACCGGTCGCATTGCCCAAACGATCGATGGTGAAAATCTCTTTTCGCATCCTACACTTATCGGGATTGGAACCCGGTACCTCCCGCTTCACGCCGCATCTTTTAAACCACTGTTTGGCGTTTATTACATCACTGAAGGAACTTTGAGTAAATTGCAGAATAACCAGTTGGGCTCGTCAGCTGGAAGAATTGGATGTGGTACAAAACGAAAGCACGTGGAAGAACTGGGTTATGACAATGACATTACTTATATTCGAACACACTATGATTACTAAATCTCATTTTTAGAAAGAAGGAGTTTTTGCAGTTAAGATAAACAGCAGAGATCCCAAAAAGAAGAAACATTGAGTTCGGTCGATAAAAAAGAATGATTTCTTTTTTGACACTATATTTCGAAATTTAATTATAATTGTACGACGATATGTTAATTTGGGCCGTCCTCTCCCCTTGCTCATCTTCCATCACCCAACTCAGCAGACAATTTGTTTTTTTTGTTGGGCTCCAGCCTGCGCGCTCCAATGTGGCTAGCTCTGTTTGGATGGCTAGAGACCTTCGGTCTGGGTGTAACAATTGGGGGAGGGAAGGTTTGTACTGTGGACATATGGGAATTTGTTACACTAGGAACTAGTGATTGCTCGCGTTCCACTTGCCGATATGATCTGGATCCACGTGGTGTTTGGAACGCACCACCTTCATGCCGTGTGGTGTTTTCTTCCGTCTAGACCCACTGATAACCTGGTTCACCGCTTGATTTCCCCTTTTTTATTTATTTCGGCACTCTTCACTTGATTTTCTTATCTCACTCCACTTCGATTTCTCACTTTTTTTTATATTTTCCTATTCTCGATCGTACCCTTTTCGCAACAACAAGACAAAAAGCCTTTTTTGCTGACACTCATCACCTTTTATAGCTTTCGACCTCTCACTGTACATTAGGCAATACTGTATATTCTCCGCGCTCCTTACGCCATCTTTATTGTAGCACAAAATTCAGCTACGGTTGATTATCGAGATCCAACCAACTTGAAGGAATATTTCCTCTATGTTCAATGTTGAATGTATGTAGCTTGTCATGTTTCGTTCATCTTTGACAGGTTAGTGCCTCAGGAAAGGACGGGATTGGATACATGGGCCGAGGTGTCCCCGACCAATCGGACTACAGGAAGGTAGCTTCTGTTTTACTTATTTATGCGTGATTTTAATTTTATTTCAGACCCCGTTTCAAACTAGATCAGTAAAAATGCATATTCGGTAGTTTAGATCAAGGTGCAGCGTTCACGACGGTAGTGTTACCAACTCCATGCTACTGTAGCGACCAAACCGCTCATGACAGCAAGCTCACTTGTTGACAAACGTCAGTCTGTTACGTGAAGCACTTCGTTTCACGTCTCGGTTAAACATAGTTGAATTCAAACGTAAGAGTTATTGTTTTGTATTTGGCTGGAAAACCAGCCTTTTTGCAACCAGCCATTGGGTTATTGAGCTACTTCTACATAAACATAAGAACAAAATATTTGTATAGTGGACTATAACACGTTACAATGAATCTGGTACCATAAAAACGCCATGGAGGTGGACATTCAAAAACAGCAATAAGGCCAAGGCTCAAAAGATGAAGGCCAGAATCTTTTACGGTTCACCGCATAATGTAAACAATAAATCGATCATGTTTGGTTAGAGTGCGCACGCATCAAAATACAATCTAGATCTGCAGACATGGCGCTCACCACTCTGAAATCGAGTGAAAAAAGAAAAATCATCAAAGTCACAGCGAAAAAGTTTTAAACAATCCGGTAGAAACCACTGAACGTTTTGACAAGACTCGCGGCACACACATCTAATGTATTTTTCCCTATGGTTCATTCTGCATGCCAAAGTACTAGCCAGTACAACCTCTAAAGCCTTCTCGGACAGATTTGATGCTTTTATCCACATTACGGGTGGCTTCATCGAACAATGACATCTTTTTTGTTCAACTTGACGCTCGAAGAAGTATGAAAAAAAAATTGGAATCGATCACAGAATATAAACAGAGAACTGTCATAACCAAATGCTACAAATAAATTAAATTAAATTATTTATTTCTATATTATGCAGGAAAATTAATAAATTTTTCTAGACTCCTGTCATGCTGTAGTAAGAAGTACAACAGGAAAGCTAAAACGAAAGCACTATGAAAATGTATAAAGTTCAATCAAAGCGAAAACATACCAAACTGTGAACGAATAAAATATATTGTACACGGAAAATGCAACAACAAAATTAAATAGATTGAAGTCAATATCCTTTTTTGCCAAAAAAAGAAAATCAAAACAAAAGTCTGTGGCCCACCCCAAAAAAAAAACTAAAAACTAAAAAACAAAAAAATTGAAAAGAAAAACAGAAAACCTGGTCGTTTACCCCAACAAGAATATATTGCATGCAAGTCAGCAACCAAATAAACAGGATACTATCTACTCGTATAGATATTGATGTAAAAATATCCTATTTTCTTCGTTTTTCCTATTTTCCAATATTTTGTGCTTTGTGCTTTCTTCATTGTATTCGTATTGACATGAGAAAATTTTTACAGTATCTTCGTTTTATCTGTGTTTGGGTTCTGTGATGGGATACATTATTTTAGTATATATTGCGTTTGGCTATGGTTGTGTGTGTGTGTGTGTGTGTGTGTGGGTCGGTGGGTGTGTAGGAAATTCGGTTCATTTTGTGTAGTGAAAATTACTTGAATTTAGTACATTTTCTACGGCACTGTTCTCGATTTATCTGTAGGGGTATGCAGCGACGTATTCGAAATACGATTCGACTCAACAGTTAATCGAAAGTGTGGACAATTTGTATTGCTTACCAAATCCCTTAGGGTGGTATATTACCTTGTATATACCACCCTAAGGGAAGATGAGCTTTACACTCAAACAGAAATGATATTGATTGAAACGTCTCGGTTTCACTAAAGTATAATATGGTAAAAAGTCAATATCGATCAGCCAGCCATCTGGAATCTGAGATTATTAACTCCGCATAAAATCGATTATGAGCAATTTCGGCTATAGAGTGCGATGCATCTCTGATTCATGGACTCTGACGCATATAGTGACCTTTTTGGCCCACAAATAGAACTCCCAGCCACTTTTTCGTATGATGTCCACTGGCACATTTCGTCGGTACGAAATAATCTATGTTGACATATGAAAATAGTGAAGCAAATGATGCAAGTCAAGCTAATAGTAAATTTGGCATTTGTGGCTTCCAAGGAATATCACACTAGTCTGTAACGATGGTTTCGTAGTTGTGGTGCTATTTTGATCGCAAGTCACTTTATGACATTTCGGCCGATATATTAGTTAATTTATTAGTTAGTTTTCCAAAGAATCGATTCCACCTTTCATCTTTATACGACACACGTAATAAATCCTGCTCTGCACTCGAAGTATAGCTGATACCGAAAGTGAAAATCACTCTACGTCGATAATGCTTGGCCACTCTAGGTCAGTTATTCCGAAAAATGTTGGTCGTTTCACCCATGGGCTTGATAAATTCAAACCTGCTTCCATTTGGTCGATATATCTGTATTATACTTGGAAGTCTACACCCGTTCACTAAATTTCGTTGTTTCAATGATTGTCGGATAGTATAGGCAACAGATCACCGTTCTGAGTGGTGTGACTTTAGTGTATGTTGCGACCGTAGGGTGCAGTAGATTTTGGTTCCACATTCAATGTAAAAGTAAGTCAGCTATTTGTGCTTTCAAAATGATTGAAGTCTTTCAATAATCGAATGGCTTAGACTTTGTCAGGCTTCTTTACTATAATGCTTTCTAAAGAGAAAAATTCGTTAACCATGCGCTTCATCCACTGATCGCTATTGAAATCACACATAAGAGAACTATAAGGGAAATGAGGTAATGGCACTTTAGTATTGGATGATTTGATTGTGAGAACCATGTACAGTCTTCCCTTCTCTACTTACGCTGAATACTGTGAGTTTTTTTCTTTCACTTGTACCCCGATAACTTCGATTTGGACCTCCCAATTAAAATACGAGGTATAGATCGGAAATAGAAAGTAATCTATCCGAATCGTAAATTTCCAAAGATGACATCGTTTAGAGATCATTGTAAGTGAAACATTTTGACTATGGATCGTTCTAGCATAAAAGATGTTTTATAAAGCGCATGAGATTTTACTACATCATGAAGGTGTGGGTTGTGTTACAATCTTTAACCATGAGTTCTAAATTATTTTGTTTAGTTGCAATGAAACTACTGATGTTTAGATTTACTTACAGGAACTGCTGAAGGTAAGGTAATAACACTTGTCTAGTTGTCTAGCGTAGACAAAGTTACGATTGGCAAAGACTGTTGATATAAAGGTTTTGGTATACGGGTACTTTTTGGAGGATGAAAATACTTGCTTATGAAGGTTGAATTACAATGGCTTATGCTTGTCGACAGATTTACTGTGTTGTTGTGGCTTCATGTTTGTCATTTGGATGATGATGAGTATTTCAACAGAGAATGCTCGAAACGATATATTTCAGTATCGCGTTGATTAGTAGCCAGTTGGACTATCTGGAGGAACAAAACAGGTATATTACATGTTTTCTTCGTATCGTGTAGCTGCCACCTCCTCGTGGTGATCACATGACAACTAACTCACTAGGTTAGGTGGTGAATCAGAGTACAAGGAATTTCTAAATAAATAAAAATCTTCCGGCATGTCAGATGGAAATGTACACAAACAGTATAGTGAACATGAATACGAGCTCAGGATTAGAAGGATTTGGTTGATTCCAATTTAAGGACTTTCAGGTTATATAACGATAAAGTGTATAAACACAACAGCAGAGCTCTATAACAATTTTCCAAATTCAACAGCGCTCACTTCAATGGTACGAAGATGCATGAACAGTTGAAATGCATTGACATTTTTAAAGGTTTTCTTGTTTTAAGAACTGTGGATTCACGAAAATTAGGTATCTGCTCGAGATCTAGACTCTGCAATTAAGTAGGCAATGAAACGAATGAAAAATTCCAAAGTGCTTCTTGATACCTTAAATTCAAGATTTTTTAGTGATCTAAATCTACTTGCCACATAACTAGGAGCTTCATTCCCCTACTGAAGAAATAAGAAATACTATCAACTGTGCAAACTCACATCTGAGGAACCTTGGATATGGAACTGAAAAAACTTCCTTTCATCGGGCCAAGTTAATCTCAAAAAAGGTGAATAGACAACCTTTTTCTGATTCTTTAAGGGAGACCCGAAAGTTTCAAACTGGAAGCTCTTAGATTAGTAAGCTTCCCGTCGCTATGTTTCTGTTTCTTTATGTATCTAATAATCATTGAAAGACACAAATTGAGAGTACTACAGACTCTATCTGAACCAGCATCGTCAGTTTTCAGCAATGAAAATCTCCAAGGGTGAAAGACTTTGAAAGAGCCGCCGAAGTGCTCGAAAAAGAATTTAGTGCTTCCTTTTAGACGAATTGTGTTCATTTTGTTCAACGAGCAACAAGAGTCAATAATCTTCGTTCACAAGTTACTATAAAAATTGCTGCAAAATTGTTACTATAAAAATGGCAGGCCTTCTATGACGTGTTGACTTCAACTGTTCACGAGAATACCACATTATCACCCGCCCAGAAATTTAAATATTTATTAGGCGTAATTTATTAATTACGCGGCCCTGCGTAAACTACTATATGCCATCGATGATGCAAATTATGTGGAGGCTCTAAAACGCCTCATCAAAAAATACGATAAGAAGAAAACGATTGTTGAAACATACATTCACGACTTTTTATCGCAACCCAAACTTAGTTCAACCCCTTCCGCCTCTGGGTTGATGAAGATTTATGATAGTGTCGATGAAACTATAAGAGGTTTGAAATCCTTAGGTCCTGAGGCTTCCGAGCGAGATCCTTGGGTTGTTTACTTAGCCACAGAAAAGTTGGATGAGGAGTCCAAGCAATTGTGGAGATACGAAACCTCAGAAAAGGAGTTTCCTACCATAGACCAATTTTTAGCATTTGTATCTAAAAGAATGGATGCTTTAGGAACTTCCGGATCTAAACGTGTTCTTAATGCTCCCAAAATATCCTCGTCGAGTAAGTCTTTTTACGTAGCACAGGAACCTGCTTGCCCATTATGCACTGATGAACATGATAAACTGTTTACGTGTAACAAGTTTCGTAATATGCGAGTCGATAGTCGACGAGAATTAGTGAAAAATCTAAATCGTTGTTACAATTGTTTGACAGGTGAGCATGTTGTAAGCCAATGCAAGAACACGAAAAGTTGTTTTAAATGCAACAAAAGGCATAATACCTTGCTACACCTTGAAGAAGTCAGTAAGCCGTTAAACTCTACCAATAAAAAACGGATGTCTACCACAGAACCAAGCACATCGACTTCACAACATGCAAACATTTATTTGATACCTGCGATTCACAATAATCAATCAAAAACTGAAATTTTCGAAAATTATGACAGTCCACACCCAGCAAAGGTATCGATACTCCCGACAGCGGAGATCGGTAAATTGAAGATAATTTTGGTAGATGGACAAAATGCCGTGCTCTTCTTGACTCTGGGTCGACTCATTCGTTCATAACAGAAAATTGCGTTAGTGTCCTAGGAATTCCAAGAGCCAAGGCTAGTATTTCAATTGATACTTTGAATGGATCACAGGCTGGAGTAGCCAAAGGAGTATCCGATCTCAAAGTAAGGTCTTGTGTTGATCATGAATATAAAATTTCGACCCAGGCTTATATTATACCTAAAATTTGCGCTAAAATGCCAGCACAGTTAATTGATGTGAGCAATTCATACTTTAGTTCCATAAACCTGCTGACCGATCCCGAGTTTTATCAACCAAGGCCAATAGATGTTCTTCTTGGCTGTGAGCATTTATTTCATGCACTCGCTGATGGTAAAATAGAACATAATGAAGGTAGTCACATAGCCCGTAACACCCGTTTTGGTTGGGTCCTTGGGGGAATTCTTAACCCAAATAATATGAATTTTTCCCCTTATCAATTACGCTCAAAATCATTGCATCCAGTTAAACCAAGGACAACGAGAATTGTCAAGTATTGAGAATTCCCTACAACGATTTTGGGAAACTGAAGAGATTCTTAATCCTAGTAGTCTCACCGATGATGAAAGTACCTGCGTCAAACATTTCCAGAATAACGTTTTGTATCAAGATAATCGAATATCCATACCATTACCATTTAAAAAGTATCCACCAAACCTTGGTGATAGCTACCATCAAGCAGTACGACGGTATTTGTCTCTAGAAAAAAGACTTGATTCAGATGTTTCACTTAAGGAAGCCTACGTCAGTTTCCTACAAGAATACTTATCACAAGGACATATGGAACTTACACTTCCAAATAAAACCTACTATATGCCTCATCATCCAGTTGTTAAAAGCTCTAGTACGACGACTAAGGTCCGAGTTGTGTTTGACGCTTCCGCAAAATCGGCATCCGGAGAGTCCTTAAATAATAATCTCCTGGTCGGTCCTGTGATTCAACAGAATTTAATAAATATTTTAATCCGATCGAGAAGATGTTTAGGCAAATTCTCATTCATCCAAAAGACAGAGATTATCAAAGGATAATCTGGCGTGAAAGTTCAACGTCGAATATTCAACATTTTCGATTAAACACCATCACATACGGTACCGCACCAGCATCCTTTTTAGCCACACAATCGCTCCATTATCTCGCGGACCAGTTTTCTTATAAATTCCCAATTGGTTCTGAAATTTTAAAACGGGATTTTTACATGGATGACCTGATGTCAGGAGAAGAAACACTAGAAGCAGCATTGCAGCTTCAAAAGGAACTCATATGCCTAGTCGAATTGGGTGGGTTTAATTTACGAAAGTGGTCAGCGAACCATCCAGCATTGTTGGAACCCATTCCGGTTGAAAAACGAGAACTTTCCTCTTGGGAGATAGGCGACGAATCCAATGTAATTTCCGTTTTAGGTATAAAATATGATCCTGTTAGAGACAACTTCTCTTTTCATTTATGCCTACCCAAGTCCAACAAGTACACTAAAAGATCATTCCTGTCGGAGACTTACAGAATTTTCGATCCACTAGGTTTACTTGCACCTGTAACAATTCGCCTGAAAATTCTATTCCAATCACTTTGGCTAAAGGGCATAGGCTGGGATGATGAACTTCCTTCAGATATCCAACAGGAGTGGGTTCTAGTTAGAAATCATTTAAATGAGTTAACCAAGGTTAAATTTCCCAGATGGATATACGCCACAACCCATGTAGAACTTCATGGGTTTGCTGATGCATCGAAGGATGCATACGCCGTAATTTACGCACGTGTAGTGGAAGGAACCATAGTCAGAACCAACCTGGTTGCAGCTTAAACAAAGGTAGCTCCGATAAAAACGTTATCTATTCCACGATTAGAGCTAAACGCGGCTTCATTGCTCGTACGTTTACTAGAACTAGTCCAAAGATCTTTATGTTTGCCATCTGGTCTGAAAGTGTTTCTTTACACCGATTCATCAATCATCTTAGATTGGCTATCTAAACCACCCAAGGTTTGGAAAACCTATATCGCAATCATAAACCAATGTAATAAAATCTTAAAAAAATAAAAAATATAAAATTGTCAATACAGTATTATTTTTGAAATTTTGTACACATTTCAAATAGCAAATCCAAGAAAATGTGGACATAATAGTGGGCTATAGAGAGATGAATAATGCAAACTGGTTTAAAGAAATGAGCAACCTCATGATAAGACATAAGACATATTCAGAAGTCCTAAAGTAAAATATATTGCTTCTTGGTAAGTACTCCACTCCGTTGTTTGGGCAACACCTAGATCGATTTAGTATAGTCTGAATGAAAAAACTATCAGAACCTAAGCTAGTTCTAGGAACTCTTAACGAAATTATCTTCCAAACGAGTACTGCACAGTTTGTAATTGATAGAGATTCGACACAAGACACAATAAACCGAAGATGGGTGTCAAAAAGTTATGGTGTGGTGAGAATTGAATCAATCGAATTATGTAGTTGAACAATTTCTGCTATACCTGCACTTGATTTGCCACCCCAGATATCAGAGAATTTCTTAAAAAAGGGTGGTTAAATGTGAACCACACCTAAACGTCAAGTTTTTTTCTGCATTTAATTTGACATTTCTTAATTTCAGACTGCACGTCGCATATCGTGCACTTCGTGATTTTTTCGTTCAATTTAATCGTCCAAATGTGCGTACAATCGGAAAAATCGTGCAAAACTTTGAGAAAACTGGGTCTGTAGGAGATTTTAAAACACTAGTGCATGCTCGTACAGCTCGTACTGCAGAAAATATTCCTGCTGTTCGCGATAGTGTGGTTGAAGACCCGTCCACCTCAACTCGTCGTCGTGCCCAACAATTGCACCGCTCACGCTCATCGTTGATTAACATTATGCATAAAGTCTTGCATTTACACGCTTATAAGGTGTAATTGACCCAAGAACTAAAGCCTCTTGACCATTCCTCAGTGGATTCGTCAATAAGCAGAATTTCCGCATTTGGATGAATCAGTATCCAAGAGTGATTGTCAAAAAACCAATGCACCCACAAAGAGTGACTATTTGGTGCGGCTTATAGGCTGGCGGCATCATCGGGCCGTATTTTTTCCAAAATGAGGCCAGTCAGGCAGTTACTGTGAATGGTGTTCGTTATAGTGAAGTGATAACGAACTTTTTATGGCCCGAATTGGAATATATGGATGTGGACGATATAAGGTGGAAGAGACCACTTGCCACACAGCTAACGAAACAATGGCTCTGTTGACCTTTCCTTGGGGTCATTTGAAAGAAAAGGTGTACGTCGATAAGCCAGCAACAATGCAAGAACTAAAGGATGAGATAATTCGGCACATTAACGGCATAGAACCTCAATTATGCCTAAGCGTCATCGAAAATTTGGACCATCGGGTGGAGGTATGCCGCCGAGGTCGCGGCAGCCATTTGGCCGATATTTTGTTCCATACATAATTCAACCATACCATATTATCATAATAAAAAGAATTGACAGTAATTTCCTAAATAATTTGTGTTTTATTCAAAATCAACATCGGCCCTTAAAATTTAACCACCTTTTACGTCACATAGTGAGTTAGTTATAATATGATCACCTAATACCAAATTTGTACCCGCACCCCTCCTGATAGCCCACCAGTTAACATCATTCTGAAACACACCGTTCACACCTTTTCACATTCGATCGTTGTTTGACATGTGACACCACATCAATTACGACATAAGGTTCAATTGTTGCATTAAAGATAAATCATTTGTTTTAATACAATTATAAATTACAATCCAACCTCCACCCCCACCCAAAGAAAACAATTCCAAATTAAAAAGTTCAATTTAGAAATTCTTGAAAGACGATTATAATCTATGATATGATCGTTGATCTTTTATCGAAATCGTTATGCTTGCTGTATAAGTATACTTGCTATTCTTAGTTTGCAACATGGTTAAAATTATGTTTTGGACTCAACCAAATCTTTTTAATAATCATAATCCGATTATAGTGCGCATTCATGTTCACTACTATTAATGTGTACGTTTTCCATCTGTCCTTCCGGAAGGTTTTTCTTTATTTATAAGAGGAACTAACTCCTTGCATCGTCCATGAGTAGTGATGACAGTGAGTTAGTGATCACCACGAGGAGGCCGAAGCTACACGAAACAAATTAAACACCAACCTTTTTCCCCCAGATAACCCACCTGACCACCAATCAGCATCATTCTGAAACACATCGTTCACACCTTTGATCATTCGATCGCAGTTTCATATATGTGACACGACATCAATTACGACATTGCATTGAACTGCAAAAGAAAGCTCATTCGTTTTAATTAAATTGCAAATTAAAATCCGGTCACGCCCCCCTCCCCCCAACTCAGAGTATAATATACAGTATCATTTCCACATACTGCATCTTAATTTAATGTTCGCTGCCTTTCGCGAGTGTGCGAAAGGGGCCATAAAATCGACATGTAAATTCCAATTTAAAAAGTCTTATTAATTATCTCGTTCATGAGATGATAATAAAATTTGATTTTTTAATTTAAAGAATCGTAAAAAGAAATTTGTTTCTGTTTCGTATTTTTGCACAACTATGTAAGAAAATAAATTTTTATAATTAAATTAATTAAAAGAACATAAATGTATTCGATTCGGTTCATGTGCTCGATAATGTATATAATTAAACGATTTTTCGAAATTATGTATTTTTTTGATTGGATTTTTGTTTTAATTATGCTAATTTTATGCTGCAGTAGAAGGTGTGCTTTAATTAACATTTTGTATATGAAAATTTTCAAATTAATGTGTAGCGAATCAACCACTTTAGGTGTTGAGAGTTTAATTTTTTTTTTAACAGCCGGTAGCATTCGAGTGTTGGTACATAATATGTGGAAAAATTAAACATAAAATTATCCATTCTGTTACTTTTATGTAGCGCATGAGCATTGAAGAGTATATACTTGTTTTTAGTACATCATTTTGAACCGTGAATGCCACAAGATGAATGGTTACATTATGGGTAACTATTTCCTAATATATGTGACCACTGAATACTAGACCACCTGCATTTCGAACATGCTTTGCTTTAGTAATTCCTGGAGATTTTACAGTTGACCTCATATTTTCAGAACTATTTTAATGGAGCATAAACACGTTTGACCTCTATGTTAGAGCGAGCCTGATCCGGTGCATCTAGATAAGAAAATGCCAAACGCGAAAGAAAATTACCCTAGAGAAATGCGAAACTCGGTCCATCTGATGAAAAATCGTGTTCTTTGTATCTTGGAAAATTGACCGCTGGTGAAAATACGAAATGAAAAGCATGGAAAGCAACCAAAACTATAAGTACCCCAGTTACGCAGATCCCTCCTATAAAGCGAAATGATTGCTCGTGGGCCAATTTGCCGATCATCTGGCAGACATTTATTTAAACCGAATGAGACCGGATATTATTATCGAAAGTGGAAACAATGACGATTGGGGTAGAATCCTTTTAATAACCCAGAAAGAAGTTAATAGGAAAATAAAATTCACGACAGCAAAGGCTCCTGAATATGATCATTTAACGGGAGAACTTTTAAAGCAACTACACCAAAGAAAGCTATCGTCAAACTTACTCATTTGGCTAATGCTGTTATTCGATTATGACAGGTTGTTTCTGCATGTTCCGGTAAACCGCCCATTGAAGCTAATAATCGTCCGATATCACTGCTAAATGAATTAAAATCTGCTGATATGTCAACTGTACGAACAAACCATTGGTTAATCCGATGCCAACCAACTTAAACGATGTTATAATGCCGTACGAGAGCTGTGCTTAATACTTAGGGTGACACTGATGTAAAAAAGATGGTTGGAAAAAAAGATCTTATATATAGACAATTGTACTGGCTGATTGGACGAAGGTCTATTCCGGTCCTGAAGCTTATTTGGCAGTATGTCATACAGCTTTGATGATGTACTAAGAATAATAAAACCAAGGTTAGGCTAGGTTAGGTTGAGTGGCTGCTACCGCACATTTACACCGGCGGCGGTCCGTTGTGATACCACAGCATCTTACTCCCCTTTAACCCTTATGAGAATTAGTTTGAGCTACTTATGTAGCGTGATAAATCTCGCACCTTACAGTTTTCGAGTCTCTTCCTCAACCTCGTCCATACAGCTTCTGCAAAAGTCATTTGCTTCTAGTCCTAGACTCCTCGCACGGATTCCTGGTAGGCAGTGTTCTGTGAGTATCCCCACGATCGATATAAATTCATGTCTTCGTATGGAGATCAGTGTCTTTGAGCGTTTCAAGTCAAGCTTTGGCCCAGACTATCTGAATGTTGAAATGCTCAATCATCTCATTCAGAGACAAGTGGCAACCCAACGCCACTCTAGATGTTAGAGAAACAGAGTCCAGTGACTTGATTGCCGCCTGACTTCCAATTTATCACATAAGACTTCAGCTCCTACTTTACCGTGTTGCTCGAAGCCACCTGTGAAGAACTGCAATGCTTCCGCTTTCGCGACCGACCCGAACCTCCAAGATTCTTTTGAGGGACAGGAAGTTCGGAACCTTTTCTCGAAGCACAAAGTTGGGATTATGTAGTCTATAGATTAGTTAGTTCCTTCCTTAGCGATCTAATTAGCGTTGAGTGTTCTGTCTGAAGACACTTCCATTGAGATATGGCTGATAGTCGAGTGGCCGTAATCGCCGCCATCTGCTAACTTTAAATATTCACGGAGAGAAGGTGAAACATGACCTCCAAAGCACGTGTAGGTGGCCACCACACGCTCACCTCATACATAAGTACAGGTCTTACTACGGAAGTGAATATTCAGTGTACAAGCTCTGGCTTCATTCCCCATCCCTTTTCGATGGCGTTCCTGCACGAGTACGTGGCTATATTGACCTTGTTTATTCTTTCCAAAATGTTGGACTTCCAACTAAGTTACTAAGACTACGCCTAAAAATCTTGCCTTATCAGTAGAACCTAGTCTCCTGCCATTTAAGAGAAGTGGATCTACTACCGGGATTT
Source organism: Tipula lateralis (assembly GCA_963932295.1). Lineage (NCBI taxonomy): Eukaryota > Metazoa > Arthropoda > Insecta > Diptera > Tipulidae > Tipula > Tipula lateralis. The sequence goes on along the minus strand of OZ010736.1, from coordinate 59,988,161 downwards.
TATATTTCCTAGTAAATAGTTCACCTCCTTCACCATGCTAAAATATTTCCCAGAAACAGCTATCGCTTCGTTATCTGCATAAGCAACCATTCCCATCCTGATGGCGGCTTCTTCCAGCTCTAGAATTGCCTCAGTCTTTACTAAAGGCGCCCTCAATATCAAGTAACCATACCAAACTCTTGCGAGAGTGTTGATTTTTCAACTGCACTTACCATGGCGCGCAGAGTTGTGCCCACAGATTTCCATTTAAAGTTAGCATGCTGGACTGATCCTAGTCACTAGGCTTTATTTTTGAACCTAAATTGAGTTATCCTCGAGTTGTTCTGAATCCCCGCTGGAATAATTCAGTCAGATTCAACCGATTTAAAAGGTTTGAAACCTTCAAATGCCTATAGGATCCGTTTTTTGGTTACGATATCCTCTATGCACAGTGAGTGTGCTTCTCGATGAAAACTAGTCTCTGTCGAGTCGTCGAAGCTTCCTGGAATGTGGGTTTTGATGAGAAGTTTCAAAAATTCCTCGTCCAGGATCCATCCGGTTTAATTGAATAACTGGAAGGATTAGTAGACAGTATCTTCCTAAGACGAGAAGTCTCGGAGACTTCTTCCATTTTGTCGCAAAAGAGTCTCCATGATCTCCTTTGTGCCTTCCTCAAATTTTTTTTGTATACTTTGAGGTTCTTCTTATAGAAGTCCCAGTCTTGAGCCTCTCTCATACTTTTGGCTATATTAAAAGCTATCCTACAAGCCTTACGGTAGGTCCCCAGTTCCTTAGACTACCATTCCGATTTCTGCTTAGCCCTGGGCTTAACTAATAAGCAAGCAGCGTTGAAGGGTCGATTGCTGGCACTAGTGATTTGACGAGCCAGATCAACCTTTACGTTGACGGCAGTTATGTCACCATTGCTGTATTGAGAAAGTAGAAACAAGTTTAAATAATTTTTTCCAAGAATACAGGATCTGAATTTCCCTTAACTTTTTGAGTATTTTAAGTTATATCTCTTCATTCTAAGGTAACATATCCTGTTGGTGTTTATCCAAGGTTCTTGAATAAGGACCACGTTAATCTGTGTTACTTACCTATTTTCACTCCCAGCTACCGCAGGTTAGTGTGCTTCGGTTCAATTGGAGTCGCCGGTGTCTCCCGTATCTCCTTCGATGGAACTTGGTTCCCTGATGCTGGCAGCCCCTCTCGTCCCTCGAGTCTGACCAGTCTTTCTCTTCCGTCACCAGAGACAGGCGGCTGCCCATCTTACTAACATCAAACTTATACAAAACTTCCAGAATATGGTACTTCGGAATACAGTCAATGCACCTTGCTACATTTGGGGATTCCGATTGTAAAACACGAAATAAAACGATTTGCAACGAAGCTTGAATCAAGGCTAATGGAATATGTCAATGCGGAAGCCTCTCGGTTACTTCATTTGGTTAGGAGGCTAAAACGAACCAAATATTCGAGCTTGTTAATATGTGGGCAGCAACCTATCAACGAACAGGCATTCTTGCATCGCTTAATCAATAATTAAAGTAGCCTTCAGCGAGCTTGGCAGGGAAAAAACAAAAAATAATAATTTACACCGGAAGCTTTGGTAAGAAAATCGAAAGAGGAATCTTGTCAAAAGAAAGGCTTTAGTTTCTGAGGTACACGATGACGCTTCTGTCAACTGTGTAATGGAGTCAGATACGATTAGAATTAATTTCTGAAAGATATTATAACGGAAATATAGTATAAAGTCTCCAGGAAGCATCTTAGAGCAGGAGAAAATATTATTAAAGACTATATATCTGGAAAGCCAGTACATAAGAAGCAAGCTTTTTATAACTCTTCGAAGGTTCTTAAATAAACGTACGATAAAGTCAATTTAAAATTTGGTTTTATAACATTTCGGCCAAAAGAAGTTGAGCAGACGGAATCACTAGCGTATTTCGTAAGTCTAGGAGAGATAAGGGAGGTCTCAAGAAGTACTTTAATGAGGAAGCATAAGGGATGCCTTTAGAAGTACCCCAACGGATAACATAGAGATGACTCTTAACAGTACTTTCACGGATAGTCTGTCACGAAAGGAAATGCCAGCCGAATACTATGCGTGGCAAATGTAATTCTCAAAGCACCGTGTCTATATGAGAACGGGGCAACGTGGTCAAAAAGCAAACCATTCCACATTTATAATTAAACCTGAATTACACTACGGCACGGTGAGCAACTTATTGTGTCCATGTACGCTACTGTCTGATGTTTTTCATTTGAACAAGCACAAATGTGGAGAATATGGCCTCTTCCAGAAAGTTCTATACATGAAGATGTCCAAACCGGTTCCAAATAGGTAGACTATAGTTCTTGCCTTGAAACCACTAAACGGCGCAAGTGTGGTCTTTCAGCAAGTTTGGCAGGGACACAATATAATTCGAAGAAACAATAAACTGGCTGAAAAACTGAAGTGAGGAATGTTGTCAAAAGAAATGCTTTAGATGCACGGTTTCGCTCATCTCAATATAAAGTGTAAACTCTCCAGTAAGCATCTTAGTCAGTCGTAAGCCTAATTGAAATAAGAGAGGTCACGGTCTGACCCATCCCATTATGACAAAAATGTGGAGATTAGAGCCTTCTCTAGAAATTTTCAAACGTTGAACATCTTCAAGACACGGTCCAAAAAGGTACAAACAGCTTTAACCTCTTGAAAGCAAACCATAGTTCTTGAAAATACTGAAAGAGGCGAGTGGTCCTTCAGCTTGGCATGGAAATAAGCAATGGTAGGTACTACATGTATACTATAAGTTTCGGTTAGAAAATCGAAAGTAAGAAATGTCGTCAAAAGAAAGGCTTTAAATTCTGAGGCACATGATGGTGTTTCCCTCACTTAAGTAATGGACTCAAAAATTGCAGGAAAATCATCTTAAAGAACGTACTGAAATACTAGAGTAAGTCATGAAGCTTAAATTTCTGGGAAACCGGTACAAAAGAGGGCAGTTTAAGATTTGGTTTGGACCCTTTGAGATTTTCTTAATGTCATATTATTGATTCGAGGGGTATAAGAGACAGGCCCGGGAACCATAATTCAACAATCGCCTATTCGTAAACTAAATGATTAAGATTCTATTGCAAGGATAAAGCTTAGACCTTTAGATAGATCATTGGATGTGATATGAATGCACTACAGACAGTATGGGGAAAGGAGTGAGTATCTCTTTAAACTTTCATTTGTTCAGTTAACCAACTTTTGTTAACTGAGTAAAGTAACAGTAACATGTAAGTATCTCATGTGGCTCTACTTGATTATATTATGCTTATCAAATTTGATTCAAAGATTACACAAACCCAGAAATCAGAACTCCCAAATCAGGCCTATATAAGGCTCTCAGAATATAGAGACACTCACAATGTGAAGAATTAGGAACCACCAACTAGGCTATAGTAGGTCGGCGACATTCTTTAAAACATGAATTATTATACAACTCCATTGATACAGTAGCAGAGGAGACCAAAATATGAAAAGCAGATTAGATGAGTTTGTTTCGTATTTGCGGATGATTTAATGTCCATGATGACAAATATACATAGCTTACACATTGAAAGCCCATTACACAGGCTACTGAGACGAATGCAATCTTTGCAGCTCTTAACTATTTTACTCAGCTCGTGGATTAGCCTAAGAAAATTACAGATCGGGGTCCAAGATACAGCTCACTGGATCTAATTTTAATTTCTCGTGCAGAGACATACAATGTCTCCACCTTTGGGAGATTCCGTGTCGAGAGAATGTTTCAACTAAACTTCGATACAGCTTTTTAAAAATGGCGCAATGTATGGCGTTTCGGTATTGACTTCGGTAACAGTAACAGTGCATCCGTTGCAGTTTTTGCTACCGCCGTTTAATCACTACAGTCATTGCACCCTATTTATTTAATCACGTGTGGCACAAGGGTTTGATGTAAACCAATTGAGAGCAGTTGTTTTTTACGATTCTTTAATTTTATGAATAAATGCCCACTTCCGAAGATTGAATCTTCCCTTATGTTCATTAAGTTTATTAGGTCCTGAACTATGTTCTTAGCATCCCTTAGATTGTTCGTACTCGACATTAGCTCATCGACATAAAAATCTCGTTCTACTATTTTGGCGGCTTCTGGAAATTCTTGCTTATAATCCAATGCAAGTTTGTTAAGCGTTTGCGTTGCCAAAAACGGAGCTGATGACGTACAATACGTTACAGTAAGAAGCTTGTATACGTTCAGTTCTTCAAATGGTTTTTTTCTCCACACAATTTTTTGGCAGTCGCTATTTCTTCGGTTAACAACAATCTAGCAAATTTATGGATGAATATCACAAGCTAGGTCACATGGAGATATCAAAAGACATTGGTGGCCAACAGTATTTTTTACCACATCATGGGGTGATAGGCACCACACCAGATGTGCCTATGTATCTTTTCGATGTCAGCCGTGAAGATAATCTTGTGAGTGCGAAATCTTAATAAAAGCTCGAATAGACTTGACTGCACCTGCGGTCATTCAGTGAGTTTCCTCCCAAAGTTTTAGCTAAAATACCACCCGCAACTTGGTGGCCGTACTGTTTTCCTTGATCACCCCATGATGTGGTAAAAAATACTGTTGGCCACCAATGTCTTTTGATATCTCCATGTGACCTAGCTTGTGATATTCATCCATAAATTTGCTAGATTGTTGTTTAAACTCTGAGTCATGTGTGAATTTCTTTTCGGTTTGATTCAATCGTTTAACTGCCATCATTTTAGAACTGCCCAGACTTACTATATATCTCCCATCTGCTGACCTTTGAACCGTATTTTTATAATGCTCAATACAAAATTTTCAATACAGTATGTTTGATTTCTTCGAGCTCCCAGAATTTTCGATTAGTCGAGTCAACATAAATATGTAGATTTAGTGGGAATGCTTTGCATTGGCGTTCCTTCTATGACCCACCCCAATCTCGTATTGTGAGCTATTAGCCTGGAATTAGGAATGTATCTCTTGCCATCATGAAGTAGCTGAAAATGCAAAATGTCATGATACTTTTTCTCACACATATTGCATCTTCGTCTCGATTTGCATTGAAAGACTACATGGTACCCTTATCACGAAATGCACCATTTACTGCGTCTGCAGTGTGCATTGACTATAAGTGTTGCGATTGATTTGTAACAGGTCTGTTTCTACGGGTTTCTTGCTTGATTCCTTGTAGAGAATCCATTCGTTTCGTTAAAACTGACAATAAATTTCCTATTGCAGTATATTCTAGCTCCGTTGTTTCCAGTTTCTACATTTTTCTGGTTTCGGGATCCATTTTCGGGATAGCTATGTAAATGAGCCACGGATCTCGACTCTCTGCTTCCTTACCAACCGCCTTAAGTCCACGTATCACTTCATCGCACGTATCGTGTAAACGTCTAATGTTTGAACAAATGACTCTACAATGTATCGTTTTAAAGTAGCTGGAATTTTTGGGCAGGCGACAGGTTGGGATTCTCATGTACCGTTGATCCAAACAAGTCATAAAACGATTGCCATCCCTTAAAATTCCCATTAAAGGGAGGAACAGTATAGTTGGTGGTAGATGAAAATCGATAGATACCGACTGTGACGTATTGAGCGTTTGGTCTAAATTTGGCATGAGTGGACCCACATTCCTTTTAGCACTTTATAATTTGGGAACAATGCTATAGTACTGATCGTCGACGGTTTCGATGTCAGTTTGCACTTCATCAGATATTTCGATCATTTGATGTTCGATATTAACGAAATCTTTCTATACAATTGATGGATTTTCTCAGTCAAGTTTTCAAGTCTTGTAAGTTGACCTTTAACATAGATTCTTTTCCTTTTAGGGCCTCCATCTTGTAATAGCTGATTCACTCTGAACACACATTCTTTAAACAAGTGGTCCTACAGTGAACTTGGCAGTCTAAAACACCAAAGTGGGGAATGTCATCAAAAGAAATGCTTTAGACTATAAGAAACACGATTCCGCTTCTCTCAATATATAGTGACAACACTCCAGGAAGGATCTTACTGTAATATCCTTCAAGCCTAAATAACAGTCTAATACAGGGTTAATAACACAACGAACTACTTGTGCTTGAAAATCACGAAAAAAACGTTTTCATCTACCACGGCAATAGGTCTGATTTACGTCACTACTAACACTATACATGGGTCGGCCTGAGTTTTACACTTCAACATTGACGATCACGGATTGCAACCATCATTTGGTCACAAAGTCATATTGTGGTTGCGTTACACGACGCGGTTGCGTTACAGAACGGACCATCGTTGGTCTAAGTGTGCGAAAGCAGCCACAACAACTTTACCTAACCTACACGACAATTTTTATACGATCACGACCAGGGATGTCACTTGTATGTAGAGGCACCTTGGGGTGGAGTGAATTGACATATTTTAGAATAAGTTCCGTCTGGGTATAGATCAGGCACGGTGTGGATTCGATATTAAATTGAATATATATTTGTTGGTTGATTTTGGCACGAGTGGTTCAGTTGTGGGCGTTTGAACTGTAGACGTGTTTGAGACATTTTTAATAGCCGAACATTGGCCTGTATAGAGGTGGGAATTGTTGGTGTGGACATGTTTCGATTGATATGGCTGGGATTAGTCCGAGTACTTCATGTTCTTGTCAGTCTTCTGGTTCTCAACGGATTTTATTCGTGTTTGAAATTTCATACGCTAGCAGGGGTTCTCAATTGTTGAATTGATTTTTGTGTTTGTCTTAGTTGGGTTTAGTTTTGAAAGCTTCCTTTCAGCTGCAGTCGAATTATGGGGTGGTAAACAAATTGCCAGCGTGTTGTTGCAGGTATCGATAGAGATTCCTCCAAGATATTCTTGTACAGTTCCGGCTCGGTCTGTACTTTGGTGACGTCCTCCGAAAGTCTAGCCGCGGTATCGGGGCTTCCTATTGAACTACAGGATTGATTGTTTAGTGTTTCTAGATCGCGATTATGGAGTTGTTTCAGTCTCGTTGATATTTAAGTGTTTTGGTAGTTTTCATTTTTCGTCGTTGGGGTCGGGTCTGCACTTGACTTGGTCACGGGTTATGCGTTTCCGGTGATGGTGTATGCAAGCTTGTGTTTTGTATCGGATTTGAGTGTTCTTGTTTTGCAGAGTTTTTGAGAATGTGTATCCCTACGTTCAGGGATGTCACTTTGCTAGAAATGTTGCAGAACTGCTTCAATTTTTGCTGATTATAAGTTCAGTGGTCACTTGTTCAAATCTGCTACATTTATACAATGCTCCATTCATTTCATCCTCAGGGGTTTTGTATGACAGGAGTGTTTAGATTTGATGTGGGACACGGGGTTTCATCTTACATTATCGGAGGTGCATTTTGAGATTGTGGTTGAAGCTGGCTTAGTCTTGAAGTTTGTGCCCGGGTCGGGACTTGATTTTAGTGCCGGCGACTTGGAATTGTAAGAATGTTTAGGTGTCGGCGAGATTGTAACAATTTTGCAGTTGTAGTTTGAAAGCAATAAATTTTGTAGATTGATGTTTTGATGTTGTAGCTGGATTTTTGGAGGATGTCGCTAAATTCTAGAGTGGACAGGAGTTGTGCGAGAGTTTCTTGGAGGAATCGGGTTTTTTCGGTATTTGAAGCTGCATGCTAGTTGGTTGTTCTTTGCCCCATGGTGTCCCTGTGATTGGGGGAAGGTTTTCGGGGCTGGATTTTATTGGTACAGGCATGAGGGTTGATCAAGTTGCGGTGGTGGTTGGGAGCCTTTGTTGGTGTGCGGGGTTTGTTTACTACTTAAAGCTGTATGTTTGGTTGAATGTTGAGTTTGGGTCTTGTTTGTTTTGCTTGGATAGGGTTCGCTCCGGTGTGTGTCGGTTTGCTACACTTTTGGAGTGCTCTTGCTCCATACTTTCTGCGTGTAGGTGGCGTCCCTTCCTACGTTATTCAATTTATTACATTTCGTATTTAAATTTGAGTTTAAAAATATAGCAGATTTGAATAAGTGGCCATTAAATTTAAAAACAGTAAAGGTCGAGGCAGATCTGCTGCATTAGTGGTAGAGTGACATCCCTGATCACGATCATTATATGAGCATATTATTACAATAATATAAAAGGCCAGTAGAAGTTATCTATTGCCAGGTGTCTGTAACCGGGTCGTTCTCTCGTTAGTAATATACCTTCCCATCCTTACCTATCGTTTTATGTAAGCGGCTGTAGAAAAAGGCCCGGCGTTATCCGGGAATCTTGCATAGCGCTCGGTCCTACATAGTCATATCAATCAATCAAAGTCATATTGCGGTTGCGCTACACACCATCGTGTTGAGTTTAATCATCCCATAAGTGTTCTCTCGTTTGCAGCACGACTGTGATGAATATTTTGTTTAACTCCCAACTGCAGCTGAGTGATAAATAAGAATTTTTTGGGCGAAGCTTTTATGTACAGTAATTATGTATAAGTTCGGTGCGCAAGCTTAACAAAAAAAAATCATCAACAGTACGATACCATCATTCCATATGCGAATAAACTATTATCGTGATGTAAGAGTGATACCAGCAGGTGTCTTATGTTCAATTTATGAATCATATTTAATCGCATCATGCCACATTTACGAAGAAAAATATTAAATTCGAAATGAAGACAAAAACATAAAATAAAAAAGTATAAGGTATTAGGTTACATCAAATTATGCAATTGCAATTACAATTCTTTTCTTCGTTTTTAAATGATAGCTTTCTTAGAAAACCAAACACAAAATGAAAATTATATTCACAATGTTTTTGTATGTGATGGCAAAATAAGTGTTGTATTCTTGTAATTCGAAAAAAAAAAATAAAAAAATAAATTTTCAAGAATACAAAATGCACCGTTGCGACATAAACACCTTCGTTCGGTGTATTAAGACGTCTAATAGGTGGTTGTTATTGATTTAGTTGGGAAATTATTTGACACTCGAACTGAGTCATGAGGTTGAGGACCGATCTCGTCATTATGTATTGGACGGATACTAAGCAAAAATCCAATAGACTCGAGCACAATATATTACAGTGTTCTGGTGCAGATGGCCAGATGAATAGCACAATTGATTAAATTGGCCCTTTGAGTACATGCTTGCCTTTGAACTCAACCGAGTGCGGACATAGATGCGTTTTCGGAAGTCCTGTATACTGTAAATGTCCATTACACCAATCAGTACTTTGTTTATTTGGTGATCACAAGACATTTTTTTTGTTATGGGAAAGCTGAGAATCTCAAAAATGTAAGATGTACACCGGATTCACCGATCAAAAAAGATCGTGAGAAGTCATTAGAGGGTATCAATTCCCGACTTTTTTTATTTCCCGGTTTCCCGGGAATTCCGGGGAACTGAAAAATTTTATTTCTCAAACAAATATAAAAACTTACATGAACTAAGGAGTTTCATCGGACTCTGCACATATACTATCGACGATTTGTGCCAGGATTTGGCAACATCGCAAGGAGTTTACACGAGTTTCAATGGAGTGATGAACACGAAGAGGCATTCAACGAACGATCGGTTCCGAATAAACGTTTTATTCTGGAGACGTAATTATTCTGGAGAGGATGCAAGTAATTATGGCTTGGGAGGAGTGTTTTCACAAGAAATCGATGGACAGGAACGTGTCATCGCATATTATTCCAAGATATTATCAAAGCCAGAACGCAACTACTGTGTAACAAAAAGAGAATTGTTGGCCATAGTGAAATGTGTAGAACATTTCCGAAAATACCTTTATGGCCAATCATTTCTGCTTATAACGGATCATGGCGCCTTGATATGGCTACTACAGTTTAAAAATCCCGAAGGATCACGATGGATTGAGCGATTGGGTAGTTTTGTCTCATGGAAATGCGGATGCATTGTCAAGACGTCCATGTCGAGTGGATTGTAAACATTGCGGACGAGTAGAAAACATCGTCGACATCAGACTAATGAAGATGTTGCCAGCTGATGAATGCACCAATGATGTTATCTACAAAGAGCAACGTAAGGATCCAGATTTGACAGTCATTACGAAATTCTTGGAGGAAGAACGTCATCCACATGAAGCGATATTGCGGAGCTCCACGGAGGGACAAGCGGAGGCCACCTATAGGGATCAAAAAAACGCTAGCCAAGGTACGTGAAAGGTTCTACTGGACTGGATGTAGACAAGCAGTGGCTGAATGGTGTCAAAAGTGTGACCAATGTATGGCAGTGAAAGGATCTGCACATGAGAACCGTAGAGCGATGCAACAATATAAAAACCAGCGGAATTGGGATCAAGGCATTCCATTGTTCTTAATGGCCTATCGATCTGCGGTGCATAACACAACAGGAGTAACACCAGCGACAATACTTTTCGGAAACAATTTAAGACTGCCGGGGGATCTCGAATTTGGAGCGGTTCCATCATCAGCTAAATGTGGACAAGCAAGTCATCGAACAAAGGCTCAATACGACGTGCGAGCGAATATCGCAGAAATTACAACTGGGCTAAATCGTATATAATCAAATTTAATTTTTTTCCCGGGAAATAATTTTAATGTTCCCGGGAAACGGGAAATGTTAAACATCGGAAATTCCCGGGCGGGAAATCCCGGGAAGAATCCTCTGGTAGCCATCGGTTTTGTTGGTTGGGATTAAATTCAACCCTGATGGCTTAACCACATTTAAGAATTGCATTGAGATCTCGCTTAAGCCTTATGGGTGTAGGCGTCCATGTTTCATAAATATAGAATACACATTATCCAGAGCTTGTCGTAGGGTGAGACTAAATCTCGTTAGGTCGCTGGACCGACGACCCACAGCCGTAAAAATCAATAAGTGTTAAAAATGTCAACAAGCTACCGGCAAAAGTTACAGGTTTATTGTACTCGGCACCATTTGGTTATCTAGAATATGTGATTCCAACCCCATCGCTAGTCAATAACCTTCTTCGAACTTACAACCTTCTAACTCTTATAATAGTCTTCTCTAATCTTTCATTATATGTTAACCAGAGAAGTTTGCTGTCCAGAATAACACCCAAGTAGTATGCTTGTCCTAACAATGAAGTTAAGCCAAGTCCTAATAAAACGGGAATCAGGATATAAAGTCTTGTCCCTGTAGATGTATAGTAACAGGTTATTAATAAACAAGACCCAGAGAAGAGGGAATAAAATTATACCTAGTGGCGTTTGTGTATTCATAAATCTGTTGCCGAGATAATCCCACAAATGAGTCAATAAGATGCATTTGAACCATCCAGCTCAGTTGGTTCGGAATCCACAGTCTGTGACCCCATCATTCTCATCACTCCAGGTATGGCCTATGTAGGTGATTTTGGAATCGGTCCCGGTTCGTCATAACAGGGATCATATGGTTATCAGACACTTTCCAGTTTCGACATTGTAGTTAAAATGATAGAAGGCCACCACAACGGTATAGCTGTAACTAAGCAGCAAAAATATTTCATTTGTTGTTTGGAGTCTTGTCTCAAAAGCAAAGGTTTTTGGATCAGAACATCATACATCCCTTCAGCTGTAATCTTGAGACTAAGCAGAAATAGCTTTGGCATTCCCTTATGAAATTTTCGAATCTGTCAACGTCAGCTCCAGTTTATACTTTTATCATGGTTCATGAACCGGCAACATTTGGAATTTATTAAACATTACTACCGAAATTTCGAGTTACGATCGAAAATTGGAGAGGCCGTAATCTTACCGCGTCTCAACTGAGTCCTATCGCCTTTTTATGTCATCCGGTGCATAATAATTTTTGGTCAACGACGAGAATCGAACTCGAGACCGCGGCGTGATGAGAAAATCTCTTAACCATCTCTTAACTCAGCTACAACCGGCGACAAAGAACTGAACATTTTTTAAACCATGTTGTGGCGAATTTTGCTTTAGAAAGGCTTAAGCTGTGTTACATGGAATAAATCTTGGAATGTTAATTTTTTTTAAATGTTTAAGGTTGAGTTTTGGTAACTCGCTGTCCCAGTCCAATTTAAGAAGCCATAATTTTTGGAATAAGATTTTGATCATTATTATTGATGAAGCAAGCCACCCCATAGGATCAAACACTTCCGACGATTCTGACAATAAACTTCGTTTTGTATTAGATGCTTGAGGGAAGTGTTGGTCCATATCATTCGACAGTTGAATCAGAGATCGAATTGCTAGGAATGGTGCTGCTGAAATTCCATAGGTAATTGTATTTAGCCGATAATGTTCGATGGGTAACTCAGGAGAGTGCCGCCACACTATGCGCTGGAACTCCGTATCTTTGGGTTGTACTTTAACCTTACGGTACATTTTCTCTACATCTGCACATAACGCTATAGGATGCCCTCGGAATTGCATTAAAATTGACTATAGTGTTGGTTGAATCGTGGGACCAATCATTAAATTGTCATTCAGGGATTGGCAGTTTGAAGTCTTAGATGAGCCATCAACACTGCATGATGTGGCAGATAATAGTGTTGATTATTTGTGGAAACCTCAATCACTTCAATCTTTGACATATGACCCAATTGCTTGTATGTCTCCATAAATTCTACATAACAATTGTTTATAGTGTGGATCCTTCAACAATAGCCGCTCAACTGACTTGAATCATTTAGTTGCCTGAAAAAGAGACTGCCCACGTAAAATATGGTTAGGTTTAAATGGTAGATCCACTATGTATCCCCGCCGTTGTCTCTAGACATATTTGCCTTGAAGTGTTGCTCAGCTAATTCTTCCTCGTTTGTTGTCATATGGGATGAACAATTCATTTTTTCACATTCGAAAAAACGCTGTATGTGTGTGATCAATAAGTTGGAGAGTTGTACCGTGCCTCGCTAGTTCGTCCGCTCTGGAGTTTCCCATGACGTCTGAGTGGCCGGGGACCCAGACTACCTGGATGTTGGAATGCTCACTCATCTCATTTAGATACGAGCGGCAACCCAACGCCACTCTAGACGTCAGAGAAACCGAAACCAGCGACTTGATTGCCGCCTGACTGTCCACATAAATTGCAATAACCAGTTCAGGACCTCCTCAATCCCTATCACCTCTGCCTGGTACACACTGCAGTGGTCAGGGAGGCGAACTGCTATATCTACCTCTAATTTATCACACAAGACTCCAGCTCCTACTTTACCGTCTAGCTTGGAGCCATCCGTAAAGAACTGCAATGCTTCCGTTTCAGCTGCCAACCCGCTCGCCCAAGATTCCCTTGAGGGGCAGATAGTTCTGAACCTTTTCTCGAAGCAAAGAGTCGGTGTAACATAGTCTAGATTCGCCAGTTCTTTACTCCGCGATCTGACTATCGTCGAGTGTCCTGTCTGAAGACCTTTCCACTGAGATATGGCTGATAGTCGAGTGGCGGTAATCGCCACCATGTGCTTACCATAAATGTCCACGGGGAAAAGGTGAAACAAGACCTCTAAGGCACTTGATGGTGTTGTCTTCAGCGCCCCGCTTATAAGCATGCTGGCCGTTCTTTGCACCTTCTCAATCCTTTTCCTGTATGTTACTTTATCAAGAGCTGGCTACCACACGCTCACCCCATACATAATTACAGGTCTTACTACGGAAGTGTACCACCTCCGGCGTCAAGCCCCATCTCTTTCCGATGGGGTTCCTACACGAGTACAATGGTTTATTGGCCTCGTTTACTCTTTCCAGAATGTTGGGCTTCCAGCTAAGCTTATTGTCCAAGATAATGCCTAAAAATCTTGCTTTGTCCGTAAAAGATAGTCTGTTGCCATTTAGGAGAGGTGGATCATCTATAGGGATTTTATATTTCCTAGTAAATAGTACCAATTCAGTTTAAGACGCGCTAATTGCCAGTCCACATTTGATGGCCCACCTCGTTATAATTAGGAGGGCATTTTGGATTACCTCCGCCACTGTGCTTATGTATTTCCCAGAGGCAGCTATCGCTTCATCTGCATAAGCAATCACTCCGATCTCTTCTCTCTCCAGCTTTAATAGCAGCTCATTGATTGCTATGTTCCAGAGGAGAGGAGACAGGACACCTTCCTAGGGGGTTCCCCTAGTCGCCCGTCTCCTGATGGTGGATTCCCCCAGCTCTGAGTTAATCATCCTGCACCCAAGCATGTGATTCATTAACCCACTTATAGGGTAATCCATCCCTAGTAGCGATAATCCCTCCAGAATTACCTCCTTTACATTGTTAAAGGCGCCCTCAATGTCAAGCAACGCCACCATACAAAACTCTCGCGAGAATTATGATTTCTCAATTGTACTTACCAGGGCATGCAGAGCTGTGTCCACAGATTTCCCTTTACAGTAAGCGTGTTGAGTCTGAGCCCAGTCACTAGGCCTTATTTTTGAGCGTATGTAGATATCCATCAGTCTTTCCAAGGTTTTCAATAGAAAGGATGTTAGAGTTATTGGTCTCAAGTCTTTTGGGTAGCCCTACGAGCATGTACCCGCTTTCTGAATAAAGATCACTCTGACCTCCCTCAACTCCCGCGGAGTACAGACTAGTTTGAAACACCCGTTGAAGATAACCTTCAACCAGGGAAGCATAATCCTCGAGTTGTTCTGAAGCTCCGCGGGAATAATTCGGTCAGGACCAGCCGATCTATAGGGTTTGAACCCTTCAATTTCCCATAGGATCCGTTCTTTGGCTACGATATCTTCTATGCGCAGTGAGTGTGCTTCTTGATGAGTAATAGTCCCTATCGAGTCATCGAAGCTTCCTGGAAAGTGGGTTTCGGTGAGAAGTTCCAAGGATTCCTTACTAGAAGCAGACCAGGATCCATCCGGTATAACTGGGACTGGTAGGATTGGTAGACAAAATCTTCCTAAGACGAGAGGTCTCGGAGACTTCTTCTATTTTGTCACAGAAGAGTCTCCATGATTTCCTCTGTGCCTTCCTTAATTCTTTTTTTTATATCTTGAGGTCCTCCTTGTAGGAGTCCCAGTCCTGAGCCTCTCTCGTACTTTTGGCTCTATTAAATGCTGTCCTACACGCCTTCCGGTAGGTCCCCAGTTCCTTGGACCACCATGCCGGTTTTTGCTTGCCCCTGGGTTTAGCTATTGGGCAAGCAGCGTTGAAGGACCGATTGCAGGCATTTGTAAAAGTTTCATTGTCGCTGGTGGCTCAGAGGTCTCTGGTAATAGTAGTCCCTTAAGCGTTTCCCCATACTTGCTCCAGTTTGTCTTTCTGGAATTCTTGAAAGTTTCCGGGTGGCAGGGGAAACGTTAAGACTAAATGTTATGTAACGATGGTCCGAGAAGGATTGTTCCTTCGCCACTCTCCATTCCCTGACCATAGGGTACAGTTTTTTTGAGGCGAAGGTTACGTCTAGAATTGCGTGGTGCGCATTTTCATCACATCCAAGGAGCACCTCAATCTTCTTCCTGTACGCTTCGAGGACCAGGTCCCCCAGGTTATCCGGCGGAACCTGTTGGTCCCGGTCCAAATAGGCTGAGACCAGCTAAAATTTACTGCCACGAACCTCTAGGCTGTTACTTGGAGGTTGACCTTTCATTGTGTCATATCCGGAGGACGTATTGTCGTGCAATAAAGTATGATGACGCCTTTTGCACAATCGACAGCCAAACCTTGAAGGACAAGATGTTGTTCTGTACAAAATCCTTTCTCACTCGTAGGTCCATTGTTTTGAATTTGTTACATGTTGCCAAGTGGTGAGATTCTTCACAACAGATACATGCCGGAGCTTAAATTGATGACACTTTGACCTGTGTGGATCGATTTCCGATAAAAGTTCATCACACTCTTTCCCTAGGAGTTTTATAAACTCGTCGATTGTAGGAAAGTCCTTTTCCGAAGATGATTTTGCCCACGATAGTTTCGTTTCTTTATCTGCCTTTTCAAGCAGCCAATGAATTAACCAA
The DNA here is from genome assembly GCA_963932295.1 of Tipula lateralis. Taxonomy (NCBI): domain Eukaryota; kingdom Metazoa; phylum Arthropoda; class Insecta; order Diptera; family Tipulidae; genus Tipula; species Tipula lateralis. The sequence continues at coordinate 59,972,318 of OZ010736.1, read as the reverse complement.
GGGTCGCGTTTATCAGCCTCTGGACATAATGCAGCTAAACCGCTTAATACCTCACCTGTAATATTGTATAACCCTTGCCTCAGGTTGTTTCGGTTATGGATGGGCTGAATGCTGAAAAACGTGTTTATTAACTTTGATATAACGCTTCGTTTTTTATCGTAGCGTTCGATGATCGTCGCCCATTTTCCGTCATAATTGGCGTCTGTTGCAGTTAAGTGACGAATTGACATAGCGGCTTCGCCTCTTAACAATCTCTTTGTACATTCGCCAATGACTCCCTGTTTCTAGCGCTTCCATACGTATATTGACATCTTCCAACGTGTGTGTTGCGGTTACTTCACTTGTAATTTAAAGTGATCAGACATCTCCGATTAGGTCCTTTCTTACGTTTGAACAAACTACTATAAATTTGAACGCGTGTTGGAAATTTGACGGTCAATGAAACTCACTTTCGTGAAACTATGTTGGGTTTGCAACAAAGGGGAATGTTGGGGAACAGGTACTGCTACTTTTATGATTTTAGGAAACATTTGTACGCGTAGCTGCTCGTTTTGCACTGTAGCAGCTGGAAGGACTACTTTCTATGATAAAGAAGGACCCAAACGCGTTGCTCAAGCGATTCACCTGATGGGGGTTAAACATGCTGTAATCACTTCGGTCAATAGGGATGAACTGGAAGACCGTGGTATGGAAATTTGGCATCAGACCGTTTTGGAAACCAAGGTTTTATGTCCTGAAACCACTATAGAGACTTTGATTCCAGATATTCGGGGAACTTGGTGGGCACTTGAAAAAATTATTAGCACTGGACAGGAGGTTGTTTCCCACAACATGGAAACGGTAGCAAGGCTCTATAGGCCAGTTCGTCCACAAGCAAGCTATGCACGAAGTTTGGAACAACTCAAGCGGAGTAAAGAATATGGCAAGCGTTCTAAGTCAGGTATTATGCTTGGACTAGGAGAAACAGATGATGAAGTTTATCAACTTATGGATGACTAAAAAACACCATGAGGTGGTACAGTTTGTCCATCCGGATACATTTTAAGCAAGATTGTGGCACAGGCCACACAGGTTTAACGGTGTAATAGTCTGGTCACCCTGCTCATGCTTTTGAACGCCATTGGATTTCATTTCAAGTGGTTATGTTAAGTTGTTGGATTAGGCCAGCAAGCCAACGACGTTATATGAGTTCTGGGACAATATCAAACATGAAACATTCAGGCCTACTCCAATCGAAAAAATCGTATCGATGGAGTTCATTCACATCATCGATCTTAATACATTGACGCTCATCACAGATAAATGATGACATATAATTTCCCACATTAAGAATCCAATCAATTCCAATTACATCATTGATCTGATGTCATTGAAACATAAAAACAATCATATATTCTCACAACATGGCTATTTACATATTACAGCAACCACTCCAATGTTAACGTAAAGTCGTTTTCACTTATCATCTTATAATTCCACCTATAGGTAGCATAATTTTAATTGGATTAGATTAATACATGCGACAACAACAACATCGCATTATTGTTTATTTTTAAACATAATTTTGATTCATTTTCAATTCAATCAGCATAAAATATCAAATGAGACAATTTTCTTATGAATTCACTTTCGTCGATGTATATGTAATGTATGGTTGGGCTTTGGATTTCATCATATGCTATAAAAACGAGAGTATGTGCATGCCCGTATGTTTATTCCATTTTTATGCACAACCGTACATACCTACACAGCTCGGCTAGATTTATGCAAGGCTTCAAATAACAATAATTCCGTTTAATTGTTTTATGTATGAAGATAGCTACGAGTACACATATGCATATACGAGAGTGTATATGAAATTAGAAATTCATTCTTGAAAATTTATTAAGAAAAACTGTTGTTGTTGAGTTGAATTTATTTAGAATTTGTACTGTATAGTAAACGAGTATATGAAAAGTGCCGATGTTGACACAAAACAGAAGAACTAGATTCAAAGAAATACAAAAACAACAAATTTGAATCTTCAATGTCATCTGTTATCTCGTCAGAGCTCTATATATAAATACACACACTCGTTCCTCGATTAACACGGTCTTCATAACCTAGTCGTGGTTTCGAATCATTTCGGGTCGACGAGAAAAACGGCAACATGTATGCTCGTACGACACATTTTACCCATAGCATACTATCACAGCAACCCTTATAATTTTGTTCCCAGGTTAAGTATCCAGGTACTGAGCAGTCACGAACTGGTGGGTTTCCATGAAACTCGATGAATCAACCCCAGTATAAAGACTATAGATTTTACAATAATTTGTATAAACTGATCTGTTCTATACATGAACACGGTTTCAGATCAATGATTATTGATGACTTTGCTAGGGCTGCCAGAAATCAGGCCGATTTCATCATCAACCTCAAGCAACCATTTCTTGGATTCGTACAAATTGGGTGACTGCTTGGAAACATCATAATAGAAAAAAGTTTAAAATATAATTTTTTCGAGGCTTCCTTCCAAGCATGCCAGTATGACTTAAACAACAGCTCTGGGTGACGGCTAAGATTAGTTGGACTAATCATTCGTTAATCCGAAATCACACCGATTAAACCTTTGGCTATTGAAAATAGTAGGAATGCAAGGATGTCAATATCCGTACAAGGGGATGTGAATGCCAAAATTGGAGCTTGTCATATGCAAATGCGTTGGATTCTGTGCGAAACAACAATGGAGTATGCGCTTAGAAACTCGTAGATTTCTGCATCTCTAGGTAACCATATACATATATATATATATATATATATATATATATATATATATATATATATATATATATATATATATATATATATATATATATATATATATATATATATATATATATATATATATATATATATATATATATATATAAATATATATATATATATATATATATATATATATATATATATATATATATATATATACTATATATATATATATATATATATATATATATATTGTAATCACCATGTTAAACAACATAAACTTTATCGGTACCGGAAAACGAATAGACAGACGAGGATGTGTGGTTACCTCTTTTTAACGCTGACTGTTAAAATCAAAATCAAAAATGAAGGAGGACTAAAAGGGCGAGTCGATTCAAGAACGCGAGAAGATAAAGCAATCAAAAATATAATTGTTAAAAATCGTTGGATTTCCACAAAATTGATTGATCCTCAAAACCGAACGCCCTATTTTCCAACCACCAAGACGAGTTGCTCCTGAAGAAAATGATGAGAACAATGAAGACATAATTAGATCTAGCACTTCCGAGTACGCCAGCCCAGTTGTGTTAGTCAACAAAAAAGACGGTTCTAAAAGACTATGCGTAGATTATAGAAGACTAAATAGGGAAGTTGTGATGGATCGCTATCCTCTCCCCTTAATAGAAGATCTGATAGACCAACTATACCCAAACCAAGTATTTTCAACCCTTGATCTTAAAAATGGATTTTTCCATGTATCAATTGAAGAGGCAAGTCGGCAATTCACAGCTGTTTTTCAAAGATTCGTTAATTTCGTGTTCAGGGTCAAGATGATCTCAATGTGGGAGCAAAAGATGCAATCGAAAACCTGGCAGAAGTGCAAGTTCATCTGCAATGAAATCGAATTTTTAGGATACATAGTGTCTGATGGGAAAATCACGCCATGTCCAGCCAAATCAAATGCAGTCAAGAATTTTCCAGTTGCACAGAATCTTAAGACGACCCAAAGCTACCTAGGATTAACTGGTTATTTTCGAAAGTTCATTCCAGAATATTCAGTGATTGCACGACCCCTTACTGATCTTTTGAATGGAGAATGCCATTCAAAAGATCACTAAGAGATTGTTTAATTAGTTCTCCTATCTTTAGCATTTTCAGACCAAACGCTCAAACCGAGTTACACACGGATGCGTCTTAACATGGTTATGGAGCTATTCTGTTGCAGAAGAGTCGAAAAGACGACACTTTTCATCCCGTTTATTATACTTTAGTAAGAAAACCAAACCCGCCGAAGAGAGATACAGCTCGTACGAATTGGAAGTACTAGCTATAATTGCGGCATTGAAGAAACTTAGAGTGTATGGCCATTAACTTTGGAAGAATTCGATTACGTTTTGGAACACCGTAGTGGTATGAAAATGGGACACGTCGATGCACTTAGCAGATATCCAGCAACTTTAGTAATAGAAGATGAGGTTATGAATCAAATCGAAGAATTAAAAAAGAGGAACGAAAAATTTCAACTCATTAAGAACCTGTTAAAGCATGGACCATATAAGAGTTTCACTGTCAATAGAGGATTATTATTCAAAGACGATAATAAAGGTAATCAACTTATAACCAGAATCCATCGTATTGGACATTTTGGTAAAAAGAAGATGATGGAGATCCTTAAACTCACCGAGAAATGTCAATTAGTTCGATACAATTGTATTGAGTGTATACTAGCTGCTCGTAAATCGGGAAGCAAAAGGGTTTCCTATACCCTCTGCCCAAAAATAAGTCACCGTTTCATTGTTATCATCTAGATTATTTGAGTCCGTTGGCCAGTACAGCAAAAAACTACAAATTTATATTTTCCGTTATAGACGGATTCTCCAAGTTCGTTTGGATTTATCCTGTTAAATCAACGTCCACAGACGAAGTAATCCAGAAATTAGAAGTTGTAACAGATCGGGGTACGGCATTCACATCCAACCAATTTGAAGAGTATTATAAACAGAACAATGTTACCCATACCTTAATCACAACAGGCGTTCCTAGAGGTAATCGTCAAATCGAACGTCTACATTCCATTGTAATACCAATTTTGACGAAACTTTCGAATGAGCAACACGAAAAATGGTATCGTCAAACAAACAGTGTGCAAAGATTTATAAATTGCACTTGGCAGCGGAGTTTAAGCCGAACACCATTCGAAATCATGTTTGGTGTAAAAGTGCGCAACCATGAAGATGTTACAGTAGCAGAAATAATATCTGAGGAAGTGTTGGAGCAATTTATGACGGAGCGGGAAGCAGATCGAAGTAAAGTACGGCATCAAATAACAAAAATCCAAGAAGAACAAAGAAGGACATTCAACCGAAAACGGAAAAGTGCTAAGGAATATGCACTAGGCGATATGGTTGCTATCAAACGCACGCAATTTGGAACTGGCCTGAAATTGAATCCAAAATTTTTGGTGATTGAAGTTGGTCCAAATGAGCGATATAAAGTGGAGAAAGTATACATATATATATATATATATATATATATATATATATATATATATATATATATATATATATATATATATATATATATATATATATATATATATATATATATATATATATATATATATATATATATATATATATATATATATATATATATATATATATATATATAATATATATATATATATATATATATATATATATATATATATATATATACATATATATATATATATGTATATATATATATATATATATATATAAATATATATATATATATATATATATATATATATATATATATATATATATTAAATATTTTATATATATATATATATATATATATATATATATATATATATATATATATATATATATATATATATATGTATATATATGTATATATATATATTAATATATATGTATATATATATATATATATATATATATATATATATATATATATATATATATATATATATATATATATATATATATATATATATATAATATGTATATATATAAATAAATATATATATATATATATATATATATATATATATATATATATATATATATATATATATATATATATATATATATATATATATATATATATATATATATATATATATATATATATATATATATATATATATATATATATATATATATATATATATATATATATATTTATATATAATATATATATATATATATATATATATATATATATATATATATATATATATATATATAAATATATATTTATCTATATATATATATATATATATATATATATATATATATATATATATATATATATATATATATATATATATATATAAATATATATATATATATATATTTATATAATCTAACCACGTAATAGTCAACACGAAATGTCAGAACAATGTGAGGAGCAGATGTACATAGCGATCACCTCCAACTGGTTATAGCAAAATTTTAGACCAATCTAGCAGCTGTTAAACACTCAAAGTCAACTAGGAGGGAAACCAACGCAAACAGATTCAAAGACACGAAAAAAGAGACATCTTCAATCAAACGTTCTAACTAAATCTCGAAATATATGAACCTATCAGTATAGAACAAAAATGGAACCAAACTGAAGAAGTGTACATATCTCAAGAGTACAATGGAAGTACTTGGCTATTATTAATTTAATTGGACACCTTTGATAAGTGAAGACACATAGGAAAAGATTGAGAAACGCTATCGACATAAGCTACAAGTGTACCAGCGAAATACAGCAGAGGCGAAATGCAGATACGAAAAAATAAAGAATTTTGTTATGAATGACTAGAAGAAATATGCGGAAAGCATTCTCAAGGCGGGTAAAGAGGCGTCAGTAATCCAAGTTACCGGCCAAACTACAAACATACCACTTATTAGGGCTGATACTGGTAAAGTACCGAAGATGACGTAACCAAAACCACTGAAACGTTCTGGTCATCAATATCGAAATTAATAAGACACATCCGGTAACGGAACGAAAACTTAAAATTGGTAAGTGCTCTTAAAATTGAGACTGTCGCCGGTTGTAGCTTGCCAAAAATCATCATGCCGGATGACATAAAAAGCGATTGTGTTGGGCGATCCACCTTCAAAGTGCACCAATACGTAAAAATGGTTCGTAGAGTCTCACTTGATTCGCGGGAAGGGCCTCCTAAGACATATATTCTTATTATTATTGAAGTGCTGAACAACAATAAGGCTGCTGGACCAGACATTATAACCGCTGAAGTATTCAAAGGAGAATCATCTTTAGCACACTAACACCAATAATCCAAGAAGGGTGGAATTCTAATAAAATACAACAAAAATGGAAGGAAGGCTTGATAATCGCAATTACCGCAGGGAAGGTGACCTAAGCGAATGCAAAAAATGGCAATATCTCAGAACAACAAAAAAGATACTACTAGCTCAGGCTCATTTTTGACAGAATCTCACCTAGTATTAATGTATAATTAAGAAACGAACAACCTAGGTCTAGACCAAAAGTTAAATTGATCACATCAACTCCATCCGTATCATCAGTGAACAGTCCAGTGAATAGAAATCACGACTGTACTTGCTCCTCATTGATTTCGATAATTAGGAACGCAATATGGTAGACACTTTGTTAAATGGACATCCCAAAAGAATTGATCCCGCTGGTAACCGCGTTCAATATAAAGGCAAACCAAGTGAGAATACTATAACACTCGAGGAGTAAGGCAAGGATGCGTACGCTCACCAATCATATTGGGTAATGTATTGCGAAAATTGAACGTCACATCTCCAACTAGTATACAATGGGGATTTACAGGTAAGCTGAATCATTTGAACTATTCAGATTTTATATACGCCTGCTCACACACACACATGCAGCAGGAAATACAACAGCGCATAAAAAATGTACAAATTGAAGATGCAAACGAACTTGTACCACTTGGCAGCACAATTATGAAAACAGGACATAGAAAAAAAATCAGTCAGACATAGAGACCAAAATCAAGAAACGAAATGGTTTGGCCATACGCCAAGAAAGTTACCAAGTGAGAAAAAAGGGATGCCATTCGATTGAAACTCAAGGGAAAAGGAAAGTATCAATACCAGCGACATGCGCAATTTTCAAAAAGTATGATCGCCTAAAATGCTAAAAAATTGTCGCGGTATGGCTTGGCGTCTAAGCATGTCCTATACGTACATATTGGAGTATATGGCGTGACAAAATGGTTAACTGCTCATCGGATCGGAAGCTGCGATCAGTAGAATCGGCTCGCACCAATTTGCTTTCATCCATATGAATAAATCTAGAGATTTTATATATAGATCTTGAAATAATGGCATCAGATGGCATAAGACTCATTGAGACTATATCGACTGGAATTTGATGAGAACGTACCAATTGTTGGTTCATGTAGTTTTTGGAGCCTTATTAGCTTTTGATAAATTTAATACTAGCCCAACCAAGTTTTCAAGGCTAAGATAGCCCAAATAGGTGGATCGGGGGCAAAACATTCTACCATGAGCAGAACATGACGGAAAACCAAATATCTATACGTTATACGCTTAAGACAACATCTTGATTTCCGCTAACAATAACGGACGCGCCATTTTTTGGATCGGTATGTAAACATTGGTCTTTTGCATTTTATTTGGACTAGTTTTTGAATGCAGCATGGATTAAGTGGCCAAAGCACAACCTGTTACCTTTTCACCGCATTATACCAATTCAAGGATCTAGGGCGGCATAGCCAAGATTGTTCTAGATTTTCAATCTATAGTTGTTTAATAAAAAATCAAACACAAATCACTTTAATAAATTTAACTTTTATTTAATGAGAAATATTTTATTTCATTTCAATTACTGATTTCGACAGATAACAATATAACAAGAAAGAAAAATTTTGGTAATCGCACCCTTTTATAGCGTAAACAACTTAGATGTGTTTGTATCATTTCTATTTGTTGATCACTAAACACGATCCCGTTCATAAATCTATAAACCTTTTTTGTTTTAATATTAGTGCATTTAAATCACAATAATACTTATTCGGGCGGCATACAATTACGTTAATTTTCTTGTCTAACATACTCCCCAGCGTTAAGGGAATTTTGAATTTTATGATTTAAATTGCCTTAACCAATAACTTAGATTAATATTATAATTTTTTTTTTTTTTTTTTTTTTTTCATAATTTAGGTGTTATCTTCGTTGTTGACTGGTAGCTTTATTAGTTTTACCACTGGTCTGATCAATTCTGACTGCTTCGTTTTTATCTTGACTACTCGAACAATACCATCTTGGCCTGGAAACACTGACACAATTCGACCCATCAGCCACCTTAAGGGAGGTAAGTTGTCCTCTTTCACTAAGACGACGTCGTTTATGTTAAATATTGGACCATCTGTACCCCATTTAGTGCGTTGCGTTAGCGTACTTAGATAGTCATTGCGCCAACTCTTCCAAAACCCCTGTACTCGTTGTTGAATCTTTTGCCAGACATTAACTTTGTTAATAGGTAGGTGATCATAGTTCGGCTCCGGAATACCCATTATTGGCTCTCCGATCAAAAAATGTCCTGGAGTTAATGTTTGGAGATCGTCCGTGCTATCATGTAATCGGCACAATGGCCTAGAATTCAAAACTGCCTCGATCTGTGTTACCACGGTAGTCAACTCTTCGAAAGTGAAATTGGCATTATTGGTTACTCTTCTCAGATGGTACTTCACTGATTTCACTGTGGCTTCCCACAGTCTGCCAAAATGTGGTCCACTAGGTGGATTGAATCGGAAAACAATATTATTCTGCAAACAAAAATCGAGAACCTTATTAGAACTTTGTTGTTGAATTAATTGTTTATTTAATAATTTTAGTTCGGAATTGCCGGATACAAAATTAGACCCATTATCACACCAAATTAAAGCGGGTAGCCCACGTCTTGCTACAAATCTGCGGAGTGCGGCAATAAAGGATTCGGTATCTAAACTGCTAACCACTTCCAGATGAACAGCTTTTACTGCTAGGCAGACAAATACAGCTATGTATGCCTTACACATAGGGGCTTTGCGAAGCTTGCTCGTTTTGATGTTAATAGGTCCAGCGTAATCTAAACCACTATTTAGAAATGCTCGATGTTCTGAAACTCTCTCTGTCGGTAAGTCTCCCATTTTTGGATATTCAGAGATAGCATGATGCCGTGTACAAATAACACAAGTTTTAATGAAACGCTTTATATTATTCCTGGCGCCAATCATCCAATATTTGTTGCGAATGTTGTTAAGAACTAGTGATACTCCACCATGTAATAATGCGTGATGTAACTCTTGGATAATTAAATGATTTATTCGATGATCTTTCGGCAATATAATTGGGTGTTTGGATGAATATTTCAGACTCGCATTTTTTAACCGACCGCCTACTCTGAGCACTCCTGCATCGTCCATAAATATATTCAACGATCTTAATTTTGATTTTGATTTTATCGCTGTCTGATTACGCAAACTTGATATTTCATCGTTGAATCTCTGAGATTGTATAGTGCGAAAAATAAGATTTTCGGCTTGAAGTAATTCGTTTATTTGTATAGGTCCACGTTTAAGTCCACCTACTGAAACTCGACAAAACCTTAAAACGTATACCAATGAACACTTGACTTTCAGATATGACGAACATGATTTTATCAGATTGTCGATAAAGGATAATTGTGATATGTTCATACAAACTAGTGTCGCTCTTGTTTCTAAAATTGTAGAATCTAAGTTTCGTAGTGGTAACTTTTGCGATGGCCAACGACTTGATGGTTGTTCCAGCCATGATGGACCTTTCCACCATAATTCCATTTTATATAATTGTGTAGCCGGTAAACCTCTGCTAAGTAGATCCGCAGGGTTTTCTTTGCTAGGTACATAGCGCCATTGTCGAGTTGGAATAATGTCCAAAATATATGAAGTGCGATTCGCTATGAATGATTTCCAACGTCTTGGTATGTCCGAAAGCCAGTGTAGTACGAAAGATGAGTCACACCAAGCCTGCACTTCTATAGGAATATTCGGATATAATACAATTTTAATAAATTTTATCAATTTGGCGAGGATATGTGCACCACACAATTCTAGTCGTGGTAAACTTATTTGTTTTATAGGAGCTACCTTCCCTTTTGAGCATATTATTTGTGTGCTAATATTTCCATCAGTTCCTATTGCCCTCAAATAAGCCACCGCTCCGTACGCTTTCTCTGAAGCGTCGCAAAACGCATGAATTTGAATTGACTTTAGTTTTGCCTGGGAAAATTTATGATACCGTCTTTGAATCGTAATTTTATCTAGATAAACGAGACCTTGGTAAACTGATTGAAATTCGTCATTCAACTTCAACGGTAATGGTGTATCCCAATCTAGGTGTGCTACCCATAATCTTTGAATCATTATTTTAAATATCATAACGATTGGTGCAAGCCATCCAAACGGGTCATAGATTTTAGATATTTCCGATAGTATGGTGCGCTTCGTCCAGTTATTGATTTCTGATAAGTTAATTCGAAATGAGAACATATCTGTGATCGCATTCCATACGATACCAAGTGTTGTTGTTGTTGGGTTTTCTTCGATTAATTTAGGTATCGTTGACATTTCAGCTTGCGAAAACGAATCTAACAGTTGCCTTGAATTTGATCGCCATTTCCGTAATTGAAATCCATGTTGCTCAAGTAATGAGGCAATTTGGGTTTTCAACAACAACGCATCCTCCTCCGTATCTGCTCCCGATAGTAAATCATCTATATAAAAATGGTTTCGTATTGCATTAGATGCGTTCGGATAATCTGTAGAGTTCTCATGTGCTATCTGTTGAAGCGTTCGTACAGCTAAATAAGGTGAACAGTTAACTCCATATGTAATTGTTAATAATTTATAGACGTTAATTGGTTTCATTGGGTCTTCACGCCACAGTATTAACTGATCATTGCAGTTATCATCATTGACCCATATTTGTCGGTACATTTTCTCAATGTCTGCGACAAAAACGACCTGATGACTCCGGAAAGTCAGTAGTATTGTAAATAGATCCGCTTGAATTTTTGGTCCAACGTGAAGAACTTCATTTAACGATATTGCACTAGATGTCTTGCATGATGCATCGAAGACCACTCTTAACTTGGTTGTACTACTACTTTCTTTTATAACACCGTGATGTGGCATAAAATATCGATTATCATTGTCTTTAGGAATTTGCGACCAACAAACCTTTTGCATGTGATTCAAATTGATGTATTCTTGCATAAATTCTGTATATTGTTTTCGAAACTCCGCATTATTCCTAAACTTTCTCTCCATTGCTAGCAAACGGTTCTTTGCATTATTATATGAATCTCCCAGATTTGGCCTAGGAGACATGAATGGTAATTTTAACACGAACCGCTTATTACTATCCTTAACAGTTGTAGAGCTGTATAATCGTTCACATGGGTCATCTGACTCTACTAATTTAACTGGCAAAGGTTCTTCAACCTCCCAAAATCTTTTTAAAATTTCATTTAAATTTTCGTAGTCTATTTTCAACGATTTAACCATCAGCGATGTCTTACGAGCGGCTTGAATTTTTGAATTCATACTACCGGCTACTAACCAACCAACTGCGATTCATACAAGGGTGGTAGTCCAGGGATATATAATCTTTGATTTCCAATGATCTCAAAGAAATGTTCTGCGCCGATCAATATATCTATTGGTCTTGATTCGTTAAACTTCGGATCAGCGAGATGAATATCCTTTAGTTGGTCGTAAGATTGTATTTTAAAACTAGTCTCAGGTAACGTGGACGATATTGATTGTATTATCTGAGACGTGACTGTGATGGTGTAATTAGGTTTGCATTTCGATTGTACAATTACTGTCGTTTTACCTCTAGTAGACCCGACAGTCAAAGAAGCTAGACCGATAATTTTGATATTTGATTTTCTACGTATTAGGCCTAGGCGTTGCATCATTGATTCGGTGATAAAGGAACATTGAGATCCTGAATCAAAGAGTACTCGAGCTTGTACCGTCTCACCACTGCGTGACTTCACATTTACGATAGCTGTGGGTAACATAATGCAAGAAGATTGTAAATAATTATTATTACATAATGATAAATCTTGTGTTGATGTGTGTTCTGGTATTGATTTCTGATCTGTAGAAACCGATTTTTCCTTTTTAGTTGATTGTTCCTGTGATAAGTGTAAGTGTTGACAGATTGGTACTGTTGTTAATTCATTACTTGTTGATTGAAGGTGTTGACTTGTTGGGACTGTTGATTGTTGACTACTTGTTGATTGAAGAATTGATTTTGGGTGTTCGATGAATACTGAATGTGCACTTGTTTGATGGCCTGAATCTACTTTTATTTGTTGATGCAAAAGCGAATGATGTTTTTTCCTACAGATTAGGCATGAAGTTTTCGAATAACATTTTGCTGAATAATGACCCTTCTTTAGACAATTATGACACAATCTCTCTTGATTTACTAATTGAATACGAGCCTCAAAACTACTATTACGAAACGTTGGACACTTGTACAATAAATGTTCCTCCTTGCATGCATAGCATATAATCTTTGAGACTGTATTCGATCCATTTTCCACCAAGAATACTTTCGACGTTGAACCAGAATAACCTTTTCTCTCTTGTATAATACATGATTCTAGGGTATCACATCTTATATTGAGAAATGCTAGAAACTCCGAAAATGTTGGATGAGATTTATTTACGGATTCTCTTGCCCACAACTGTTTGGTATCAAGATCAACCTTTTGTAACAATAAATGGATTAGCCAAGGATCTCTTGTTTCATTCTCCTTCCCAATGCTCCTTAATGCGCGAACGACTTCGTCAGATTGGTCATAGAGGCGACGTAACTCTCTATAGTTACTGCTTTTACAAGGTTTCTGGTCCAGAAATTTTTGAATGAGCCCTGATACAATTGGCTTTGGTTTATTGTACCTCTCTTCCAACTTTTCCCAAGCTTCGTCATAATTTTGATCGGTTACTGTAATATGGCGAATTAGTCCAGCTGCTTCTCCACGTAACAAGCTCTTTAATTGTTGTAGCTTTTGCGACCCCTTCAAGTTGGGATGGAAGTGTACTGCATTCACATATAGATCTCGAAACGATGGCCACATTTGATATTCACCACTAAAAGGTTCAATGTTTACTTTAGGTAGTTTCACAGCTGCGGTGGTATTAAGCGCCTCATAAAATGTCTTTTGTTGCGCAACGAATGATTCCAATGTGTCATTTAACTCTTCGCCATTTCTACTTTTTTTTGAATTTACACCGGTACGTTGATATAATGCATCTTCTAATATCATCCTGGCTTCGTAATATTCAGCATTTATTTTCGCCGTCACTGGTTTATAGTCTGCAAATTCTTCTAACGCGATTTCTGTGTCATGGAAATCCTCATGTAATTTTATTAAATTTGTTAATCGTGGTCGAATAGCGTTTTCCGTTATAGTGTCGTCAATTTTCTTCGCAAAGGCCAGTATTGCATCCATTTGACCTGTTATACGGTTTCGAAGTCTAATATGGCGCTCCATATTTGTTAAGCTTTTTGATTCTTGAGTAACGTAATTTCAATCCAACTACACAACAGTATCACTACACTCCAATTCAATTAAGTATTTAAGATTTTCCGTAAAAATAGTTGTTAATTTGAAAGTTTATTTCTTTAATCACTACAACAACACGATAACTTATGTATTTTATGACTAACCGATTTTGACCACGTTTCAGCAATACGATCGAACAGTTTCGATAAACGACCTTGAGTTTTCCAACAAAAAAAATTTTTTTTTTCTATCCAAAATTTAATACTTTAATTTTCCGCTCAATTAGTAGCGCATATAGAAAATGTGATAAATATATTAAAAATGGCTACTTATCTTAATTGTACTTGTACGTTGATTGAAGTCAATTTAATTGTATCCCGTTGTATCCACGTCTTCAACTCTTCATCTGCATGTACTAATGGCGTTAATTATGCAATCAATCCAAAACTATCACACAGTAATAATGTTTTACTTTATTTTCACTATAGCACAATCGTATCTTTAAATACTGTTTTAATAAGGTATGTGTAATCAACACGAAATTTGAATATGAATTTTTGATACAGTTTTACCATCACATGGTTTCTCGTATACTTAAAAGTCACATGTATTCACTTTACACAACACTATACCAAACTGTCCCGGGTTTCGGCACCAAAAAATGTTCTAGATTTTCAATCTATAGTTGTTTAATAAAAAATCAAACACAAATCACAATAATACTTATTCGGGCGGCATACAATTACGTTAATTTTCTTGTCTAACAAAGATGTCTGCCTTAAGCTTGTTTATGGTTTGAGGCTTGGCGACGTAGCTTTGCTCTTCAAATAACCCCACAAAAATAAGTCTGGATAAATCAAATCTGGAGATTTGGGTGGCCAGTAAATGTCGCCTCTTTTTGATATTAAACGTTAGGTAATTTTCGTTGCAGAAAATTGTTCGATTTGCAGGACGACATGGTATACCGTCTCGTTGCAGCTATCGTAAAGAACATATTTGCGGGCAGACATAATGAGTCAACATCCAAAGATATCGATTTCTATCGACTGTTTTGTTTTCTTTGAAAAAATATGGCCCAATGATAGTTTGGGCATGCAATGGTGTTTCATAGATGTCGTGTCGATGTTCCGTGGCCTAAATGTGGTGTCAAACATCGAGGAACTGTTTGGCCGTATTTCAAGCAACGTGAACAGTCTGACGGCAATATTATTTGTGTTAGTTGGATTTGACGCGGACTTTTTTCCTAGCTCTAGCTCAATTGACCCGTTGTGACACGCCTTCCCAGATGTACACTCTCAGTCCCGGAATCTGTTTGTTCTTCTAATGCAGTTCAAGATATCAGGTATCCTCAAGGTCGTCAATTCAGCATCAAATAAGAAGTTGTGCGTATATAACCCGGCACCAGCTAGATTACAGCATTCTGATCCGTCAGGAAGTTACCAGACGTGCTTCGTCACCATAGTTTCTGAGGGTATGTGGGCAGTTGTGGTCCGGCCTACCTCCCTCCATATTTAACAGTGCCCGAAAGGGCCAAATAGATTGGCTTTGTATTGTAAGCGGGCTGCTGTTTGTGCTGCACACCTTCTGATCCAGAGATCAAGCAGACCTACAGCCATTTAAACAGCTGTAATAGGTGTCGTGTGCATAGGTCCTACAATTCCAAGATAAACAAGTCTTTGAAGGTGGTTAAGAGGTTTTTTCCTACAATCCTCTGATCACTGAAACGTATAGCCAGTATTCACGCGTCTGTGTTTCAGGCTCCATGATTTATCAAATGACTTTAGATTTCCAGAAAATGTTGCATGCTTTGTTGTATTTTTTTTATTATATTTTTGCCAAGTAATCTTTCGATCTAAAAAGACCTCCAGATACTTCCGAAGAGATATGGATCGCGTGAGCTCCAATTTTTGAAAGATTAACGTTTCCAAGAGTTCTGCGTTTGGTGAAAAGAACCATCTCAGTTTTTCTAGGATTGACTGATAGACCCTGGCCACTATACATCAGGCATGGTTGTAAGTTAATCGCAGTTTGTATGCGAGCACATATTACATTCGTATATTCACCTACCAGTATTATGGCGATATTATCAGCATAACTCTGATACAAAAAATCCATTGTCGTTTAGATGAAATAGGATTGAGTTGACCGCAAGACACAAAAGCGGAGACAGATCCCCAACCTGAGGAATCCTTTTCGGGTGGTCACCGTCGTCATATCAATACCTATGGGATATTCTAATGGTGTATTATCCCTGAAATGCCTGTCAACCAATCGACCTAAGCACTTAAGTAGAAAGGAGGACAGGCTGATAGGCCGAAAACTTTTTGCCTGGTCATGTCTAGGCTTGCCATCCTTTTGGATGATCACTACCCCGACTTTTCTCCAAGATCTTGGAATGTACCCCAGAGCCAAACGAGCTCTGAAGATATATTGAAGGTGGCCTAGGATAATTTTCAGTTCTTCCTTTCTGTAGGAAACCCGTGAATATCAAGTCTGGATCTGTTGAACCGTTTTTCCTTGGCCCACCTCAGCTCCTTTTGGTTCATATTTATTGTGACCCAACTTAATCAAAGAAGGGTACAAAACCAAGTGTTTCCAGCCGTGAAACAGACGGCTCATCTTGGCCAAGGTGAAGAAGTGTTTCTTTTGGCTCCCTTTTTTTGGCAAATATGGTCCATAGGTCTTTAGACCCAGGTTTTGATTTACTAGCCCATTCAGAATATCTGAAGTTTCTTTGATCGGGCTTGGGACTAAAACTGTACCCCTTACAAGCCTGCATAGGTCGCAGAACAGGATACACTCCAGCTCAGTACAATCCCAGGGACGTAGAGATGGTACAGCTTCGAGGACCCACATGAGCTTGTGTTTGTCAAGCACACATCGCTTCTGAAGTCCACTTTCTTTAAAACTCAGTTTCGGAATTTCTTTGATCCTGAGCCCTTCTCCCGGTTTCCCTGTGACTTGTAGCCAGAAGACACCTTCTGTATTTTAGTCTGGTTCCTTGGAGAGGACGTGGTTGTGTTCGACATGTTTCTTCTTCCAAGGTCAGAATCGACAAGTGAACGTTTCAGTTTTGGTCGTTTCCGTCGCTGGCATTTTCTGTGGAGAAAAATGGGTCCGTCTGAGCAGAAATGCAATGCACAGATAAAGCTTCGTTAGTTCTTAGACTGGGCCCCCAGCCAGATTGGTTTCCGGCACGGTACGGTTGACACCTTAACCCGGCCTAGTTGTTAAGCGCTGTGTTTTATGCGGATAAAAATGGTTCAACCAATTCATTATTAAGTCTTGGTCGTTGATGAACGGCAAGTTGCCTTACTCTCACAGTCTCATGCAAATAAAATTCGACACCAAACAACGAATAGTGTTGTCAGAAAGTGACTGTTGGTTATGTACACAGATTTGTTATGAGAACAGAAGGAAGTACTTGTCTGTTTGTTTGTTTCTATTTTGGGTGACTGTTGGGCTCAAGTCACTCCCACCTGGACAACACGGTCGAGTCGGCCCATGACTTCTGTACTCCAACAATAGATATGTTCATTTACACCGCACCGATCGTAATCACATGGTGAAAAATCTATGTTGTCCCTATCGGGATTCGAACTCAGCACTCAGCTCTCACCACAGTTCGCACCTCGACCTCGACGACTTCTAAATACATTGATAATCGATTATATGATACCTGCGACTCATATGTCTCAATAAAATCATGTACGACCGCCCGCCATGATCAATGCGCGCACGTACTCACATATGCAGTCGAGAACAATCCATCAACTTAATTTTAATTAATAAAATTTAGATGTTAACTTTAATTTTGGTAAATATCTTCCCGATGCAATAAATTTTAAACGAAATTGCGTTCATTTTTCTTCAACTCTTCTTAGCTGCGCGATCTTTGCTTTCGTTTATTTTGTTAAATTATGCCAAAGATAATAAAGTGGAATAACTGAAATTATTGCTGCTGCTGCTGCTGATCTCTTATACTCGTATATGTGTATGTGAGATATCATCTTTTAATAAAATCTACCGCAAAGGTATATAATTCGCTTACTTTTTCTTAATGTTTTCCTTCTCGACTTATTTTGATTTATAAAAACGAAAAAAAAAATAAGATTTAGTGCGTTTATTGATTTATGATCTTTGAATATATATAAAAGGTACATGCAGATGTACAAAGCAATGCAATACGGTTTCTACTTTAAATGGTAATTTGTATATTTATATACGAGCATAATATATGTATATACATGTGTTGCTTAAGATTGATTACGGCCACCTCAAATTACGGCGAGATACATTTTGGGATGCTGGGCAATATGCAGTCGATTTTCCCAAGCCCCTATATATACACAAAAATTGCCCGCGAGTTCAAGAATCTTATATATATATGAACGTACGGGCAATAATAAACAATCAACGCGATCAGCGATAAGATAATTGGTCCATTATGTCTTCGAACAATCGTAAAACAGCCAATTCGATGACAGTTCCCCAATAATTTTTATTTTGCCTTTTATACATTTAATTCCATTCTCAATTTTATCCTTAAAATCGATCGATTATTTTTTCTTATTTACCTCTCGTTGTTCGTCTTCTTCTTCTTCATCATCTTATATACGTACATATAAGATTTAAAGAGTAATCCGGAGATAAGAAAACATATATTTAAATAAGTACCTATATAGAGCTCCATGTAAGACGAGATACGATGCGGAGGAGAAAAAACATTAATTTGACATGAATAGTTGGTTTGTCAAACTGTTGAATACAAATGTCAATCAAATCAGTGCGCGATCAAATCTCAAACGACATGTAATATAAGAATTGATTTTTTATTTGATATTAAGATAAGATATGTACATTATTTGATGTGATGATGCGACTATAAATGATAGGTGTATGGGATGAACCTCCGAAAATCGAACGATTGTTGTTATTGTGATGTGTGTGTTGGGAAAATTCATAATTATCCGATGAAGTGTTTTGAGACAAAGATTCAAATCATAATCGAGAAGCACGAGGGAGCATCTTAAGTCACATGCTTCTTGAAGGCCTGGAGTTTGCAAGCACTGAATCATTCAGTTAACTAATCAATGTTACCTAGGTAACTCAGTTTCAATTTGATGACGTTATTGAATACCTCGAAACGTTCATTTTCATCTCAACAGGCTCATGATATTCAGTATTTCCTTCTAGAAAGCATCCATCGATGTGTAGGTTTGTCCGATTTAAATATTACACAGATCGAGTCCAAATCAACCTCAGATCGGATTTGTACGATGATTATAAGCTAATGCCAACTAGAAGGTTTTCCAATAAGAGGTTTTATTTTGATATTTAAAAAAACGAGTTTTTTAAGAGAAGAAAGTGAAATGCGAAGCTGTTTGGGGGAATTAAGTTGGCACTATTGGTCAGCTCCGTACCTTGCAGCTTCCACAATTGATTGTGTTACTTCCTCGTGGTGACTATCTGGTAAACACAGCGCTAAGCAACCGGGCCGGGTTAAGGTGTCCACAGTACCGTGCCGCTAACCAAGCTGGCTGGGGGTCCAGTCTAAAACTAGCTTATATCACGTATCTGTTCATCGGATCTCTGCGCAAATGGAAACATTTTTCTCCACCACTCTTGGGAGTATTTATGGATAGTACAAATCTTATGGAGGAGCTTTCGCCTTCTCTAGAAAACATATCTCTGTTGACATCAATGGAACCTTTAACCGGGAAAATGATGCCCCGGTTACTACTTTAGAGACTGACGCAGAACCGTCGGAGGTGCAAGTGGTCAAAAGCTCTTCAAATTAGAAGAAGATCTCGGGATTCCAGCGACGGAAAAGACAAGAAGTGAAACGTTCACTTGTCGATTCTGACGGAAAAACTTCCTCTTTCCTTGCAAAAAGAAACAGACACGACCACGCCCAGGGAATGATAATAAAAAACATAGGGCATCTTCTGGCTTCAAGTCACGGGGGTACCGGGAGAAGGGCACAAGATCAGTAATTGCGCAACTAAGTTTTAAAGAAATTGTACTTTACGAGCGCCGTGTGCTTGCCAAAGACAGGCTCATGAATCTTGATGAGGAACGATGTTCATCATTTTTCGAGCTAATTGTGCTTCTGCAGATCCTTTGGCTTTTGAGAGCTGTGGTTTGTACAACGGCATGCTTAGCATGCGCACTCGCAAACGATAGAACTCTTAAGTGAGTCTTTGAAGCTGTACTGACTCTACATCTCTGGGAGGGAGCTGAGCTGGAGTCTATCCTGTTCTGCAACCTACCCAGGCCTGTAAGCGGCACATTTTTTGTCAGGGCCCGATTCTTAAACCTTCAGATATTCTGAATGGGCTAGAAAATCAAAACCGAGGACTAGACACCAGCAAATAGACCATATTTGTCAAAAAGAGTGAGTCGAAAGGCACACTTCTTCACCTAGGCCTAGATGAGCCATCTGTTCCAAGGCTGGAAGCACTTGATTTTAAACCCTTCTATGTTCTAAATACGGTCACAATAAATGTGACGCAAAAGGAGCTGAGGAGGGTCAAGGAAAAACTATCCTCCACCATCCCAACTGGAGAGAAATGTCTGGTGTACAGTTTACACAGATAAATTTGCAGCATTCTAAGGCGTCGTCCTCTCTCATAGAACGACGCATTAATAACTGCATTACATTACTATCTTAATATGTCTTTTTGATTCAGGAACCGTGGATTCACGGGAACAAAATCAAACGACTCAATCCAGGGACCTCAGGTTCTCTCCTAGTTAGAGACCTAGAGACAGTGTTTTTGTTTGTAATAACAAGAATTACAGACTCCTAAATGAAATAAAGTTAAGGAACAGGCTATTCGACGTGAGGTTCTAGTGATCTCCTCCTACTCAAGAACTTATCAAAGCAATAGAGTACGCGAAACGTAATGAGTTCCCAATCATTGCCGGATGCGATGCAAACTCACATCACGTCTGCTGGGGCAGCACCAATACTGAGAGGGAATTCCCTCTTGGAATACCTATCCGCGTCTGACCTAGTCATCGCAAATGTGGGCCATAGACCTTATTTTTCAACATCCTCAAGGCAAGAAGTAATTGATATTACTCAGCACTGTTTTAGCTCACGCCCTTGAGAATTCCAGATATCTTGGACTTCATTAGAAGAACAAACCGATTCCGGGACTGAGAGTGTACGTCTGACAAGGGATGTCACAATGGGCCAATTGAGCCTGAGTGACTGGGGAAAAAATGCCATTAACATTTGAAAATGCTATCAGCCAAATAGCCATCCCAGATGGTTACACTTACAGCACCATATCCTTTTAATGAAATTTTTCATGACCAATATATCCTCTCTAACTTCACGAATTCCATCTTTAAGGTTTTGAATTGACTGTGGAACATTGGCATAGGCCATATATTAAGGTAAACAAGTCTTAAGATGTTAAATCACAAGATCTCGGTGGTCAATTGTGATCACCTCCCCGAGAAATAACACGGTCAAAAAAATTTTCTTATAAAATTGCGATTGTCTCGTTGCTTGTGTTGCACGTAGCGTCGTCTTGCTGAAAATAAACGTCGTCCACATCAATATCCATGCATCGTAATATGTGCACCGAAAAGTAAGGCTCATTCAAACCCTCAGCACAAAAACCGTACCAAATTTGAAAATTCTGCTTATAAACATATCGTTCGATATGAAAATGAGCCTCATCACTGAAGATGATTATTCGATGCGGATCATTTTGATGCATTTGAATTACCCAATCAGCGAAGATACGACGTTTATGGTGATCAACCGACTTGAGTTCTTGTGTTCTGAACTTTAAAAGCCTAGAGACGTTAGTCTTTATGCTAAATACACTATACGGGCTAAAGCAGCAATATTCTCAGATGTTCTTGAGCGACGCACATGGTTTTGATTTTTCCATCGGAAGTCCGAGTCGTTTCAGAAGGTTAACTTGTATACGGGGGCACTTATTCAGAATTGCTCAGAATTTTATCAGAATTCCAAAGAAATACTTAGATCATGAAGCCCTATACTTCGACACTTTTTATTCAACTACTTAATAATATTTAAGTCAGTACGAAAGTTTATCCATTTGGTATTTAAATGCAGCAGCAAACTGTGACTCGAGTTACAACACTGATAGGATCACAGATCTGAATCACTTCAGAATCACGTTTCTTCTAATGATTGGTAATACAATTGTTTCGATTTTTTGTTTTACATCTCATCATGCCACGGTCTTGAGATCAATTCACGCCATTATCCAAACATTGACATGCTCAAGATGAGATAAAAAATGATTGTGTGTGAGACACATTCGTTGGGCTGACCATCTAAAATGTTCACCAGTACGTATTAATGGATTCTTAATTAGACGAATGGGGCTTCCGTCGTGGTCGTTGTTTCTTTCGTTCCTTCGACTTAGTTCTTAGATTTTATCTTCCCAGAGTTTCGAAGAACGCCTCCTTGCTTTTATCGGTGGTTACCTCTAATTTTTGTTCTATCAAAGACTGATCATATTAACCCCCACTTATATTGGAGAAATAAGCAAAAATACTCTCACTCTCCAGGTAACTCCCCTCACTTTGCCACCATCGTCTCTTCTATTTCGTGGCTTAGTTGCATCATTAGGACCGCTTGTTGGTTCCTTCGCTATTTGTGACGGAGAGCTTTGCCGCACTATATTGATACTTATGAACGGGGAAGTCCTTGCTGAAAAAGTCGGTGCAGCATAAACACTTATTGTTAACTTCCACTGTGAGGACGGTTTATAGCAACACTGTCGTGGACAATGGAATTGCGTTGACATGAAGCGTTACCTTTCTGCATGTCTCGGTGTCACATACGTTTTTCGAGCAATGGCTGGTTCAGATTGATGTGTTGTGGTCGGTAGAATGTCCAATTAATTGTTTCCGGTTTCAGCAGCTCATTGTACACGATTCATTTCTAGTCGCAGAACAGTCGTCTTTCCAAAGCAATTTGGCTGTGCTATGTGGACTTTGATGCTTCGCCAGATGAAAGCTATTATTTTTTTGCCTTTGGGATTTTTAAAAAAATCACTTCTCATCTCCTGTATTTAGGTGCAGGAAATCCTTTTTCAATTTTTCTTATAGCATGTAAACGTTTGGAAATACCTTGGTGAGTAATGCCACTGCAAGTTGATCTTGAGTTGTAATTTTTTAAATATATAAAAGTATATAGGTGTCGTCAGCAAACGTAATCGGTCCTGCTAGGACTGGGCACAGAACGCTGCCTTGAAGGACTCCTGCCCTTACCTCTCTCAATCCAGAATACTCATCTTCTTGTCTTACTGAGACGGCTGAGACTCGGTTACGGCCTTTTATCGCCTTTAATCCATAAGTAGCAGCTAACAACCCTAGTGGCAGCTTGAAACGATCTTTAGAAATTTCTCACATCCGTCATTAGAGGGTTCTGACAGTTCATAATTATTTCTTGACTACCAAATCATTCAACCAGGTAATGATTTGGTTATACTGTTGTACTGCATGTGAATTATCCTTGTTTCCCGTCATAATCCGTACAAATTGCGGTTTTTACTATACCGACAAGTAAGAGCTTAGATTGATTCAAGGAAGAGATATTTGATTAATATCTGGAAGCACCGTGGCTCAAGAAGAGAGCGAGAAACAAATTATTGACTTATGGCTCTGTCTTTTCGAGGTCCGAATAACGTAAATCACCTGCGCATTACATTCCAGAATGGTTCAACCCAGGAGTGGTGCACTCTAACAGTTCGGGTCATAGATGTTTTGATTAACATCACCGATCGTAATTAGAAGACTTAATATAGTTCAGTCAGCCTTATGAATCAAAACTCGAGAGAACAAAACCCTTGATTTGTTTTTTTAAACTTAACGGGTTTAACACAAGAGTTGCAGTGGGAAGTCCTATGAACTAGTAGATTATAGAATGGAAGAAGAGTTGATCTAATCAATGAGCGTTTCTTGATAATTGTTTATGCGGTCTATCTGACATAACCGAGACCAGGCTATAATTGTTCCTGTAAAATCAAGGTACAGATTGAGGTTTCTGGGAAAGACTAGACTTCATTAGAGTAATAATAAATTGGGCTGGCACACAGCCATATAAGTTATAATTGGCAAATTTTGGCCAATAAAGTGAGGAGACTATGGTTGGACAGACAACAATAAATAGTCCAACGGTAATTTAACGTGTTTTGAGTTTCCATTATTAAGTGTTCCACAAATCACCCATATGGAATTTTGCACTATTTTGCAGGAGCCAGACATATACTATAAAAAAAACACTTACTTAAGTCCGCGTATAGGAACGCTTCAGTAACTATTTGTATCGCGATAGCTGGCAAGGCGAATTAAACTGGCCCCTTTTGAAGTCTTTTCGCCCTATTATTTGAACTTTTTATCAATTGCCGATGTATAAGGGACCAATACTTAAATTCTTGTCAGCTGTCGCTATAAAAATTGTCAAACTTTATGTTAGACTTCAGAAATTCTAGCTTTAGAGTTTGTGGTGGTCTTACCCCAGCTACTCGAACGCTTTCGTGATAATTACAAGACAGATGGTATTCGACATGGTTATAGACAGGCTATTGCTCTAATTTAACTACATTACATTATTTCAGATGGTTTGTCCATCGAGAGGTATATGGGTCTCACCAATCGGTAATCCACTGATATTTGTCGGAAAGCAAAACACTTTATTAATCCAAATTTAAGACGAACTAGATATTAACTTGCGCCCTAAAAAGGAACGACTTCAGAATGCTGTTATCGATTCTTTCTGTTCATGATGACAGTCTTATGTAGGATCAATTCTGCAAAGCCAGTAAGTCCTTCCAGAATAAAAATTCGTACGATGGTCTGGTTCGGAATGACTCACGAGGAATTTTTAAGTAATTTAAAACAAACAAGTCTAAGATAATTACTCAAAGTACGATGTAACCTGTGTATTAGATCTTGGAGATTGTCTATAGTTGGGCAAACGGTGTATGTAAGACAACATCCGAGTAGTGTCTGATTATGGCTTAAACCATTTATGGCATAACGCAAACATTTATGGCAATCAACTATATCCGGACACTACCCGATATGATCGTCAACGAGTATTATTCTGAGTCAGTGTAGCTGCCACTATAAAAACGCTTACTCCAATTTTGGTTCGTAATCATCGTTTAGCAGAGATCTGCTATAGTGGATAAGTTCGAATCTAACTCGATGTTCATATCCTATTGAGACAACACACCGGCAAAAATATCGCAGTCCTAAGTGCTTCAATTCAAAATGAGTCGATTCCACGTCGCTTAGAGGAATTGATAATCCCATAAAACACATATTGAGAATTCCAAGAAACTCAATGATCTATAAGTGGAGACCATGTGTCACAAGACTATACATTGCTACACAGTGAAGATGACATCGGAAATCTTGAAGTTAAATTTATAACTGGGCTGCAGGGAACAAAGACTGTGTTGGACTTCAAAGCAGTCAAAAATCAAATGTGTAAGCTTCGCTTACAAATGAGATTAGCCAACCTGTCAATTGTTTGCGGACGCAAGCACTGATGTTAGCCAACCCCAGGATAAAGACTCATTTTACAATAATTTGGATAATATGATGGTCTGTATACCTGAGCACAGTGTCAGATTGGTGATTGGAGACTTTAAGGCTTCAAATCTCGAACCACTGTCATTCAGGACCGGGATAGAAACCTCTGTGTTAATATCGATGCGATGGTCGATATACTTAATGTTCCACATGTATCGCAAGCTGTATCTGAATACCCTCAAATACAAATCGCAGAGATCATTGAGGGTCCATCCTATGAGGAATTCACAATGGCCATACAGAGACTTAAGAAAAATCATTCACCAGGAATTGATTGCGTTTATTTAGAGCTCTTGATATTCGGAAGGCTAATTTTGTGGAACTGTCTCTTCGACCTTGTGCGATTAATATGGCGAAATGAATTTATGCCTTAAGGATGAAAAGTGGCCGCGTTATGCACAATATTCAAGAAGGGTAATCACTTGAAACGTGAGAACCTTTGCACAGAAAACAGGTTACTGCCATACATTATTTTAGTGACTACCAAGAAGGATTCCATCCAAATCGGTCAGCTACTTATCAAGTGTTTTCGCTACGCATGATTCTTTCCAAGTACTACGAAACATCTGCGATGCACACCGGCTACTCCTAGATTTTAAGCATGCCTATGACTCGATAAATCGAGAGAGAACTATGGTCAGACATACCAAAGAAATACATACAGGGCTTCCGCCGGGAAGGTATACTACTTTGTTTTGCCGCCATTTTGGTAAACAGTACTGACAGTTCATATTTGGCAATCGTGAAGTAAACACGTGGCAAATTTATTATGGATAAATATTCGAACGTGTTTTAATCGTTAAAACATTTTATCAAAATCGATTACTGTGACGATGAGAAAGTTACGTGAAATTTTTGGGAGAAACAACGTGCCAATCATTTCGAAAAAAAGGGTCTGTAGGTGATAGGCCCTAGCATGGACCACAACGTACTGCAAGATCGGCTGATAACATTACTGCTGCTCAAGAAAGGGTTCAAAACAATCCATCAACCTCAATTCGACGCCGTGCTCAGGAGCTTGGTCTTCAAAGAACAAGTTTGGCCACAATTTTGCACAAGATCTTGCATTTGTTTCCATTTAAGATTCAGTTGATACAAGAGCTTCTTCCACAAGACCATTAACGCTGCCGTACATATACCAATAGGATGTTACAGCTCACCCATGACAACCCCGATTTTCATGAAAAAATCATAATGAGTGACGAAGCTCATTTTCATTTGAATGTATTTGTGAATAAACAGAATAGTCGGTTCTGGGCAAAGGAAAACCCTCAAATTATTCATCAGTCACCTTAACATCCATTAAAAGTGACAGTCTGGTGTGCAATTTGGCCAGGAGAAATCAGTGGACCTTACTTCTTTGAAAATGAAAACGCCGTAACGGTATTGGATTAAACGGCAACGGAGTAAAAGAGACACTGGATCCACTGCAAAATTGTTCAGCTTCCGTCTCAAAATCAACGAGTCCTAAACTTAAGTAGTGGTAGCCACACGCTTGAAGTCTTTATATCCTTTATCCACGTCGATTCTTTTCAATCACGAGATCAGGAATTAAATGCAAATCAGGTATTCGTGCATGAAACCAAAAAAATCGAGTACGCTGGCTCGGTTACGTTCTGTGACATCTTCTAATTGTTTACAACCGTTTATGAAGAGCATACTCGTAAACTA
Organism: Tipula lateralis; assembly: GCA_963932295.1. Lineage (NCBI taxonomy): Eukaryota > Metazoa > Arthropoda > Insecta > Diptera > Tipulidae > Tipula > Tipula lateralis. The sequence goes on along the minus strand of OZ010736.1, from coordinate 59,944,709 downwards.
AACCGATGGAGTCAGATTGTTGACACGGTACGGGCCAAAAATGGCCTCAAAACCCCGTTTAAAATACTTCGAGTCTGCTGGATGGGACCGACAAGCACGAAAGGTCACCAATGATAAATCTTAAATCTTGCTCAGGTATGGACCCCATCAACGTCATTCAGTGCCAGAATCTACATACACGGATTCTTAAGCAAAGGTTCGGTGTGATCTTGCCAGTATCCACACAATCTTTTAGACAGCATACAGCGAATCTTTACCATCTTCATCACTCGACCATATCGATGAAAGGCCAAGCAAGGTATAATTTATGTCGGAATAATTCCCATAATTAAATATGGAAAAAAAAAATTTTGTCAACACATTAAACGTCTTAAGAAAATCAATTAACGTTTAACATAAGTATCGTTCGCGTACGACCGACATAAAACTCGCATAAACGAGCATAACACAAAATTTGCATGCCTAGAAAATATTTTTTATGTTAAATATTTTTTTTGTTTTTTATGTTTGCGTTCATGTTAAGTTTATGTGGTTTCATTTGTTTTTTTTTTTTTTTAAGATGAAAATCTTAACACTGCAAAAAAACAAATATGTGATTAATTTAATTACCAATTTTACAGAAGAAATACAATAATAGTTTGTTGTTGGATTGGTACAGGGGGGAGGGGATGGAATTGGTAAAACGAAAATTGAATTTGCAATCAAACAAACATAAAAATAAGAAATAAAATTCTTATATCGGACTTAAACATATGTAATTGAATTTTTTTTTCTTGTAGCAACAGTACATGCATAATGTTGCAGAACCGTTTTATTTTATATATCGAGATGGTTCGTGGCATGGAATAAAAAAAAAACAAAGATATATAAATGTGTGCATATACGTTGCTTATGAATATAAAACCTACTTATGTTTTCTTAACTGCCGATATTGTCTTAACACCGTTGAGGATGTATTTCAGTATGTTCATATCACACTAGAGTCTGTAATCTGATATTTCATTGAGTGTATAGTGCATATACTCCATTTATCTAGGTCCCGATCAACTCTTAACTATCTTATAACCTAAAGTTAATCTGGTGCCTTAACCCGATGGTGTGTGCTCTCTACAATCTGTTTCGGGGCTCGAGGCACTTCCAAATCTTTCGCGGTTCGCTTATTTACGTCCTTACCTTACGCCATTACAGTCAAATCGACGACGTACGGCTATAGGTCCGATTTACGTAGAACCATCTGCACATTGCATAGCTCCATGACAGCCTATAGTACTGACATGGAAGATGGGTTGGTCCATGAATTCTGCACTCCAACAGGGAACATAGATGTGTTAACACCGTTGCATAAGTATTTCAGTATGTTAGTATCACACTTGAGTCTAGATGCCTAGGTGCACTAAGAGTGTGGCTTTCGGACAACATCCGATGACGCGACACTTGTTATTGCAGGAATGGTTGTCGACGCTGTGATAACTGTGCAGCATGTAAGGAACCTAGAATCAAAACGCGAGGACAAATGCAGAAATAGAACGTGGGAATACCGATGGAACGGATAGCTATATAGCGGGATTGGTTCCACAGACAAACGAAGTAACAAGTTCATCATGGTCGTAATATACTAGTTCATGAAGTGGTGGGTAGCTTACAAAGTACCAAACCAAGACGGAGTAACAGTAGCTATTGTATTGGTTAACGAGTGAGTTGGCCGATATGGAGTGACATTGGAACTGAGAATCACAACTAATAGCTTAAGTGTACAGAACACTTCTCATTAGGAAAAATTGTACAACTCTTATGAGTCCACCGTCAGATGGCATGATGGAGTGCTTTCAAGAGGAGTTACATCTGGCGAAAGTGGTAGATTCCGATGCACCAAAGCGAGATGAACGACTTCCATTGTTCTTAATGGGATATCGTAGCATAGAACACGATACCACGGGAGAACGCCAGCCAATGTAATGTTCGGAAGGGAGATACATTTACCTAGCGATTAAGAATTTGGAATACCTGGAATTGGATCCATAACCTAGTCCGGAGTCACATCAAGGTAGCCAACGACAGGATGAAGACGTGCTACGACATCAACGCTAGTATTGAAGGGCTCCACGAAAAAGAACTGGTGTGGTTTTATAACCCGAAGAGCGTGAATTGAATGTCACCGAAGCTATGCACAATCAGATCGAATTATTATTAACCGGAATGTATGTACCACTACATCCTTTTTTGCGATTAGAATGGAAAAATCGAGAATCCCACTGATTTTTATAAAAGCAGTGCTGTATTACCGTATCGGACAAGTTTCATTTTAGCCAGTGAAGTTTTAAAGTGTTTAAGTAGTGAAGTGAAGACTATAGTGTTACAGCTTCCTACCAGTGGGTGTATGTGAAGTTGCCCAAAAATCAACCTATGGCAACACTTAAACTTTAGTATCATATTTTAGTGTCAGACCAAATCAATATATCATGATAGCGATATGGGAACTGTCAGCCCAAAATATAGTACCAGGATAGTAAAAATCTAGATAAACACAAAATTTTCAACCGAAATAAGTTAAAAGTATTCATCGTTCAAAAGTCAATATTTTTTATATTTCCGGTCCTAATCGTCACCAGTGCAAAGTATAAGACGGTTGTCATGAGCATCTCATTTATGACCATACTGGCCCATTTATAGTGTTTGCACAAAATGTTCGCTTCATTTCAATGTATGAAAATATTTTCAGTTTTGGACATTGGTCTCGCTATAGTTTTTTGATAGTTCTGGTGTGTATCATTACAAGTGCAAAGTATTAGACGATTGCCATAAGGATCTCATAGCCATAATGGCCCATTTATAGCTATTTCACAAAATATTCGCATCATTTCAATATATGTAATTATTCTCAGTTTTGGACTTCGGTCTCGCTATCGAACTACTTGCAATAGAAAGTAAGAAATGGTATTTATACCGAGAACAACTAGAAAGTAGAGCATCAGAAGGCATTGCAACAGTGACAGAATGGCAAAGGAGCTGGAATAGCTCGGAAAAAGGCCGGTGTACCTATCGTATGAAACCATCAATCGAAAAGTGGATAAATTACTACCTGACACATAGGTTAGGTTGCTATGTGGGCATTTTGGTACATACCTTTACAGATTTAAACATGCCGACACTCCAGGATTTCCTGCATGCTAAAGATCACAAGAAGATGTGGAACATATATTTTCTTTTAATCCCCACGGTTCGAGGCAACTCGGAGAGAATTCTCGAATGTCGTCGGGCAGCGGCCAACACCCGAAAATATAGTAGACCTAATGATTAAAAGTGGAATGCTGTGAGCTACATGGCAGCAGTAGTACTCAAGGAGCTGAGGTGCTAGGAGCGTGCTAGAGAAGAATATCATACTGTGACTAGATACTGGTGGCGATCTCAATCTTAGGTTGAGACGCTGAGAAAAATAAAGAGTTTAATAACTGTCACCTCCATGCGAATTAATGACTAACGATAGTTCCGAAGGTGAATTAGTGTGTGTGTAGATTTAAATGGTAAAAATGCGTCACTGTTGCTGATATGTTTGCCCATCGTCTTCTTGAAGATTTCCTTATTTTACTCATCACAAAAAAAAAAAAAAAAACTAGGGTCTGTAATCTGATATTTCATAGAGTGTGTGCGTCTCCGAACCATATATCTAGGTCCCGATCAATACTTCACCATCCATGAACGTCACGTTAATCTGGTGCCTTAACCCTGTGTGCCTTAATCCGGTGTGTGAGTGCAGCAAGTGAAAGAACGTGTAAATAAAACCGTGTCTTAAATTTATTTGAAAGTCATCGGTTTGCAAGTGCAAGTCGTGGATGTGGATCTAAATCTTCAATCATTTGAGCAACAGTCGGTGTCATCAATCCTATACAGGGTGGTGTAAAATCATCTGAGTAGTGAATATACGCACGCAAAGAGCTCATCTACATACATATATCAAAACACAGTTGAATAAGAATCCCAGCTGGCAGCTGATAATTCAAAGCATGAGCCATTGGATGTCACAAGTCCTGGCATTTTTACCGATGGTACTAATGAATACCGGAAATGTACCCATACTTCTCTTCGAGGTAATGATACCTCAATAATTTACCTCACACTGATGAGCAGTAATCTGACCTACAAAGGAATAACACTGAGAGTAAGAGACCTATATTCACACTGAGACTGTATGGTATAACCTGTTAGAACGAAGGCTGGGAAAGAACTAAAGTATAGAAACAAGAGAGAGCCAATGGGTTGGAAGTCTAAGGCGTCTAAAGCGATTGGCAAGAACATCTTTCATCTTATGATGGAGAAGGTTGTTCTTGTCTGAACAGCCAATCATAAAGCTACTCAGCTCATGAGCTATATCACAAGCATCTGTGATACAGCAATGCCTAGACGAATAGTGGGCCGGATGATAAGCATTTTCTTCTGACGAAATTTTGGAGTTATTCTGTAAGTGTTTCAAAGCTCGAAAAATATCAACGAGCCAGTCATTTGAAAAACTCTACTCTGTGGTTAACCTATATAGTGACGCTAGATCAGAACTCAAGGATGCCATCAAATTAAGTAAGTGAAATTTCATCAATGGATTGTGCGAAGAAATCGATCGTGGGGTAAACGATACCAATTAGTGATGAAAAAATTTAGAAGTAGTCATAGAACTGCTACTAATAGAAGGCAAGGCTCCGAAAGAATCTTTGACTTATCGTTCAATATTTTTGTTAGACACAGTAGGAAAAATCGTCGAACGGATTGCATGCGGCTTACTATTGACAAGGGCCGGCGACATAGCAGAACACCAACATAGTTCAGAAACATGAGTTCGTCAGTGGACGCGATTTAATGTAGGGTAGATACGAACAATGGTTAACTGGCCTTGAGTTAACAGAACATAAGACAGAGACAGCCCTATCACTATGGAGAAGAACTATGGAGAGCAGAGTAACCCAACTGGCCATTAGGTATATATAGAGATTATGAGTGCCTAATACGGAAGGAGTTTAACAAAGCAGAAGAGCTGTGCTAACTAGCGTAGCTAGATTCAACCTGGTGTATGGCATAAAATTGGGCCAATGCCGTATGACAAAAGACGTGTAGGAAATGATTGGGATCTGTTCAAAGATTAAGTACATTAAGAATATGACCGACTGATTGAAATAATCTCAGGCATATACGACCGCATTGATATGGTGTAACTCGTGTTCCAACAGATTTAGTAGATTACAGAACTGTCCATTGTGGCGTGATGATCATTGTATTTGTGAAGAATAACGGATTCGTGTTTGATTGCCACCGCCACAAATTTTTCACAATTATCCTTACAAACTAGGACAATAACCAGATTCCAGAAGTTCAAGTCTGAAATCAGAAAACTGTTAATCTGTCAGCTTACAGTATTGCCAATAGGCTTCCATTCTCAACGTCAACAACAAGCCTTTATACAGAAGACATGAGCCAGTTGCTCATCTGCTTCATTTGAATGAATTCAGATACCTTAAGGAGTACGCTCTGTTGCGTCTCATTACTCGTAGATTAAGGAATTTCCATTCAGGAGTTTTCTTATGGGATTAAATTTACGGATCTTCTTCTCACCAGTCGCCATTGTACTCCCAAAGGACCGTCCTATATCTGATGACTCGTTTACCGGACCTATAATTCCCGTACCATCTAAAAGGATGTTGTGCCTTTCACTTCACATCGGAAAACTCCCCATCTCGATACCTCTTATCCTTCGGTTTGGATTATGACAAAAACGTTTATTGGAGATCTTTCCATCGATGACTTTTCTCACTTTCTGCTTTTTTCTCTAGCGAGCTTTCCTGCATGGAGCTTCATGCTCAGTTTTAATAACGAGCACATCTATTCTTAAAGCAAGATCTTTGGCCTCTCTGCTAGTTTTTTTTATATAAGGAGGGGGCTATACGTTTTTGTAGCAACTCCGACCTGCTTTACGTCAGGAATCTATAAGAGGAGGAACTCACTCAGTGTACTCCAATGTACTCGGAATATCCTGTCCGTCTTATCCATTCCATCCTCCATCGCAGGTGTATCCTTGTTGTTCAAAAGGCTCATCGCTGCTATCTCCACAATAGATGACCATCTTAATTTTTTAAGTTTGGCTGTACGACTGTTACTGAAATGCTAACTAAAATGGGAGGTCACTGGAACTTATAGTCTGGAACTTAGAATTTTAGAGACTAATCATTCATACTTCTGCCTGTTCTGCCTGTAGATTAGACGATTTGTTTCAGGTTAACTTCATCAGCGCTGTACATTTAGCTTATAGGTGGCACCTCAGAAACAGTTGCCATCGTGAGGCGATTGAAGGACATTGAATTCTTAAAGACCTTTAATCACACTTTAGTCAAACCCAATCTATCTCTGGCGTTATTGATCCTATTAGGCTTTCACTCCTATTGTCGCAAAATCTTTTTCCCACCTTCAAAAAGATTGCCAGTTGCTCATGTCTTCTGTATTAGGAGAACGCTCATTACTCGTATGCCGTATAAGGCTTTTCCTTTCTGGAGAGTTCTTATGGGAGTATACTTACAGATCTTATTCTCACCAGTCGCCAGAGATCTCGAAGCCAAATATAAATTTGAGTTTCTGACCTTTTGAGTTCTCTTTTTGAGTTACTCGGCAAATATGTACATAGGCTATAAACAGTATACAAAAGACTACTGTGCCTTTCACTACAACTCTTAAAACTATCCACCTCATTAAACTCTCCACCTCGTTAAACTCTCCACCTCGATACCTCTTATCCTTTGATTTGTATTATGACAAAGTCGTATATTGGCAGCTCTCTTCTATCTGAGAACGTATCAACTTGATTTGTATTTGGGGCGATTCATCTTCTCTGTTGCGCTCCTCTTGCAATACTTTTACTAGAATGTTTTCCTTAAAATTATGCACTGCGTATAAGGATTCTTTCTGGAAATGCTACCCAGAGAGCCTTAATATCTGAGATTTTTAAATCGATGACTTTTCTCATCTTCAGTTTTTTTTCTCCACCGGGATTGGTTTTTCCTGAACAGTTTGAATAACGAGCACATCTTTTCTCAAAGAAAGATGTTTGGTCCTCCTCTCTGCTAGTTTTTTATATAAGGAGGAGCTATACCGTTTTGTAGCAACTCCATACTCTTTCACGTCAGGAACCTATAAGAGGAGACTTTCATTCAGTGTACTCGAAGGATCCTGTCCATCTTATCCATTCCGTCTTCCATCGCAGGTGTATCATTGTTGTCCAAAAAGGCTCATCGTTGTTTTCTCCACCACAGATGGAGCTCCGCTCTCCATAGGGTGATCCACCAGTCATACCGTGTATCAGACATCACTGGAACTTATAGTCTGAATCTTAGAGACTAATCATTCTTACTTCTGCCAGTTTTATTGTAGATAAGACGATTTGTTTCAGGTTAACTTCATCAGCGCTGTACATTTAGTTTAAAGGTATCACCCCAGATACAGTTGTCATCGTGAGGCGCTTCAAGGACATTAAATCCTTAATGATCATTCATACCTTTAATCACAGCCACATAATCAACAAAGCGGTTTGGTCCGACACTTTACAATCCTACCGATCATCTCATACCCAATCCATCTCTGGCGTTATTGATCCTTTTGGGCTGTCACTTTCACTGTCGCAAACCCTTTTTTCCCACCTGTGTTGTCAACTCTTTAATAAGATTGCCAGGTGCTAATGTAATTTGTATTAGGGGAGCGCTCTGTTGCATTTCATTACGTCTTATATCTGATGACTCGTTTACTGGGCCTATAATTCCCATACCATCTCGAAGTCAAATATAAAATTGAGTTTCTGACCTTTTGAGTTCTCGGCAAACACATGATTTCCTGTCTAGACCGAACAATGTACATTTCTATCCATAAAGCAAAATGTTTGGCCTCCTTCCTGGTAATTTGTTTTGTATAAGGAGGCTGCTATACCTTTTTGTGGTCAGTCCGTACACCTTATCGTCTCGGACCTTTATGAGGAAACTCTTAGATAGTGTACTGCAAGTAACTCGACTGACTATTAATTTCGTCTTTCACCGCAAGTGTATCAGTGTTCCTCAAAAGGCATCTTATCTGAGAAGGTAAAAAATATTTGACCTGGGGCAATTCACCTGATCTGACCATTACCTGTTGTGCCGCTTTCCACGACAGAATTTCAACAAAACAAGTCTTCTTAAAAGTGTCTCTCCCGTTGCAATACTCTCACTAGAATACTCTCACTTTCCTTAAAATATTGCACTGTATAGAGATTCTTTCTGGAAATGCGTCCGGAAGGATTTGAATCAGAGCCTTAATATTTAAAATCTTTCCTTCGATAACTTTTCTCACCTTCGGTTTTTTCCCAAGCGGATCGATTTTTTTCCTACATAGAGCGAATAATGGCCGCTTCTTTCCTTAAAACAAACTCTTTGGCTTCTTGCCGGGTGCATTGTTTTGTATAAGGAGACTGATGGGCTTTTTTGTGGCCACTCCGTACAAGTCGTAGAAGGTGGTTCCTCCGTAAGGAACCTTTTAGAGGAGACTCTCATTCAGTGTACTCCAAGGAACCAGTCCGTCTACTAATTCCGTCTTTCACCGCCAGTGTATCATTGTTCACGAAAAGACCAAGATGTTTATCGTTGCTATCTCTACAATAAATAGGGTATCTGTTCTCCATATGGTGATCCACCAGTCATTCTCTGACCATCCTATTTTTAAAGGGTCATTTAATTTTTATTTTGTTAAGTATCCAGGGTTGGCTGTAAGAAATACTGGAGGTCACTAATTGAGAGCTAATTAATACTGGAGGTTTTTGCCTGTTCCTTTCTATAGAGCCGACGATTTGTTTGAGGTTAGCTTCATCATCGCTATACATTTATTTTAGGACATAACCACCGCAGTGGATCGGGCCCACACTTTACAACCTTACCAAATCCATCTCTGTTACTATTAATCCACGAACAGATTATGAATTACATGCAGCGCATCAATAATATACTCGTTTGTCTAATAACATTTTCGGTTAAGTGTTTAGTTTGGCAAACACTATATTTACCAAAGTGGAACACAAGAAGGTGCACAAAATGTGGAACGAAGACAAGAAGAAATTCAAATCTATTTTGGCTCCATGGAAATGGTTTTTATTTTCTCTCTATCCAGCGTAACTCTACTCGTCCCAGCTTCCATACGTTGACGATGATGATGACGATGATGTAGAATAAATTGTATGTAAGGTAACATTAGGATACGGATGAAGGTAAAATTCTAGATGAAGTCTGTTTTTTGTGAGTTATATTCTTTGTCTGTATGTGAATGTGTGTGATGGTGTTTGTGTGTGTGTGTGTGTGTCTATTCCTATTTTTAATATTGAAGAAACGAGACGAGAAAAGGATATTCGAGTTTTTTTCCTTCTGCAAATTGAACGAATGTTACATGAACGTAATGAAACGGATGTGGACGGATAACTCTTTAGTTTTTTGTTAGGTTTATCACTATACATATAGACTTCATGTACATACATACACATTTTGAATTATAAAGACGACGTTCAGAACCATGTATGTATATATTCACATTGGGTGGGTGGTGCGGCAATGGTGGCGGTGGTGGTTGATGTTAAACTATTTTGTTGTTTGTGTGATTTTGTATATAGGTATGCGGTACACTGAATATAGTTTATATTAGTGTGTGGTATCAAACCCCAATATTATGCACACATACATGTTCAACAAACAATAGTTTATGTGTAGGTTTGCTTATCATAAGGAAAAATAATCCGAATGAAAATTTTTGTTTTCCATTCCGATGAGATTAAATGATTTTTCTGTTGATTTAATTAAATTAGAGGTATTCGCAAAAGGTCTCTAAAGGTCAACATTCAACAAAGGTAAATCCACTGTTTGAGACCTCGAAATATTTTGGCAACTGGATAATATCAACATCTCGCCACAAACTAAGGGTTGTATTCGACGGCTAAACAAAGTTGAGTTGTGGCCACTCTCTAAATGACAACCTACTAACTGGCCCAAAATTGCAACAGAATCTCGTCAACATACTGCTCAGATTTAGGGAGAATAGTATAGCGATTTCCGCTGATATGGAGAAAATATTCCGACAGATTTGGATTCAAAAATCGAACAGAGATTGTCAAAGAATTGTTTGCAGGCAAAATGAATCGAATATTATTCCTCACTTCGTTTATGCACTGTTACATACTGAACAACTCCAGCGTCATTCCTGGCAGTCCAATTCATTCAGCAAATGGTTTCTGATCACGGAAGTAATTATCCAATAGCTGCGCCTAGACTAAGCCAAGATCTTTAGGGATGATTTGCTTTCTGGAACTAATAATATAGATCAGGCAGCCAAAATGAACAATCAGCCGAACGGTATATCTAAAGAAGGAGGTTTCCATATAAGATTTGGATGGCAAGAGCTTCTGAATTATATACCACTGGAACTCCAGGAGACCAAACCCTTACAATTTGATAACGAATCATTTAGGATAAAAACACTTGGCCTAACTTGGAATCCAAAAGATGATACATTCAAGGTCCATCTTGATGAATACCGAAAGGCACCCAAACGCACAATCCTGTCAGAAGCTGTAAGGTTTATTTGACCCGTTGGGAAGGTTGTCGCCTACCACGATCCTGATAAAAATTGTAATCCAATGCCTGTGGTGACAAAACCTTGGTTGAGGTGAACTTCTTCGGAGCAAAATTAAAAAAAGCTGGTGGAATTTCTATCTACATCCACAGATGCAAAAATCATCGTACTTCATGCGTTTTGTGGCGCTTCTGAATTAGCTTACTTAAGACTGGAACTGTGTGGAGCCTATCTGCTAGGTGAGTAAGTGAAACTTGTAAAAGAATCACTGACAATAAATTTTGAGTACGCGTGAACCGATTCTTAGATCGTTCTAGCTTGGTTGTCAGAGCATCCCAGAAAATCGCAAACATTCATTACGAATCGAACGTCACAAGTTTTTGGAAGATATGCCACGCGAATATTGGAACCACATTTCTTGAAAGGACAACCCATCGGGCTGTTCGACTAGAGACATACCGTCATCAAAACTTGTTGATAACAAACTATGGTGGCAAGGCCTGCATTGGTTACAAGTTCATCACACTACCTGGCCTTCCTCATCAACACATGACTTACAGCTTAGTGAAAGTGTTTGCAATGATGGAATACGAGCTAAAGCTGTTCCTTATGCAAACAGTAATGGAGATATTTGTGTCGAAAAAGTATATTTTAGGATTAAAATGGACCAAATGGCACAGTCGTTAAAACTGCGGCAGTTAGGGCTGGAATTACCGTGTTCGAAAACATTTTTTTCACCATAATCCGATTACGATCGGTGGTGTAACTGAACACATCCGTGACCCTCTGTTGAGTTAAGAAACCATAAGCCCAACCCATCTTCCATTTCAGTTCTATAGGCTGGGTGACGGAGTGCAAAAAAATTGCATTGAGTCGACCAGCTGCTCAAAATAGCTGATATTGGGAAGACGTACCAAAAAATGTCGCCACGTGTCGATTTTCGTTAAGAAACTTTCTTATCACGCTGGGGTCTTGGGTTCGATTCTTGACATTCACAAAGTGTGCAAAAGCATTCGTTAAGATGTCCAACTACAATGTGCATCAATACGTTTAAATGGTTTGCAAAGTGTCAGTGTGGTTTACGGTAAATGTTGACCTCTCCAAGCCAGATATTTTCTCTCAGTATTCCGTTAAGAAGGTAACCTATACTGATGCAGTGAAATAATAAGTACTGCAAATCGTAATTTAAAGTACGTCCGTTGTACTGATATCATCGATGTTGACGATTTGTAGAATGGTTTTCGACAGAATGGCAACTGAAATGTGAAGAGTATAAACCTATCTGATCTCTGATGACCTATACCAATGCCGTAGGCGTGTATGTAAACTCGAATGGTTAAAGTTGCAGTAATTGGTTCAGAAGGTACTGTGTTCGAATCTCAATAGAAGTCCTTCACAACCTCCAGGTTTTTTCTCAGACTCGTAGAATGTTTGGGCTAAAATCTTAACTATTGGTCTTATATTCCAGACTGCAACAAGCTTATATTCCAGGCTGCAACAATTGCCTTACTGACTATACTTCTATATTTTTAGGACAAAGTCTATGTAATACTGACTTCACTCTTGGCTTGTATTAGAAATTTATTTTTCCCAAATCTGTGAAAATTTCGTTCAATGAACCCGGCAGATGGTCAACTTTAGGTCTAGATGATGTTTTCCGCACTCTCAAGTTATGGTAGAAACTTCATTAGTTTGAAACTCCGGCACTGGAATGGTATTGATATCCCTACAATCTCAGATTGACTTCCCGATCACCTTAGAATGACCCGAAACTTGTCCAGCCTTGTGTAGTAGTGTCAATGTTTTGTATAAAAAACATGATACTGGATGTGTATGAATCGCGTTACCAACTATCCAAATCCAATCAAAATCCTAAGTACCAATATCACGCTATACTCGCGCTTAAGTAACCGGAAACGAGGATAAACCGGTGGGGCTTAGAAAACTTACTCGATTGAAGAAATTTCACATGTGTGAATGGTACTCGATGATGTCCAAGTAATTCAATGAATCCCAAGTTTAAATATTACTACACAGTAGAGGTGAGGAACAATCCATCAAACATATTCCCTTTCCCAGAAAATTTTTGTCTTCCTCACACTGCCGGATGTATTGATTCCCAACTACAACGTTACTTCTGAAAATGAAACATTCTTCCCTGATTTAATCTTAAATGTTGAGCTTTGAATTTATGATAACTTCATGGAGTTAACATGGAAGAATATACTATCCTAATATTCCTTGGACAAGAACGTGGATGCCTTGATGCCAACTGATTTTCCAAACGTTCAAACATCATGTCCCGCAGAGTGCAACCAATCCACCATAACACCCCTATATGAACCTAAAAATAAGGATGAGTACACCATCTATCAGTAATCTAACATATGGTGGTCACCACCAATTTAAACATCGCACATTATTGAGTCACCAAACAAGTGGATTTGAGTCGCATGGCATCGCGAGACCTAAATGATCTTTTGTGTTATGTTCCAAAAACTTTTCTTTGTTCGCTTTTGAATGAACACGATAATATTTCTTCCGGGTATTGGCATCAATCCACACATGTAGGTACAGTCGTAATAGGACAAAAACTGCTCAAAAGCACATGATATTTTGCGCAGATTCAACTTCCGAATAATTCCCAGTGACTTAGATATGAACAGTTCATGTCCAAACACTTCTACTCTGGTCCCATCGGCCATCTTTGATCCGTCCGTACACTATTCCATAAACCTCTGTTTGAATGTGAGTTCTGGTTGACTCAACTCATTCCGATCTTTATATTTTGGTCGAATAGAATCGGAAGTAATTTCAGTGGTCACTAGTATTTTTAGATGACCGATCAAATTGCCTGTTTTTAAATACATTTCAGATTGTCAAGGCAGCATCGTTTTAGATACGCAGACATTCATTGGACTAGTTATTAAGGTTTGCACATTATACATTTTAGCCCTAGGCCACCATACCAACAACGCATAGATGATTATAAATCCGAAAGTGGCCATGTACTTCCTATATACTACCATAAAGCTTTTGACAGACCAATGGGTGTTTTTTAGAGCTTGAAGTTGATTCAATATCTAGAGGACCAGTTCATCAATCCCTTCTCAAATATAATGCTCTACCCAACTCTTAATCTAGCTGTGATACTAACTGTGAGTGGGGCACATTTAAGCAGCTTCTCCATAGCCCTTAGAGGACATGAGGCTATAATTGGCCTGTATGCTATGGATTGGATATCAGGACGTCCGTTTTAAGCGATAAGGACACAATATCACTTTCTCCATATAAAGAGTTGCGATTAAATGTGTAGCTGGCTAATCCTTGCTGCAGTAAAGTAGGAAAAATATTATCTCTCTCATCAGGAGATTAACGGCTTTGACGGAATTAGTTGCCCATTTAACACCTTCTTGCTTAAAGAATTTTCCGAAAGACTCTGTATTCTATTATGAGGTTTGTGAACTATGAAACCTCATAACGTATCGACCTATATAATTTAACTGGATGTGTACTTCAAGTGTCCCATATTTAATCAGGGGTCCTTTTTGATGGACTGCCTTTGTTTCACAGAGCTGCTGTTCTCATAAGCTAAGTGAATATATACCAATGTCTTCTGATGTGTACTGTGATGATCTCAAAATGTAGAAATGTTCACGATGCATCAACACTTTAAGACAAAGGTACGAATCCAACCTTTTGAAAGTAGATATTTCAACCAAGTCAAAAATTATGAGGCAATTTGGATATAAGAATTGGGACTTAGTGGATGAGTGGATTTTTTAATATTTATAAGAAGTATCAAGGAGTATCTCGACATGTTTCACCGTACCAACATGGGTTCATGCCAAAGAGATCAATGTTATTGAAAGTCACAAGCACGTTGACGTGGTGTACACAGAGCAGTAACAAACATATAGAACAATGTGTTGCCAGATCTAATTATATGCGGGGATTTATTAAATGATGGACGGCAGATAACTAGAGGGTGTTCGGAAAAGTTTATTAACTTGGAAAGGCGATTGGGAGTATGATCACGAATTACTATACCATGAAAACTTACAGTGTTTACCACCATATCTGGATGGCTGTAAAACAAACGACCTAGCAACTCTGGAAAATAGACGTGGGTTTTTAAAGTGTTCGATTGTTGGTAACATTTGATTGGGTCACATTGCCGCATCACCGATACTGGAAAATTTACAGATTAAAGTACCCAGTAGTCATCTAAGAAGAAATGAGTTCTTGCAAGTTGATGTCAACTATGGTTCTAATGAAACGATCAACATGATGTGTAAAAGCTTTAATCATATAAATCACTTATTCGTATTTACTTTTGGATCTTATAGATAACGCTCAATTTGCCCATTGTGACATCCCTTCCCAGACGCACACTCTCAGTCTCGGTATCTGTTTGTTCTTCTAATGAAGTCCAAGATATCTGGTATCCTCAAAATTGTCAATTGATCGTCAAATAAGAATTGTGAGCCGAAATAGTGCAGGCTATGGGAAGAGTATGAAGAACAGGAACACAAAAAGTGCTCAATAGTTTCTTCCTCTCCGTCCCACACTATTTGCAGTATGAGATGTTTCGAATTTCCATTCAAAATGTATGACAATTCAGAGAGCAGTGCCCCGTGAGAATGCCCAGCAAGATCTTTAAAGTGCGTCTATATCATAATAAAGGAAAAACTGGGATTTTTGCTGGTTTACTGATCCAAAGAAGATTTTGGATAGACGACCAGAGATGAGATTATCTCATCTCTTTTGGTGCAGATATATGGCGCCAAAGTGATAGTCAATTTATTGTTAACGAGATAGTGACGTCATTCCAAAAGCAGGCTCAGGTCCCACAAAAGTAGATGCCACACCCATATGTGATTTTTGTTAAAAGTTTCATGAAATAATTTCCCGAAGACGTGCTTCGTCACCATAGTGTCTAAGGACGTTTGGGCAGTTGTGTGCCAGTCCACCTTCCTCGATATTTGACAGTGCCCGGAAGGGCTAAATATATTGTCTTTGCACTGTAGGCGAGTGGGTGTTTCAGCTGGACACCTTCTGATCCAAAGATCAAGTGGCAGTAGATTTACAAAAAAGTCTTAGAGGTTTCCCCTCAAATCCCGCTCTTTATCCTAGACCATCAAATGATTGCGGCAATCAAGATTATGGCTCTGATTACTGAAACGTATAGCCAGTACACGCGTCTGAGTTTCAGCCCACATGATTTACGAAATGACTCTTAGCATTTCCAGCAAATAGTGCATACTTTGTTGCACTTCTCACTTGCAAACCAGTATTAAAGCGATGTCATCAGCATAACCCTGGCAGAAAATCCGCTGTCGTTTAGTTGGACTAGGAGTGAGTTGACCTCAAGACACCACAAGAGCGGAGACAGAACTCCATCCTAAGGACATCCCTTTCGGGCGGTCACTATCGTCGTATCATTACCTAAGTCTGTAGTAATTCTCCTTGTTTTAATCATGACGCTAAACCACCAAACAAGTGTGGTCACTATGCCATGTCTTTCAGCCGCAGAGATCATTGCATTAAAGGATGCATTGTAAAAAACGCGTTGAATGTCCAGAAACGCTCCCAAGGCCAATTCTTTGTTGTTCAGTGATCTTTCAATCCGTTCAACGACTTCATGGAGAGCTGTTTCAACAGATCTACCTTTCTGGTATGCGTGTTGTTTGGAGTGTATGGGATTTACTAATAGTGCATTATCTCTGTAACGCCTGTCAACCAATTGCTCTAAGCATTTAAGTAGAAAAGAGGACAGGCTGATAGGCCGAAAACTTTCTGCCTGATCATATCTAGGCTTTCCATCCTTTGGGATGAACACTTCCCTGACTTTTCTTCAAGATCTTGGTATGTACCTCAGGGCCAAACTGTCACTGAAGATATGTTCAAGGTGCGGTCTAGAATAATTTCCAGTCCTTCCTTTAGGAGACTCGGGAATATTTCGTCTGGATATGGTGTTTTAAATTTTGAGAAAATGCCAATGCTCCATCGGATTCTGTCGTTTGTCACCACCTTCGCCACCAAGCTTAAATCTCTGAAGCTTGGTAGTTGGTGTGGGAGTTGATTTCCATACATCGATAGCACATTAAAAGCTTCCTGATTTGTACTCGTGTGAGTTCCATCAGGTTTCTCTATAGAGTTCCGATATATTAACCTTCATGTTCCCACAGAGAACTTTCTTGAGTTTAGCGGTTGCCCCACAGAAATATCTCCATTTCGATGTTTTTTCACTTCTGACACTTTTCTTGTAGTCTCTTTGTGAAGAGTTTTACATGTCTCAATCTACCGTTGAATCGGTTTTCATGGCTTTGTTTAGAAGTCTTCTTGTCGGTTTCTTCAGTGTGTCCAATTCTAGTCCACCATAGGGCCCAGTTCTTTAAGGCTTACTTCGATGAAATCTCCTCTCATAGGCGCTAATTAGTGCTTCTTCAAGTTGGTCAGCTGCCCTTTCCATTCCTTCACACTTTCTGATTTTCATTACTGAAGATAGAAGTGACTGGTGTAGATGGAGTCAGTAAGGTTCCCAATCAATAACTTCGGTTCCAAATTCTGTAATTTCAGGTTTATCGTTGGTTGAAGAGAAGGAGATGTAGTAATGGTCAGAGATAAAGAGAGAGAGAGAGAGAACGAGAGAGAAAGAGAGAGAGAGAGCGAGAGAGAGAAAAAGAAAGAAAGAAAGAAAGAGAGAGAGAGAGGAAGAGTAACGTCATCTAAGACTCGGTGAGGCAAGAGTAATATCAATTACTTCTTGCCTTGAGGATGTCAAAAAGGTAGGTCTATGGACCACATTTGCGATGACTTGGTCAGACGCAGGTAGATATTTCAAAAAGGATATCCTTCTAGGATTAATATCAGTGCTGCCCCAGCATACGAGATGAGAGTTTGCATCGCATCCGGCAATGATCGGCATATCATTACGTTTTGCCTACTGTATTGCTTTGAGAAATTTTTGAGTAGGAGGAGATCACTAGATCCTCATGTCGAATAGCCTGTTCCTTAACTTCATTTCATTTAGGAGTCTGTAATTCATGTTATAACAAACAAAAATACAGGCTCTAGGTCTCGATCAGGTATCACTAACTAGAAGAGAACCTGAGGTCACTGGATTGAGTACTTTGAGTTTGTTCCAGTTAATCCACAGTTCCTGAATCAAAAAGACATATTTAGATAGTAATGTATGCAGTTTTTCATGCGTCGTTCTATGAGAGAGGACGACGCCTTAGAAAATGTTGATATATTGGAGAAGATCCACCACCCAAATGGTGCAGTGGTTAAAGCTGCGGCAGTTGAAACGGGAGGTACCGGGTTCGAATCCTGAACCGGGGCAATGTTGGTGCACCCAGACCGGGATTCGATCCTCCCTCATGGCGTAGAGAAAGACCGTTTCCGCTTTACGTAGTCTTCGTGTTGTGAATATGAAAACATATTTTAGAGTGCAGACCGCAGAGTGGTCGTCCCATCCTCATGACAATATATGTATATGGTTAAGACATAGTTGGGAGTGCTATGGCTCCAAAACAGATTGTATCTAAGGATAAAAACAAACAAACAAACAAGCACAGTAGTTTGTTAAGTAAATAAGATTGTGTACGTCTAATAATACAAATTGTGTGGTAACATGAGCGCGAGGTCGTACCTAAGACGTGACACACAAAAACTTTATATATGTTCTAATCAAACGAACATTATTTTATAGTTTTGTAGTCTAATTAATAAATTAATGCATTCAACATATACGAGTACATCGTACATACATATAAAGTGGCCTCTGTGTTCTGTTATTATTATTCCACCTCATGTCGCTAATTTATACGTACACGGAATTAAATTAAAACGACAGAAAGAGGTATAAATTTCTTCTCTATACCTCTCATCTAGATGTTGGTACATACATATGTGAGATCTCCGCACCAATTCTTAAATTATTTTAAAATGTAAATTAGCATTCGGTTCGATAAATTGCAATTTCGAGTCATTAGATTTGTAGTTTTTGCAGCAGCCAACATATATACGTATATATGTATGTATGTACAGTCAACCGTGGATTGAGTTGGAAATTCTTATATCGATTTGTTGTTGTTGTTAGCTGGAACTTTTAAATTATATGTGATTCTTAGAATACATTAAAACTTAATTTATTTGATGTTATATATGCTACGACGCTTTGTGTAGACTCAGAATACAAATTTTGGGTTCGATTCAACATTGGAGGGCCCTCTCATCTTGATCAACCGTTTGAATTCAAAAAAACTATTCTTTGTGTTTTAATACGCGCATTATTTGCATATAAAGGTAATTATTGGTTTGGGGAGACTCCAGAGAAAGTCAGAGAATAATAAGACGTTTCCAAAGCTCGATCATCATATACTTAGTTAGGAGCAACTGCTTTCATGTTCTCCCTTAATTTACGAAATTTTTCCCATCTCATTGATACTTTTAGGATTTCAAGGCCGACATTGGTGCTTACAGTCACCTTGCTTTAAAATGTAGTTTATTTTCGACCCCTTGCATTTTTCAATCATATTTGAAGCCTTGATCAGAGCCACTTATTCGTGTTTTGAAATTAGCTTACGGTATGTTCTTCACGCATTTCATGTAATCTGGCTGTTGCTGGGGTAAACATCTTTCATATGAAAATTGATGTAATTTTGAGACCAAAACTAAATGGGATGGCATACATTGCATGTATCAACGGGACACTCGGGAGGCTTTCATTTTTATGGGACCTGAGCCACAGACTGCATTGCATTGTCTCGTAGTAATTATTTGGCGGTCATATAACGACTTGGAAGACACGAAACAATATGGTCTTTATTCTGGAATGGAATAGATTTCGATACTGGGAGTGTTCCTTTAAGGAATAGAAGTTACAACGTGTCTTGAGTGAAGCAGAAAATATCTAAACCTGTTCATAGTTTTGTTATATGAGCGATTGACACCCCAACGTTCTAGCCAGTTTCTAGTGGTGGATCATCTATTATTTTGATAAGTCTATATTGAGCTGTACCGGACTTTTAGGCTGTCGATAATCGAATGTGTAAGCTTCGCTTGCACTGATGTTTTCACTGATACAAGCCAACTCCAAGATAAAGACTCAATTTACGATAATTGGGATTATATGATGGGCTCTATACCCGAGCACGATATCAGATTTGTGATTGGTGACTTTAATGCTAGATCTGGCAGAAATCAGACCGACTTATGCGATAATATAAGTCCGTACTCCCGACATGAAAGTGCGTCTCAAAGTGGCAAGTACATTCTTTCCTCAGAAAAACATCCATTTGGAAACATGGACACATCCACGTTTAACATCCCGAAGCCAAATTGACCATGTGTTGATTTCAAAAGGGCGGGAGAGGGTTATCCAAGACGGGAGATCTTATCGGTCGCCAATCAAATTCGCAAGCGGTGATTATTATCTGGTCAGTGTAAAGCTGCGATAGAAATTTTCGTACTAATCAGGGAGGACAGGAGAATATAAAACACGATTCTCCTGTGAAGGTCTGATAAATGAAGAAACGCAACGTAAATATCAAGATCTTGTCAGCAACAGCATTATGCAATCCAATTACCAATCTGATGATGTGAACAGTGTCTGGGAAGTATTGAAAACCTCGGTTGTCGATGCTGCCCAGCACACTCTCGGTATAGTAAAAACTAGGCCCAACAATGATTGGTTTGATGAAGAGTGTCTTCTAGTTGTTGAGCAACGAAATATATTCCACAAGACTCGGTTTACAATCGCAAAAAGCAATATAGCTGTACTTGTAGACGCACAGCTTAACGAATTTGTTGACAGCAAAAGACGCTAATGGTGGAAGGCTTTAAGGTCTTAAGAGTACAACAACTCACCAATTAGCACAGTTTGCGTGGTTTCTTTAAGTTTTAGTCACCGAATTGCACCATATCTTAAGATCTCGGTCAACTTCCATTCGGGACCAGGATGGAAACCTCTGTGTTAACGTCGACGCGGTACTCGATACATGGCGTGAACAAAAGTTACCGTCAAGGAAGCCTATCCATTGCCGCTTATTAATGGATTGTTGGGTCGAATGAACCAAACTCGATTCATATCAAGCATTGTTCTTAAAGATACGTTTTGGCAGATTCCTCTCGATCCGCAATCTAGAGATAAGACGGCCTTCACGGTACCTGGTAGGTACCAATTCAAGGTCATGCCATACAGTCATGCCATTCGGGCCTAATGCACTGGTGGTTCCGCACCAATACCATGACCGAATCTTCGTGTATTTGGGTGACCTACTTATTACTTCTTCTACTTTGGAAGAACACTTTATTTTGCTTAGTGAAGTTACTGAACGATAACGACAAGCGAATCTGATCATTAATGTCGAGAAAACCCGGTTTCTGTTAAAGGCAGTAAAATACTTGGGATACTTAATGGGTGACGGATGTCTCCGTACAGACCCCGAGAAAGTTCAGCTATCTTGGTATATCCAATTCCAAAAACCATTAAACAAATAAGGCGTTTTTTGGGGATGTGCGGATGGTACCGTCGCTTCATTAGTAACTTCGCTTCATTAACAGCCCCTGTAACGGACTTTACGAAGAAAGACATCAAAATTAATTGGTCAGATTCTGCTAGTTATTCTCTTGCGGCCGTCAAACGATCACTTTCCTCTGCACCCGTCCAGGCAAATCCGGACTTTGAACAACCCTTCTTTATACAATGTGACGCCAGTACCACTGGTGTCGGAAGCGTGCTGTTCCATATTGATTGCGCAGAAGGGGAATACCCCATAGCGTTCTTCTCTCAACGCCGCTCAAAGAAATTACTCTATTACGGAACTAGAGTGTTACGCTGCGGTACTGAGCTTCAAAAAGTTCCGTACGTATATAGAAGGGCACAATTTCCATCGGCTGGCCAGATGGAGCTTACAACTACCGGCGTTTGATTTTCAAATCGGGTATCGTAAAGGGTCGGTAAATATAGGGCCAGACGCATTATGTTACGAGTCTTAAGTGATACCTTAGCTACTCTATCTTCGTTCGCTGGCCAGTTGGAAGAAGTGAAAACCCCTATTGCTTCCAGTATCTCTATTAGTATTGAACTGCTTCATTTTAATCTAGATTCTATAGCTTTTGAGGACGCTGAATATCGAGAACAGGTTACTAAAGTATAAGACAAGTTTAAACGGATCAACATAATCGTTCAACACAACAAACTAATGTTCAATTTTTCATTTGGAGATAGATACGACGACACTGATGTGCCACGTACAAAAAATGTACACTTGTTTGGTTCCAGTCACCAAAACGCGTTTTTAATGGTGACGAAACCAATTTTTTACTATGCCCAAAAACTTGATCTGTGTTGGGGGCAAAAGGTGCGTGTAGTATTTATGAAATCGATCGAGGGCCTGCTAAATCAAACCTAACGGTAATGCGTGCACGTTCAGTGCCAGTGATAAACTTGTTTCTCCTATGGTGGATTCCGGAGAAAAAAAAAATCTCTGCTTGTGAATTTTTTTTTATATTTTTTTTATTTTTTATTTTTTTTTTATTATCTAATCTCTAATCTGTTTTAGGGCTCAAGGCACTCCCTACTTGTGCGGTTCGCTTATTTCCGTCCTTGCTTTTACTCCATTACAGCCAAATCGAGGACGTACGGCTATAGGTACGATTTTCCTAACCATCTGCACATTGCATATAGCTCCATGCCAGCCTATAGTGCGGACATGGAAGATGGGTCAGCCCATGATTTCTGCAAATCAACAGGGGGTCATAGTTGTGTTCTTTCACACCACAGATCGTAATCTCATGGTAAAAAATCTCTTTTGCTGCCTCTATCGAGATTTGAACCCGGTACATCCCGCTCCAACTGCCGCAGTTTAACCACTGCGCCACCTGCAAACCCACTTCACCTACAAACATCAACAGTTTCAAAGCCAGCTATGGGTGGTGCGTGAGAATGATGAAGCGAGACGGGTTTTCTCTTCGACGACGAACATCATTGGCACAGAAGCTACCGGATGACTTCATTGAACTGTTAATAAGTTACCAGCCCACAACCACTGTTTGAGCCAAATTGGTAATGCCGATCAAACTCCGGTGTTTTTTGATATGCCGGAAGCTTCCACCGTTCATCAGTAAGGAGACAAATCGGTTCTCATTAAAACAAGTGGGAACGAAAAATCACGAATCACCGTCATGTCATGCTGTCTGGCTGATGGAACATAACTGCCTCCATATATTGTTCTCAACAGAAAAATCATGCCGAAGGAGAAACTTCCTGCTGGTATTATCGTTCGCGTCCAAGAAAAAGGATGGATGGATCAAAACCTTTGTATCGATTGGGTTAAAAAATTTTGGAGAAATCGAAGCGGTTTCTGCATGAAAAAAGGGGTCTTCTGTCTCTTGATGCATTCAGAGGTCATTTGACTGATTCTATGAAGGAAGAAATCGAAAAAACCAACACTGACTTTGTCATCATTCCTGGAGGTATGACATCACAACTGCAAGTGTTGGATGTGTCAATCAACAAACCTTTTAAAGATAATTTAAAAAAATTATATACGGCTTGGTTGACTTGCACACAACATGAACTAACACCAACAGGAAGAATAAGGAAGTCAACTGTTGCATTGATATGCGAGTGGGTTTTGCATGGTTGGAACAATATTAACTCATCAGTTATGCATTTGATGGAACTGAGGATGACGTTCTGTTCGAAAACATTAGTGAACACGAAGCATGCAGTATAGTAGCGAGGAATCCGCTTTCGAGTCTGAAGACGATCTGGATTTGGCTACTTTAAAAAACAATATGCTAGTCTGATATGTTTGCAGTAAAATGTTTTTTTATAATTAAATTTTTTTTTCAAAATTTATAGATCTGCTTTGGGTGCAGGTTATAAGCGCGTGCGGGTTAGAATCGAGTAAATACGGTAAGTGAATTATGCGTGAAATTAGAAAACATAATAATTGCGTTTGGATGTTATCATAATAATAATATCCAAACGCTACTCGTATTTTGCAACCTCGCGATTATGCAGAATTTAAACTAAAATGGTACACCAATGGCATAAAGAAAATCCAGGCGCCTCCTGAACAAGAGAACATTTTCCTCCATATGGCTGGTAAAAGCATTTGATGGATGTATAACTCCTATAAGATAATTAAAAACGGGTATAAACGTCTATCTCCATGGAGCTTCTCCGCAACTCACGGTGTCTGAGCTCCACGGTGAAGGGAACCACAGCCTCGTCATTAAGTGGAGTGAGTAAACGGGGTCCAAGTTGTCGATCCAATAACTACACACCACTGCTTATTAATAACTACACACGACTGCTGTTAATTTATTTGTGCCAGTCAACCATACACTCTACATGCAGTCCCACATGACATTTAGAACATTTTTTTCTTACATTGGTTTCGCAAACAGCACATTTTCGTTGCTTCCCCTCGTTTCTTCTTTCGAGATAATGCCCTATTGGATCTTTCCCTACAGCTTCAGGGATACGCTTGTTTGCCAATTTTTGTAGAGACGGTCTCCCTGAATTCTTTGGGTTAGACATTGATGACGTAGATAAGTAAGTTCTCGCAATACTTCTTCTTAATTCTAAAAGCGATATGCGCTCATTATACGATCATACGATTTTCCTTTTTCATCTCATTATTGGTCTTTATAGAACAATACCGGATGCTGCAATATTTCGATCCTTGAGAATTTTCATCAAATCAAAGCTGGTGAAAAAGTTATCAAAATAAAAGGTTATAACATATGCGCCTTATCCGTGCACTTCTTCCACATAATCTTGTTTTCCTTTATATAGGTCCGTATAAAAACAATAAGCGGTCTCCGCACAACACATTGTCCATTGCTTGAAGCCAAACCGTATTGGTTTGCAAGGTATAAATTACTTCATGTAATGATGCCTATAATATCGAACCATTTGCTCATCAATACTTATGTTTTTCGAAAACACTCCAAATTTCAGAAAACGTTCGTTTATTTTATCAATTAGTGGAGCAATCTTGAAAGCTTTGTCTATCCGTTTGTTGTTATTCAATTGCAAATTGTCATTGAAATGGAAATTTCTAGACATACATTTTCTGACGACTTCTAAGTGTACGTGCTCATCGTCACACCAATACATTTGTTCTTGAGGTAATGAGTGATAACCAGTATATAGTAGAAATCCCAAGAACTTTCTCAAACAATCTACCGTCATTGTAAATCCATGTCTGTTATTCTGCACAGCATATGCGATACTTTGATTTACAATATATGTCATAATATCTTCATCAAACAGGTCTTCAAACACTTGAACAGGCGATTTCCCTTTTGAAATTTCCTTTATATGGTCTCTGGTAGCCAATATTTCATTATCTTGGCTTACTAGGTTTTGAAAATCAGACCGAGTTCTTTCCCATTTCGAGCATATTATTTGTTTTTTATTTGTCTTTTGGCGCTTTGAAGGCGGTAAACTGTCAGATTCAGTTTGCTCAGATGCAGATGGTACTGACATTGCGGCAGAATGAATTACTAACGTGCCAGGTACGTCCTTTAGAATATAATCCTCCAAAATATCGCCATCAATGTCTTGTTCATCTGATTGAATATCCACATTGTCCGTTGGAAGCTCAACTATATTTAAATGAGCATTATCATCATCTGATTCAAATCCTTCTAAAAAATTAGAATCAGTTATGGCATCCTCTAACTCCGCAAGCGTAAAAAATTGTTTCGTAGTTCTCTAAAAAATCATCTCCAAATGGGGATTGTGGCAGCTAATGGTTAAGATTGTGGGCATAACTGATTATGCCACTGTGTAGAAACTTATGAAATCGGTTCAAGATACATTGTACAGGATAATATATAGAACAGCCCTCAAAGAAGAACACCCTGCAGGCTTCAGCGGGTGAAAACTACAACTGAAAAACACAGAAAAAAAGCAACAATTCAAACAAAAAGTTGGAATGCCAAACTGACAGTTGAATTCTATACAAAAATCCAGTGGAAGCTAGAACACAATCAACTGTAGTATCTGGCACAAAAAATTACAGGGTTTATTTTTTGTCGTTAAAGTCACTGAAGGAAAATTATGAAATTTTGAAACACTAGACAAAGCGATAGGGAGGATCAACAATATTTGTAAGTTCCATCAAATACAACAATGGTGTAAATATATATGAGAAAGAAGCAATTCTCTGTTAACGCGGGACAACCATTTGAGAGTTAACCGAAATATTGGCCTGCCGATAAATACAAATTACTGGGCTTAATAGACTTCAGTGATGGGCACTTTAGATGTAAAAAACGTTATTTACATTTCTATGTAAATTACAGTACAAAAACGTGTAATTTACATAAAATATGTAAAAAACGTCAAAACTCTGAAAAATAACTGGAAATAGTGTATAAATGCCATCTGTGTTCAAATTTAAAATACATATATTACCACTGCTAATACATACTTACGTTTTTTTATCAAAACGACATCAAAAATTGTTTGTTTGTTTGTTTTTATCTCTACAATCTGTTTCGGGGCTCGAGGCACTTCCGTTGACATATTAATTTGTTTTATTTGTAACGTTACACAGTCAATTTTTACAATAATTAAATTATTAGTTATTAAATTATATAATAGATAGCACCCTTGTCATGAAAAAGTCGTTATTTACATTACGTAATGTAAAAAATAACTTGTGTAATTTACATGTAAATTACATGTAAATAATTGTGTAAACTACATCGCGTAATTTACGCGCCCAACACGCACTGCATTGGCCAAAATGGGTGCGCCATACAAAACGATAGGATGTAATTATTTCTCTCGTATTCGGCATTAGTCGGAGCAATTCAACGATAACTTTCCTTTTTTACTGGAAGTAATAAAATTTCCACACCGCAACTCCACCAACATAAGATCGACCGGCATCCTTACTAAGTTACAACATTATCAACATAAGTAGATGAGGTCTACAGGTCAGTAAATTGGCGGAAAAGATGGAATAATAAACCCGTTCGGTAGTCTACACTTGAATCAACTTCGTGGCATTCGGGTCGGTCCATGGATTCTAAACTCAACAGGGAGTTACAGTTGTATTCATTCTCCCCACTGATACGAACAGATAGTGAAAAATCCCTTGTGCATCCTGCCACTATCGATATTCGAATCCGGTACATCCCGTTTCAACTACCGTAACCTTTGGGCAGTTAATAAGCAATAATCGATCCAGTTTTGCGTATACTACCGAAGGCGGTGAAGGCTGAACGACATTGATACACGGAAACATTGTCAGGAGGAAATGGTAAAGTACTCTGGATTTATAGAATGGGTAAGTGGAAGTCCATCAAGATGATCCACAGAGGACGACAGGCAACGGATAGTGACAATTTAACGTGATGCCATTCAGGTTTCTTACGATTATGCATATACTACCAAATATTTGTGAAAAACTATGTAAAAATCGCAATGAAGCATCCGGCTGAAGCGAAAGACTATGCAACACGCTCGTATTAGTGTATCCAATACCATGAAAGATATTCAATTATATAGTTACTTGAGGTATTGTAGGAATTTTTTTGTAAAAAACGAGCACATCGTATGTGGACAACCTATCGAGAAGGCTTAATGCGAAGGCTTGTAAGTCGTGCTGCAAGATGGAGGAAAGAGAAACGGTGGAAGTGAGAAGACAATTTGAAACCAACGTCACCCCTCGTAATCAACTCCAAATGAACGAGTTTTGTTCTGGGATGCTGGTAGGTGGAACACTGTCCTATAGGCCGGTAAATTTAATTTAAGAGGTTCGGCTGGACAGAAGTGAGTGCGCAGACACCAGTAAGCACTAGGATAAACTGAAAGTATACAAAAGGAACGGTATAGCATGATGGTGGAAAAGGAATCATATGGTTAGCGGGTGTTTTCAGGTCTTGGAATTGGACCTCTAATGGAATAAATAGCATTATCGAAAGGTTTGTGTATAAAAACATATTATCAGACGAGATGTTACCATTTGCGGAAGATGATATATCTCTTCGGTGAAGATTCCAACAGGATAATGACTCGAAACCACTAATGGGGTTTACCGTTTTTACATTTTTGGTGTAAATTATGTAAAAAACAGCGTGAATTACACAAAAAGTAAATTACATGTAAAAAACGAAGACAACATCATTCGCAGTGCCATCTATTTTAAAATCTCATTATTTATTAACATAGATGGATAGGTAGTTGGAAAATTGGAAGATTTTTGAAGAGATGGTGTTTTACATAAAACCGTTTTTTACATATAGAATGTAAAAAATAACCTTATGTAAATAATAGGTTTTTACATGTAAACAATCGTGTACATTACATCGTGTAATTTACACGCCCAACAGTGATAGACTTCCTGGAATAAAAGAAGTCCCTGAAAACTACGTATACTGTTGTAAACATCTACTGTTCTGTTATTAACATCGACGTGTGCGAATTAGAAACTAATAGTATGTAATTCAAACATTGTGGGATACAATACTTTAACGAAACAAGCAGCGGATGAAGGCAGAAATCAAAAAAACCGCATAGTCTGCTGACTATGTCCAAAATTCAGGACAAATATTAATGGTTGCCTATGCGATAGTAATTTGACCCAAACATCTCCGAAAACTAGAGTATACATTGAGATCTGCCAAAATTATTTTACCAGAGTATGAAATCTTACCTTGCTTAGTTCCTAGTTAGATGAAAAACTTTCAGACAGTGTTACCAATACAAGGCACGACTAATTAATCGTAATGGGCATCTCATTTGTTGGTACAAAATGTTGTTTTATTAACAAATAGAACAATGGGTGTTATACTTAAGCCAATGTGCCGTCTCCCAACTTTCAATACGACCACTTTAAATCGTTTATAAAAATATAAACATTTTCCAGCTATATCGCGCTTGATGAACTAGTAGTTCTCGACCATTGGCTTTCCATTCGAGTTTGACACCTCACGAGGTACCTTTACATTGCTATAACGAATCAAGATTAGATCGCAATGGCCTTCGATCCGTTTTATTATAAATCTGGTTTTTCAATCACCAACCCTTTTGCGCCAGAGGCACCACCCAGTTTGCAATTAAAGCCCCAAAAGCTTAATATAAAAAAAACGATTCCACTCTCACACATGATCTATGAAGAGTGTTTAAAACTACCACAATCCATGAAAGAAAAGCAGCCATTAATAGTATGATAGTAACTCGTAACTCGCTGTATTTGTTGATGGACTGAGCTTTCGTTAAAAGCGATTGAATTTCGGTTCCAATAATTCTCGTGCTCGAGATTTCCAAAATACCTCGATAGCTTCATTTATGAGCTCAGTGACGATGGTAACTAGAGTCTACTTTTTTGCGTAAATGGCATAAAATAACCTAGGTGACTATAGTAGCTTGAAAATCCGAATCACCCGAATACATACACAATCAACCACCACTTAACAGCTTTCTTAGCCCAATCTTGTTTGTGTCTCGAAATTTGCATTAATTGAGAACATTTTATAAGTCATATACCAAAACGTGAGAAAGACTCGACAAAACTAACGATAATTTTATGACAATCATTAACTTTATAAATTGTTAAACCAAATTGGTTTTATATGGTGTGGCAACATCAATATTTAACGACAGAGGCTTACATAAAATCATTGAATCCGCCTGTTTGTATATTCGTTGCAACGATACGCGGCACAAAGACGGTTGGTAGCCGCCCTGATCGATCGATTATAGTTTATAATCGAAAATCGTTGAAAATATAATCGTTATAAATCAACTTTGTCCAAACCGCATGTTTCAAATTCAAGACACGCAAATTATAAACCGATGAAGATAATATAATCGCGCGCCAAAAAATTATAATGCGTTAGCTGTTAGATTATAATATGTATGTACAACTGCTGTGTGTCCTAACCCACCAGCGAAACAAGTTTTTTTGTTCGTTTCTTCAACAAATTCTTACCCTCGAAATTTTATAAATTTTGTGTGCCTAAGCTATTTAATTTCAAGTTTGAAGAATACATATACCATATATTCGGGAATTGTGTGTATGTGTGCGTGTCCGCGCGTCTTACGTCTAAAACATGTACATAAACGAATCTTGCAAAAAAAAAAATATATCAAATTTGCTGTTTAGTTAGAACACAGAAATATAATGTATTGAGTTGAAATGAGTTTGAACTAGGCCTTGAAATTTTGCGAACCATGGAACTCGAAACCAAATACTTAAATAGTGAACGATATAAGGAGTAGCCGTTTCGATTTGTGCGTGTATATGCGATTTCACCATACTTGATCGATTAATCGAACTTATCAAAATGTTGGCAGAGCAATGCTAAGGCACTAGTCAGCACACCCTTTACCCCTTTACTAATAGAATCGGTTGGGCATGAATTGAGTTCCAATTTAAAATGTTACAGAGAGAAAAATGTAAGGCAGGTGACTGATTAATGAGCAATTAGGAGAAATTAAAACCTGTAGTCAACAAAACCAAATCAACAAAATGTGTTCCGTTGCAGTGTGATTTGAACGAAGCAAACAAAACACTTAAGGCAATAGTTGACGCCTAGAGTGAAGATTTTGATAGAGGATGCAAGCATATACATGTACAAAAACAAGTGTTGCAAATGCATTGAAACAAACAAGAACCTCCGTCTAAATAGACGTCGACCATGCTAAGTGGGATACTATAATTGTTCAGTATATCGATGCAAGTACTAAGAAACCCATATCAATTTCGAAATCAGTTCCGTAGACTATCGTCAAATTTTGTGGAGTTAGAAGAGAATATGTTCAAAATTTGTTACGGTGTTTTTCATAAATGGACCATTATCATCTGTTAAACAAAGTACACGTGACAAATACACTAGATCATCGTGTTGAAGTTGATTTTTCACTTTGAAAACGGAGATCTACCACAATACTTAGCCTCAATGTGCTTAGACTCAAAGAGAGAAGTCTATAGCTATAATACCAGGATCAGCCACACCCAGAAATAATTATGATCAAAGTCTGAGTAAAACAACTTGGTTACTTTAACACCAGATTTTTTGGTTATATCTCCCAAGTTCTACTTTAATTTAAAAAATAAAAATTTTACTACTTAGTTAAAGCAATAATTGATTAATATTTAGTTAACCAAAATAATGGTATGTGGTTAAATTATCTAAAAAAAACAATTAAAATTTTTCAACAATTAGTAGTTTTGACCGAACAATAATTATTTGTCAGAAAATGTTTTAAACAATTTTGGGTAAAATATACCTTGATTACAGTAAAAGTATGTTTTTTACCAACACTTGTTTGTTTTAACCAAATATTTAGTTCAAATCATCAAAATTCTTGGTTGGAATTGATTGGATGGAAATCCAATTTTACATGTCTGATTGTGTTATTTTTCTTAAGTGCAAACACACTTCCCAATTTTGGACGATACTCCAAAAATAAATAACCAATTTTATAATGAAACAAAAAATTATGCGTTGTATCTGGATTTATTTGGTAAGCAACGTTTTAGTTTTTAGTACAAATAAGTTTGGGCTTTACTCACATTTTAAAAATATTGTTCAATTGTAGCTGGACAGAAATAATTTATTTAAGTAAACTGGGATCATAGTGTTCACCAGTTCATAGTGGACCGAATCAAATGCAAAACAGCTGGCCCGAATACTTTATCAACTAATTCATCACTCAAACCTTCAGTATGGTCAGTTGTGAGTGACCACCATCAAATAGTCAATAACAATTCCAGTATTAATTAAGCCCCAACGGTGAATGGTTGGGAGTGTTGTGTTGATCTTCATACCGAGTGGACGTGTTTTTTTTCTGCTCGGTATTTGTTTATATTAAATAAAATAAACAAATACGTTCGTTGTGTGTGTGTCATGTGAGATGTTAAAACGTGATGGCAGATGAGTATCATTATTATTTTATATTATATTATATTATATTATATTATATTATATTATATTATATTATATTATATTATATTATATTATATTATACATATTATATTTCTATATTATACATATTATATAACATTTAGTTTGGTTCTAGCACTATAGGCTGGCATTGAACTATGCAATGTGCAGATGGTTAGGAGAGTCGGACCTATACCCGGACGTCCTCGAATTGGCTGTAATAGCGTAAAAGTAAGACGTAACTTAGCGAACCACGAACAAGTAGAAAGTGCCCCCAAACAGATTAGAGATAAAAAATAAAAAACAACAAAGCAATAGATCAAGTCGACAGAATAACCGTTATTATCGAGAACGCATAAAAGAGAAAAAAGTTTTGTGAGACGTTTAACAAATTTTGGCATAAAGGACTTGACCATCAGCATAGAAATTCTCAATCCGCTGAAATACTGGAGTCATACATCTTTCAAATAAAATTAGATGATACCTACTCGGAATTGAAAGAAATCTAAGCAGGAGTACCTAATGATACAGTGTTTCATGGTCGGTCTTACACCTTCTGTAAATCTATAATCACCTGTACTTGAAAAAATGTGAAGAGCCTGGACTTAAATACAGAAAGATGTATTAGTTGGTTGATAGGGGGAAATGCGGCTTTGAGATTGTACCAAACAGAGCAACATCAATATCATACACAGATTTCAGAATGTGGTATAGTAAGGAACGTGGTAAGTGCACCCTGGTATATTCAAAATTAAGACAATAATTTCAAGTATACTTCGACTCCATGGAAATTCAAAAATAGGCTAGAGACAGCGTATGCAGATCTGACGCTCGACACGTGGTTTATTTTATCCCACCGGAGACTATTCGAGACGCGGTTTACGTGTTCGCAGTGTAGGTGCGAAGGTTTGCGCAAGATCCGATTTGGATGATGCGAGAGGGGAGATATCAACCTGCTAAAAGCGGTGCTACAACTATGAACATAAAGTTCGAATCGAGTTGATAGCTGCTTACCGGTGTAACATGCATGCATTACGTTGATGCACTTAGTAGAATTGCACTTATTATTCGATCTTAGGCAATGAGTAGCTTCTTGAAAGGAAACTTTTTATCATTAAATTGGGCCCCAAGATCCAAACCAAAATGAACAAATATGGGTTGCTAGATCATATTCCGAAAGTTGGTGTTCTTTTTAATACTTATCTAGGGGTTCATCTGAGTAACTAAGCTGTCTCGAAGAATAAGTATTAACCACCTTATGTATGGCCAGTTGTAGCTTAATGGTTAAGAGAGTTTCTCATCACACCATGGTCTCAAGTTCGATTCCCGCCGTTAACCAAAATTTAACATGCACTGGATGACATAAAAAGCGATTGTGCTGACCACCTACAATGTGCACCAATACGTTAAAATGTTTCGTAAGGGCCGAAAGTGCATCGGGTACTACATTTTAAGACCCTTTCTGATGTTCGATCGCAGAATCATAGCCTTGGAGTTTAAGACTCCAATGGGCGAGTCTTCCACTAAGATTTTTTCAGCTACTTTAAACTGGCATGACCCGTGATCACGGTAAACAGATACCTATCGATATAAGGACGAAATTTCTTTTTGCTTATAATCGCAGTTTGACATTCTAACTCTGTAATAGAATAATTTTTCTGGGTACTATTCAATTTTTGCGAGCAATCAGTTTCTCGTCTCCAAGTTCGTTCTTCTGGAAGAGCACGTCTCCTATACCTTCGATGCTGGCGTCGCATCGATTGAAACATGGTCTAGTAAAATCTGCATTTACTAACACAGGTGCAGACGTGAGAAGATACTTTAAATTATCAATCTGCCATTCTTAATAAGCGATGGGTTTGCTTAATTGTATTTGGCGCGGGAAAATTACTAGGCTATAGGTGCGGAGTCTATACTCACCAACAAGGAAACCTAAATATCTGATCTGGTGCATCACGAATTTACTTTTAGCGACTTTTATAGTCAATCCAGCCTTTTTAATAAGTGAAGCTACGATCTTGAGTAGTTCAAAATGTTCATTTAGACTAGCAGAAACTATTATCGAACTGTCTAATTAAACGAACACTTTATCTCGATACTGATGTGGGATCACCTTATCCATAAGCCTAGACATAGTTTATGGCGCGTGGCATAGACCTAATGACAGTGAATGGTTTAAAGGTCTACCTGGTACTGTAAATGCTGTTTTGTCGCGGGATTCCTTAGCCAGAGGAGTCTGCCAAAATGCATCTTTCAGGAAATTATTGTGTGTAATTGAAAGTTCTATTAAATGTGTCTGATTATACCCAACAGGAACTACTACAACAAAAGAGACAATCGCTTTATTGGAACTGTCTATAAAGGATTATTCGGGAATAAAGCTATCAAGGGTGGACCTTTCAAAAGGAAATGAATTCAGAAAGAAAAACAAATAAACTGAAAGATGTTAGGATTCAGGAGGTGCTTTACATCTTCTATTTGATAAAAATTGGAAAACTTTAAACCCTAGAAGCCTCATGGAACTCTTATACAATTATGGCAGATAACTGGATTGTAAATGAACATGATCTCTTTGGTATTGAAAGAGTATAATAGTCGCAGGAGATACGGATGTCAATAACTAGTGTCGAGTTGATAAAACCTTATTACAGCGGCATAGCGGATGATAATAAAGGAACTAGTTACTAGTAAGACGATCAAGGGAAAGATGATTGACAAAAGAGCGTATATCATCTGTGTCAGATTAAAATAAGGACGGCCGAATGGGATTGCAATGGTCATGATATGGGTGCTTCGCATACGACCATTCACAAACATTTTAACTTATGTATAGGGTAGGTTATATACTGTTCATGCGATGTTTGCCCATTGGATGCTTACGTCTAACAATACTTCTTAAACTTAACATCCTATCCATTCCAGATCAATAATGCGCCCAAAATATATTTATCGAGTACCTAACCATGCTATATTTATGAGCTCTAGTATAATTGAAGAAGAAAAATCTTTGAGCTCATCCCAGGAGATGGTACTTAAATTG
Organism: Tipula lateralis; assembly: GCA_963932295.1. Classification (NCBI taxonomy): domain Eukaryota; kingdom Metazoa; phylum Arthropoda; class Insecta; order Diptera; family Tipulidae; genus Tipula; species Tipula lateralis. The sequence continues at coordinate 59,910,133 of OZ010736.1, read as the reverse complement.
ATGGGTTGAGAGTTGAGTCAAAGTTTTACTCAATTTGGTTTGTATACCATTGGTGGAAGATTAAGTACAACAACCGATTTGTGTATAGACCATAAAATTACAGTCTATACTACTACTCGAGACCATGATCGAAACCTTTGGTGGAAATATCGATTTGGTACTCAATATACATGGCGTGAACATTGATTGAGTGTGGCCATTTGTTATATTCTGCGATAAAGTACCTTCAAATATAGAGCATATAGAAGTTCACTGAGACAGGGATAAAAGAAAAATCGACAACATGGAGTTGATTTGTTAGTTTAAAGTCCAGGTCTCATGTAAAGAAAAGATGTATGTGGTTTTCTTCCTTAAACGGTACAAATCTAAAATCGTTTCTTAAGGGTTCATAAATCAGTTAACGATAACCAATCTTAAAATAATTGAAAACGAGATTGTTATAGGTAGTTGAGTTAAGAGGGGTAGATTTCAAAAGTAAGGAGTAGACCTCAATATTTAAACCAGTTATCAATTATAAGTCATAAAAGTACCGAGTGGTTGTTCTAGTCCAAAAATACTTTTCGAACGAACTCATAGATAGGTCAGAATTCTGGCACAAAAATTTCGTACATCCGATATATATTGAAGATGTGTAAGTCAACACTCACTCACCCACCTTCCTAATAGTATATGTAATAACTTCTTGTAGCGATGAGCTTAAAATATTTTGGCTTTCAATTCCGAAAGAGGGGTGGGCAGCTCAACAGGTGTATAAATCTTGATATTACTTAAATTTCATCGCGTTTCGTCGGTAACAATCGAAGTTCAGTGCTACCATTTCGGGGCTGTGATATATATGGCAGGAATATTTAGGTTTACATACTTAACCGACATTAGTGAAACTGGTGAAAAAATGTGAGCTGTTTGACAATTTAATGATTTAAAGAATCGGAACTGTGTGAAGAAATTGGAAAGTTGTATAAGTAATTATGAAACTTAACCGAACCAACTCTCGATTGATAAGGCTTCATTTAGGCTAATCTCTCTGCTACCAACATTATCCACATCGGTTTGGATATAGGGAAAAACATTCTACGATACATTGAATAACTGATGTAATCGAGAAATCACTAGAAAGTAAACAAATATGCTCAAGCATTTGACAAAGTTTGGCACCAGGGGCTAGAATTCAAACTACATCGAGACCTCCGGGGAAATTTGTTCAAATTTTTTAATCATACATATATATAAAATCAAAGAGGCACTTCCGAGTAAGATATGAGATGAATGCTCCCAATAAAAAAGAATAACAGCTGGAGTAACACAAGTGAGTGTTCTTCGACCAATCCTTTATGTCCTTTATACTAGAGATATACCATAATTACAGAAGCAACAATGTCGATTTTGCCGATGACATGGCAATACTTGCAACAGCAAAGAACATCAGTGACTCCTCTAGTAATTAAATGAAGCAAAACCACTCCAAGTGAACTTTACAAATCTCGAAGTTAATCATATACCAATTATGATAAACTCGATCGCAGTGCCGCATTCAAGCACTGCTAAAAAAGAAAGGCTCTTAGGGAGAAAAACTAAAACTAGCGATCCACAACAAACTGTTGTTATACAAATAATTTCTATGGTAGCAAACTCTTGGGTTGTGCCAAGAAGACAAATATAAAAGCATATAAACAGTTCAAAATAAAATCTTGCGATGCATCGTTAATGCACCGTGGTACATTCGAAACGACCACCTTCATTGATAACATACAACAAAACATCTACAACTTCAAGCATGAAAGTTTGGCCATACGCTGTAGGCTGACTACCACTCTACCAAGAAGACTGTGAAAAACCAAAATACTGGACTTATCGCGACCAGGAGGTCAGTGAACCTACTATGACAAAAAATCTGAGGAGTAGTTAGGAGTAAACACATGAATATTACATAGGGATATTCATGTGATTACTCCGACTAATCGTAAATTACTAAATGGGTATAAGACTCAGTCGTAATATTAAATTCTTCAGTGATGAGGCCCAGTGTCACCTCGGAAGCAGAATTGTCGTATTTGGGGCTTAAAATAGGTATCCAAGGCATGGTACGGTTTTTGAAAAGTCTCTCCATCCTCAACGTATCACTGTTTGGTGCGGTTTTTGGGTTGGTGGTGAGATTGGATCTACTTTTTCGAAAGTGAGGCTGGTGCAACTGTTACGGTGAATAGATATTGATGTGCACGACGCTTCTTTTCAGCTAGACGGCGCTACGTGCCACACGAGCAACGAAACAATCCTAATTTGCCAGAAAAGTTTCCTGATCGTGTATTACTCGAAGAGGTGATCTCAATTGGCCTCCGAGATCTGGTGATTTAACACCTTAAGACGTTTTTCTTTGGGGCTGCATGCAACATAAGGTAAATGTATCGAGGATATACAGCCGCAAATGTGCAAATAGCTCATGGATAATTTCATGAAAATGATATGGAGCTCATTGAATAAAATGGTGCCTCTTATTGGGAAACCCCTTTTACATTATTTCAGTATCTACCTGCCGTAGATGGTAGGATACATAATGGTATGCTAATCTTACTGTGATGACAACGTCAGAAACATCCCATAAGCTTTATCAAAAGCTCATGGTGGTTTGAGTTGAACAGGGAGAAAAAATTTCGTGATACAGACCTACATGCAAATACAGGTAATTCACGATAGCTCTAACCTTATAATGTCATTACCACTGAGAGTAAAGATCTAGCTGTCAACATTGTAAATCATAACAAAGTAATAGTTTATGCTACACTTCCATCACGCAATAAGTTATGTCTCATCCCTGATAGTGTTTGCGAATTTTTACCATAGAATCTTTGTACTATCCCAAGCGTATTTTTTGTGTATACACATATAGCCAATTGTTGTTGTACTTTTCGGTTATTTATATTCGCACTGTTTCCGCACGCAAAAAAAAAAACATCAAATTCGTCCATACGACTTTAGTATTTTGCGAATCGGTCCAATGACCTGTTCAACAAACAAGAAAGTATTATAAATATTAGCACACAACTAAGACGATTGTTTCTTCTTATTTGCCTTCTTCTTAATATATACGTTATTAGTATTCTTATTCTTATAATTTATAAGCAACGATTTTGTGTTGTTGCTGTTGTTGTTGTCATGTATTATATGCTTAGAGTGGTATAATAATTTTCGATTCGCAAATGCGAAACTAACACACAAAAAAGTGGTCTTAGACAACGTAAGAAAGCAACGCAAAAAAAAAATAAATAACGTTTATTTATAGACTTTTGCCAAAAAATGCTCAAACTCTATAAAGATGGCATTAACATATTGATGATAATTTTGTGTCGTAAAGGTTTTTTAGAAAGTTGAATGACGTTCGAGCCGCATTTATTATTTATCCTTTTGTACACAAAACCGTTAATTAATTATTTAAGATGTTCGATTATACCTTATATAAAGTCGATTAATTGGCATAAACTGCACCTCATCAAATATTCAGTCGGTGCCCCGTTCGAAACTAACCCCGTTCTTCGATTTATAAAAAAGTATAAATTAAATTGAATTTAAATTGGAAAATTGAAAAAACAATTTTCCGACGTTGATATAGACGCAACGGTTTTGTACATTGTTTGTTGGCGGTTTATGCCATTTCCCGCGACTCAATCGCATATATTGTGACAGTGCTGAATTATTTACGGAATATTTAATTTGTAGAAAGTTCAACAATAATTTAAATAAACGAAGATTATGAATATATTGGCGACAACGTCTTACGTTCGATATACGAGTAGATGTATAAATTATGTATTTGGTTGTCGTTCGAATACAGTATTGATTTTATATAAGAACATATATAGGGGACGCAGCGTACCAATTTCAAATACATAATCAATAATGCATATTGTTGTTCGGGAAATAGTTTTTCAATCACAACAATATATTGGCCTTGTGGGTGAGGGGGATCCATGTTTCGTAAATATTTCGAACGAAACATAAGACCCGCTTAGAATACCAACACACTATCCAGAGCTTATCAAACAAAATAAAACGGATACCGCCAAAACAACAATAATCCTCGTGGGACGTGCTGTCACGCTGAAACAGGTATTGGCTGAAAGAGGTAGCGCTCCAAGAAACTCGACGGCCTTAAAGTGGAGACCTTGTGCCTCTAGAGTATACATTGCTACACAGTGGAGATGACCTCGACAATCTTGGTGATGGATTTCATATTGACCTGTAGTAGATGGATTTCATATTGACCTTTTTGACATTTAGTCAAAAAGACTGTATTGGACTTCCAAGCGGTCGAGCCATCCTGTCAATTGTCTGTGTACATGTGACTCATTTTACTATAGTTTGGATAATCTGATGGGCTCTTTAACTGAGCACGATGTCAGATTGCTGATTGGTGGGCTAGTAAACTCACTATATGCTTGGTAGGTTTTTTTTCAAGTATATCATAGCAACAACTTGCCATACATCCTATTGGGTTGTATTTACTCTTCCCTATAGTTTTTTGTAAGAAAGTTGTGTTACCTTTCGAGATGGTGATTATGAAATCGTGTACAATCAACTCAGTGTACAATCAGCCTAAATCTTATGGAAAACTTTAGTAATTAAGTCTCATTTTAAAAAAACAAGTGATAACTTTTAAACCAAAATATAGGTTGTGTTAGATCTGAATGCTAATTCGTAAGTATATATATATATATATATATATATATATATATATATATATATATATATATATATATATATATATATATATATATAAATATATTTATATATATATATATATATATATATATATATTTATGTATATATATTATATATATATATATATAAATAAATACATATATATATATATATATATATATATATATATATATATATATATATATATATATATTTATATTTATATATATATATATATATATATATATATATATATATATATATATATATATATATATATATATATATATATATGTATATATATATATATATATATATATATATGTATATATATATATATAAATACATATATATATATATATATATATATATATATATATATATATATATATATTTATATTATATATATATATATATATACGGGTGGCTGAGACCAAATGTTACTTACTTCACTCTGCTGTCATTTGTGTAGTTGTCATTTTACGCGCGTCAATTTTTTGACCGATTGAACTTTGGTTAGTTGTTTATATGTGGTCAATAAATAATTGTTCTAAATTAATATCTTGATAAAAAAATCGTAATGGAATTCAAACGTAATAGTGTAATTGCACTGTATTTGGGTGGAAATTCACAAACAGCAATAGTTCGTCAGCTCCAGCATTTGAATGTGAATAAAATGTTTGTGTGTCGAACCATAACTCGATACAACGAAACTGGTAGCATCGCTAAACGCAACAGAGGCGGTCTTAAAAAGACAGCAACATCAAAAGAAATGATACGAAAGATGAAGAAACGAATCCAATGAAATCCTCGTCAAAGTGCCACGAATGTTTCACGATACAGCATTCAAACCATATTGAAAAATGAACAACACTTGAAGCCCTACAAGATACAAAAACTTCAAGATCTTACGGAGGCACAAAAAAAAGTTAGGCTTGAAAGAACACGAGCATTGAAGGCCTTGGCCGAACGTGATGAGATTCCAAAAATTGTCTTTTCTGATGAGAAAATTTTGACCATTCAACAGTATGTGAATAAACAAAATGATGGTGTTTGGTTAGAGCACAAGTCCAACGATAATTTGGACACAAGAGTTGCCATGCGCAAGTAATCATCAGCTTATGTTATGGTTTGGGCTGCAGTTACTGCAGATGGACGCACTCCTCTGGTTTTCATCGAACATGGAGTCAAGGTAAACCAAGAGATGTACCGCCAAAAGATCCTAAACGATGCTTTGCTACTACCTTGGGCACGTAAGCACTTTGGTACGAACCGTTGGACATTCCAACAGGACTCGGCACCATCACACAAAGCTCGAGCGACACAGCAATTTTTACAAAATTGCGTTCCGCGGTTGATTTCATCGAAAGAATGGTCACCATATTCACCAGACTTGAATCCCATGGATTTCTCCATATGGTCCATTTTGGAGAGTAAGGTGTTCACTAAAAAATACGAAAGTGTTGATGCATTGAAGTCAGCTCTTGTTCGAGAATGGAATAAAATTCCGCAAGCCCAAGTACGGTCAGCATGCAATTCTTTCTATGGAAGACTGAATAAATAATCAGAGCCAAAGGAGGTTATATCGAGCAGTAACATGTTTTTCATAAAATGTAATATGTTTTCAACATATTCCACGAAATTTCAATAAAAAATAATCAAAATTAAAAAAATTACAGCGTTTTCATTTGGTAACACTTGCTCAGCCACCCTGTATATATATATATATATATATATATATATATATATATATATATATATATATATATATATATATATATAAATAAATATATATCATAAAGCCATCCTAAATTATTTGAAGGATATAAAATCTTATGGAGGTAATTATAAAGGGAAAGTACATCGGCTCTTACACCTCAGGATAAACGGAAAATTGTTAGATTAGCCTCAAATTCAGCACTTTCTACATCAAAAATTGTCTTTCAAGCTGGTGTTAATGCTATAGTAAATCGACTATCCGCCGTGCTATTTGAAGTGCAAAACATCTGAACGGAAGCAGAAACGATTAGAATTCGCAAAGAAACACATGATTTGAAATGTGATGCGAGGCCAAAATGTTAATGACTGGCGAAAAGTCGTATTATCTGATAAAAAAAATCAACTTGGATGGGCCAGATGGGTATAATTACTTTTTTCACGACCATAGGAAAGAGGAAATGTGTTGAATCACCATCATAGTAGAGAAGGTCTGGGGTTCAATATCTTATTATGGCACAATCGATTTGGTGTTTCAAAGTCCAAAAATGTCCGAAAACAGTTACAAGACGTTACTGGAATCTGTTTTCCCTAAAATCTATGACCTTTTTACACCACTCTCATGGATTTTCCAACAAGGTAACGCGCCCTACAGCTCGCGTTGTAAAGTCGTACATCACAAGTCAAAAAGTTCGCTGGACTTAAACATATAATAGAAAATGTTTGGGCTGGCTCACACGTAAAGTATACGCAGGAGGGAAACAGTATGATACAAAAGAAGAGATGATTCAGGGGATTAAAGCGGCCTGGGCAGAAATCCAACATAATAATTTGATGCATTTTTGAAGTTATTCAGCAAAATGCGGAAGTTCCACTAAATATTAGAAATAATATATAAATAATTTAAAACAAATTAAAAAAAAATATTGGTAAGAAATCACACTAAATGATATTATTTCATGTAATTTTTCAAGTTGCGGTAATCTATTGAACCGCACTGTATATATAGTATATATATATATATATATATATATATATATATATATATATATATATATATATATATATATATATATATACATATATATATATATATATATATATATATATATATATATATATATATATATATATATATATATATATACATACATATATATATATATATATATATATATATATATATATATATTCATATATATATATGTATGTTTATATATATATATATATATATATATATATATATATATATATATATAAATATTTATCTACTATAATCTACGTTAATCTTACAATTCAATAAATTAAGTTTATCGTTAAATCAAGTATATATGAGTTTCTTTCAATCAACAGAGCTGTTGAGTTAACATATAAAAAAAGATAATTTAACTTTTTATGTTTAAAATACTTTTCAAATTTGACACTGTTTTAAACTTGATTTGACATTTTATTATTGTTAACTTTACTTATGACTTGTTAATTCAAAACATGTTTAGTTTAAACCAACCTTTTGCAATTTTAATTTTAATAAATTAAACTTACATTGCTAAATGTTAAATTAACATTCTTATTAGTAAAATTAACAATGCTCTTTTCAGGACTTAGTTAGATTTAGACATGTTAACATTAACATTGTTCTTTGTTAATTTAATATACTTTAATAATATTGGTAAAATTTACAAGCTACTATGTTATTTTTTATGATGAATTTGGATAAGTTGAATCAACTTAATTTTAAGTAAAATTAACAAATTCAAAATAGTAATACTGACATAGCGCTATTTTGGCTCAATTCGAACATTATTTTTTGTTGAATTAACGTATGTTTTCTGTTAATTTTACTTTTGTTTTTCTTCGAGTGTTGAGAACGGCTAAACGCATTTGTAGACAGAAGAAGCGCGAAAGTTGGAAACCTAAGATCTTAAGAGTACAACTCAGCAATGAGCACAATGCGCCTGGTTTCTTTGAAGGAGTCACCGAATGGCAGCATACTGTAAGATCTCGTTCAACTACCATTCGAGACCCAGGATGGAAACCTCTGTGTCAACGTCGATGCGGTACTCGATACATGGTAGGACCATTTATCTGGCTTACTTAATGTTCCACATGTATCACAAGCTGTATTGAAAACCCTCAAATACAGACCGCAGAGATGTTCATTGAGGATCCATCCTATGAGGAATTCACCATGGCAATGCTGAGATTAAAGAAAATCGTTCACCAGGAGATGATTGCAAAAAATCAGAGCTCTTGATGTTTGGAGGGCTTACTTTGTGGAATTGTCTTTTCAACCTTATTCGATTGGTGTGCCGAAATGAATTTATGCCTAAAGAATGAAAAGTGGTCGCGTTACGCCCAATATTCAAGAAGGGTGATCGCTTGAAGTGCGAGAATTATCGCGGTATAGCTCTCCTTTTCACAGCATATAAGTTACAGTCATACATCATCTTGGGAAGAATTACTCCCCTGGTGGAAGAAATTATCGATGACTGCGAAGAACAAATTCAAATCCAAATATCTCTGGTTTTCAAGATCAAGACCAGAAAATCCGTAAAAAACTAGCTGGACATTTTCTTTGGATCGGGATTAAAGGGTTAAGTATGGGTGGTTTTGTTTTCCAAAATACCGTATTCGTAATAATACGACGGAGATCATAATTTGGAATTGAACTGCTGATGTGTAAGCTCCGTTTCGTATATGCAGGACTATCTAACAATCTTATATATATGCAGGACTATCTAACAATCTTAGAATAAGCACAATCTTAAACTATATATAATTTTACATCAAGTGTATCCTTGTCTTACTCATTATCTTTATCCGTCTGTCTGTTTCTATCTTTTTATATAGCCAAATCGAGGACGTACGCCTATAATACTGACATGGAAGATCGGGTTGGCCGAATAATTCTTCACTCCAACAGGGAACCATATGTCATTCACACCACCGATCGTAATCAGATGGTGAAAAATCCCTATCCAGCTCCATTTGTCGCAGCTTTAACCACTGTGCCATTTGCTTGGTACTCATTAACACTTCCAGTATATTTCACTATATGTCAGACTTTGTACTGAACTCAATTGGCCGCATTAGGGGCAAATTTCATTCGATGTACTGCATTCGCTGTGGTTATATGAATTAAGCAACTACAACCGCGTCTGGAGCCAGCTTTGAAAATCGCACTGGTCACGACTTCAAGATTTATATTATTATGGATATTGGAGCATTGACTGGTGCATTAGCTCCCAAAGCTTAGAATACATCGATATCCTATTCAAAAATGAAATAAGCATTAACGTTTCGGAAAGCTTTCCTAAGGTAAAATGATAGTAAGTACTTAAGCGTTACGTTCTGCTGGCTAATCCTATCCAAGTAGTGGTATTTAGACCACAGAAACCATAGCCTGTTGTAGTGTAGAAAACTGTATTAATCAAAAATCGAACCAAAAATCGAACAAAATATGCGGGTCTCATGATCGGGAAGTGGAATATGAAGTAACGTAGATTTACTAAAATCTGTTTATGAAGTATTGAAAGCTTCGATTGATCTGAGTACAATGTCACCTAAACGAACTGGTATACGTAACCCATATGCATATTACAATACTGGGACTTTGAAGAGGAGGTGCTGCGTTACACTGTAATTCGATACGTCAATAAACCCTCGAGGACCCGATCTTAATGAAATATTTATTGGGCATCTACGCAGTTTAAAAAATTGTTTATCTGATTATTTCTTGTGTCCTAAATTCATATTTCTGTCATAGGTTAGATTATGGCTGTCTTAAGGGACCCTCATAGATAGTGCTTGGTACGCAGCCATACCCTATTGTTTCTTCCACTGTCTATACGAACCATCGTGATGTTTTGATGAAGCGTTGAATTTACCCAGACGTCACACTCACTGAGATCTGACGCACCAGACGAGGACAGGTACAAATATTGGGTGTGCTTGGCTACGCTATGAACTTATATCATTCTATAAATACATTGAGCCACATTGAGAGTAGTGCTTTTGAGAGTTCAGTGAGTAATTTTGGATCAAAATCGTTTGATACATTTCTCTTTCATTGATTTGACTTTTAGATATTCGGTTAAGTATTTCTTCCTCTCCTTTTTGTCATGTTTTTGAAAGATGTCTAAGCTTAGGATGAAACGTTTCATCCATCGACCCGATTCACTCTAATTTATTTCTCTACTCGAAGAAGAATTAATGGTACTGAGTAAAACGAGTTCTCTTTCTATAGGAAAACAACTGCTCATCCACAGCCACTGAATCACTTTTTTTCTGTCACTCAGGCTCGATTGGCCCATTGTGACATCTCTTCTCAGACGTACACTCTGATTCACGAAATTTGTTAGTTCTTTTAATGGACTTCAAGATATCTGGTAGACTCAAGGTCGTCAGTTAATCCTCGAATAAGTTCCAAAGCAATGCAGTCTACGAAAAGAGTATGAAGAACAAGAAGTGCTCAACAGTTTCTTCTTCTCCTTCCCTCTCCCCCTCCCCTCATTGTTTGCAGTTTGCGATGTTCCAAATTTTCATTCGCAACATATTATTCTTCTGGGAAGAATGTCCCGTGAGTATGCCGAGCAAGGTCCTCAAAGTACGTCAATAATAATTCAAGAAGGACTGGGATCTTTGCTGGTTTATTGATCTTAAGAAGATTAAGGATCGTTGGCAAGAGATGAGGTTATCCCTTTTCTTCTGGTGCAGATCACCAAAGTGAAAATCGATATCGCTTTTATGAGTTAATGACGTTATTTTTAACGGGCCAATTTATCAGCCAAAACATTTCCATGGATACCCATATGACTGAGTGTTCAGTGAAGACTACCTGGTCGATACAAGGAAATTATCGAATCCAAAACAAATTTCGAATTGGAAAAAATTGCCTTTAAACCAGCCAGGATGCAGATACGACGATCTCTGCAATTCTCCTTTGCATCGAGAGCTGCTTTCAAAATTAGAGCATTTGTCATCTGAAAGACAGTAGCGTACCTACCAAGATGGATAGGCAATTCGACCTCAGGAGTTTGTATGTACAATCCGGCATTAGCTAGATTCAAGTATACTGACCTGGTGAAGATTCTGATACCATGAACTACACATTTGAGCGTACCCCGGATTAAGCTTGATATAAGGGGCTCGAACATTTGGTACATTTTCAATAAAACTGATACTTTTTCAATAAAACTGATAAGGTTACTCGAATAGCACATATTTGATCAAAATAAGAAAAGCGATGTATGGACATAAGGGTGGTTCCAGGACAGCAAAAAAAAGTCTTCAAACTCCTAAGCATTTTAATCGATTCAATCGACTAAATTGACATATAAGGCGTTGACTTAAACAAATCTCTACCAGTTTCATTCGTTACTTTCTCAAGACGATCAGGACGCAGTCAACGAGAAGTCACTGAACATGAGCCAGTATTCAGAAGGTTTCAGGTAATTGATACTTTCAATCGGAGATCACATACCACTCGATATCGGTGTTTATAAGAGCTAAGACAAGTTCGAGATGCATATGTTCGTCAATGGTCAGTAAGTAGTAGTAAGTGGTCAGTAAGGAAGCTAACTTCACACCAATACGGCCAACACATTAATTGGAGCATCGAACAATGCAGATCCGTTCGATTCACTGCTGAGTGTTGAATTATCTCCGTGGTAGTGATAGAAAGTCTGAATCTATTGGCTTGCAAGGAGACAATTTTTGCAGCGTGGATGACGTTCGTACAGTAGTTGGCATATCACTTGAAGGAAAAATAGATTTTGTTTTCGTACCTGGTGGAGGCCTTAGACAAAATTTGGCAGCTGAACGATATACCAGAAACCTGAACAGTCAGTCTTCTGAAAATTTCATATTGATGACAATGGTCGATGTCACATATAGATTCAACCACCCGTAAAATACGAGTGGCTCAAGCTAACGGTTGATTTTTTAGCAACTTTATTTTTAGCAACGCTGTTTTTGGCAGTTAAGCTGTTTTCACAAGGCTTGAAGATTGTTGAATTTTATTATCAGATTTGTTGAATTTTATGCCTGCTCTGTAAAAAAAGTGCATCGT